>JAEIFZ010000115.1:7935833-8629166 GCA_018904035.1 Zaprionus ornatus | reverse complement strand
ATAACAATTTATTGCGTTTTCGTTTATTTCAGAGAACTGCACTGTGAATCGCAATAGCAACTATATTGTGGCTTAGAGATGTGCGATATTACTGGACGGTATTCTAAAGTTACGTTCAGCAAACACTGTTAATCACGACAGTTTTTCTATATGGGGGCCTTAAGCCAATTAATTAATCTTTTAACTCATTACTCTAATTCTGTTTGAAATTTGTTAAGTTGTCACTTTCTAAGTTGTTTTGTCTAAATTATTGTCATTCGTTTAGCGATAGCTGTGAGTGCAATCGATAATTTTGCATATTTCATGCAAAGTAACGATATCATCGCTCAAGCGATGTGGCAACACCGAACAGAAAATGCAGTTCATTTTTAAAATACTAAGTTCGTTTATTTGTTAGATGTAAATAATCATACTTATATGTATGTATGCATATATATGTATGTTGGTGTGTGTATATGTTAATATTTGAATTAAACTTAATAGCATAAATGAAATACAACGAGATGAAAAAGCAATAATTACTTTGGGATAAGCAAATCGCGCACAAAATACTTGAATACATTGTTCATTTTTGTCTGTCTGCCTCTGTCTCTACTTCTTCTTGCTCTTGCCAAGCGTGAGTGTATGATGTGCCGTAGCCAGCTGCTGTTTGCGACGTTGGAAGTCTAGATAATCCTCTTCCAGTGCCTTGCGCGACTCTTCAAGCTTTCGCTTCTCCTCCGCGTGATCTCGCTTCAATTTCTCGAACTTTGAATGCAAGTCTTTCTCACTCTCCTTGAGCTCGGCCTCCTTTTCCTTTACACGCTGCACAAACATCTGACGAACCTCTTCCTCTTTGGACTGAAGCTCAGCCAGGTGATTGGAGCGCTTTGCCTCGAATGTTTGCTGGAATGAAACGGGCTTGTTATCACTGTCCACATCACTGAATCCCATCTGCTCCAGACGCTTCTGTCGGTACAGCTCGTAGTGACGTGTGTGTGTCTTCTCTCGCATATCCTCCATGTTGGTACGGATAAGCATCTCACGCAACTTCACAAAATCGCAGTGAGTCTCATTCTCCACCTGCACTGTGCCCCAGGGATATTGACGGGCTCGGATCAGTTTGTTCCCGACCTTAATGAATTCGGTGCTGCCCACAACGGCGAATGGAATGTGCGCATTCATTAAACTGTTGGTCTCCGCCACAGTCTCGTCATCGGTGGGGAACTGATAAATATGAACTCCATTGCTGTTCAGCTCCTGAATGATCTTTGCCTTGAAACGCTGTAACTCCACCTTGGAAATGGTATCTGCCTTCGCGATTACGGGTATTATGTTCACCTTGCTGTCCAGTTTCTTCATGCATACCAAATCTAAGGATTTAAGCCCGTGTCCTGTGGGACAAATGAAGTACAGACAGATGTGAATGCGACTGTCGTGGCATGAGACCAGAGATCGCTTGATCTTCAGCTCCTCCTGCAAATAGTTCTCGAACTGAGCGTCAATATAGTCCACGACTGCCTTAAATGAATCATCCTTGTTGATCTGATCACCATAGCCGACTGTATCGCATATGGTCAGCTTGAGCCGCACACTGCTCTCCTGCAGCTCGTAGGTGTGGGCCTTCAACTTTACGCTGGGCAAGGTATGGGGACTTGGTGTCGATTCGAAGCTCGTATTGAACAGGGTATCCATCAGTGTGGATTTGCCCAGACCGGTCTCGCCTGTAATGGAGGAGGGTGGAAAGGGGGAAGGGGGTAAAGTAGAGCATACGATACTTAAATCTGTTTTCAAGTGGGCTTCAATTGCTGGCCGCACACTGCATAAGTATTTGTGTCAGGGTGAAATTGTAGAAAGCAATTGATGAAAATCGATTGCTAGACTACACTATGCATATTAATCTACATTTGACTTGGCTCGCGCCGCTTTTAATGTTTACACACCAATACCAATGTTGACATATGTATGACTGTGGGTTTGTGTCTGTGTCTTTGGTTAGTGATTCATGGAATGTCCGCAACTCAGGCTGAATCTGTGGGCAATGCACTCACTCCAATCCGGCACACACACACACATTATGATAAGTACACGCATATGCCGCATATATGTACACATCCATACATGCAGCACTCCACATTCGTATGTATACACACCTATACACATGACGTTGAAAACGAATCCGTTTTGTACGCTTTTGTTAACCAACTGATCAGGCAAACTGTCAAATCCCACATGTCCCGATTGCTTCAGTGTGCGTAGATGCACTTCTTTTTTATTAACGAAATCAACTTCAGCCGACATTTTACAATTAATTTCACAAAAAACACACGAACACAAGAAGCTGCTCGCAAAGGCGTCGCCAACGAGTAATTTTTGTTGATTTTCTATCGTCTATCGATAAGGGCTCGGTAATAATCGAAAAACAAATTACGGTAACACTGTTGCCAGGTGGCAACGCTGCGCCATTTATGTTGCTGATGTGTCCAGCTGTCAAAATTGCAGCAAACGAGGCGAAAGTTCAGTATCTAATCAATTTGTGGTAATTATTATTATGTCGAAGGACACAAACCCAAAGGAGGCGCTTATAAAAGCAGCCTACGCTGATGTCCACAAGTTTGGCAGCAATCAGGAGTACGATAAGGCCGTCAAGGCGGTCAATCGCAGTAAGTTCCAATTGGCATGTGACTAGCAGAAATAAATCATCATTCCTCGTCTATTTCAGTTCTTGGAGTTGCACCCGATGATCAGACGGCGTTGCACTGCAAAGTGGTCTGCCTCATGCAACTGTCCAAGTTCGATGAAGCCCACAAATTCATCGAGAAAAATCGTCTAAACAGTGTGCTGATCTTTGAGAAGGCGTACTGTGAGTACCGTCTGAACAAGCAGCTGCAGGCTCTGACAACGATTGATGAGGCCACTGGTGGTCAGCCACTGCCAGCTAAACTCAAGGAGCTGCGTACACAGATCCTCTATCGGCTGGAACGCTATG
The DNA here is from genome assembly GCA_018904035.1 of Zaprionus ornatus. Lineage (NCBI taxonomy): Eukaryota > Metazoa > Arthropoda > Insecta > Diptera > Drosophilidae > Zaprionus > Zaprionus ornatus. The sequence goes on along the minus strand of JAEIFZ010000115.1, from coordinate 8,626,198 downwards.
AGGACTGTCTGGATGCGTACAAGGACATCATTAAGAACAGCAGCGATGAGTACGAGGACGAACGTCGCACAAATCTCAGTGCTGTCGCAGCCAATCTGGCGCTGGACAAGGACAAGGAGGTACCCGACGTTCCCGAGGATACGTACGAACAGTACTTCAATAGCTCTTGCATTCAATCCAATCGTCAGAAGTATGTCGAAGCCGAGCGCAAGCTTCGCACCAGCGAGAAGCTGTGTCGTGAGTTCCTCGAAGAAGAGGGCGCTAGCGAGGAAGAAATCATCGAGGAGCTGGATGTAATACGCGTTCAGCTTGCCTATTGCCTGCAGCAGCAGGGCAAGATCAAGGAGGCCAGTGTAATCTATGCCGAGTGCTTGCGCCACAAGCCAAAGGATGCTGCTCTCGTCGCTGTAGCCAGCAACAATTCTGTGGTCATCAATAAAGATCAAAATGTCTTTGATTCCAAGAAGAAAATACGCGCTGCCATGGCCGATGCTTGTGAGCCGAAGTTGACCTCACGCCAGAAACAGATCATAGCTCTGAACAACGCCTTGCTGGCGCTATATACCAACGCCAGTGACCAAGTGCAGCAGCTGACCCAGAAACTGGCGCAGTCATATCCACAGGTGCAGTTCGATGCACTGCTCATACGCTGCACCCAGCTGGCCAAGGACAAGAAGCACAAGGAGGCCATCGAGCAGCTCCAGAAGTTCGCTAACGCTAACAAGTCGCACGAGTTTGTCACCAAATTCGCAATTATTCAGTTGCAGTTGCTGCAGGTAAAGTACAAAATTATTTCTTCACAAGATCAGTTGATAATTGAGTTGTAAATTCTTTTTAGGGCAATCGCAAGGACGCCATCGAAACACTGCTTTCGTTGGGCGAAGCAAAGTACAAACCCGGCGTGGTTTCGGCTCTGGTCTCGCTGTATCTGGGCACGGATAACAAGCCGGCAGCATCGGCAATTCTCAAGTCCGCCGTGGATTGGTATAAGCAGAACAATGTCAGCAGTGGCGATTTATCTGACATGTGGCGTCAGGCTGCCGAGTTTCATCTGCGTGGCGGGGCCTCTGAGACCGCAGCTAGTTCCCTAGAGGAGCTGCTGAAACTGAAGCCCAACGATATGAAGGTTCTGGCCCAACTGGTTATCGCCTATGCCCAGTTTAATCCCAAACGCGCACTTGAGATCAGCAAGAGGTTACCCAAACTGGAGACACTCACCACAGCATCGGAAATCGATGCACTTGAGGCTGCCAACTGGGTGATGTCCACCAAGGCGGCCAAGAAGACTGTCAATTCCAAGGTGGAACCCTCGCCTGGCACACCTGCAGTGGAGAAAAAGAGTTCGAATCGCAAACGCAAGGGCAAATTGCCCAAGAACTACAATGCTGAGGTCGCCCCTGATCCAGAACGCTGGCTACCCAAATACGAGCGTTCTGGGTTCCGCAAGAAGCGCGGTGGTGCACGTGGCAAGGATGTTATCAAGGGCTCACAGGGCATGTCCACTGGCGCAGCTGATCAATAGTAAGTCAAAAATCGATGCATATATAAGACATATCTTTATATATTGTTTTTTTTCCAGTGACATGTCGAATCGTGCCAACCTGAGCAAGAACTCGCCCGCCACACCCGTGTATCAGGAGGCCACACCCGGTCCCAGGCAGCAGCATCGCAAGGGAGCCCACAAGAAGAAGAAGGGAGGACGTTTCTAAGTGACTCTTACACAATTGATTATACAATAAAATTATAATGGTCTTGAATGGGAACTAATATACATTTATATATATATATATATAGTATAGTTGTTCTATATACATAGTTAATGCTATTCCTCTCCATCATCGTCATCCGTATTCTTCTTCGCTTCGGTTGCGTTCTCCTCCCTTCTCGTATCGTACGAGTGGTAATGCAAGGTGCTTATCCAATCGAGCATATTGCGCTGCTCCGCCTCAGTTTTGTAGATATTCGAGAATATATATTTCTCAATGAATTCCCGCACCTGCTGCTCCTGTGCCTCCCATGTCAGGGGATTGTGTATGCCATCCTTGCCATAACGATCATTGTAACGTTCATAATGCACAGTGTCGAGGACCAGACCCAGTCCTGGTGCCATGGGCAGATCAAGGCGCTCCTCTGTCAGAGCGCGTTCCAGCGTCGCTGCTGTCGTATTGCCCCTCACTATGGCGATGGCAAGTCCAACCATTTTACGTATCTGATGCAGCATAAAACTCTGACCCTTCACCTTTAGTGTAACGAATTCAATGCCCTGTGGGCTTTGGAATGGTTCGCTGCATGTGAACGACATCATGAACCGTTTAGCCGATGGATCAAGAAAGTTTCTATGCAATAAACAGTTAGTAGCGTGTTCAATCATTAGGTTTATTGTGACTTACTTTTTACTTGTGAAGTTGTGGAAGTTCTTCGTGCCTTCGTAGAGTTTCAGTGTGTCGGTAATCTTCGCTAGCAGCTCCGCTGACAGGCGAAATGTTTCCTGCTCGTGTTGCTCTTCGGCACTAGCAAATGCAATGGTGGGCAGTGTGTAGGTGTATGTGCGTGCATTGCACTGATCCTTAGCATTGAATCCCTTGGTAACACGTTCTACGCCAAACAAACGTATCTCCTCGGGCAAATCTTTGTTGAATGCCTCCAGATCGAGTTCATCAGCTGCAGATATTCACTTAAAATATAAGAATATTGGATTTTCCTTCAGTTACTCACGCAGTTTCACAGAGCACACTTGTCTGGCCGCTGAGACACCCTTATCAGTGCGCGCAGCACGCTGGAAGCAAGCGATCTGCACCTGCTCAAAGGAATCCTCCGTTATCCACTTGTGCTTGAGCATCACTTTGAAGAGCTCCTCCTCGATGGTCTGCATTCCGGGGTTGCGCTGCATCCCGTAATAATTGGCGCCACAATAGCTCAACAGAATGGCGCTCTTCTTGCGCTTCACACGCTCTGCTGGATCGAATGGTGCACGCTTTATACCATTTGCCTCATCCTCGGCGTCTTGTGCCTTCCAGTCCACCCATTTCTTTCGTTTCAGTGTGCGTTTCACTCGATTGGTTTCCTTCACCGTCTCCTCCTCTGTCGCTTTGGCCAGTTTCTTTGCCTCCTTATCCGCTTCCAGCTTATCCAGAGCTTCACTCATTGCGGCCGCAAAGGATTTGTGACGTGAACACAAAACAAACCGGTTGAGATCTTTTCTTAGCAGCGTTTTTAGGCAAACTGTAAGGGAAATTACAATTAAATTGTTTCCCAGAAAAAGTGTTTCTGTATTTGGAATTCACCTGCCTTTTTGTAGCTGCTTAATATATGGCCTAATATCATTAATTTAATTCAAAAACAACACAAAGCCAGGAAATATAACGTTGCACGTGTGTTGCTGCGTTCTCTCTCTCTGGTATGGTAATTAAATACAGCTGTTGCCTGATTGTTGAATACAACCCTGTGCTATGCATATTCTTCTACATGGCAGATATGATGCATGAAACTTGAAAAAAATATATTATTTACAAGTATAAAATATGATTTATATTAATAAAATCAAGTGGCAAATCAAAAAAAAAAACATATTTTATAAATTAACAGCTTTCAATGTCTGAACGTGTATGGCCATTCACATACATCGAAAAAGTCTGGCAGCACTACTCAATCCAAAATGGCTACGCGAGTAGAAAATTTTGTGCAGAAGAAGCGTCCAAGGAGAGCAATTGCCGTGACCGTGTGTTTTCCTAGCAATTTATTACCAATAAAATACAAATATTCATTTGAATAACAAATAAACAATTGTGCTTGCCGTGCGCCAAACGAATAAATAAACTTAATACACGACAGACAGTGCAATGTAAGTGGTAAAAGGTAAAATCAAACATAATGTGAACATTTAAATGAAAGTTTTTCGTCTCCGTGAGAATTTTTGCAAAAAGAGTAGAGAGAAAAAAAAAATTGTACAAGCATTCATTGAAGTTGAAGGTGAAACGCAAAATGCAATCAAAAAACAAATTAGATTAAGTGCTTAAATGCAACAAATTAAATAAACGCTGTGCAACAATAAAAACAACAAAAATAAACCTTCATACGAAAGGGAAACTAATTCAACACAGTAAGTTGTTTGTACGTGTGTGTGTGCGTGAGACTATGCGCCAGTGTGTTAGTGCGTGGTGACAGCGTACTGTGCGTGTGTGTGTGCGTGCGGGTGCAGCCAGCCAAATTGGCGTTGTTTTTGTGTTGTTGTTACTTCTCTCCCCCGCTGACCCCTAGTTGGGTATGATGAATAAATAATGAAATGGAATAGTAATCCTACAAAGACAAAAAAAATATGTTCGCCAAGGAATCCAAGAGCTGCTGCAGCTAGTAAAGACGACTAGAAAATTCTCGCGCTAAAATTAGAGCCCACATCACGTTCCAACAATAATCCACAATACATATTCACCTCCACCACGTTGGTCGTTGATCATCGTTATTCACATTTGACATACTCAATATACAAACCAAATTTTAAACAAAATGGATTTGGAATTGGAGAACCTGAAGAATGATTTTCTACCATTGATCACTGGCATCAAGCAGGAGCAATTGGATTCGGTGGCATCCGATGTGCTGCCGGCACATTTGCCCGGGAGTGCGGCAACCACCTCCACATCGTCGTCGTCGGCATCGTCTTTCAGCAATCCCTGCGATAGTGCAGAGAAGCGGGTAAGTTATCGTTCCACATTATCGTCGTCAATCTCACTTTCAATGTACATTAATAAATATACACTATGTTTGAACTATGACTCAATTTTACCGTATTTTAATTGTTAAAAATAAATAAAGCTTGTTATTTGTTGGTTTTAGTTAAATTCCATAAAGTATAAAAGTACTTCAAATGTGATACAGTGAAAAAGATGTCTTGTGGTTATATAGAAAATGGGCTCGTTCCAGTTTTTAAATTGAGACATCAACCTAACTGAAAAAGTTTTCAAAAAAGTTATACCAATTCCCCAAAGGAATATACGGATTCAGAAAATAATACTGAGAGAAAATGGGGTAAACAATTTAGTTGAACGACCAAATTACCACTAATATTCTTGAAAGTGATCGTAAGTATCTATCTTTCTATCATTCCCGAGAATATCCGTGGTTATTTTATTGATCCATATGAAAGTGTACATATTGTTATAATCTCTGCACATAGAAACGAATGTACCCTCTCTGTAGTTAAGGTTGAGGTTATTCACACCCAAAGCAGGCGGCGCCTGGCTACACGTGGTCGTCGTCGTCACGGTCTCTGTAACTACACTTAGTCGCGATAAGAAACCAGACCGATAATCTGCCCCGCTGCTGCACCCATATCTATTGAATCATCAGGTTATCAATTGCATATGCAGCACATTATCACATTTGTACAAATATAATAAAATGACCATTGTCTGGTGCAATTTATTGTAGAACGTTATCTTTTCTCATACTATAACAACAATCAGTACTCACGGTAATAAACAAACAAATGCTAAAGCTAAAGCACTCTCCCCCACATCAACACACGCGCACACTCACACTTACACACACACACGCACACATTAATAAAATTGTGTTTCACTTTCGTGTTGAAGTCTCGTGCTGTTTGTTGGGTTTCTGGTTTGGCGTGCAAATATGTAACTATACACAAAGCAGAGACAGCAATAGCTGCTGCTGCCGCTGCTGGAACAACAACAACAACAGCGAACTTATTTTGCTCTCTCAGAAAACGCTCTTCTTCTTCAGCAGCTGCTGAGGGCTCTCCATCAAGATCAGCTGCAGTGGCTGCTGCTGCTGACTCTCGCCTTGACTCGCGCGTCTCTTTGGCGCGTATGTTTGTGTGTTCTAGAGATGAGCAAATGCTGGAAGTAAATATCGGTCACAGTCATGATAGGCACAAGAAGTGATTGTTAGCAGAAAACTATTTTTTTAATATTTTTTATATTAGTAGTGCTCGATTTATCATGAATTTATATAAAAGAATAATTTTTTGGGAGCTTAGATTTTAAATTAATTTTGGAAGATTGCATTGAACCGAATCGGAACGACATATGGTATAGCTGCCATCGGCTAATATGTCGAATTTTGTTATATTTCATGCATTTTTCTCTATAAATATGTATTATATGCTTACATTGATTTTAATGGTTTTTTCCAACATTCATACGTATGTAAATAGCATTTAAGTATTTATTTTATTTTTCTGTGTTAAACTGTTGCACATGTTTCGAAAACAATATCGCACTCATCACTGCGTGTGTGTGTGTATTTGTTTGAGTAGCATTTGCTTGTTGCGGTCTCGTCGTTGTCGTCGTGCTTGAGCGCCACGAACGTGAGGTCTCTTCTAAATATTCATATTCAGATATTCCCAAGTCCCCAGACACACTTTGTTTGCATTCGAGTGCTGCTTGAGTAGGAGACGCATCGCACACACACACACAAACACATGTGTAAGTGGACATTGGCGTCAGCTGGAAGGGTCATGCATTGGGCAGCATAGCATATCGTAATGTGTGTTTGTAGGGAACCGTATGTACTTTAGATCTTACAAGAGTTTCCTATTTTCCATCCCCACTTTTGTCTTCGTCATATTTAGCCTTCGCACGCACTTGTTGTTTATGATGATGAGTGTCAATAAAAAATATATATTATCATGTTTCATGATCAATTTAAATTAACAAAATGGCTGCCGTAAACAAAATGGCGTCGAGTTGGAAAAAAGGTTAATTGGCAACCTGAACACAAATTCCAATGTTTTTTTTATTGCTTAACGACAGCTTTTATAATCCAATATGGTGCTATAAATGAAAGTCAGAAAACGAGTAGAAAGAGGGAACGAAAGAGAGAAGGAAAAACAAGACATTGTTGTAGTGAAAATAGTCCATATACTAACCTAACTACTTAAGTGATCATTGTGAAGTCCATTTAAATAGATATTCCGCAATTACATATATCCATTACTTGCTGGCCCGGTGAACTTTGTATCCCCTAATCAAAGAATAGAAGTATTTCAAAGGCTTTATATTAGTTCGTAAACCTACTTAATGATCGGGTGGTTTGCCGACACTTGAAAATGCTTTATACGAAAGAATTTTCTAAATTTAGACCAGAAAAATTGAAGGATTGGCCTTGGGGTTTGTTTATCGCCATTGTGAATTTAAATGGTATCGAAATTTGAATTCGTTTGAACTCAAAAGACATCCTCGGGTTGAGAACTTCATAATGTTCCTTCATGTTAACGATGGTGTAAGAATTGTAAAAGTTTTATGATTTAAGGCTGTACATCTTCCACAGATTACAGTGCGCCAATTTAATCTGGCCTTGAATCTGTCAAGTCCAAGGAATGATGTGAGCTGTTATAGATTATGTAATCGATTAAAATTAATAATTGAATAGTTTCAACTTACTTATCGAAGTGCCTTGCTTTTTCATCCATTTTCAGTGGATTGATTTACATTGTAAAAAATATTGGAAACTTATTTCGGAAATATTGCATTTCTTACTCACACACAAAACATAATCAATTTATGATAATAAATAAAGTAATGTTCATATATGTATACAGATTGATATGGATACAATCATACAGATTTCATAAAAAAGAAAATGATATTTTGAAACATAATTTATCTACTTTATCCTTACAATAGATTACAGACCACTTTAGCTATCATGTGTGTGTGTGTGTGTATGTGGAATAGACTGTAATTATTCATTGAACCTGACACCATAATGAATGGGTCAGCTGAGTTTTCGGGTGGTGGACGGCGGCCATTTTGTATACTCATTGCCGTGTTTTGTTGTTGTTGTTGTTGCTTTTGTAACGTTTTTCGACGAAACATAAAATTAATTCCAAGAATTCGCTTTTAATGATGTGCAATTAACTCTAATTTCACTAGAATATGCAAGCAAAGCAAAGTGCCGATGACCGGAAAGAGCGAGGGACGGACGTACCCCGACATGGGGAGAGGGGGGAAGAAGAGTGAAGAGTAAATGAGCGCTACCCGAAAGTTTCTAATTAACTTTATAGCCAGTGCTAGTCAATCTTAACAAAAAGATCTTAAAGGAAAAACTGCTTTTCTCATTCAGGTGCTATACCTGCACCTGCCTTCGGTTTTCTCTCTGTATATGTTGTGTGTCTGCGTGTAGGTTGTTTTCTCTGTATGTATCCGACAGATACACATTTTAATTGCTTTTATATGAGCACCGATGGGGCGTGGCAGTTGACTTAATCCACAGGCCACAGAGCGTGCGTAATTAAAGTTGACTACGCAAGCGGATCAGTTGAACTGTAAAGGGGGTGGAGCCGTGGGTGTAGACGGATGGTGCCTGCCAGCCGGCATGGGGGATTAGGCCCAGTACAGGACATAATCCGATCACATAAAGCGGATTATAACGCACCATAAAAAAAAGAAGAGAACACTGCAAAGGCAAAGGAAGCAGCAGCAGCGGTGGCGGCGGAGGCAGCGGAAACAGAAATTGACGTAAATTTAAATTGAAGCGCCAGCCATGCTGATTCCGGTTCAAAGAAGAGTATTTCAGGGTATTCAGAGTGTATCTCTGGGCAAAGTTTTATAAGCCGTGTTGTGTATAAGTCCTGAATCAGGGAGACAGTAGCAGAGCCAGCCCCGTAAGCGTTGCCCCTAGACGTAAGCAGATTTTGCAAAGCTCACGTCGTCGTTGTTGCATTCGACAGCTGTGTGCCACGCCCCTGTCTTAATATACTCCCCCGCCCTCCATTCAACACCCGCGGGGGGCATAAGCCGAGTAGGAAATGTTGCTGCATCTGCATCACGTTTTGGACCCCTGCGGCTTTACCGTTTTGTATCTACATCAGAGTAGCGGCAGCGGGCGCCATTTTGGAAAATGTATCGGCGTAGATGGTTGCATACTCAGTATGTGTGTGTATCTGTGTCTGTCAGTCTGTCTTTTCTGTTAGCATGTGTTTGTGTTTGTGGAGATTTTCCGTTTATGTCATGGACCAGGAGCACGAACGAACAATTGCATCAGGCACAGAAAGAACCGCAAACCGCAGCAGCAGCACCATCACCAACAGCAACAGCAGCAACATCAGCGTCGGCGGTTTTGGTGAACTCCAAAGACCAGAGACCAGGAACCAGGGGCCAGCTCTTTGAACCATCCATCTATCCAAACCCACAATGTCCAATTCGTCGTCGTCACTTTCTAAAGCCAGCCTGCAAAAGCCACACGAACGATATATATCCATCCTAGCCATAGGCCTGGCCCTGAACCCGTTCTCGAACCGAGACCAAGCCAGGCGGCTTCATTAGTTTGTGGTTTTGTGCAAGCTGACGACTTCTTTATATGTACTTCTACTGAAATATTTTCAATATTCCCAACTGAAATTGAGGCAATTAACGAAGGTATATTTATAAACTACAACAACCCCTTGACTGTAAATACAATATTTAATGACTAATGGGGTAATTGTTAAAGATAATTGCCCCTGTAACGTAAAAGTGTAGATTCTTCTTCAAGTTTAGCTCTTAACTCTTCTCATTTGTGGAAAACCAATGAGAAATATACAAGTTTTATTTTGCTATGACTTGTTATAAAAGTTTCTTGAATGTTGGAAATAAATAATGAGAAATTTTATTTGCAAATTTATTTAATGGGCCTCCACCCCTCTTATTGTGAGTATACCATTTGCTCTATAAGTATTGTATCTTAATAAACCAGCAGCAAAAGCACTCAAAGCAATCAACTTGCCTGAGTGACTGACTGACTGACCGACTGATTGACTGACAGACAGACAGATAAACAGGCAGTTTGACTGATTGACTACTTGATTCGTTGTCATTGTCGTCGTTATGAATCATATTTGGAGGTCACTATTTCTCGAGCTTATCATTGTGTTCCTTTAACGTAGGTTCATCCAATGCTATAATAAAAAATGAAGGCATTTTTTCGTGTAGAAATATGAAAATAAAACATATATATACGCGATAAATTCCCTTCGTTTTTCTGTCGAGAGTGAGTTTCTTTTGGGTTACCTTAACGGCCACCATCGATTTTCTGTTGGCCATAAAAACTTTTTCTCGTTGGTTCTTTTGCGTGCCATTTACGATTTCCATACAATTAAATCTTTACGACTCCGACGACGATGGGAAATGATGCGTACGGAATGGAGCAGCAGCAGCACTTGTCAAAAAAAAAAAAAATAATAATAACATGAACCAAAAGATACAGTTCTATACATTGTGGCCACGCGTTGGAGTATTCCAATTGAGCTTCACCCGTTCACTCGTTCTCGAATCCTTCTCTTTCTATGCTATAATCCGCAATCAAATCGTACGTTTTTATAGCATCATTTCTGTAGCAATTTATATATATATATATTTTCATCTTTTTTGGGTAGCTTAAATTGCGTTATGAAATGTTATGTCAGGTCATTAGGGTTTTGCCCATTAGGGCGGAACACCTCCCCCTTCGTATTCCCGCCTGTTTCTGCTACAGGGAGCGGAAATTGCAACGCCGCTGCCGGATATGTCGGCGATTTAAGTAAATGGCTACAGTTCACAAAGATAGCAGATACAGGGTGATGGGTCTTTTATCTTCTACTGGCATTTTGTAAATTCACATTTCGATAAGTTTTTTAAACAAGTTTTTAACTTTTTATCAAGTACTAATCTGTGCAGTTATCTTCTTAGCCAAGTACCGAGTTTAAGTTTTACTTGCTTTCCTTTTATTTCGTTTTTCTTTTTTCATGTTTTAAAGTCCCTCAGGCCATTAAAAATTGTTTCAGCTTGTAACCGATGCGCTTGGTGGCCATTGGTGGCTTTTGCGGTCCTGTGGACAACGCTATCGCATATCGCATGAATCGAATCACCTTTTTTTCTCTCTGTTTCTGTTTAGTTTCGTTTTCTCGGTTTCTCTCCCGCCAGTTTCTCTCAGTCACAATCAAGTTTCGTTCGCTTTTATTATGGGTAGTATAAGATATTTTATTGTGCCATCTGCCTTTACCTGTATTCACCTGTTCACTGACTATCTCTTTCGTTCGCACGCAGTCGTTGTGCGAGTGTCCCTTTCGTTTAGTATATCTTCATCTCTTTCGCATGGCAATTTATGCCTGACATTTTGAGAGCATTATATCTTTGCATTTTTAGTTTATTGCTTAGCCTCATAAATATTTCAAGAGCCCCCAAGAGTTTTCTCTTATTCATCACTTCCCCCGAGCGCATTTTTTATAGGAATTATTCTTTGATGTTACGATTCGACACCTGTGTCAGGATTAGCAGGATAAGGCATCAGCAATACGAAATGCAATTAAAATTTTAAAAGAAAAATAAAGCAATATACACGATAATAAAAACGGAAATGAAGTATGATAAAATATGATTCAATCCAATGGAAAGTTTGATTACTCAAGCTTTACGCTCTTTATCTGTAGCTATAAAGTTAGACAGCTCGTTGTATCTTTTAGTTTTTGCTTTTATAATAGGAATATTGGCTTTAATAACTCTCGATAAGGTTGCGAACTTAAGTATTACTGTCACCTTGCAGAGGGTATATTGATTTGGGCCTGAAGTTTTTAACACGAAGAAGAAGGCGTATCCGCATTATAAAGTATATATATTCATGATCAACATCAACAGGCGACTGGATCCAACGTTATTCGTAGTTTGCTCAATTTAAAAGATATCTTAGTGAAACTTCTTATTGTTATATGCTATAAATAAGTTAATATGGTCCTGTACATATATTGCATAGCTGTCAACCAAGCTATCATAAATAAACTAACCACATTCTTATAATTACAAACAGAATTCTGATTCAACACCTTCCAAGAACGTTGGGTGTAAATAGAAGAATATAATAAATAATATACATATATCGATCGTAAAGGAACAGTCTTAAGGAAAATATCTGCTATAAATTGCCAAGATATATTGCTGTAAGCTTTCTTACTTGTCTGTTTAAATCTAGAATTAATTTAAATTTTCAAAATGAAATGCCTGCTTTATGTTTGCAATTCATGTGCTTAATTCAATTGGTTTCCAACAGCATGACGGTGCATATCGAATGGAAATCTGATGAATTTTGAACTGTAGCAAATTAAATTGTTAATTGTATTGAGAATTGCTTGGGCACCATAGCAAACCGAATTAATTTTGATAACAAGAGGAACGCAAATGAAGCAGACATTTTGAGATGCATTTAAATGGGTTCTCGTGTTCGCCAATCAAAGGATCTGTATATGGATGGGGGAGAAGCTCTTGACTTCGTGGGGCAAACCGAGCACGAATCGATGTGCGGAAACCTCAAGTTGAAATGTGTCCCGTGCAGAAACTGGAAATGCAATTAATTACCCTCCTACTGCGGTACTCCTTGTTTGTGGTTCATGTTACTTCATTCACTGTTGTTGTAGTTGTTGTTGATATTCTCGTTGTTGTTGTAGTAATTGTTGTTGTAGTAATTGTTGTTGTTGTTGTTGTCACTGTTGATTCAAGAATAAGCATAATATTCATAGTTCAAAGGAAAAGCCTTTGCCCTGCCTCCACCCATTTGTGTGCCCACAGTTCGATGTGGAAGCTGCACTTGCTGTAAATTTGTGAAACAATGAAATTTACGAATATATTGTAGCGGAAAATATGATATTCTTGTTACGCTGTGTGTGTGTGAGAGTTGTTCGGTGTGTGCGTACGAAATCTGAAACCCAAAGCAGCATGCTGGACCCAGCAGAAGCAGCAGACTGTGTGTGCTGGCACGAGCCTGGCGAACATGCAGGACATACTGCCCGCAGCGTTGGGATTTTCGCAAAATGGCCGTTGAAACACAAATACAACAAATAAAGTAAGCTAAGGATGAACAAGCTCGACAGTCAAATACCCTTTGTCCACTTTTATAAGTAACATATTTCCAACAAAGTTCAGTTAATTTTTTCTAACTTCCAAAATAAATAAAATGGTTTCTTGAGAAACTTTTGGATTTTAGAGTTCTATCGTATTGAAATTTGGAAAATATACAGCTATGTATATGTATGTCGAAGAAGAAGGGAGAATCTTTATTACTTCACTTAGAAATTGAGTCTAGAATTTGAATAACCGTTTTTTAATGGCGCTTCGTGGGGTACACAAAATTAAATATAAGCTTAACCTGTGTATGGCATATATATACATACTATATATAGAGTTGCACCAACATAGTATACCCATTTTTCGTATTCGCAGGGTATAAAAAGCAGCATGAGCTCCAGCTGAAAAAGCAACAACTGCAATAATACCAAAAACAACATAGCAACAGGACGTTTGCAGCACACTGCTATTGAAATATGACAAAATGGCCGCCGCCGCCGCCGAATGCCACCCGCCGTTTGTCCGTCCGTCCGCCCATCCGTCCGTCATTCATTCATGACGCACACAGATGATGCATGTTCTCTCTTCTCGTATTGCACTGTGATTTATGCGCCACCCAAACTGAAAAATTGTATCTGTCGAGTTGTCCGTGTGTCCTGTGCATGTCCGTGTGTGCCTCCTCGCAAACCAAACAAGTGCAATGGCGCAACAATGCAGCCAATCCTTATCCGACATTTATCATATTCATTCCTCGTTTCTCGAAGAAACTGTACACTTTTTTTCGATCGATTTTCTCTATAATTATAGGCTGATAAATAATTAAAGGAGGGGACACGTGGCCCAATTGAAATTGGCCACGCAAAAATGAAAAATCTTCCAATCACAGGACTGGAAGGTTTTGCACTGTCATGCCCAATTTGCATAGTGAAAACTTGGCAAAGTAGCCCATCATTAAATCGAACCAATTATGGGGGGTATTGTGTGTGCGACCTAACAATGATTATCCTACTCAGATATTCATTCCATGGCCTGAATGGACACACACACTTTCATTATATATTCCCCTAATTGGCAGGCACAATGTGATTGTGTCCAGTCAATGGGCCAATTATTAAAAAGGGTCGCAAAATTACACTGTAGTATCATTATAATGATAATATAATATAGCGATCGTAGAAGGTTGAAGGATTTCGTTTTTTTATGTCAATTTGATTGAGGAATTGTATTGGAAACGAGTTTTATAACGATTTTGAACTGCTTAAGCGATATATATAAAGAACTACAGTCAAGTATAGATAAGGTTATTGAAGTTATGATTAAAAACTGAAATTAATCAATAAAACATACGAATATAATAAAGGTGAACAATGAATAATAATCAAATGGTTTTGAAGAATGCTATAAATATATCATAGATAAATTAAAGAGATAAAACTCTTGAAAATTGAGTAGATTTCCAATATTTTTTAGAATTTTAGCAGGGAACTTTTTTAAAAAAGATTTACATTTATCCTAAAACCAAATATAAGTTAAAAATTTAATACTTTTGAAGTAATCTAAGATATTACATAGATGATTGCACAATCATGGAATCTTTAAGGAATCCGAGTAAATCTATAAACTGCAAAACACTTTCATCATCTATAGACTTAAGCCACATCAAAAATCATTCTCATTAATAGCACTAAAATTGGAATTCATAAAATGATAAGCCAGAGATTAGGTCAATAAAAAAAAAGGGTTGATAGCCTAATTGAACTTTATTAATAGAATTACAGCACACATATGCTGCCTGACGACTGTGTAGGGCCTTGAACGGAGTATTACGTGAGGGGGCAGAATGAAACATACATTTTGAAATGAAAATTGACTGCACAGAGATAGATAAGAGAGAGAGATGCTTTTCATTTAGAATACCTGTCAAATGTAATGCGCCATTTCCCAGTGAAGCCGAAGCCGGCAGAAGCGAAAGCTTAACTGGAAATCCAATTTAATGCGGGCAGAGGCAAATTAATCGAATTATGGGGAAAAAAGGGATTTGCCATCTGATGTGAGATGTGACAGAAAGTTGTTGCCAACAAGCCAACGAACGAACGAACGGGACTTTCCAATGATTTTTATGTTGTACCATTCCTGGTAGATGACTTGATGGGGGCGTAAAAGGATATTGAGACGTTGTGTGTGTGTGTGTGTGTGTGTGTTTGGGGGAAATGAAATATAGTTGTAGAACTTCTTTCATTTTCACAACGAAACTTTTTCCTCTCTAACAAGAAAGAAACTTTTTTGCTGAAAAAAAAAATAAAAAAAAAAACTTATTGCGAATGAAATGTGAGATGGCTTTAAAAGGCTTCAGCTACGTTGGCGTTGGCCAATGCTTCGCAATGTCGGATGGAAATGTGATTACTTTCATCAAAATTACATCAATCATAAATGCACTCGGCAGAGAGACGTCAACCAGCCATTCCATCATGTCAGCACATTTCTAGTGCTTCTACGCCATTTTGTTGTTGTACGAATAGAACGTACTCAACTTTGTTATTGTTGTTGTTGTTGTTGTTGTTATTTCCATTGTTAGGGTAGTCGTTGCCATTGTTGTTGCTATTGTTGTGGCATCCTTTCAACATTTTCTAATTGAAATTGATTTAAAATTATTTATACATTCGTTGCTCGTTGCTCGCTTACGGTTACGACTGACTAAGTGATTGAGTGAGTGAGAGATATGGGGCAGCTGTGGCTGCTAATGGACAATTGAACTCGTCATTTGGCATCCCCTAACTACCCCTAGTTGCGACTGATACGAATACAAGTAGTGCAAAAAGCATGGGCAGGCTTACGATTTGTAATCATTTTCAAAGTCCCAAATAACATTGATAGAAGAACGAACGAGAATGTCCAAAAATAAATACAGAGAACTTATCACTATAGTCAGGAAACAAAGGGGTATAAAAATGTTATATACTATACAGAATGTTATCAAAGTTTCAGTTTGAATAGGAGAGTTTTGATGTACATAAGTGTTATAAAATATATAAACCATATTTCATAAGATTAACGCTTATAAGCTTAAATATCAATCTTTAATACAATCTTTTCGTGGATAGATGTTCATTTATAAACTTTAATTATACTCCATCAAGTCACGTGCTGCATTTATCTTAAACACCCACATATCTGTGACTAATCGCATTAAAGACAAACCCACATGCACACAGACAGTCATACACACACACACCCACACACAACGCAGCAAAGCCGATCCCATTTCCCTTTACAATATCCGGCTTATAACGATAAGATCCCGTACCACTCCTCTGATTCAACGCCAAACAATTTCCCCACCTTTAACCCTTTTGTGTACGTCATCAAAAATGGCGGCTGGATTTCAATGGAAAATTCGATTAATTGGAATTACTTGCAAAAAAAAAAAAGCATAAACCTATTGAAATCAGTTGGCATTTATTCTATTTCAATCGACGGGATGCGGGTCTCCACACAATGAGTTGTGGGAGCCACCCGTAGCATTCATAGTTTCTGGCAAGTCACTTCAGCCACATGGGGGTAGCAGCAGCTGGTTCTCTTTATTTTTTTTTCCTCGTTTTTCGCAACATTTTTAATGGTATGTCAGTCGCAAGTGACTTGGGCAACTTTAAGTGGGCTGCGTCGGGGCCGAGCGAGCGAACAATATGAACGACCTGAGCCGAACGCTGGCTGTCAGATCCGAGAGCTTGTCGAGCACGAGCCCGAGCCGACGACCAGTTTTCGAGGCCCACGAGGCGAGGAGAATGTGGGCAATGGCCATGGAGCATACTACATACAGTATAGAGTACAGTACATACATTATGATGAATGGCTTTCAAGTGGAACGTCGCCCCTATTGCCCTGACTCCGAATCTATGTTGTCCGTATGTTCGTCCGTCTTTTGCGTGGGTATGCGCCGAGCTTTCCATATATGTATGAGTATATATAAATGACTATATATGTATGTACATATTTTAAAAGTATAAAATGGCTGTTGCCCGATGATTTATGTGTGTTGGGAAGTTTCGAAAGTCTAGAGAGAAAGAGAGAGAGCGGAGAGAGCGAGCTAGCACGTTTCGTAGGTGAAAATTGTGGCCGACTTTCTCTCGCTGCTGCTGACGTCAGCTGAAAAAAAGAGACAAGATGGATGGGGATCGTTGGATCGTTGTGGCATGCTGCAAAAGGAATCGCACTGGATCCCATTTTGGAATGCAATGGAGAGCCACAAATTTCGAGTGAATCTAGCTCGTTCGTTGCCAGTGCACGACGAGAGGCATTCATCAATGTCCGTGGCGCTTCCGTTGGGGGCATACACACACAAAGACGCGCACACACACGCACACATGTACAAGGCTGACTGGTTGCATGTAAAACGCACGCATACCAATGCACTAATCTTTATCGAGCAAAAGCATAATCAATCAATTGGATTTATGTGCTCCAACTCAAGATAAAACTAATCAATCTTGCCCCTGCGACAGTCAAAGAGAAGCAGCAGCTCCACCACCACCAACAGAAGCAGCAGCAGCCCCATTCAAGCAAATCAACCAATCCCAATCCCCTCGAGGCTCCATTATGGAGCACTATTTATTCGTTTGCTGCTGCCTCTGCAGAGCTTTTCTGCTCGTCTTTCTTTACTTTTTTTGCAATTCAAAATTTATGCTCTTCTGTCTCCCAGCAAAGTTGGTGCTATTAATTATCAAGGAGTTAATGCGTCGCATGTTTCGTTCGATGTTTATTAATATCTTTCGGATGTTATTAATGTTGTTCAACAAGCAAAGCATAAAAGTTTGTTTGTCTTTGATTTACTCAGAAAATCAACATAAAACATTAAGCAATATCCGGTTCCGTTTCCGTTGTGTTTGTGACGATTTGACTTCAAAAAGAGAAAGTTACACAAAGGAAACTACGAGAATTTTCACACTTCAAAAAAAAGTATAGAGTCACGTCTAAAAAAAAATTCGATTTCTTATCTCACATTATCAACACATGTGGGGCAACATAAGATTAGATAAGATGAGAGGTCGCCGCGGAGTAAGTCCATCAATCATGCTGGTTAGGCAGGAAAATGGTCGTCCAATAAAGAGAAAGAATATCCAATTGAAAGAGACACTTGTAAGATTGTATTATCCCGATTGGCTTGTCAAAAAAAACCTCTCAGATAACCCACTAAGCACCACTTGAGTTATATATGATTCAACTGCTGATAAAGTCTAGACTTTGACAAACTTTTAATAATTTATTAACTACTTATATAGTTCATTTATGATCTGTACGCATAGTAACAATATTTATTTCCCTCTATCTCTCTCTCCTTACAGTCGGAATCAAATTCTTCAGCCTCGGTCAAATTTACGTTGTTCAAGTGCGTCTACTGTGCTCAGGTGCTGGGGATAAATGATCGTCCCAAGCTGCTCGAATGTCTGCATGTGGCTTGCAGTCAGTGTGTGAATACAAAATTCTCCGAGTTGGATCGATCGTTGCCACCACTTATACATTGTCCAGTGTGCGACAATGCCTCACAGAACGAATACATTATCGAGAATCAGTTCCTGATCGAGCAATGCGCTGCGGGCGACAATGGCGATGGCAATGGTTCTGGGGATGGTCTAAAGAGTTCGATTACGGCCAATGTACAGTGCAGTAGCTGTTCAGATGGAGCCACAGCGACTTCATGGTGTGTGGATTGTTCCGAGTATATATGCGACAATTGCGTACAGGCGCATCAACGCCTCAAGATTACCAAGGATCACACGATCAAGCCAAAGGATGAGGCCAACAGTGAGCAACTTGTGGGTGCTGTCGGTGTCGACAAGTTGCACATGTGCCAGCTGCACACACAGGAGAAGCTTTCGCTTTTCTGCGAGACATGCGACAAGCTCACATGTCGCGATTGCCAGTTGAGCGATCATCGCGATCATAAATACAAGTTTGCCCACGAAATTGCCACAGAGTCGCGGCAGGCGTTGTCCACGCTTGTCTCTGAGATAAACTACAAACGTTTCCTACTCTCCTCGGCCACCAAAGTGATCGACGATCGCCAGCAGCTGATACATGACAAGAAAAAGGATCTGATCAAGGAGATCACAGCCATGGTGGTGAAGATAACCAACACGGTGAACATGCGTGGCAAACAGTTGATTACGCGTCTGAATGAGGTCTGTGACAGCAAACTGAAGGTGCTCGTCGAGAAGAAGGAGACACTGCAGCTACTCTCCGATAATACCGATCATTGCATCGAATTTATGCAGAATGCACTTGAGAAGGGTAGTGATTTTGCCATATTATCAAGCAAAAAATCCCTTGTACGTCATCTGCAGAAACTCAAGTGTCAGCGTGCTGATATACCAAATCCAGAGATCCCAGTGCGCATACAGGTGCAGCTGAATCAGGTCTCCGATTTGCAGAAGATCATCTCACAGTTGGGCATTGTCATCGTCGATGGTAAACCATATCCGCCAGCACCGGCGCCATCGCCAAATGGCCCCTCACCGCTACCGCCACGACAGCCACCAAGTCCAAATATGGCGCCACCATTGCGTCCAGGTCTGCCGCCAGGGATGACAGCGGGACTATCACCGAACGGACCGCCGGGTGGCTTTGGGCCACAGAATGGACCACCATTGTATAGCAATGCCGCAGCACAGCAGCAATTCAATGCAATGAGCCGTTCCTTTCCAGGCGATGGACCAGGTAAGGGTAATGCACGAAAAAACACTTTACTCTTTATTCTATGTCCATAATCTGATTATGTTTGTATTGACCTTTTCCTATTTCTGCTTACAGTTCGTTTTGGAGGCATGCCACCTGGTATGCAGCGTCAGGGGCAACCACATGTGAGCTCATCCACCCATCCGCAGAATATGGGTAAGTTCGATATGGAAAATAACTTCTAAAGAAATCAAATTAAACCTTTTAATTGCCTTCCCTTTTAGATATCAGCCTGCGTGGTCTGTTGAACAACCAGGCTGCACAAAGTCCCAACGCACATCTAGCCTTTAATGGACCGCCTAGCTATCCTGGCGGACCACAGGGCACACCATCGCCAGCACATCAGCAGATGGGCCCACAGATGCGTCCACATTTCATGCCTGGCCAGCAGGGTTTTGGTCAGGGCGGTGGCCCGGGCGGCGGTCCCAGAGATAACAGCAACTTCATGAGTAGCAACGCGCGTTTCCAGTCACAGTATCAACGCATGGCCAATCATGCTCATCAGCAGGCCGCTGCGGCAGCTATGGCTGGAGCGAATGCTGCCGGCGGCGGTCAGATACCGTCGCCAGGATCTCTGCAACGCCCCCAAATGATGCCCAATCCAATGCAAAATGTAAGCAACACTTGTTTATATTGTGTAGTGTATATTTATTTACTTTTCAATACTGTTTACAGGCGTTGGGGTTTCATGGGAGCCAGGCTGGCTTTAATGCTGGGCCACCGCAAACGTCACCGCAACTAAGCAACGCCATGCATAGCCTCGCTAAATGGCATATACCACAATCTGCGCAGCAGTCAAGCAGTGAGTTTCCTATAGGAATTCCTCAATTCCTATATATATATATTCTAATAATCCTCTCTCTTTTAGTGTGCCAACAGCAGGGACCACTGTTGCCCTTCGCCAATGGACGACAGACATCGGAAAATTTTAAAATCTCATTGAAATCTCCAAATACTCTAAAGAACAGCACACCGCCCAGTCTAGGCAATATTGGTGGTGGCCTAACAGCGCCGGGTGTGGGCAATAGTTCATCTAGCTCATCGAGTAGCAGCAGCAGCAACCTCAGTTTAGCACAGATGAATGCCGCTGCCGCTGTCGCTGCACTTGGTCCAGCTGTATCTTTACTTTCGAATGTCACATCGACAAATCCAAAGACACCCAGCCCAAGCACACATGAGGTAAGCACTGCTTTATTGATATATATACGTGGAACTCATCATTTAATTTGCTTTACATTTGCTTCATAGAATACCAAGGACATTGACAAGGTGCGGGATGATTCGATCAATGATCTGATTGCCACCATAGCCAAATTGGATTCAAATGGCGTACAAGTGCTGCCCGAGGGACGAACCAAGACCACTTCGCCGCAGGTGCACAGCTCAACGGATCTGTCCAACACACAAGAAGGTAAGTTACGTAACGTTTTAATAATTTTCATGGCTTGTTGCATGCGTATTGGGTGTTCGGTGTGTGCGTTTGTGGCGTTGTAGATAAACTGATTCTCAAAATTCTAGCCTTATATTAAAAGAAAATAAGGAAACACAGAAACTTTATACGCCTGTCTTGCTATCAAAACTGGTGGATTAAGTTTGCTTAACTGTTAAATGCAAAATTTCTAAAATTTCTATCAATTAACGATCTGTGTCTGACTTCCTAATTCGTCTCCATAGTCTTATGATTAACACATTACTCTGCTCTGATGGTTTATATCGATATTCAATTCTCATATAACTTTGCTTTGTTTATTTCTATTTTCAAACTGCAAACACGTTTTCGAAATACCTAAAATAATATATAAATCAAAACAATCTGAACGCGTAAAAAAAACTCGTAAAATCAATTACTAACCAATGAAATACACAAAAAACAAACAAACAAATCAAAAAATCGAAACGAAATCAAAACAAAACAAAACTACAAACACAACCAAACAAAACAATACAAAATGAAATCGTTATAAACAAAACAAAATACCCGAAAACACAAATACACACTCCCAAAACCCAAACACACACACATACAACCCAATGACACACATACACACACACAATATAAATGCGAATCCAAACTAATCATATCAGTTAATAATAAAAATGAACAAAAAGATGACCCCAATGAGGATTGGTGTGCCGTATGTCTGGATGGCGGCGAGTTGATGTGCTGCGACAAATGCCCCAAAGTATTCCATCAGAATTGTCATATACCCGCGATCAGTTCACTGCCGGATGAGAGCGAGAGCTGGCAATGTCTGTTGTGCGTTAATCTCAAGGAGCTAACCAAAGTGGAGAGCAACGAGAAGTCACAGCCGGGCGAACTGAGCGCTCTGGAGTTAAGGATATTACAGCGCATTTGCCTGGAACTGTATTGCCAGTACGAGCAGAGTCTCAATTTCCGTGAACCAGAATCGCCGGCCAATTCGCAGTATTATGAAATTATTTGCAAGTAAGTCTGTTTGAGAAAAGTTCTTAAAGTTCTTTACTCATGTAATCTGTTCTAATCATTTCAGCCCCATGTCGTTGGATGTTATACGCACTCGTTTGGATCCATCCAGTCCGAATCATTATAAGGACATCTCCGGTTTTGTCTCGGACGTGCGTTTAATCTTCAAGAACACGTATCTCTTCTATCAGGTGAGTTAATTGTGCATTCCACACTTTGTGCGTGTTCAGTTTTTTTTACATTTGTGTTGCGTTGATCACTTTCACACAGGAGGATTCGAAAACATACAGCAATGCCAAGTATTTGGAAAACTTTTTCGAAGAGCAGCTTGCCAAATGGTTGCCTAACTTTGGCGGCAAGGGTAGCAACGGCGGGGGCAACAGCAGTGGCGCCTCCACGTCGTCGTCCAACTCACCCAATTTGTTGGCGGCAGCGGCTGGTTCGCCATCGCCAATTGAGAATGGGCGCAAAAGTTGTCCTTCGACTGCCTCTTTGGGCGATACTGAGGATGGTTGCTTGCCGGCGAAGCGTACGCGACGCACGGTGCATGAATAGAACGAGCTTTTGCCCGATGAAAAGGGCATGCAGGAGCAGCAGGAGAAAAGTCAAGATGAAGAGAAGGTCTCCGCTGAAGCGCAACTTAAGAATGAGCAACAAGCAGAGAAGACGCAACCAACGAAGGGGGAGACATCATCCGAGGAGCATCAGCTGGAAACAGATACGAAAAAATCAAAGCCAGAGCAGAAGCAGGAAGAGGAGAACCCAACTGACTTGGATTTGAATCTGGATTTGCCACAACGCCCTCGCAGTCTGGGCAGCAATACGATACAGGAGAGCGCCGACTATGTGCTACAATTGTTGCATGCATATGCCGCTGCTTTTGGGCTCTAAACGAATATAATCCTCCCCCTTCTGAAAAGATAGAACATATCGGTACACGCAGGCAGCTACCAAGTCTTAGGTTCAGCATGTTGTAAATGTTATAAATGTCACAAAAAAAAAAAAACAAGCAAAGCAAAAAAGACATAGTTACACAATTCTGTGCAAAACAACAAAAATATCAGATATATTTAAGAGCATTTAGATGATAGAGAAGAACAACAACAAGTAGTAGAGTTGGTGTACATTTAGTTTTTAATTAACAATTGTAAATAAGGAAGTCATTTGATATGATTTGCTGACTATAATGCAAACATGAACTCGATCGTCGCTAGATAAGTCATGTGGAAATACAAACAATATATTTTTAGCTACAATCTTAAGTGTTGAATATATATAAATGTAAATAGATATACCAAGTATTGATTAAATCTTAGTTGAAGTTATGTGTGAAATCTTTAGAAACCCTTTTTAAGTTTCACTCTTTAACTTCAAAGTAACGTATTCCCCGTAGAGATTCCACCACCTATCCCCACCCCCCCAAAAAAAGAACTCCCTCTCTAACTCAACGCAAACTTGTTAGAGTTGTATTTACTTTTGTGATAGCGATAAACAATAAATATGAACAAATTTTTGTCTCTAAATGATGTACTATATAACTATAATAATATATATATTATTTCGTAGTACAAAGAACTCATTTTGACATTTACCTTGGTTTTAATTTTTTTTTCTACATCTATTTCGAATTTGCTATGTACGATATTTATTGCCCATTTATCCCGAAAGGATACAAAGACATTTCTCTTTTATATTTGCTCTAATAAGAGAAAGCTCACTTATCACGAACCGTAAACATTCGTATACCATATAAGAGAAGAAATTTGAAAATAAGATTGCAACTTAGGATATTGCATAAGTTCAAAAACATATATAGAGCACACAATAACATACATACTACATAATACATACAATACATATTCACATAAGAAAATAGATCTTTAAATGTTGTACGTCGTTTGTCGTATTAGTATACTACTATAAAGAGCCGGTCAGACAAGCAGCCAATCAGTCTACTAGAAATTTCCATTAGAACCCTAAAAGAAAACAACGTGAAATACTAAAAAAAAATACTGGAAATAGATTATAGTACACTCTACAAATATATAATGCGTATTAATGTATTTGATATGATTATATTCGAACAGTTTAAATGCTCTGTACAATACCTTGTTTATACTTTCATGGGATGCCATGAAGACAAACAACTAAAATGTTTAAGAACAAATGAATTGTTTAATGTTCATGTCGAATATTTAATATCATCATAATCTCCCTCCCCATGAAACTAATAATGAAATTCGAAAGTGAAAGCGGCTGCTAATCCTATATTTATGTCACACTCACACACTTGAGAAACAATAAGAAAGGAAATTGAAATTATATAGATGTATCTACTACGTAACATAATAAATAGAGGAACTTGTATGTGTGCTAATCCTATCGAAATTACAACAAACTGAAGAAATAAATGGAATACCAAGCTTACAAAATAAGTGCTGTGTGTTTATATATGTATATGTATAATGTGTATGTGTTGGATGTGAAACCAGAAATTCATCAGAAATTATTTTATCTGTTTTTAGGCATAGATTTTATGATATAAACTTAAAAATATACAACAAGAAACACAACACACAAAACTAATAAATGTACTACTTACTATCGAGTGGATTTTTAAATAAAACAAAAAAGGCAAAACTCGTTCTCATCATTTCTCTTATATCTCAAAGATGCCATCGTCCCGCATATATTGCTCCACGTGCTGAATGCGACTGGGCTAAAGTAGAAAGCGCTCATCAATCAATGTCTTGCGCGACACATTGCGACGCACCCAATGGCGAAAGATGTGGCGCATCAGCTGTAAGCACAAATTAAGATAGATCGACTATATACAATACTATATTTATATAAGACTGTAGACTGACCATGTTCAGAGCGCAGGCTGTGCCGGCGGCGAGCAGCAGACTTGATGAGAGCAGATACACGGAGAGCAACACAAGCAGCTCCAGCACGAAGATGTGAAAATGGTTGCCAAGCAGCAGAACACGACTGAAGCTCAGCGAGTCGTCTATATAGAATGTGCCCTTGTCTGTAAAAGATATTGAGATAGATGTCAATATCATTTTATTCCAATTAGGCTGACACTTACTCTCTGTCAGATAATTGTCGATTTCGCAATCGAAGAGCTTTTCCACAACACTTTTCTCCTTTATAATGTAGTCCATATCCTTAATAGCCTGTGGGAGGATTGAGATTATCAATATATTAAGATTATTAACAAATAAAATATACGAAACAGCAGAATACCTCAAAATCGAGGGAACTTAAACTTATTAAATCCTTCACAAAATGCCATCATCAGTGCACGAGCTGATTTCCCTTCCCCTTCCCTTCCACTGTCTGTTCTTTCTTGTCTTCCACTTACATGATCAATGAAGGCGCAGAAGAAGCGATTAACACTTGCATAGGCTATAGAGGTGCGTTCGACTTGACCATCAATGCTGGAGATTTGCAGATCCTTCTGGTAGAGCAACGCCTGGGACATGCTGCTGTTGCGGCTACGCTGGAAGGGCAGTAGAAGGCGCTCCAAGTAGATGCTGGCGAGGATTACAATTTTTATTATCTATATATCTTCTACTTCTATCGCAGTCCTACCGTAGATTACGCGGCGGCAATATGATATAGGCCTGTTTGTCCGAATCCATGAGCAGACCACGACGTCCGCACATATTTTGCGCCTCTCGCTGCAGCTGAAGAATCATCGATGACATATCTGTGTCTGCAAAACCGTGAGGGGATCGTCCGTGTATATAGTAACCATAGCCGGGTTCGAGCAGAGAGAACAGCGAGATATTGGCCAGACTGCAGAGATCAATAAATTTCTGTAGAGGATTTGAACGCAGCACTCTGGCCACCAGCAATTGAAGCACATATGTGACCAGATAGATCATCGAAATGAGGAAACAACTCAGTCCAAAGTTGCTCTTTGTGTGTGTGAAGCGATCCAGCAGTTGTTGGCCAGCAATGGCTGCAAATGCCTGCAGGAGACTGGAGTATCTTTGTGCCGCACTTAGTCGTATCCACGCGTTGGCTGTGAAGAGCAGACGCCACGCGGATACATTGTTCTCGGCCACATAGGTACGCACGCTGGAGCAGAGCGAGGAATTGTCTAGATTGAGGCGCTGTCCCTCGCTGCTGCTGCTGCGCGGTCTTTCCCAATCGACAAGGAATAGTTCAAGCTGACTGGCACGCCTCAAATGCAGTGCCAGAAAGAGCAACTGCAGCAGACACGCGGGATAGATGAGCAGCGCCAACTGCTTGGTCTCGTAGACATGTGGCAATGCCAGCAGCAATAAGGCTATAACCAGCAGAGCTAATGCAACATTGGCAGCCAAGAGTTGAAGGAATTCCACAAGGTTCCCCATCTGACAGAGCTCGGCACGTCGTCGTCGGCGCCGTGTGTGTAGACGCAGCAGCGCGGATATCGATGCGAAGAGCAGTAGCAGAGGTAGTGCCAGCTCGAGCAGCAGTCTGGTGGCTCCACTAGCACGTTGCTGCACCAAATGGACACTCAGGCGGAATGGATAAAGTTGATTCAAGCTCGCATTTGCTGTCAGTTCAATGTGGCGATAGCTTAGACGTAGCAGTGGCAAACCAATACGATTTCCCGCCTGGATGCTGTACTCCAGTTGCACATGCTCCACATAGCGCAGAGAACGGAATAGTTGCAGCTTGTGGGCATCCTCGTAGGGTGGCAAGGTAGGCTGCAGGCGATTATCCTTTTGGTGTGCCGAAATGAGTTGAAACCGCTTGACCAGCTGCCACTCCTCCTGCTGTGGGCGCTGCAAGAAGAGAGAGAGAGAAAGTGAGATAAGGTTTCCCTTCCAATGCACTTTAAATTAAGTAAATCTGATCAGTAGATCACGCCTTAGTTATGTTTTAGTGCCGGAAAACATGGCGATTTAAAAGACACTTCGTGTTTACCTGATTCTCTGGCGTCAGCGTTTCTATGAGCACGGGTATCTGATGCAGCAGGCTCTCCCAGTTGCTGCTGAAGTTCAGATAGAGACTGTGGTAGTTGTCATTGCCCTCTTGACTGGCCACATCGATCAGTTGCTCCAGACTTAGCTGGCACTTGATATCCGACTGCTCCTGCAATGTGGGCACCTTTTCACCTGGACAGAGATTCAATTGCTCCAGCTGGAAGCCTCCCCAGCGCTTAAGGCGTCCAGCAAGTTCATAGTTGGTGCTAAAGATCTGCAACTGCTTCGTGTGATTTGCCAGGTGCAAATTTGTCGTCAGTAGTTCCCGCGTTGTCCTGCCCTTTTTGTAGAACACAAATGGTTCCTGTGCACGTAGCTGCTCATGCCCGGAATGGGAATACTTCATGACCACATCGGACATCTGGGTAAGCAGAAATGCACTGCATGGCGAATGCTTCTCCATCGAGTAGTGCGAGAGTACGCACAGGTTCGCCAACTGCTGGCAGGCAGTGTCATTGCGCAGAGTCAAGCAAAATAATGCCACGAATTTCAGATCTCCAAAGTGAAGTCTCTTCGAGCTGAGGCTTGAACTGGAACTGGTGCTGGTGGTGGCCTGCCAGAAGGCATTGTAGTGCAAGTAGGGTCGCATCAGGGTGTTGGCAATGCAATAGTCCTGATACCGGAAGTTGTAGGCGCCATGGCAACTGCGACAGTCGCTGCTGTTGCTCGCCGGATTAGTCCTGGTCAGTGAAACTGCTCCTGCTGCTGTCGCATTGAGATATTGGAACGTGCATTGCCACGTGGGCACAGCCGGCGGTGTACAGACTGCAGTTTGATTTGTGGCATTGCTACAGCTCTCTTCGCAAATTGGCCAACGTTTGCTCTTCTCATAAATCGATATATGGTCCAGCGGGCACTGGCAGGAGAATTCTGCAAAATTTATGAAGATTCATTCAAATATCTTAAGTTTAATTATGCGTATCTTCAGTTCATGTGAACTTGAGAAATTTAAAACTAATTTAACTTCTTAAATACTTTTTAAAATACTATACTTGAAAATTAATATTAACTTTCAAAATGTTATATTATATTTAAGGACTCTACTTAGAAACCAATTTAAAGCAAAGTTAGTAAACCGTTTTTAGACCATTTTCAATTTCAATATAATTTTTACTTTCTATTTAAATATTCAACTTAGTCATCAATATTCTCAAGTCATTCACTAGCTGTAAATTTGAATTTCGAAGCAACCAGATATACAAATTTGATTGCCTTAGTGGGTCATACCCAGGTGCCCTCTCATTCTTATGCACCTTTTGCTCATGGGTTTCACATGTGTCTATATATGTGGCTGTGTGTGTGTTAGGTCTTGAATTTATTATACATGTACATAAAAAGGCATGCAAATTGCAACGGATATGGATCTTCTGCTCCATGGAGCTGTTGTTTAATCAATAGGTATACTTACTATCCGAAGTGGGTTGCAACTCGTTATGACCTCCGGCGCCAGCCTCTTTACAGGGTGCGCACTCAAAGTAGTTCAGATTGTAGAATTCATTTCGCAGACACTTCTGAGGATGTTGAAAACGAAAAGTCTGTGGAGTTAGAGATGATGATGATGACTGGGTCGACGAGTCTGGTACGGTACAGTTTCCGAATGTAATGAAAACTGTTGTCCACACCAAGGGGAAGAACCAGTTTATCAGCAGGAAGCACATGCTTTTTAGAAACCTATTCTATTGGGTCTAGACTCTAGAGGTTATTTCCTTTTCGATGCGATGCAAGCTCGCCGAATTTCAAACACCAACTGAGTTTTCTCGGGCGTTGCCAGCTGCACCACCAGCACAAGTACAGGTAAAGGTACCTGGTGTAGGCAAGTAAACAAGTTCCTTGCGTGGTCGGAGTGGTGGGCGCACAATGCCCTAACAGTTGGGCTAAAAGTTGCTATAGCTACCCAACCCCGTCCGTTGTCGGTTTCCGGCTGAGACGGCTGAAAACGCATGCAAAATGTTTATAAATCGTAGTGGGGCATTTGGTAGTAATAGTCGACAGGTGAACGAATGGCTCGAGTCGTGGTCAGCGAAGGGGCTACCAGGGCTAATGAGGGCGTCACTTGTTACGCCTTGAAGCTTCGGAGCTCTACGAATATCGCGTGTCAAGTTTCTTGACTTTTGCATGCGGCTAATTATGATTAGCTCATTTATTTTAGTTACTTTTTGCAAAAGCCATTTTGCTTACAGGACGTACTGGAAATTAAATTAAATTCTTCTAGACCTACATTTAGTAAAATTATTATGGCGACTCTGTAGGATTTTCGGGCTTATTAACTTGTGATTATGCTAGGTAATCAACCTATATTTTCATGCATTATGATCTGTGAAACTCGATGAAAAGTAATACAAATTACCTTTTATTAAAACAATAATAGTAATAGTATTATTTAAATAAAAATATTATATATGTATGTGTATGAGTTTTAATAACTGGTAAGGTTATTATAGTGAATATTTTAAATTACACATTTTTATTATATTTTTTCCATAAGATTATTCTATTTAATAATTTCATGTAATAGAGTTTTCAATAAGAATAGGTTTGTTTACGTTTCTCAATATGTGCAATAAATTCAAAGAAGGTGCCTGTCGATATATCGATATGTTTACATATCGCATGCGTTTCTTGTGCGCTAATCGTTACCGATGAATCGATAAAATGAGTATCAACAATCTCAGTTCCTTGCCGAAGGACAACAGCAGAAATAGTCGGCAGACACATACAATTTTCATTTTTGTTTTACTCCGCTAGTTTAGTTGCATTTCCATTGAATTTGGGGAGAGGAAGCAGGAACCGTTTTTGTTGCGAGGATGCATTGGTGGCGCCACAGCAAATAGATGCAGATGATGCTGCACAATCACCAACAGTCCATAGCCGAAAAATGAACAATTTGGTGAGTCTTCTTCTTCTGCATTGGTGGGTGGTGGTGGTAGTGGGCGTGTATAGGTGTGTTGTCGTGCATGTATACGAATAAATTGCGCCAGTCTGTGTTTGCCACTGTCTGTGTTAAAATTAAAATGTTTCCTCTCGTTTTCTCTATGTGTGTGTATGTGTGTGTGCGTAGGAGCACGTTAAGCACTTTTATCCAGACAACTACAAATTGGACCTTTCGGAGACAATGAAGGCAGCACTATCGAAAGGGCCCGTTGGCGTCGGTGGAGGCGGTAGTGGGGGTGTGGTCAATGCCGTTGGCAGCAATAGCAGCAGCAGCAGCATCTCCAGTTCAATGGGAGCCCCATCCCATAGCGAAATGTTGCCGCAACAGGCCGCCAGCGCCGGCGTTGGCTATGTGACCGAGAAGCTCTACATGCTGTTGCAGCTTTATCTTCAGAACAAGGGCTGGAACCCGAGTGCCGAACTGCTGCAATGCTTCAGCGATCTGAAGGATAATGCTATGCTGCCCAGCGCCGCATACCTGCAGTGAGTAGAGAGTTATTCCAATTGGACGGCGTATGTTGCGTGTTGTTGTTAATCTTATTGTACTCCAATTTGTAGGGTGCTGGCCAATCGACTGACACTGGACTCGCAAGGACGACTCATACTGCGTGACAATGGAAAGATTGTGCTGCCTTTCGAGCATTTCGCCAATGCGGTCATGTTGAAACACATGTCGGGCCCGCACGGACTTCACCTGAGTGTGGATGCCACAGTGCGAGCGGTTATAGAGTCCTACACAATCGGACGGGATCAATTTGGCATGGAGAAGGAGTTCATTATTGAGGTGGTGCAATCATGTCCCAGTCCCGCTTGTCGCTACTACAAGAACCACATGGGCATCTCACCGATGCCCTTCATGGAGCAACAATATCCAGGAGTAAATACACCCGATTTCTTGCAGCGCATTTCGCATCTGCCGCCAAGTGCAGCAGCAGGCAGTGCCGCTGCCGGTTCTGCAGGAGGAGGCACAGCTGGCAGTGGCGTGTCCAGTTCCAGCACTAATGCTGCTGCGGTTGAAATTGATTTATCCAAGTCGAGCAGCTCCAAGTTGCCGCCACAGTTGCAACATTTGACCAAGCAACAGCAGAGTAGCATTCAGTCGCAGCTATCGCAGATAAATGCAGCCGCTGCAGCTGCACATCATCAGCAGCAGCAACAACAGCAGCAGCAACAACAACAACAGCAACAACAACAGCAGCAGCAGCAACAACAACAACAGCAGCAACAACAGCAGCAGCAGCAACAACAACAGGCTCAGGCACAAGCTCAGGCCAAGCATCAGCAGCAATTAACCGCCGCCTTGATTCAACAACAGAATCGCGTGCTTGCCCAGCAGAGCCTGGAGAAGCTTAACAGTCTGAGCGCATTGGAGAAACAACGTGTATTCGCCCAACTTGATCCGAAGCATTTTGATCCCATGGCCGTTGCAGCAGCTGCAGCCAATTTGCAAATTCAAGGCATGATGCAGTCCCAGGCAGTGGCAGCTGCTGTTGCAGCCAATCAGCAACAGCAGCAACAACAGCCGACGCCGCT
Organism: Zaprionus ornatus; assembly: GCA_018904035.1. NCBI lineage: Eukaryota > Metazoa > Arthropoda > Insecta > Diptera > Drosophilidae > Zaprionus > Zaprionus ornatus. Next base: position 8,594,765 of record JAEIFZ010000115.1, on the reverse strand, counting down.
GACGACTGGCGCCACATCGACTGTGGTCAGTGGATCTAGTGTTGGCCCACAGGTGCATCATGGCCATCATTCGCTACCGCCACCTTCGCAGTCGCCGCACTCTTCATCCTCTTCATCATCGCACTCCTCAATGGATCAGTTAACACACAAGAATATATCCGAGTCCTTGAGGTAAGTTCTCTTCCCTTTATGCAACAATGCAAGCTGATTTCCATTTTATTTCTAATCAGGTCCAATCTGGATTCAATTGAATCGAACAAGGATCTGCTGGCCCTTCACAACGGCGCCTGGGCCAGTCACGATGTCAATCGCCTAGATCCCATGGGCGTGGGACAGGACAAGATTGTGCGTATTTTCTCGGAACTAATGCGCAACATGTCCCGCATGAAGACCTACATAAGACCATCTATGTGTAAGCCCTACGGCAAACAAAGCGAAAGCCTGCAAAAGAGTAAGTTCCAATCGAATCTAAACGAAGTCCACCTTCGCTTTTATCTATATAGTCTATAAATTCATTACTATCCATATCTAATCTCTTGCAGCTCTCATGGACACCATACAGATTGTGCAGACACTGCGGAACTGCCTGCCGGCTCCTCACATCCCCGTCTCGTCGTGGAAAAGCGAAAGCGAGGGAAGCGTCGGTGTCGGAGTTGGCGTTGGCCTTCCTCCTGGAATGGGACTTAATACACTGGGTTTGCAATCTAATCGTGTCGACAACTTGCACTAGTTCGAAATTACATTAGGTAATTTATCTTGCAACTTATTCCCGTTAACACAAAAATCTCCTGCGGTGGCGAATCTCAATACAGTATTTCTATAAAGTATATAGGATAGAGTATTATCATCTTCATAGGCTTGGCTCATGGTTTTTCTTTGACTATTTAAATGTGCCATGTTCAACTCGCAAGACTTGATTTCATTTCAATATTTGACTGATTTTTATATGGTAATCTGATGACACTCGCTTGAAGACTCAGTTAAGCATAGAACTAATCAAAGTGTTTCGTTTTGAAAATGGTGTCATCGCGGCATTAGACTTATGCGCTTAATCCCGGCTAGATCTTAAGATAAGTCTGCTCTGCTGTCCCCACCTAGGTTTATTTCATGTAAAGCTATCGTAAGATTCCTTTCTATTTCATTGATTATTATTGTTTTTTTCCTTTTTATTTGGCATTATACGAAATTTAGAAGGCATATTAATTCAATTGGCAAAAAGTCTGTGATATTTAAATTATGTTTAAAGCAGCGAATCTAAATTAATTATTTTAATCTTATGTGCCCTTTGTTGTTGTGTGTGTACTCACCACAAACTTACAATACTTTGTGCAATATATATGTGTAGTATGTATATGACAAGGTGTCCAACTATTCTTAATCACTTTTGTGCAATTGAAAACTTTTCACTCATATCAAAAGCGCATAGCATTAACATAATGGCAGCTTGCCCAATACTACATAGTAATATCTTTTACAATTTAAGCAGACACGCATAAACATAAACATTCATTTAATTAAGGTAATGTGCTAAATAATATTATTATATCATGGGTTGTCGCAGATCTATAGAGAGAGAGAGACACAAAGTGCGGATCGGTGTTGTATTAAGATTTAAGCAACAGATGATGGGTTGTATTTCGACTACACAAACATACATAAATACGCATAGGCTTAAATTATATTTTATTCCATGCTCATTCATTGACATAACCGACAATTAGAAAGCGTAAACAGTATTATTATTCAGAAATAAAGAAACACTTGAGAACCATACAAATATTTACTTAGCTAAAATTAATAATTTTAACAAGGTATATCATATTGCATAATATCGCTTAATGTTAACCTGTCCAATCCAATAAAATAAACATTTTATTCTACATTGACATTGAAGTTTATCAATTAAATTGCGCGCCCTGTGCCCAACAAGAAGTTGGTAACGCCGTCCATGCACGCTGTTGATATAAATGTGCATATCGATACTTTAAACATTTATCGTAATGGTGAAAAATTATCGCACAACTATTGGTGAATAAGAATGTATGCAATCGATACCAACTTCCCTATCGTTTGTGCTTGAGCACTGCGTTTTTCGTTGATAATTTTTTAAAATTAAGTTTCAACATATTTATTTAGTAATTTATTGCTTTAAAATAGTTGCAAAGTGCCCAATAGAGATAGCCAAACATTTTGCTACAGATCTTACGTATTTTCGTGTGCGCGCTTTGTGTTAAAATGTGAAAAACATTGCCGATGGTAATGGTAATTGGAGAACGTTTTTTCTATTATTTTATCTCCTCTTCCGCTTCGTTTTGTGTGATGCTACGCTCTTTGTGCTGCCCCTGCTCCCACCAACCAATAGTACCCAACAATTGTTAGTATGTGTGTACAGAAAAGAAATACAAGTGACGAGCGCGAAATAAAGTGCAGACCCAAAATGCAATTGTTATGTGTGGCGGCTACATATAAAAAATTAATTGTATAGTTTGTGACAACATAAAAATGATAGCAGACGCTCCCCCTCACGAACGATGCCGAGCTGGCATATTTTTTTACCCGACGCCGTCAAATTGTGCCGCAATCAGTGGCCGCGTACTTCTCGCTTTGGGCAAGGAATTTACAACAACAAAAACAATGTTGTTTTGTCGTCGCGCTTAATAAGAATAATAAATGTGTATAATTAATAAATAATAGCAATGAAAGTTTTGCTAAATCAAAATAAATGTGCTAAATCTCCTAATTGGCCACTATCCAATTAATTTGTGAGTTACGCAGCATCTCAAAACATATGGCAGTGCGGTCATATATGTGTACATAAATACATATGTATGTATATGTCCGAAGTCCAATAGGAACCGTATTGATAACCATATTTGTGATTTGATTATACGTAGATTTTTGACAAATAATCGTGTCAAAAAATTTGCCGGCTGTGGTGTCCCCACTACTACTAGTTAGTAGTAGCAATGAACTGTTGTGCATCTGTTGAACGTGCTTTTTTATTGTTGCAACTTATCGTGTTTGTACATAACCTACGACACATTTCATAGTGCGCCCGTTCTTGATTTAACATAAAGCAACCATGCATGTAAATTCAACCGTACGCTAAAATTAAAAATTAAACAAAATGGCAGTTGGTGGAGCACGCAGCACAATGTTCTTGGGTGTGAGCGCCGAGAGAGCGAAAGAGAGTGTGTAAAAGACAGACAGAGAGAGAGAGAGCAGCGAACGAGTGAAGTAGCGAGTGCTGCTCGTGCCTTGAGTTAACGTGGAAAGTGTTTGTCTGTGTGTGAATGTGTCTGTGCGTGTACTATATATATATATATATGTGTGTGTGTGTGTGTGTGCGTATTGTGTGTGTGTGTTGCATATGTAACAGAGTCTGGAGTAAAAAAGATGGAGCACACACAATATAAAAACAAAATTGAAGAGAACTAAAACACAAAGATGATGGCAAAAAACAAAAAAATTAAAGTTAAATGAAATTTCTTTTTCCTCCATTTCAATTTAGTGTGTCCTCACCAAGATCAGTGAAAATATATCAGTGTTGTGTGACGACAAATGTGTATGTGTAACTGTGTGTGCGTGTCTGCATGTATGTTGAAAGAAAAACAACACAAAAAATAATAGAAAAACAAAAATCAGAAACAGAAAAGGAAAGAGCAATAGGAATAATACAGAAATTGATGAAGTGAACTCGCGCCCGCCCATCATAAATCAGCGTAACTAATGTACGGCGTAAAAATGTTGCAGCTACTGCTGGCACGGCTGCAAAAATGACCGATGAGCAGCGGAACAGTAACGGCAATAAGAGCAACAGTAGCAGCAACAGCAATAACAATAACAGCAGCAACAGCAATAACAACAACAACAATAGCAGCAGCAACAACAGCCCGACGAGCATTGCCAACAGACACAATACCAGCAGCAGCAGCAACAACAACAGCATCAATAGCGGCAGCAGTAGCAACAGTGCAAGTAGCAGCAGCAACAACAACGATCGCCTAATTGCAGAGGCGGCTGCAAAGTTTTTACTCAAAAATGGAATAAACGGCACAAATGCAGTAGCAGCGGCCGCCACACTGCTAACAGCAGCTGCAGCTGCTGGCACATTTCAACTGCCTGTTGCACCAGAACTGAAGTCAACAACAACAACACTAGCAACAACAACAGCAGCAACACCATCAGTAGCACCTATAGGAACTTCAATTTTAAGCTCATCATCAACATCTTCAGTTACATCCAATGGCATCACGCCCACGTTATCATCGACAAAAAGTAGCAGCAGCAGCTCAGGTCTCACTATGGCGACTATGGCCTCTGCTACGGCTCTTGTTGCAGCAGTCAATGCAGCAGCAGCAGCAGCTTCTAAACCGCCTTCACTGCCCTCCGATGTTATGTCCGGTGTACTGGACTATAGCGCATTGAATGGCCCAAGTTCTGTTGCTGCCGTTGCTGCTGCTGCCGTTTCATCAACCAAGAGCAGTAAATTTGGCAGTGGAAACGGCAACGCTGGCTTTGATATGGGCAGGCATCCAATATCAACGCATACCAACAACAGCTTGTCAGGTTATGGTGGACGACTGCAGTTTTTTAAAGGTAAGAGAGATCCCACAAAGAAAAAACTGGCAGTATTTAAATATTCATTTTTTTTTTCCGTAGATGGTAAATTTATATTGGAATTGGCACGTGCTAAAGACGGCGACAAAGCCGGTTGGGTGTCTGTGCCACGCAAGGCATTTCGCACTCCCTCGGCGGCTACATCGGCCACGGTAACACCCACGTCTGCAGTGACAACAACGTATCCAAAGAACGAGAATTCAACATCGCTAAGCTGTGAGTACAGGAGAATACTCCTATGTACATAAAAAATCAATCTAATATATGCTTTCTTTGTATTCAGTTTCGGATGACAATAGTTCCATACAATCATCGCCTTGGCAACGGGACCAGCCGTGGAAGCAGACACGGCCACGTCGAGGCATCTCCAAAGAACTGTCGCTTTACTATCAGCGCCCCAGGCACAATGTACTCAATTCACGTGCGCGACAGGCTGCAATGCGTAAACGACGTCGACCATATGAAGCAAGCCTTGGCAGCGAGGATCCTAAGTTGATTTTCGAGCGACTTCCCACGACGACGGGAGAGAATGCTGATGACACGTTAAAAGCAACAGATTCCTCACTGATTGACTCCCAAAGCCCAGAAAGGCAGCAGGAGCAACAGTCGCCGCAGTCAGATGAGATTAAAGATGAACCCAAGTCAGAAGCAGCGATCAAAAAGGATGTGGATGTGACAGAGATAAAAACCGAATCGGAGTCTGAGCCAAAAACCATTCTTGATGATTGCAAGGACATTGATGTGGATGGGATAAAAACTGAGGCAAATGTGGAAAAGATGAATACAAGCGAAGATGAGGATGCCATGTCGGTTACAGTGGACGATGCCAATCAATCAACGACTACGACAACAACAAATAGTGGCCTGGTTAATGGCAATGCAAATGAATTGAATGGTGATTCGAAGACACACATCAACAAGTGTGAGGTGCCGGCAGGTGATGAAGTAAACACAACATCAACGACGACGACAGCTACAACAACAACAACAGAAATAAGACTTAAAAAGCATAAACCCAGAGCCAAGCTCAATAGCATCATACAGAAACTTATTGATGGTGTGCCTGCACGCCTTGAACAGTTGTCGAAGACACCAGCGGCAGCAACGATGACAGCCGCATCAACAGCAGCAGCAGTGGAGCGCAACAACAGCAGCGGTGGCGGAGCCATCGGTAGTCTAAGTCACTCCTTGGCCCACAAGGTAGGTGCAATGGTTATTGACTATCTATTATCTTATTATATATCTGTTGTTCATGTTCCAGGTCTCTCCACCATCGTCGGCAGCGGCAGCCAGCCGTCTAGTCGATTACCATCATCAGCATGTGTCTCCGCGTAAGCGTATTCTGCGTGAATTTGAGAAAGTGTCGTTGGAGGATAACAATGGTTGCGTGAACAATGGCACTGGAGGATCGGGAGGGAGTAGCAGCAGTGCGGGTGTCGGCGGGAAACGAAGTCGTGCAAAAGGTGGCAGCAGCAGCACCAGCATTGGCAGCACAACAACCAGCGTTGGATTAAGCAATAAATCAGCGCCTATAAATCTAGCTCCGCCACAGGCTAAGGCACTGGCCACACCCACAACAACAATAACAACGACGGCAGTGGCAGCAGCAGCAGCAGCTTCTGCAACACAGCCGACACGACTGAATAGCTCCTATAGCATACACTCTCTGCTAGGCGGCAGCGGAAGCAGCAGCTCCTCGTCGAAGAAGACACACGATCAGCCAGCGACGATAATAAGTAATGTACATCCGCATTCGCATCATCATACGCATCTCTACGCAAATTCTCCAAACTATTCACGCGCCCATCTTAACTCGCCCAAGTCCCCGGAAGTCGGCGGTAGCAATGGGGGCAAGTCACCTTCGCATGCAGCTAGTAAAAAACAACGTTCACCGCCCTATTCCGCAGCTGGTTCACCGCTGCCCATCGACTATGGACGACGCACGCCGCCAGATAGCTTCAAGCTAACGCAGGCGCAGCAGCAGCAACAACACCTTCAGCATCATTCCTTTTATGCGCCTTATGTCGGCGCTGCCGTTTCGCCGCACATTCCACAGCCCAGCGGTAGTTCGCGTGATTTACTATCGCCGCCTCGCTCATCGAGTGCTTCACCACGTGAACCAGCTGGCGCCGCCGCCACGCCACACCGCACTGTTCCCAAGAAGACTGCATCGATACGACGCGAGTTCGCCTCACCAACGGCTAGCAATAGCGGCAGCGTAGCAGCGACAAGTTGCCCCTCGCCAGGCGAGCGCAGCACAGCATCGCCAGAACGGCGGCATCAACTGCAGCGTGGATCGCCTAGCGCCGCTGCTGCTGCAGCTGCCGCCGTCGGTTCGCCCTTGCATTACTACATGTATCCACCAGGGGCGCAACTAAATGGCGGCACAGCGATTCCACATGGAACGTCGAGTGGCAGTGCAACGCCAACGACGAGTAGTGCAGCAGTTGCTGCTGCTGCTGCTGCGGCCGCTGCAGCCGCATACATTCCATCGGTAGTCTCTCCTTCGCTCTACCATCCGTACATATCAACGCTGGCAGCGCTGCGGCAAAGTCCAATGTGGATGCATCACTACCAGGCAGGAGCATCCCCACTATTGCCACCACTGCCGCATCCACATCCGCATTCACAGTCGAATAGTGCAACGGGTCCGTCGCGATTATCGCCGCAATCGCCGTATCATCCTTTTAACTATAATGGTGTGAGTCCTGCCGCTGTGGCTGCTGCAGCGGCAGCTTTCGGTCAGCCGCCATCGTCTAGCCCACATCTGGGACATACACATCCGGCGGCAGCGGCGGCGCTGTCACATCATAATACGCCGCCTACACACTTGGCCGAGCACAGAACACACACGCCAAAAATGACTGATACTTGTACTGAGCAAATGTCTGCAGCTTCCAGTCATCGAACCACTGTCTCCAGTTCGTCGGCCAGCTCCAGTGCATCCGTTGCGTCTACAGGTGCAGGTGCCAGCGGCAGCGGTGGCTCCTCAGTACAATCCGCAATGTTTCAAAATAGTAGTCTAAGGAATGAACTAAGTTCAGGTAAGGCAACTCTTTGAACGAAGTCTACTTTTAATAATATTATAATGTGATTTTTCTCGCATCTCCACAGACTTACCACTGAATCTGTCAAAACACTGAGACATACGCGCCTCCCCCAGCTACCCAGCACCCTAGCCCCAGCCTCTCCAGTTGTTGCTTCAGTGTTTGGGCATCCTTCGAGTTAAGTACATTATGCACTAGTAGCGCTTAAGATGACATTCAAAACACCCACACACACACACACACACCCTACACACATAACTATCGGATAAGTTAGCAGCTATTTTAGTTGTAACTCAATTGTTTTGCATTAAGCTATCTAGGGTTTATTTTAAGAACAATAATTCAAGCAGAAAACCACGACTTCATTAAAACGAAACTTTTAAATGTTTTTTAAAAACCCGTTCCAAAATTATTTATTATTCAACCAGCCAAGCGTTAAAATTAAATAACTTAGAATATATATGTTTATGAACATGTATTATACCTATATGTGTATGTACATAAATATATATTTTTTTTGGCCAAACACCTATTGAATAACCAAACTAATGAGTAAAATTACACATGCATACATATATTTTTAAATTTCCATAGGATGCACGTTTTTAAGAATCTCAAAAACTTATTCTAGATCGCGTTTTCATGCACGGCTAAAAAAAAAACAAAGTTTTAACCGATTTTTGAAAATGCGGCATGAACATTTTTTTTTATCAAAACATTTCCTTGAAACAGACTGAACTTAAAATTTTTTATAAAACAGTTTAAAAAATAAAATATTAACATAGACCACTGCATCTTACTTTTTACATGTACGTGTGTATATGTAATGAAAAAATTTTCAAAATTGAAAAACAAAAAAGAAAAAAAACAAGCAAAACAAAAACAGAAAAAAAAAATCAGATTTTTATAAAATGCGTGTGCCTTTGAACATGAAAATAAAACTAGGGATTTAAATGGAGAGAAATGTACTACGAAACAACAAACACAACTACTTACAAACTGACACATGTAACTACACAAGAAACATATACAAAACTGTTTACAAACATACAACGTGTTATTCTAAATTGCATACTTTACACGGTATACTGTAAAGAAGATGTCCAACAGATGAATATTGCAAACGGTTGAAATAGCTTTTCTATTCATGTAGAGCCATTTGATTTTGAAATTCATTTTGATTTTCAATTTAAATAAATTTCACTTGAATTCGATTTATGGAAATGAAAGTATTGTAAAATATTTATATATTTTCATACATTAATATATATATTTTTTTAAATATTTTCATTATGTAGGTCTGCTTTGAATTCCTCTTAATATAATTTTTTAAAAAATTAAAGAGGAATTCAGAACACGCCTTAATGTGTTCCATTAATATTACCCTTAAATTGCTGAGCATAAGGTTGACTAAACCAATCTTAAGTTCTTCAATTTTCAGTCAAAGTTTTTAATTTTTATACATTTATAGAATGTATGGCTCAACTAAATAAAAAGCTGTTTTTAGCCAATTAAAACAAAAAATCTAAACTTGCAAAAATGTACAAAAAATTCTACGTCTACATATACAGAGAAAATATTTACAAGAGAGAATAGAAACCTAAATTTCGTACAACTGAAACTAAATAATACAAAACAACAACAAAAATGATATATTCCTAAACGTAAAAAAGACAAAAATATTTCTCATATTTTCTAAATTATTTATATATAATACAAATGACTATTTATATGTTATTCTATAAGTAAAAATAGTTGTAATTTTTGTAAATACAGTATTTTTACATCAACAACAATGTAACAGTAAAAACAACAACAACAACAGCAAAAGCAGCAACAAATGAGTAAAAACAACAAAAATAACCCCATATACATAAATATTAAATATATACTATTTTTTTAAAGGATATTAACTTGCTATATATACTGGTGTTTACACAATAATAAAATCTAAACAATTCCATGTAAACGAACAAATTATAATTTCGTAATTTGCCTTTAACGTTTTTATTCCTCTAGTTAGCGTCACAAATGTAAAAACAAATACTGTGAAGAAACCATTAAAAAAAGCAAAATCAAATTTCCATGAATACAATTCCCCCAGGCACAATCCATTATTTTATATGTTTTATTCGGTACTGTGTACAATGTTTTTGTTTTTATCAAGTTTTTAGTTTCATTTTCATTTTTGAGTTCATCCCGTTGTTTATACTTGTAATACTATGTAGAACGCTGACAACGCTCTTTCTACAACTGTGTGCATTTATGACGCTGCTCGGCATTGGTTTCAAGCACTAGAACCGCGAACCTAACCGAAAATCGCGCGATAGGGTTATATAGTATATAGTAAACATAGTATATTAAATACAGCGTCGTCTATGGGAAAGAAGAGTGAAGATGAGTGTAAAAAAATCGGAAAGAAAACTAGTTTTAAACACAAATAATATATTTTATATACATACATAAAACAGAAACTGAATTATTGATGTCAAATAAAAATTTATACTAAATGAAAATCAAGTCTTCCATTTTTTAATATGTGTTACAAATTTGCTCCCTTAGCCCCAAGAAAACTCACTTTGTCTCGATTACAGTCTATCGTAGAAGCACATTTCATTTATTTATTGTTTATTTTTTGTAGGTTTCGATTACAGTATACATCACTCATACATGTCGTAAGTTTGTGCATGCTTACACGTTTATATATTTATAAATTACCCGGCGAATTTTATCTGTTTTTTTTTTACTTGCTTTTTTAATTATTCGTTCTTACTTTATATAAGTATGTAAGTTTTTCCATTTATGTAAATTGCTTTCATCAGCCAGCCATGATTGAAATACGTTATAAGACCTAACATAATATTACAAAAACCATAAAACACAATTGCCTGCAACCAAGCTCATAAATTAGAGTATCGGAATAACCGTTTATTACAACACCATGTCACGGCTATAATGATCTCGCTCAGTTCTTAGATTTTGGAGTAATTCACAATTTAAAGTTCATTTTACCCTATGGTATAATTGCCAAAATAATTTGAAAGTGGAATAGGTTATTTGTGATAATTACCAATATATTAATAGAAGCTGCAAAATGTTAATAGCTGCAGTTCATTTTAAATTATTGAATTTTAGAAGTACTAACAACTTTTATATTCCAAAAAGTTGAGAAACATTTCCAAATTGGTTACTTTTCACCATATTTTGACTGTTTCTGAGCGTGGTCAAAGCATTTCTCATAGTGAGGGCACAGTGCATTACCAATTGAATTAACTTATACCAAAAAAGTTACAATCTTAAATTAAATACATATAATAATAGGATACATTCATAACAATTTGTTTGTATAGGTGAGCGTATGCAAGTGGCCTTTGTTTTTTTTTAAATGTACCAACAATAGAACGATAGAGTTAGAAAACATACAGAGGTTTTCTATCAAAATGAACAAATGTGTATATGGGCGATAGGGAAAATAATATTGGAGCACTTTTGGAGCAACAGTAACGTATCGGCTGTTTGTATATATGCGTTTGGGGCGTACATCTGTACATGCAATAAGTGTGTGTGTAGGTGTGTGTGTGTGTGTGTGTATCTTGGCCTAACATAGTGAACACATAGTTTTGAACTCGGTTGTATGTATTATATAAAAAATTGTACTACGCCTCGTCCGGAAACGGAAACACAGAAATATGTAGACAGAATGGTAAAGAGGACCTTAGGGGATTGATAGTGAAAGTGTCTGTGGATTTATGTTGCAATATTATATATATATAAATGTCTATTATGTTTTCGCTTTGATAGTTCACTGTTTGTTGTTCTTGGAGAAATTGTGCGAGGCCCAATTGAGTGAGGTCTTCCATGAGTTGGCCAACGCTTCGCTGAATTTCGCTTTAAAATGATTCCGTGCATTTTCCTCCGTATAGTCCAGCACCTGAATAATCAAATTGCAGTTCATAAAAGAGTTGCAGTTTTAAGAATGAATAGAAAAACTTACCAAAGTCTCACGTAAATAGTTCAAATCCTTCTCGGAGGACAGTTCAGGCAGTCCCGTGGAAATCATCATGGAGAATAGTGATAAAATAAGGCAACCGTGTTTGCGTAAAATTAAAAATGCCTAAAGCAGTAAAGATAATAGTATAAATATGTTGTGATATACTTTCTCAATCTACAACTTACGCGCTCGCACAATTCCTGGAAGTTGGAGAACTCCTTTGCCTCGCGATCAACGCAACCCTTGTTTATAACGTAGACAAAGTCATGTGTTAACACGAAAGGAACACGTTCGCGTCGCACACCAAACTTCTCTTTGAAGTGTCCAAGGATGTGGCCAAAGTCGATATGAAATAGCTGTGGATGTGGATTAAGTTTAGTAAGTTAAGAAAAGTATTTATAGTAATTTATTTATATACCTGTCCATTGCGTTTGACCATTATATTGTCTGAATGACGATCGGCCACGCCCAGAACATAGGTGGCAACACAGTAGCCAGCACAGCTAAGTGTAAACTCTTTAATTGCCTTGTTTAGATTCTCAGATGATTTGTTATGCTCCTTAAGCCAGCTGTAAAGGGATCCCTTCTTAAAGGGCGAAGTTGCCGAAAACATTCCCTTCTCCTTTTGTATATTGGCAATGGTCTCTGCATGACGCACCACCTCAATCATGCCGAGACGTTGTTCCATGCTGATGCAGTTATAGATATTCATGCGCAGATCCATACTGTGTAAGGAAATTATCAGAAATATGTTCTTAAGCAAGGGAATATTTTATATGGCAACTTACCCTTCGCGCTTCCACAACTGATCCATGACACGCAGCATTTGCAGTGTCAGCATGTCCTGGCGTAGATCATCGCCGTTCTTGAATATGATATATACATCACTGGCGGTCTGATCTACATTCTCGAACACCACCCAGAGTGGCCTCATCTTGCTGTCCATTACCTTACATTTATCGGGGGTGACGCGACTGCATCTGAAGCTCGGATTTAATGGGTTCTTGATGTTCTGGAAGACTCCGTTGTTGTGCTCGTTTTGCAAGAACTTTTGCAGTTCGTTGCGCACCTTCTCTTTGCTGCCCTTCTTGGCTATGACGGAGCCAAGCTTCAGCTTCTCGAGCACTTCAAGCTGCTTACGCAGTGGCTTCACATGCTGCTTACAGCCCTTGAGATAAGCCTCGAGCAGCAGGCCGAATCTTGTTTGCATGCAGGGAGTTTGCATCTCCGATCGTAAGTGCCAAAAGAAGTAATGTCCAATTCGCTGATTGCGTAGCGCACGTTCTAGCAGGAACAGTACTAAATCGTTCTCCAAATACGATTCGTGTTTAATCGCTTGCACCAGTTGCAGTAGATACAACAAAAGCTCCTCGTCCCTAGGATGAAAAAGGTGTTAGGTATGGAACATAAACTGAAATATACGCCTTACTTTAAATAATGCAGACACTTGATGGCAAATCGGCGTACAGCTGGATCAGGATAGGCATAGTCGAGTAGTTCCAGTGCTCTTTCGATGGAAATGAGAGGCCATTTCTTGAGTAGATACCAAATGTCTGCAACATCGTCACGTTCTTTCCAGTAAACGCAGTGCAGTAGCACGGAAAGCTCCTCTGGATAATCCTGCAAAATTTCGTTTCTGTAAGAGAATATATATTAAATTAGTGACATCAAATAACCAAAATGTGTGCTAATAACTCACCTATGCTCCCATATGGCATTGCGGTCCTGATCGACCATCTCATAGGTTCTGTCCTTGCCTATGTAATTCGCTAGGATAGAATAGAGATCCCGCACTGGCTTTTCCAGTTGCTGCTGTTGCTTTTCGTGAGCGCGTGCTACATCTTCAGCCCACTGCAGCACCTCCTCCTCGCTTGGATAACAGATATTTTCGATAAATCTGTTACCGTTGTTTCCGCTTCCGCTTGGATGGAATGTCAGATGCACCTGAGCACACCCATCTTTGCGGGGATTCGACTCGACGGTGCCCAACGGATGGAATATCTCATCAGACTGTATATCATCTGCATAGGTCCATGTGTATAGAGTGTGTCGGCCGCGGTGCAATTGATGTTTGAAGTCAAAGAGTGTTGTATTAACCCAGGCCAATGGATTGTTGTTGTAGGAGACATCCTTGACCGTGCTGGTGTTGTTCGATGGTTTTTTTGAACGTGACATCTTAGTCACCTCAAAGACGACAATGCATAATCGTGTCATGCGTGGCAGATTACACATCTTGATATCGAATTCCATAACCTGCTCGAAGGAGAAGTCTTGCGTGCTTCCCGAACTAGACATGTCTATGCTGCGCTGAGCACATAATCCACGCTCGCCGTGATACAGTCCAACCTGTACGCCCACTTTGAAGGCGCGCGCTCGATCGAAATTCACATTGGTCAAACCGTGCAGGGTTATTGAAAAATTTTGCGTTTCCAGATCCCAAAGATTCGTTTTGGGAGTTCTCGTAGGTCCGCAAATTGCTTGACGTTCTGGTTTTGGTGGCCTTTCTAGGCCCAGACTTTGCTCGTTATAGTGATTGATATAGGACTCGAGTCGCATCACAGACTGCAGCACCACATTGGGCACAGCCGCATCGGACAGGGTCTCTTGTATGTAGAGGAACTGTATTAGCGGATGATCGCCAAACAGATACTCATCGCGGCCGCTCACCTTGAGTATGTAATCGTTGGCCCGATCGTTTATCTTCATCTGCGAACGGTTCATCTTTTGTAGCGTAGACTCGATCAACGTCAATGGTGTGTCGTGTTCCGCCACCGACAACGTGAACGTGCTCTGATCGTTCTCGTTTTTAACAACTATAAGATACGCCGTCGGATGTCTTTGACGGATCAGTTCGGGCATTGACGCCGAACTGGCGAGTCGCAGTGGATGTTCGTAGAGTAGACGCTGTTGCCAGGAATATTTCATTCGTTCCGTCTCAATGGTCTCGCATACACGGCTCACCTTGCGCCGGAAGTTATCCACCTCGGGTGTTCCCTGTGTGCTCTGATGATCGAAAGATTTCCCGATTATATCGCCAACCATTTTCGTTAGTTCATAATCGCTGGAGAAGCTGCTCGAATCCGTTCGTTCGCTAAGTTTCAACAAACCGAAGTAGGGTTGGAGATCGATGAGACGTTTCGTCTCGTCCGTGTACGGTTCGATGTTGCGGTTTGAGATGCCATAGACCAGATAATCGCAGGCATCCTTAATCAGATATCCCAATGGTTGCCCTTTGGCCATGGCCACCATTCCTGCCTTAACTTCCCTTATACTCGCCGTGGACTTGGTCGGTATCTGCAGTAGTAAGCCATTAGGTAACAGGCACGTTAGGAGCACAAAATCCGGCGGTTCATTCTTCCACAAATATATTGAGAATGCGTTGCACAATGGCTGTTTATAATCAGATGCCATGTACGGTACCATCATATTGCTGGATGTGTGTACTTGTGCGTACGACATTGTGTTATGTATATAGTATAATTCTGCTTGAACTTAATTAATTTTGCATCAAGAGAGAACAGGACAAGTTCTTCCACCTTTGTCTGTCCTCCTTCTCCTTCTCCTCCTCGTCCTCGTCTGTGTCTCTTCGATCGTCGTAGGTTTGTCTTTTAATCGCTTTTAATCGTTTGTTTTGGCTTTCTTCGTGTTATCAGTACAATTTCTTTAAAGTTTCCTCCTTCTCGCTGTTGTTGTTCCTCTTGTTGCTGTCGTTGTGGTTGCATATTGTTATTGTTTAGCATTTTTCATTTAAATCAGCGTCGCAATGTTAGTCATGGTGACGAACTCTGTAAAGGGATAGAGGAAATTATTGTAGGCAATTGCAGTTAAGAGATGCAAATGAGCCGCCCACTTTGATAAGACACTAAGGTCTAATTTATACACACATACATACATGTACTTATGTACTTATGTATGTATGCATGTGTGTGTATATTGTGTATAAGCACTTGGTATTTATGATCAACCCAATTTGGAAAGTTTGCAAACAATTTAAAAACAGTTTAAATTGGTTTAAACCAATTCACATTCAAAATAAATAATCCCAAATACATATGTATGTATACATATACATATGTGCAAGTATTTAATGGGCTTGGCTATAAAAACAACAGAGCTAAGTAGAGATTAATAAATTAAAATAATTATTCGCTGTTAAGCGCAAAAACATGAAAAGATTTCATTGACAAAACTCGTAAATTTTGAAATTATATATCGCCGTATGGATTAAACCTCCAAAAAACATTGACTTTATTATATTTAGTATGAATCACACAGGGTGTATCACAGTCGAGCGAGGGAGGGTGTGAGGAAGGAAGGTAGGTTGCGGTGGCAATGGCGAACAAGTCAAAAAATAAAAACAAGAATGGGCACAATAGTGACTCTCTAAGGCGCACCTTGCATACCCTACCAAACCCACGTAAAGTACACAGTGCGTACCTACATACATACGTCAGGCAGGGGCACGCACTGTACCTATTCTGCAATGCACTTGGTTGGTACAATCGAGGTGTATCGAGTGTAACCGATGAACAATTTACGCACATTATTTGCCAGTATTAAGCAGAAGATTTGTTTAGTGCCACGAAACGTTTAGACTGCATACGGAAAAGGGTATTTAGTACATTAAGTTACGCGGCACGGCCTTTGCCACTGGCTGTGAATGTCTCATCTCTAAGTCGCGTTGCATTAATAATGCATTGAAAAACAAAAGTGTTTCGAAGCTGCCTGCAGCTGATTAATTAATCAGCGCAACTGTGGAACGCCATTTCAAATATAACTTTTTCTTTTGTTATTATTGTTGTTTTTATTACCGAGTCTGTCTTCATACATATACATACGAATATGTGTTATATATGTATACACATATATATTTTTTTTGGGTGTGAGCTGCGCAGGCTTGCTCTCAATGGATCCGTCCAGCACCCGTTGGACGTTTCCGCGAAACTTAATTGGCACTGATGCACACACACAATGTAATTGGAATTATTTAAACTGCTTTTATTTTGTTTTTTGTGTATTTTATTTTGATATCCAAACTTTTGGTTGTTTACTTGTTGAGAGAAGTCCAGTGCTGTATAATTGATTTATATTACTCCATCGCGATGATGCGCACTGCGCTGCAATCATAAAGCAATCGATAACGATAGACAACGAAACGATAGTTGCAACAGCGTCGACAACCCTGGTGCCAAAGGTAAACAAACAAAGTGAAAATTTCGCAAGTAAAATTGCGAAGTATTTGTCATCAAGCCATTAAAAAAATGTGAATCGATGTGTAAACTATTTTAAGTAACTTGTACAATTGACGCAATAACAAATGAAGTAAATGCATTGCAAAAAGTGATTGTTGTGACTAAAATATGAACTTGAATGACGACTCAGATGAGGGTAAGTAAAAAGTCAATAAACTAGGGTACACACAGGGTGTTCATAGTGACTTGAAATTATAATTGAGCGCGAAATTAAATTTAAATTGGTCAACAATTTTTTAAAGTGACTTATTCAGTAAAAACTAGGTGTGCAATAAGATATCGTGCAGCTTTCTGATAAATGTAAACAATAAATATGATGCACACCTGACCAATGCCAGCCAGTTACCCCTCCCTCTGTTGCATGTGCAACAGTTGTTTGCGTTTTGTGTGTCTTGCGCAGTGCGTGCAGCGGCATTAATGAATGGACTGTTAAGCGAACCGGACACTTGACGTCGCGAAGCAACGTGGCTGCCAGCAGAGGAATCGATTTTCCATTGGCACAACCAAAGTCACTCATATAGGCTCAGTTTCATTTTGGGGAGCGTCACACGCGGTTGGTTTGGCATAAATTTGCATAGAATTTGTGCGGCTTGGCGAGAGGGGGACGAAGAAGCTAGTGGCTTCTTGGGGACTTACATAAGAATGTCATGGAAATTTGTGGTGCAGCCAAAGCCTGGCACTGAGACCGCCTTGGAGGCTTGCGACTATTTTGTTGATGATGTCATGGAGGTCTCATGTGGACTGGGTAGAACCATATGTGATGTGTCCTTATCTTCATATACTAATCCTGTGCACTCGACAGATGCCCGCGAGGAGGTGCGCCAGATCAAGCACAGTGAACTGCGGGCCGCAGTCACAGCTGGAGAGGAACGCACAGTGCGCGTGCTACTCGAAGCGCTGGGCAGGGAGCGGCAGATTATTGTCAATATGGCACCAGCTGGTGCCAATACGCTGCTCTTCATGTGAGTTTAACTTGAATGTCGCTTGGGTAATCATTAATCCCTCCTCCTTTCCATTCCCAGTGCCAGTCAGTCGGGCTACGAGAGCATCACACAGCGACTGCTGGACGCCGGTGCAGACGGACGCTCCCATGCGGTCACAAAGTACTCTCCGCTCTATGCTGCCGTGCACAATGGTCACTATGGCATTGCCAAGCTGATGCTGGAGCGCTTTCCGGAACTGATACAAGAGGCGACAGTGGAACGTTGGCTGCCACTGCATGCGGCCTGCATTAACGGGCATATTAAGCTGCTGGAACTGATCATAGGCTTCCCTGACTATCCTGACTACCTCTATCAGACATATCGCGACGAGGAGGGCCAGTGGGAGTGGCGTCTGCCCTTCGATGCGAACGCACAGGATGTGACGGGGCAGACGAGTTTGTACATTGCCAGTTTGCTGGGCAACAAGCAGCTGCTGGATGTGCTGCTCAAGTGGCAGTTGCGTTGCCGTCGCACCATAAGCGGAGACGACGACAAGGGTAGCTCGACCACCGGCCAAAGTACGCCCATAACACCGACTCGCAAGCGCATCTCCTTCGGCATACAGGCGATTATGTCCAAGTTGCATATCTCGGGCGAGGGAGAAACTCTGGAGGCACAGCCCATGCAGGAACAGGAGTCCCAGCGTTGTCCCATCCATATCAATTTGCTGTGCGGTGCAGCTCGGGAAACAGCTTTGCTGGCAGCGGTACGTGGCGGCCATTTGGATGTGGTTCAGACACTGCTGCAGCATGGCGCCAATCCGAACATTGTGGCCAAACCGGTGGAGGATCACAACGATCCCAAGTGCAGTGAGGAGATCTATGGCCTGAGCAATGTGCCCATCGCTGAGGCCTGCAAGCAGCGCTCCCTGGCCATGCTTGACTTGCTACTCAAGTATGGTGCAAGGGATGATAATGGCACAGCCATATGCGTTGCCATTGCCAGCGAGGATGAGGCGCTGCTGAGTCGTCTACTCGCGCGACGTGTGCATCCTGACTCGGATTACAAGATAAACAAGAAGGGTTTGCCTACGCCCTTGGAGGTGAATGTGTTTTTGCCCTCGGCAAGCAATATCTCCTACAGCGCCATGTTCCCCAATGTGCCCACCATCATTGACTGGCACAGCCTCAGCATGAATGTGCAGCTGCCTTTTGTACGCATCCCTTGGTTGGTCAACGGTGTCCTTCAACTTAATCCCAAGTTATCAACGCATCCCAGGCTAAGCGAAGTGGCGCTCACAGCCATAACCCGCGTGGACTTCTCGCACAATGTGCTCACCAATGTGCCGCCAGAGCTCTTCAATCTGGTTAGCCTGAAGTGAGTGTGTTGCTTTATTAGATACCGAATATTTGATTATATATTGCATTAACCTTCCACAGATATTTGAACATTGCGCAGAACAAGATCACCGAGCTGCCAGAGCCACTGGCCAAGAGCTACAATTGTCCCGTGTTGGATGAGCTGTTCCTGCAGGATAATCAGCTGACAAGTCTGCCAGCTGCGATCTTTCAATTGCCTGCTTTGACCATACTGGATATCTCCAACAACAAGCTGCAGCAGCTGCCGTTCGACATGTGGCGTGCACCCAAACTGCGGGAATTGAATGTGGCATTCAATCTGTTGCGTGAGCTGCCTGTGCCTCCCATGCAGACAAGTGGATCGCTGCTCAGTCTGGATAAACTGCAATTGATGCAGTCTTACGATGAGCCCGCCTCGAATAGGCCGCATACACTGTGCCAGCAGACACTGACACATCGTAATCTCTGGTCAACAGCACTTGATATCACGGACAACGATGTGAAGTGGCAGCAGGATCAGCAAGATCAGGAGCAGCAAGAACAACATGGGGCAAGCGATGGCAAGCCCACGACACATGGTGTCTCACAGTTGAGCAGCCTGAATATTGCCAACAATTTGTTCACCAGCATTCCCGCTGCTCTGCCCTGCTTGGCTGTGAACTTGACACGCCTCAACATGTCGTACAACAGTCTGCGATCCATGGGACATGTGACAAGCTATCCGGCTACTCTTAAGCAGTTGGATCTGAGTCACAATGAGATCTCCTGTTGGCCTAGTTTGCCACGCATCACTGAATCCGATCCGCATTTGCTTTGCTACAGTTATGTCCAGTTGCCCGAGGGCATCGATGAGCCGGTCTATAAAACCTCCAAGGGCAGCAGTTGCTCCTTTCGTGCCTCAGTGCTGAAGAGCGTCTGCCGGCACAGGCGTCATCTGCGTCTCGAGGCGCTGCGTACGCTCATCCTCGCAGACAATTTGCTGACAAGGATTCAACTGTCCACAGACGATGCCACAACGTTGTTCAACGAGAGCGAGGATGCCGACTGGAACATTGTGGGTGTTAACAAGTCCAAAGTGATCTTCCCCAATCTCTCAATGCTGGACATGACCAATAACTGCCTCAAGGAAATACCCGCCTCGCTGCACGAGCTGAGCAGTTTGTCGGTGCTGAACATCAGTGGAAATGTGCAAATCACCGAACTGCCACCGCATCTGGGTCTGCTCTCGCGCCTCTGGAATCTCAACACACGTGGCTGTCTGTTGCAGGAGCCACTGCGTTCAATGATTGAGAGCAAGAAGCACAAGACCATGGACATTGTGGGTTATCTAAAGTCCATCTACGAGGATGCACAGCCCTATGCACGCATGAAGCTCATGGTGGTGGGTTCTTGCGGCATTGGCAAGACCACACTGCTGGATCTGCTGCGTCAGGGTGTGGGCAACGGCGGCAGCTCAGGAGGTGGCTCCAGTTCGCATCGTTCGCGTGCCAATGAGAATCACTGGGCAAAGCGTATGGGACACGCACGCAGCACATCACGGTCGCAGCGCCAGGCAAATATCTCCACAGTTGGCGTCGACATTGGCACCTGGATATGTGAGAAGCGCAAACGGGCCACTGGTTGCCAGGCCATTGTCTTTCGCACCTGGGACTTTGGTGGCCAGAAGGAGTACTATGCCACACATCAGTATTTCCTCTCGAAGCGCAGTCTGTATTTGGTTGTCTGGCGCATCAACGATGGCCACAAAGGATTAGCCGAACTACTGCAATGGTTGGGCAATATTCAGGCACGTGCACCCAACTCTCCGGTGCTCATAGTGGGCACACACTTTGATGCTGTCGGTGAGTCCATCTCGGCCCAGCAGGCGGAACAGCTGCAGCAACTGATACGTGAGAAGTTCATTGCCATTCCGGATGCAGAGAAGATTGGTCTGCCACGTGTTATAGACTCCATTGAGATCAGTTGTCGGTGAGTTGTCATCAGCACTGACCTGTTGCCTGCCTTGTATTCATTTTATTTCATCTTCTATCCCTCTCAGCACGCTGCACAACATCCACTTGCTGGCCAATATCATCTACGACACGGCCATGCAGCTGCGCTCGCCGGGATCGAAGGAACCGTTGCTGCTGCAGAAGATACCCGCCAGTTATATCGCACTCGAGGATATTGTCAATGTGATTGCTTGTAATTTACGTTCCGCGGGTCGTGATCCTGTGCTGGATGCGGAGCAGTATCGTAGCCTGGTCACCGAGCAAATGCGTCTGCATAATTATAAAAGTTTCCGCGATGCTGCCGAGCTGCAACAGGCCACAACATGGTGCCATGACAATGGTATTTTATTGCACTATGATGATGCCACACTCAGGGATTACTATTTCCTCGATCCACAATGGTTGTGCGACATGCTGGCTCATGTGGTCACTGTGCGTGAGATAAATCCCTTTGCACCAACTGGTGTCATGAAACTGGATGATTTGCAGTTGCTCTTCCGCAGCGTGCATGCTCAGGGCAATGGCAATCGCAGGTGAGTGGAGAGAGCTCTCTTTATGAGTTATAAATGCTAATAAACTCTCCTCCTCTTCCCCAGTTACATAGTCAGCTTGTTGAACAAGTTTGAGGTGGCCCTGACTTGGGATTCGCGCACGCTACTGATTCCTTCATTGTTGCCACTTCAGGAGGCTGCCAGCTACAATGATGGCACCACCGTCAAGTTGCTGCAGCGCGTGCGTGGACGCAATCACAATTTGGGTTGCTCTGTCTCGCAAGAGTTGAATCTGAACAAACTGATCTACGAGCAACACTCGCCCCGTACGCCTGCCACAACGGCAGCTGCAAGCAGTCAGGGATTGCGTCGCATGCTGTTGATGACTTACTTTCCCTCTGGCTTCTGGTCACGTCTCATCACACGCGTCTTGGCGGATGAGCAGATAATTGAGGCAATTAGAGGCGTCTATGTGGCCGCACAAGATGTGAGTGGATTTGATTTAATGAATTAAGAAAACTATTTGCTAATTGTGCGCTTTCTAGAAATATTTGGACTTTGATTTGCGCGGTTCGTTGGAGCAGGATACGCAGTGGAATCTCTGGCAAACCGGACTGGCGCTCTATTATGGCCCCATTTTGATATTCCGCATCTGGGAGGTGCCTTTCCAGAGCAACGAGCGTACGCAGCCCTTTCGTACGCCCAGCAATCGCTTCAAGCTCAAGCTCGATGGCGTGTGGAGTGATGTGAATCTGAATTCATCAAGTATCCTCGATGTATTCTTTCCCTTGTTCCATGTGAGCATATTCCAAGAACTTGACGCTGGCGAACGACAGTTGCTGGCAGAGTTACAGCCAAATATGTCGCAGGTGGCCAAGTTGCTGGCATTGGTAGTGGATCATATCGATTTACTGCTCGAGGACTGGTATCCAGCACTGGGCACACGCTTCGTACACACTTCGGAGGGTCGCTTTCTGATTACGCGTCTCGTGCTCTGTCCACGTTGTCTGCGCAAGTTGCAGCTGCAGAACGGTGCAGAGCCGGCAGAACGAGAACTCAATGTGGCCGGGAATCGACCCAGTCGTAGTGGCAAACGTGGCCCATTCTTTTTGCATGGTGCTGGTGGTGATGCTGGTGAAGATGGCGCCTTGAATGTATTCTCTGCCTATCTGAATGCAACTGCTAGTCGAGAAAGACGCTCGGCAGACTCATTGGGCACCGGTTCGGATGCAGATTCAGGCGTTGGACCGGACTCGGCATTCTCTTCGCGCAACACTTCGGTGGATGGACATCCCATGTATGCATCGCATCACTTGCCCGACAACTCCAATGTCTGCTATGCCTGGATGGTCGAGGAGTGCATTTTATCCGTGTACAATCAGAGTAAACTCAGCTGCCCTGTGCATCTGGAGCAGTCAATGGCCCAACTGGCACCCGATGTCATCTTCGCAGATATTCCCGACAAGCACACCATTGCCACAGAGTGCATCATTAAGGGTTCATTGCTGGGACGCGGTGCCTTTGGATTTGTCTTTAAGGCCAACTGCAAGTTGCGTGGAGCGCGAGCATTTCGACCCGTGGCGATGAAAATGTTGCAGCCAGTGCCTCCTGGTGCACGTGCCAAGGAGGTGAGTACAGAGATAGGAGAGAGAGATTATGTCTAAAGCACTAAATCATTTATTCCCCTTTTAGAGCGCTTTAATGGCCTACAAGGTGGCACTGGGCAAATGGGATCGCGATCCGCTGCAGCATTCTTGCAAGGCTTATTGCACCGCTCGCCAGGAACTGGCTGTGTTGCTCACGCTGAAACATCAGAACATTGTGCCTCTTGTGGGCATTTGCATTAAGCCACTGGCATTGGTACTGGAACTGGCGCCACTGGGTGGACTCGATGCGTTGCTGCGTCAGTATCGACGAAGTGGCGCCCACATGGGTCCACATACATTTCAAATGCTGGTGCTGCAGGCAGCGCGTGCTATAGAATATCTACATCGTCGTCGCATTATCTATCGCGATCTTAAATCTGAGAATGTGCTCGTCTGGGAACTGCCTCCTCCACACAGCGAGGATGGGCCACGCAATCAGGTGCACATTAAGATTGCCGATTATGGTATAAGTCGCCAAACTGCGGCGGGTCTTAGTGCCAAAGGTTTTGGTGGCACCGAAGGGTTTATGGCACCCGAGATTATTCGCTTCAATGGCGAGGAGGAGTACACAGAGAAGGTAACAGACTGAAGTTTGCCTTGAAGGCTTTTCTTATAGTTCATATTCTTCTAGGTGGATTGCTTCTCCTTCGGCATGTTCATCTATGAAAACATTAGTCTGCGTCAGCCCTTCGAGGGTCACGAGTCCATCAAAGAATGCATACTGGAGGGCAGTCGTCCGGCGCTGACGCAACGCGAATCACAATTTCCAACTTGTTGCCTCGATTTGATGGTGCTCTGTTGGCACGAGCAACCACGGCGGCGACCATCGGCTAGCCAGATCGTCTCTATACTCAGGTGAGTGCGGAGGGAGGTGGAGAATAATGAGTGAAAATTAACATTAAATTACTTTGTAGCGCGCCTGAATGCATTCATCTGTTGGACGTTGTGGCGCTGCCGCACAGCGAGAAGATTGTCTGCGGCGTCTTTCAATTGCTGCTGAGTGGCGCAGGCGGTGGCGGAGGCGCTGGCATTGAGGAGGATCGTTCGGGGCTCGAGTTATGGTTGCCTGCATTTGGTTCACGCATCGACATTATGGATGTCTCGCCAGCTGGCAGCCTGCTGCAGTGTAGCAGCATCAGTTGTGCCCCCCAGCCGCAGGTCGCAGTGACGCCGAAAACACCAGAAAATTCAGCAGCTGCTCGCGCACGTTCCGCTCAACGTGTTCCCAAAGTGAATATGCTCTGCTGCTGTCTGGTGGGTGAGGCCATTTGGATGGGCGATGTGTCGGGCAATCTACACGCGTACAGCACCACAAGCTATGCACATCTGTTCTCATATATGCTGGATCCTGCCATTAAATCGGCTGTGATAAGTCTAGTTTACATGGAGGGCATAGCCCGAGTTGCTGTTGGATTGCACAATGGACGCGTCTTCCTGGTGGATGCCAGTCAGATGCCCAGCAATTGTGCCTTTGCCGAAGGTTCCTTTGTGCTAACTGAGATTTGCTCGGGCTTTGTGTTGCACGCTGCCTGCTCCGTATTCATTGAAGGGTGAGATTTGATTCCTTATACAGACTATAACAATTTCAAACTAATCTTGTTTTGCTTTACAGCATTTATGAACTCTGGTGCGGCGAAATTGCTGGCAAAATCAACGTGTTTCCAGTCAACGAGTCGGGAGTGTGCGGCCATCAGGCCTTGTGCCACAGCGATGAGCCCAATCTCATCGAGGACGTGAAGGTGGCGCGTTTGTGCAGCAACGATAGTCATGTCTTTAGCTGTCTGTATCCCGGCTGCATGGTCTACCAGTGGGGCGCATCATCGAAGTGCATTGAGAACAAGTTGGACTGCTCCAAGCTGCTGCCCTGTTCGGAATCTCTGCAAAGCATTGCCATCGATGAGCGCGTCAATCTCATCAAGTGTCAAATATCTGCACTGGCGACACACAACACGGAGCTATACATAGGCACCACATGGGGCTGCCTCATTGTTGCCGAACTGCAGACACTGCGGCCAATCAGCGTGTTTCGTCCTTACGAGAATGAGGTAAGGTTTGTCTATACAGTTCGATATGTTGACCACTAATCTTGTATTCCATTGCAGATCAAGGCTATCATTACCATGCCTAATAATGGTGTGCCGCTTATTGCTACGCTTGGACGTCGCTATCGCTCGCTCATTTCACGCTATGTGGACACTGCGGAGTCCACAGCGAACTCTTCTCGCTCCGTGGCGAGCACACCCACACATGGAGGAGCTGCCAAATCCTTGCCGCCCGCAGATGTGGACAATCACATACATTGCTTGCTGTGGCGCGCCAAGCATTGGACCTAAACTAGATCTCAATGAAGTAATACTGCTTACTGTACTTATTCAACATTGTTACAATATTTATTGATACTCTCTCTCAAGACATGCTCTCATGACACTCTAAATGCAATAAGTACTATTTGTTAATCGTGCAGGATTAGGTAACTACGGTGCTTTTTTGGCTATCAAGCACCATTGCGTGTCTGTTTAAATTATTGCACACACACACACACCTATTAAAAGTTAAGCAATTTGCAAATGTTTAGAATAGAAAGTATTTCGAAATATTTTCCAGTTTTTAAGCAAGAGACAAGCATTCCATTTCCAACTAATAAACTATAAATAAAGATGATGATTTCTTTAAGATGAACTCTTTGATTCGCGTCGATGGGAACCCACAGACATGGACGATTGGCGACTGCGTGAATATATCGAGGCTGAGCTCTTGAGAACTCGTATATAGTTGTTGAAGTCGATAAGGAAGTGAAACTCCTCCTTGAAGGCCTCCTTAAGGGGAACCTAAATAACGGATTTGAATGTGAATTCGTTGATTGAGATTCAAGATACTTACCTTATAATGTCGCGCCTTCTTGACAGTGAACAGTGCCCAGCTAATGATTCCATATAGTATGGCACCGCAACTACCAACCAGTAACACAATAAAGACACCTGCTAAGTTATCCATGGCAAGGGGCGTGGCATCGGGTGCTTCTTCCTTGGTGGCACAAATGCCAGAGCCAACCTCATTCCACCATTTGTTCTTCATTTTCTCCAGCACAGCCTGCTCCTGTAGCTGCAGCAATGCGTTGTTGAACTTGTCGCGATAGGGCCAGTCTTAAATATACGTGTATATATGATATATATGCTATACATTTATCTGTTGTTGGATATCTCACTTTTACGCATTGCTATGCCATAGGTTTTCTCATCGAGTGCATCGCCAATTTTCTTCAGATTACATTCTCGCTTTGTGTTGTACTCGATAGAAGTGGACTCCATGAGGAAGGCATAATCAGTGTTTGCCTTAACACGATCAACACCTTCCTGATTGGAGTCTGTCAGATATTCTGGATGCTCCTTCATAAATTGCCCCATCTTCTTGTAAACTTCGTCCTCAGCACTCTGTAAAGTATGAGTTCTGTAAATCTAAATATATTAACATATGATGTTCTACTTACATCGAAAAATTTCCGGGTAGAACCAACACGCCTGCTTCCGTAGACAACACCATCCTTATTATCGGCCAGTTCTTCTACGTTGTTGATCAAACTCTGCGGCTTTTCAATGGTCAAAAAGGCAGCCAAGTTCGCAGTGTATGATGAGACGACAATCAATGTGAAGAACCACCAGTAACTGGCTACAGTCCGCGTCGATAGTGCTCTGAACGAGTGTGGTAGTCAAAATAACGTTTATAATTTTTAAATTTAGAACTTACTTGGGTCCAATTTCTGAACCCTGTTGAAGAAGAGCACCGGTTGTGAACCAAATGGAATTTCCAATCGTAAACTGATTCTCGAGCTCTTCGGGTTCTTCAACACAAGGATAGGGATTATCCCATTCGGACGGCGATAAACGTCCCAGTATAAAAAAACTTAATGAAACCCCAAGAAACGAAAAACCCAGAAACCACCAGACTTCCTCTGAGAACGGATCCATGAAAGTAAACATCTCTGGCGCTGCTTTCTGGGGCTTCAAGTACAATATGGCAATACCTATTGCGTCACGAAAGGAATATCTGATTACTAATAGGAATGAGTATTGTTGTTGTTTCACTTGCCCAAATTCATGAATGGAATGCTGAAGTCAATGGCCTGTTCACGTTCTGATGTTATAGTCAAATCAGTGACTGCCAAGTCGGCGTACTGGAAATAGAGAATAGTAAGTCATGTAGGTCTCTGAACGGTATCGAGAATTTCACTTACTCCATGCATTATTTCGTGCAACATGCCTGTCGATTCATTGGTATTTTTATTAAATGATCCATAATCGTTGCCGCCATTCTTGAAGGTGTAATTGAAGCCTAACTTGTCGGCCAGTTCCTTGATCAGATCCACGCCATATCCCTCATACTGACTGTTTCCTTCGAGTTGTTTGTAGCTCTCCACCAAGCTGGCATATGGTTTGTTCTGTAAGAAATTGCAGCTATAGATTCAAATAGATTCAAGTCACATAAAGGTATTATTTTGTACCGGAACCGATAGTAAAACGATAAAAGTTTTGTTGGCCAGCGAGTTATCAATGCTATCGAACTGCGAATTGGTCGGTGCCATACGTTCGGCTTTATAGCCGCGGTCCTCGTGCCAGGTGCCCACTTTGACTATGCCCGAAGGCTGCAGCTCGATCACATCCAGGTTGTAGCCTTTACGGACATTTCCCTCAAAGTAGATGGGTCCAGTGAGTAAGCGGTCCTTGAGACGCAGCTGTGAAGTACCGGTTATCGATTACGATTACTTCTTATCGGTGTATATATTCCCCTTACCGTTCGCATATAGTTCTTGAAAGATGAACCATCATCTCTGACGCTTTCTGTACGCTGTGAGCAGTTCTGTGACACCGGTTTGAAGGGAAGATTCTTGAGGGTTTGAGCAAACAGCTGCACTGCATCAAAGGTGAGGGCCATTTCCACCGTAATGGGGCATGATCCTGTGCGGCGTAAAAGTGACTTAGTTATTCCGGGACTACTCTTATTATAAATATTGTACTAACCATTTCGGAAATCTTCCTGATCATTGCCGTATCCGATTTTCTGCATTAGCTCCTTCACTGCCATTTTCTCGGGCGAGAAGAGTCGCAGACTTGTTATGTTTGCCTCACTGTACTTGTACTCCTCCAGGTCGAAGGATTGAAAGTCCAAGTTGCCAATTATATAGCTATAGTCCTCGTTTATGATGCCCACTTGCTGAGCCTATTGAAGTCATTATATTATATTATATTATATATCTCTGCAATCTCTCAAGTGTACCTGATTCAGAAACTCTGGCATAGTTTCAGTGGAGCCGACCACAACAATGCGATTGTCCAGAGATTTGCGCACACGTCGCAGTATCGGTTTATAGTTGCCATTCAGATCCATATCGTAACGAAGTACCGTTACAATTGGACCATTCATCCCAAAAAGAGAGTTGAGCTCATTCAAAATATTAAGGTACTCGGCTGTAAAGAGAAATATCGTAATATCGATCAATCGATCTATCGAGAATTCAACAACTTACCCGATTCATAGAGAAATATGAAACGTGACCATTGAAAGGCCTTTACGAGGCTATGCAGAGCTTTCGATAAGTCAGCCGGATGAGGATGTAGATTGAAACCCTCCGGGTACTCGCTCATATATGAATATATATGGGGTATATCCATGGCATCGCATATGGACATCAGATGCACAGCCGTATGTCGTGAAGAGGGTCCAAACACGCCAGCGATACCAGTCTCTAGCATGCGACATAGTTTGCCATAACTATGATATGCATCGCCGTAGTTAACCTCCGCCTTGAGCGATGACATCGATAAACCAAGTTCCAAATTGGCCACTTCGATAGCATGATCAAACACAATATTCATTTGTTCTGTATTCTGATCGGTTAAGAGACCTATAAATAACGAATTGATGTTACTCTGGCACAAGTTCCATATACAACCCATTAGCCGGTTTGTTTATAAACAAAAACTTGAACTTATCGCACACATTAGCGGTCTGTCCGTGTCCCGAGATCCCCGAGACGCAAACAAAACAAACAAATACTCAAAATCATTTTATGAGCTTTTCGCGATGATGGAACGAACAGCATGTTCTCTTTACGATACATTAAAAATAAATCGCTCGAACGCGCGACCCACCAGAGCGCTATTTTATAGTGTATGAGTTCTAGAAAAACTCACCAATTGGTACACTGCCCGAATTCTGTAGGTCATCGTAACCAACTCCATAGTTGTCGTATTGTGCATTGGTTATGAAAATGCTTAGGAATATTAATGCAAAAATGCCGTATATACTTGTTCCCCGCATTTTATTACATAAAATAATTAAATTTTTCACTTTATATTATATATATATATATTTCTTTCTATATATGCATATTTCGAAAATGCGTTTTTGGAATTTACGTTCCTTCCGCGATGAGTGAAAAACGACAACTGTGGACGACGAAACCAAGAGACAAGCACTTTGAGTAAAAGTTTCGAAAAGCTCAGGGAAAAAGTTTATTCAAATATTTGGGAATATAAAAATATTAGAATATACAAGAGCATAAGGTTTTTTTTTAACTCAATCATCCACTGGCACATTATCTTCGGAATCCGTTTCTAGCGACTCTATGGACTGAGAAGAGTTGCGACTATGAGAATAGACCGACTGAGCGCTCTTCAGGGCGCGTTCGTTTTCTGCAAAACTGATGACAATTTTGAACTCTTCAGCAAGTGCATCACAGAATGGAACCTTCAAAGTTAAAGAAATTAGTTAAGGTATGAATAGAGATCAAGTCGTCTTTTACCTCATAGAACTTGGCTTTTTTGTACACAAACAGACACCAGTACAAGAAGGAGAAGACAAAAGAAAAAATTGAACCAATAATTAGCACAAGATAGATGCCACTCAGATTTTCCATTCCCAGTCTGGACGGCCCATCGTCATCGCTCTTTGCCTGTTTGAGAGATATACAGAATTTTATTCGAAATAACTAGAGAATCTTTATAGACTTACACCACAAACTCCGGCTCCAATTTCATTCCACCATTTGTTCTTTAGTCTGGCCAGCACACCCTGCTCCTGTAGTTCCAGTAGAGCATTGTTGAACTTGTCCCGATATGGCCAGTCTAGGGTATGATTACATGGCTATAAGTGACATATATTACTTTGTTTTTCTCCAGTTGAACTTACTTTTGGGCATCGCAATGCCGTAACCCTTCTCATCGAGCGCATCGCCGATTTTCTTCAGATTGCACTCACGCACAATATTATAATCGATGGATGTGGACTCCATAAGGAAGGCATACTTGGTGCCTGCTTTAACCTTGTCGACGCCTTCCTGATTAGTTTCTGTTAACTCTTCCGGATGACTGGCCATGTAAGCGTTCATCTGCATGTAAACTGGATCTTCTGATGTCTAAACAAAGTGAAATTTTAAATTATATTCGGACGAAGTTCTTTTATTGAGTCCTACTAGGAAAAAGGATCTGGTTGATCCCGTTCGCTTTGCTCCATACTGCACATCATCTTTGTTATCAGCTAAATCCTGAACACTATTAATGGAACTCGATGGGTTCTCAATGGTAAGGAAAGCAGCCAAGTTGGCGGTATACGAAGACACCATGATCAAGGTGAAGAACCACCAAATTGCCGATATCGTTCGCGTACTAAGTGCTCTATAAAGAGAGGGAGAAAATCTCGACTTAAGTCATTATTTAGCTTGCTTTCTGGTTTCTTTCTTACTTGGGCGCAATTTCGGAACCTTGCTGGAGCAGTGCTCCGGTAGTAAACCACAGTGAGTTATTAATAGTAAATTGATTCTCCAATTCTTCGGGCTCCTCAATACAGGGATAAGGGCATTCCCACTCAGAAGGCGAGAGACGCCCCAAAACAAAGAGACATAGCGAAACTCCCAAATAGGCAATACCCAAATAAAGCCAGACCTCGTGGGAGAATGGGTCCATGAAGGAGAACAGCGCAGGCTCTGCCTTTTGGGGCTTCACATACAGAATAGCAATACCTTAAGGGAACAGCAGGTGCTCTAAACAGTTTTCGTAATAAACCAAACCAACCAGTGATCTCTTACCTAGATTCATGAAGGGAATAGAAAAGTCAATGGCTTCTTCACGTTCGGATGTTATGGTCAAGTCTGTAATTGCCAACTCGGCACGCTGTAAAAGATCAATATTAATGATAATGATCAAGAAAAGTTGAAGAGAGGCACTTACACCTTCGACAATTTCCTTAAGAAAACCTGTTGTCAAGTTCGTACTCTTGTTGAAGGAACCGTAATCATTGCCGCCATTGTGGAAGGTGAAGTTGAAGCCCAGTTTCTCGGCCAGTTCCTTGATGAGATCCACGCCATAGCCCTCATACTGACTGTTGCCAATCAAAGTGTTGATGCTCTCCACCAGACTGGCATAGGGCTTGTTCTAGGTTGAATAAAATGTATGATGATTCTGCAAATATATATGAGTATCTATTTTACCGGCACAGAGATGAGAACCTTGAAGGTCTTGTTGACCAAGGAGTTTTCTTCGTTCTCGTTTAGACTGGGAGTCACTGGGGGACGGTTGAATTCAAACGGTTTGCCTTCCTCCCAAGTGCCCACCTTGACTAGTCCAGTTGGTTGAAGCTCTACAACATCGAATGCGAATCCCTTGCGAACATTTCCATCAAACAAAATGGGTCCCGTGATGGTATTATCCATGATTTCCAGCTGTATTACAAGAGGCATTTGAATAATAATTTGATTAAATATATATCTTTGATTTTACCGTTCGCATGTAGTTGCGGAAAGTGGAACCGTGGGGCTGCACGTTGTCATGTCGTTCAGAGCAGTTCAGTTGCTCTGGCTGATAAGGCAGAGATTTTGTGGTCTCGGCGATGACCCGCACAGCATCGTAAGTTAGCGCCATGGCTAGCGTGATGGGTGAAGAGCCTGAGAAGCAGGAGAGAGAGAGATAGTATTAGTTTCAATCTACACTCAGGTGGAGAACTCTTACCAGAGTCTATGGGCTCCGATTCGCCTATTTCACGCTGCAGCGTCTCGATCAGATCGCGCACCTCCTTTTTCTCCGGATCAAACATACGAATTCCCGTGATGTTGGCTTCACTGTACTTGTACTCCTCCAGCTCGTAGGTATGAAGATCTAGATTGCCAACCAGATAGGTATAATCCTCGTTCATGATGCCCACCTGCTGTGCCTGGCGTAATAGTGCGGCAACTCCTTCGGTAGACCCAACTACTACAATACGACTATCCTCCGATTTGCGAACACGCCGGAGAACCGACTTGAAGTTTCCATTGAGATTGAGATCATAGCGCATGACCTTGATGACGGGTCCATTGATGCCATAGAGCGTAACCAGATGATCCAATATTCCCAAGTATTCAGCTGCAAGCAGACATTAGATCTATATCTGGAGCACATTGACAAGCTATCTTACATGATTCATACAAGAAAATGAATCGAGACCACTCGAACTGTTTGATGATGTCGTGCAGCGCTTTGGCAATATCCTCGGGATGTGGATGCAGATTGAAGCCATCTGTCTGTGGACTCCACGATAGATGCGGATACACAAAGGGTATGTCCTTGGAATCACAAGCGTTGAGCAAATGTGCCGCAGTATGCTTAGCAGATGGTCCAAATATTGCTCCTACTCCGTTCTAATTGCATAGTTGGATAGTTATTGATGAGGTGTGATCAGCATTTCATGGTGAATGTTACCTGCATTAGCTGGCATAGCTGTGCAAATGCCTGCACCGAGTTTCCGTAGTCAATCTGCTGCGTTTCCCCCACAAGTGGCACACTGAGATCGCTATTGACAACGGCTATGGCGTGCTCAAAGGTCTGTCGCATTTTGTCTGTGGCATCATCCGTGATAAGACCTAAGAGAGTTGAGTACAATATGAGCAGAAGAGCGGCAGGCGACAACGAGTGACAATCGACTTACCGATGCGTATGCTCTGTCCACTGGCGGCGCCATAGGAAATGTCGCCATAGCCGAGGACCTCCTTGGAACACAGCAGGAGGATGCACGCTGACCAGAAACGCATTTCTTACTCTAAGAACAATAACAATACTTCTACTTCTCTTGTGGTTTCTAGAATTATTACATTTCTTGCCGGCGCATCTATTTTTGAGTTTTTTTTCTCGATCTATATAAGTATTTTTGGATCATCCACGCACAAGCGGAGACCTCTTCAATGTTCCGTTCCCAGTGAGCAGACAGCTCTGACTGAATCCCCCCAAGAAATATGCTCAAAAGTTTTCCAAAATATATTGAGCTTGCAAAGTTTTGGAATCTACGACAAGCTTTTCTTGCCCAAAAATATAAATAAAATCACGATCTTTTGTGCATAGTTCTTTGGTATTTTTTTAGTTTTTTTTTTTTCAAATTTGCCATTTACATTTTAATTAGAATTATCACAAACACATAAATGTTTCAACTAAAATATTACAAGTTAAGAATATAAATAGTTAATCACTATGAAATATATATATAATATATAAAACTGTAAAGCATATTATACATATTGTATTTGGCACATTTTGGCTATATCGGAACAAATATAACTGCGAGTATGTCCTGTTGAATGGCAAGTATACCTGGTTGGGGAGACTACTCCAAAACGATTTGTGAACGGTGCAAACTGAAAGAGGGCGAAACATTAGCATATAATTCGATTTACAACAATATTGAAAGTGTAGTTGAAGAGAAGGTGTGAGAAGGTCTTTATTAAATAATGTTGAAACTCTATATAGAAACAATGAAATGCTTTGTACGTGGGGTTCTTGAGGAAACTGAAATGAAAGTAGGTTTTTTACTATTGTAAAATTTAAATTTGATTCATTGCAAAGAATGTTGCATGGCTGCGCCAAATAGGTGCCTCACAATTGGTCACCAAGTGCAGAGACAATTGAAGATGTCTGCAATAGTAACGCATAAATCACCATTAATTAAGCGAGTGTGAGAGTGACAACAACAAGTTATGGAGCGGAGTGGAACAGCTGCACCAGCCTGCCTAATAACTCCTTATCGAGAAGCAATTGTAGCGCAAATTGAGTGAGGCATGATGGGAATGGGAAGAGACAGACCGACTGTTGTACTTACTGTTAGTGTTAGCTCCAATTGAAATGAACTGGCAACTTGGAATACTTCATTTATATAATACTCTTAGGCTATAGGAAACAGGGAAACTGCACTGTGCGCCTACCAGACACTGCACTTCTTGATCGGATTCATTGGTGTGCCTGCTGCGCAGCTGAACTCGCGTGCGAAGTCATGTGAGTTGGAGAGTGTACCGATGACGCGGTACCGTCCCGGACTGTGGATGGCCGTGTTGAGCTTGTTGCGTATGGCCTCGGGTCGCATGGCACCGCACCAGACCTGGCCGAAGTTCAGGAAGAAGAGCTGCGGTCCTGTCATGTTGAGGCCAGGCAGGGTCTCCTCTTTGGCTTCTTGAGGGTGCTCATTTAACCAGCGCATATAAGCGTGGAAGGCCTGACGAAGTCCGCCGTTGTCCGCAATATTTTCGCCTGGGAAAGAACGAAGAAAGAAAGTGGGGTTGGCAGAGAAATGGAAAGGAATACAGAAAGAAAGGTAGATAGAGAATTGAGAGAAAGAGATGAAGTTAGCAAAATAGGTGGTGAGCAAGGGAGCATAAAGAGAGAGGGAGTTAGGGGGAAAGAGAGAGAGAGAGAGAGAGAGAGTAATACAAAGATGGGTTAGGGAAAGTCATTGAGAGTAAAGAGAAAGGAGAGTGCAAGTAAGAAGACAGGAAGAGAGATTTAGTGGAGATGAGAGGAAGATAGAGTAGAGGAAAGAGAGAGTAATGATAACGAGATGAACGAGAAAAGACAGGAATAGAAGCATGAAAGGAGAGAGACATGGGAAGACAGTAAAGGAGAGAAAAGGGAAAGAATTATGCTTACTACACTGCGTGCAAGTAGTAGCCTAAGGGCCTTACCTTGCGTACTCTCGCCATTGAGCAGTATGCCCACCTCCTCGACCGTATAGTTGCCGTACTGCGAGATGATGCAGCGTGCCCGCTCATCGAAGCCACGAATCGATGCGTCCGTCCACCACTTGTGTATGTTGCCATTGCTGTCGAACAACCGTCCCTTGTCATCGAAACCGTGCGTCAACTCGTGTCCAATGACCACACCGATGCCACCAAAGTTCAGTGACTTGGGAAAATGTCGATGATAGAACGGTGGCTGCAGTATACCGGCAGGGAACATGATCTGATTCTTGTTGCGACTATAGTACGCATTCACAATGGCCGGCGCCGTCTGCCAGTTGGTCTTGTTCACTCTCTCATGCAGCTTGGCCTGTTCCGTCTTGGCCGTATGCAGCAGCACGTTCAGCGTGTTCTCAAAGTACTTATCCGGATCGATTTCAATGCCCGCGTACTTCTCGTTTAGCTCCTCGGCATTGAGTATGAAGTCCGGATAGCCGATCTTCAGTGACATGGCATTCACCTTGGCCTCCGCCAACTGTTTGGTGCTCGCATCCAGCCAGTCGGTCTTCTTCAATATATCCCGGAATGCCT
The DNA here is from genome assembly GCA_018904035.1 of Zaprionus ornatus. Lineage (NCBI taxonomy): Eukaryota > Metazoa > Arthropoda > Insecta > Diptera > Drosophilidae > Zaprionus > Zaprionus ornatus. The sequence goes on along the minus strand of JAEIFZ010000115.1, from coordinate 8,558,890 downwards.
GCTGCAGTTCGTGCGTCATGCGCAGTGTATCTCGTTTGCTGTTGTCGTCGAAGTAGCGACTCACGAACATTGAACCCACCGCCATGCCCATGTTGGTGTTCACCTGCGCAATGCACACCTTCCATCGCTGCGGACTCTCCTCGCGGCCGAACAGAGAGTGATAGAAGCTCTGCTTGATGTCATCGAAACGATCGTCCAGATTGTTGATGCGATGCCGCACAAAGCGCCACATCATGTAGTTGGCAATCGTGCGTGGTTCTGTGCCAGCCAGCAGCGAGACCAGCTGCTTCATGTACTCCACTGCATAGATGACCACCTGCTCGTTTTCACTCACGTTGCGTCCCTGCAGCGTGCTCAGGTACTCGGTCCAACCGATCTCGGGCACAGTCTCCTTCAGTTGTTTCAGCGTCATGCGCTTGTAGAGCTGTTCGGGGGGAAGAATGATGGAGTAAGTATTTGGCAACAGTTGAGGATCACTGCCTTACCTTGGTCACATTGAGACGCTGCTCTGCAGGCGCCGTAATGGCCGCCACGCGAGTCTCAAAGCCAATCAGCTCGCTGGCCGTGTGCTGTGCATCCGCCTTGCTGGAGCCGAGCTTCTGCATCACCTCAGCCATGTAGCGCTGATAGGCGTGCAGATACTTCGCATTGTTCTGCTGCAGGAAATACTCGCGTGTGGGCAGACCCAGCCCGGTCTGATCGAATTGCATGATGTTCTCCTCGGAGTTCTTGATGTCCGCCCCCACCCACTGCACGATGAGGATGTCGTTGTTGTAGCGACGCAGTGTGGCCGCCAGCTGTTGCCAGTTGAACTGACTGCTCTGCCAGTTGGGATCGAGCACTGGCCAACCGCCCAGTTGCTGGATGAGCGCCTGCAGTGGCTCCAGGCCGCGACGCGAGAGGAGGGCGTTGTTCACACATGACTTGTAGAGGTTCTTCGCCTTGACCACTGCATCGTATTGGGGTTTCAGGAACTCTTTGGTCACCGGTGGAGTGATTTGTTGCAACTTGTTGTTGCTATTGTTGCTGTTGTTGTTGCTGTTGGCCTTGTCCTTGTCCTTGTCCATGTTGGTGGGTGCAATAATGCCCGCCACCTCGGCCACTTCCTTGCTCGACTTATCGCGTGCCGGCTCGATGAGTCGCTTCCGCTTGGTGCCGTTGGTGAATCGTTTGTATCGCACCAGGACCCGATTGAGCAACTGCCTCCGGCGCACAATATGCTGACGAAGTTCCTCGGCCATCAGTTCCGCAGCCTGTTCCGTCTCGGGTTGCTGTTCCTCGTTCAGATTCATAATGGTGTTCTGGACACGTGTCTCTGGCGTAGCTATTGGCACATTCTTCTCGAGAAGATTGCGCAATACCACATCGAGACTCTCGCGCAGCATTTCGAATGTATCAAAGCCAGCCTTGTCCTTGGGTATGGGATGCAGCTTCTCCCAGTTGCCACATGCGTATTTGTAGAAGTCCACGCATGGATCCACCTTCGTGTTCATGTAACGCTTCATTGTCTTGGCCTGCGCCTGGCGTATGTCATCGTGCGTGCCGTGACCACTCCAGAACGAAGGCAGCGAAGACTCGTCGGCCAGCGAAGTATCTGCATCGGGCAAGCTCTGCGAGTGCTCCTCCTCCGGCTGCTGCTGCTCCTCTCGCTCTTGCTGCTCCGCATTGCGTCGCCCGCGGCGCCAATAGGGCACCGTTTCGGGATACCTTTTTGGCACATCCTTCTTGTGACTCAAATCGATATCGACCTCGGAATCTTCCTCGACCACTCCATTGCTCTGCTCCTTGAATCTGTTGTCGAAGCACTCACGTGGCACCTGCACAACTCCCGTGCCGTGGGGCAGAAACGAGGTGCGTGCATCCATCATCAGTGTGCTGCGCTCCTCCAGATCCAGTGTCTCGCCATTGCCATAGCGATAGGGCAGACAGCGTCGCTTTCTGGCGGCAGCCAGCTCGGCATCCAGTTGGGGTTGATCCCTCTTGGTCTGCGGCAGCATAAACTCATCGTTGATTAGCTCATTGTAGCCGCTGCTCTCGGGCAGCAGCGACTCGAAGTCCGACATGTAACCCCGCATGGAAGCCGCTGCCTCCGCTGCCGTTGCCGCCTGATCTCGTTGCCGTTCGCGCATTCTCTGCTCGTTGAGATGGAGGGCATGCAGCATTCCGTCCAGCCGCAGCAGGAGCAGCAGCACCAATGTCAGCGGCAGCATAACCACTGGAAGCAGCAAGAGCAGTTTGCAGCACGTTAGTCCCGGACACCACTGTACGCGTCCAGTTTGCTGATTGACCCCCAGGCCCAGCTTGACGCGCCCTGCGCCATGCACCTGCGGCAGCGCCAGCTTCAACTGTGCACTGTGGCGGCTCATGACGCAACAACACACACACACACACACTGCACTGCCGATGAGTGCTAGAGTGAGTGCTGGAGTGAATATGAGTGTGAATGTGCGAGTGTGAACTGTGAATGCGGTTCTGTGTTTACGAGTTCCAAAATGCGCGCTCTGCGGCCTTTATACTTTAATTAAACGCAATTTTTGCGCGACGCAATTGCGAAACAATGTGAAAGACGGGAAAGAGACAGCAAACGAGAGAAAGAGAGAGTGTGAGACGGGAAGCACTGCGACGGGATCGGGAGAGAGACTCGCGCTAGTTGTGCGAGATCGTGCGGGCGCATCAGTCGCGCGCGCAATGCCAACTGAATGTGCCCAGCTCGGAATCGGACTCGGGCTCGGACTCGGTCTCGGACTCGGTACTGGCCCCCTGCGCTGTTCTTGGCTGGGGGCTGGGGCTGTGCTCTGTGCCTGCCATCGGTCAAGCTGGACGCAATCACGGCGCGCGACAAGCAATTGAATGAAGACGACGGCGACGAAGACGAAGAAGACAACAAAGCGGCGCTTCAATAAACCATCACATGCAGCATAGAAGATTATTGAAGAGGGGTCCATACTCATACACACTTATACTCGTATATACACGAGTGTGTGTGCGATTGCGACTGTGTTTACTCAACGCTGATCGTGCTCGGCTTGTCGAGCAAAAATAAATATTGACACTCGCTGTGGCGTATCGAGATTGCGGGACATAGATAGTGGGACAGGTTGACCTGAACCTGAACCTGCAGCTGTGTGTAGCGCATTGTCATAGGATCGCCAGCAGCCTAAGTGGCAGCTGTGGCAGCAGTTTGACCTATTAACCCCATTCGATCAACGACTTCCGTTTGCATTAATGTGCGCTAATGCATGCTAATCAACAGCAGCAACTTGGGCACAATAGTAGCACAGACAAGCACTGATAGGCACACACACATGCACACACTCAACACACACACACTCACTCGCACCTACATCAGCTTGGATCAGACACACGAGTAGGCGTAGCTAAACAAGCGCAACATATCGTTCTGAAATTAGTGTCATTATCACTGGCACACACACATACATACAGGCAGGCACACTCATACAATACACTCACACACACACACACATGCACAGGCATACACACACGTAGAATAGACTCACGCTAAGCGCTGGCGTTGGCTACGCTTTGACCTCCGGCCGAGTTCAGCTTTGAATTGAGTCTAAATTCAATCAATTTAATTTAATTTCACAAAACAATTGCTCGGCCAGCGAGAGAAGCAGGTTAAATTTGAGGCATAGAGCATAGAGCACAGAGCACACAGCACTTGTTGCGGTACAGCCCAATGAGTGGAGCATATGTGTGCGCGATAAGCGATCAACGGCAGATGTGAGAGAGACAGAATATGAAGGCGCAATAACAGTTTGAAATACATAACAAATACGTTGCGCGATAAGTTCTGCTCTCTCTCTCTGTCTACTACTTTCCCTCTCTCTATCACACTCACTGTCTCTTTGTCTACTACTTTCCGTCTCTCACTCTCTCTGTCTACTACTTTCCCTCTCTCTATCACACTCACTCTCTCTGTCTTTCTCGTTATCACTATCTCTCAATCTCCCTCTTATTTTGTCTCTCTTGTCTTTTGCAGCCTCTTTGTGTTGTTAGTCCTTACATATGAAGAATCAGAGTTCAATATACAATGCTATTGCTAGGTGGATTTAACTTTAGTTGTTCTATCTATATCTTTATCTCTGCCTCTTTCTCTCTCTTTCCCCTTCTCACTCTCTTACCATTTCTCCCTCTCATTCTCTTTGTTCTGTCTCTTTCTGCGTCTTTGTGTTGTTAGTCTTTACAATGCGAAGAATCAAAGCTCAATATGCAAAGCTATCGCCAGCTGGATTCAACTTTTCTCTTTCAATGTTTATCTCTCTCTCTATATCTCTCTGTCTATTCTTCTCGCTCACTCCTTTTCTCACCATTCCTCTCTGTCTATCTCTCTCTTGCGTCTTTCTTCCTCTTTGTGTTATCAGTCATTATACTGCGAAGAATCACAGCTTAAAATGCAAACCTATCGCCAGCTGATTTCTATCTTCATCTCTGCCTCTCTTTCCCTCCCTTTCTCTCTCTGTCTCTTCTAATCTCCACTGCATTAGTTTCGATAATGAAGAGCAACAGCTGTTGCAGAGTCAAGAGTTGTATAAGTGGCTTCACTTCAGGGGCATGTTACACCGTGCGTATACGTAATATTCAACACTGATGTGAAAATGTCAAATGTGAATATTTACAGCGAATCTGCATAATCACTTGCACACACTCGCACACACACACACACTGATGAATAACTAGCTAAGTGAATTAAGCTGGCCACACAGGGTGGCAGGGCAAGAGGGAGAAGGGGGCGTGGTGGGGCTGGTCTTGTACAATGGAGAAACTTGCGAGTAAATTAGCTTTGCGCCGTCGTCGTCGTCGCCGTCGTCGTCGTCGCCGTCGTCGCCGTCGTCGTCGTTACATGTGGCGAGATGTGGCGGCGCATTAGGTTTGGGCTTGTATTACAAGATTATGCGGATAATTGCCGGCATGCGATGCCATCGAATTTGACGCCACGCACCTCATTTTCAACAGCACTCACCTCCTTTCCCCTCTTCCTCCCTGCCCTCTCTATGTGTGCAGCTTTATCCTTGCACCCCAAACTGCCTATGAGCATTTGATGTTCTTGGTCTTGTTGTTGTTGTTGTTTTTGCTGCTGCTGCTGGGGTCGCGGCTTTGGTCCACTTCTCGTACTCAATTTCAGTTTCATGAGCAGCAAACACGCAAATCTGCCAAGTGTGCAAGGCGAGAGAGAGGGGGTAGAGGCAAGAAGGGTAGAGAGTGGTGCGTGCTGTAGGGGCTGCAGCTGTCGTTGTGTTCAGTTTGAATTGCCATTGCCTCCTCATATGCTAATTTTAGCCTTAAACCTTTTAATTAGCGACTGTGACCGAGATTGGAGAACATGTCAATTTAGCAGCAGAAGCTATGCACACACACACATACACACATACATACACACACACACACTTGTACCCCTGTGCATCCAATGAGACTGCAGTGCGCGACGCAGCGTGTTATACAAGTGCCTGAGTGATGGCACTTCAATTTACCCTACCAATTTTGAAGCAATCACTTGATCTACAGTTCAAGACTATACTGCCATAGCAATCAACTATATATGTATAGTATATAGTGTGTATACACGATGTGCGACTTGCGCAGGTAAAAGGTAAACGAACCGTTAATGAATCAATGAGTGCGAAAATCGAGAATGAAAATACGTTGAATGACTGTCACTTGAGTGACAAGATCCATCAATATATGTATGCTATACGAGTATATGTATCGTATATAAGCTACGAGTTATCAGCAATTGTGAAGGCTGGAAATCCCCTTGCAAATGATTGGCAGCCAAAGCCAGCGTGCAGCCCCTTGGAGAATTAATTAGCTGAAACAGCACAAAATACACATAACCGACGCTCGTGAGCGAGCTCTGACCCGACCTTGCCCACAGTCAAGTTCCTGAATACCCTGTGAATGCATATAGGGAGTTCTGCTATTTATTATAATTGTTTATCTATCTGTTACATACATTTTTATGCTTATCAGCAGAACATAGATTGATCAACTGATTTTGGTTTTGAATATGTTGTACTTAGTATAAGATGAACAACTTTCGAATCAGTACTCAGTACTCAGAATATGTTGATATGAATATCATAGAGCTAATCAGCTAAGAGTAACTTAAAATATTGTAGAAGAACTCATGAATCATTTTCGATCTGGTTAATACACAGAATATATTGAATACAAGTTCAGAATGAAAAACTCTTGAATCTTTTTGAATTTAGGGAGTATTCAGAATAGGTTGAATGAGTAATATAACTATTATAGTGCTGAGCGGGTGACTATAACTTCAAATTGAGAAAATATTATAAATATCAATGAATATAAAGAGCCTTTGAATCATGTTGAATATAGATAGATAAGTTTAACTTTAAGTCCAATCTTTTTTCATCTAAAAAGTATTCAGAATAAAATAAATGGTTGGAAGAGTTTAACTTCAATATGAAGAGCTTTCGAATCTTGTATTATCTGCTGAGTACTCACTATATAATGGATAAATATTTATATAATAAAGCAAAGAAGCAGAGTGCAACTTAAGATTGAGGAACTCTGGAATCTTTTTGTATCTGGGGAGTATTTACAAAATGTTTAATGAATTATGAAGATGATAGTCTAGCTTCTTTATGAAGAGCTTTCTGATATGCTCTTTGCTATTTAGAGATTTGATTGCGAAACTATTCGTTAAACCGGTCAGAGGCAGCTACTACTTTTGTCTCTAGCTAGAGCTAACAAGTCGTGAATATGTTGAGTAATACTTACATGCAAAACTCTCGCAGAGCTTCCTCGTCACTTGCACTTGACCACAAATCGCGCTACTCGGAGTCGTATCAGCTGCTATTCCCTTCGAGTGCTGCCGTCGCTTTGAAACTGTTTTCAGAATTGAGTTTGAAAATGAATTTTGAAGCTGCTGCGGCTGCTGCTGCTGCTGCTTCTGTCTCTGTCGCTACCGCTGCTGCTGTTGCTGGCGTTGCTGCTGCATCTGCCGACTGTGACGTCGCAATTGTTGAGCCGGTTCAACTTGGTTGACAATGACGCAACGTAGATGTTGATGGAGCGTTGAGTGAAGTTTTGGTGGTTGAGTCAGTGGTGCCAGGAGCACTTTGCCGGCACAGATTCTAATTGCAGCGACTAATTGAGGTGGGCAAAGCAGCGGCGCATATGCTTTGAGCACACGTACGTTGTGAACATCAGGTGGGTACTCAGCTGTGAGCATATCAATAGAATTTTCTAACTCTAATCGGTTGACTTAACAGGCAAAGCACTACCCTGTACACGCACTCAGAGCTACAAAGTGATTTTCCATTAGGCGGCATGATGGTGATGATGTTTTAAAGTGATTCAATTAATCCAATGGTCACTTGCTCGCAATTTGGCTTCGCTTCGCTTGAAGAGCTTAGAAAACTATGAAAGCACAGATCTGATTTAATAAAAACAAGCCTCATCTTCAATTTACTTAACATATTATAATACAATGACACTGGATTACATTCCCCAACAGTTTCATTATGGTATAAAATGGAAATCTTTGGAGAATTAGTTTATAAATCATTAAGCTATGTGTGTCCAGAAGCTGGAAGTTATATCTTCAAAGCGTTGCTTATAAATCTTTTTGGAAAACTAAGTGTTCGAATTTCGCGGGCGGTGGGCGTGGCAACTTGGATTTTTAAACCGCTTTACTATAATATGATGTACAGGAATCATTCTGTAACTTTTATACAAGCTGAGATCTAAGTGTTCATACAGACATTTTTATAGAATTACTAAGGAATTAAGTTAATGATTTATTAAAATACATAACACGGGAATCTTCATAACAAGTTTGAAGTCTTAAGCTCTTATATTAGCTGAGATCTCAGTGTTCATACAGACATTTTTATGGTATTCTTAAAGAGTTAACATAAAAATTTATTATAATGTGATATACAGGAATCTTCATAATAAATTTAAACTCTCTAGCTCTTGAAATAGCTTAGTTCTATGAGTTCATACATACATTTTTATGGAATTATTAACGAATTAAGATAATAATTATAAGATGATATACTAGAATCTTAATATCAAGTTTGCAGTCTTCAGCTTTTATAATAACTGAGTTCTATACGTTCATACAGACAATTTAAAACTTTTATTAAAGAAAAAAGGTGTAAACAGATTTTCTTAAGTTGTTTAAAATGACTTTATCTTGCTAACACTTTGATAAATGTCATTGCAGCCTGGCGAGCGAATTACTGAGCTGAGATTGGCGAGAATAAATCATGTTGCCTGACAACTTCAATGTGCGTGCAATTAAACTAAACTGACAGCCAAGAGAGATATAAATTATCATAAATAGCATAAAGTGTCGATTAATCAATCGCACTCGCCTTGTTTGCGCTTATGTTCTGCGACAATCAATGAATAATTTACAGCACTGGGCACACGTAGTGCCATAAGTACACGATCTGTTCATGTCTCTCGTTGTCATACGCTGACAAGAACATTTCAATCCGTTTTGGAGAGACGGGACCACACCTGAAACGTTTGCATTCGATTTGATAGCTTCAAATCGATATTTTATTTTTCATTCAATTCTGTATATTATTTGCAACACCTGTTGTCCAACACCCCCACTCCATATTCGTACTCCAAGTGCCTGTCGAGCGCCAGACAGGTATTTGCCTACCACATTGATTTGTTTGCCTATCAAACCAAACAGTTCTTAAAGCTAATTTAATAATCGAACAGCGGAACGGTGCAAACGACCGAGTACGGCACGGGGGAGGGGCTCTTTGTTCAGCTGGCTAATTGAGTTCCATGGAGAACGATATGTTAAATCAATTTTCTATAGCCAAACAATAATTGTCGTGGGAGTAGCTGCTTTTTATATGAGCCGTGGATTTGTTAGGGTATGCGGGTTACTTAGGTTTAACAAGCATATAAATATTAACATAAATATTAATATTAAATATATATACATATATTAACAAATATATATTAACATTAACAAATAAAGGAAATCAAAACAATTCAAATAGAAATATGATAAAGATTGTCAGTTTTCATCCTTTAAGTTAACTTAACTTTAAGAAGATATTTTAATAGATATTTTCTTTAGTGTAAATTAATAAGTAGAGCATCACAAAGTCCAAATTCTCTCACTTTATTCATTTCATTTCGCTGAACCGTATAAATATTCTGGTGTATAATTTAAAATAAACAAATTGCCTGATAAATGAATTTTCTTTTATTAGCAGCCCAATTTTCGCAAGAAAAACGTTTAGCTGAATTTGCATATCGTTTAAATTAACATTCCTAATGGCGAATACATGTTTCGCATTTAACTTAAAGTGCAACAAATACTGGAAATTCATTAAACATAATTGTCATGTGGCACATTCCACACACGAAAAAGAGTCGCGAGTGTAGTCAGTCCATTTCCAGTTGTCGCCTCATTTATTTCAGCTAATTACCATTAAAAGCGCAACAACGAGACAGTGGGAGACAATAACGAAATCGAAAATCGATGTGGAACCAGATTCGAGTGCAATCGCAAGAGAGAAGGGGCAGGGGGCAGGGGGCAGGGGACACGGAGATACCATGACCACCGAGCGGCATTTTATTACCGAAATTTGTGTCCATAAATTTCGCTGCTATCGATCATTGTCGTGTGGCTGGATAATTTGCAATAAATCTGTGCGGGTTTAGAATTAGATGTGACTGGGTCTGGATGTGGGGGGACAACTCGGCGTATGCGCAATCGATGAAAAGCGACTGCAGCCACATTGGCGGCAGCACACAACATAAATTAGGATAATTACAATTGCACCCACAAGTGCCATTCGAGCCGTTGTGGTTACACTCCACTCCCTCTTCCTTCCTCGTCGACGGGCTGGCAAGAATTTTGATTGCATAAATACCATTAACATCAACATCAACGGGGCAACAACCACTCTCAACTACGCTCAGTTTATGGCGAGCGAGTGGAAATGGAAATCCATTGGGCCGCAGCATTTGAAAATTAGCCAGAGAAAAAAAACAAAATCAAACTTAAAAAAAAAACCAATGGCAATTACAATAACACCAGCAGCAGCAGCGGCAGCGGCAACAACAACCACAGCAGAGTCAAATACCTGGACGGGAAGGTGCCAGGTGGAACTGCCAGCGGCGGCCCGCTTGCCAATCCGAAATTAGGAACAACCAAATTTGGCCGCGAATGTTTGGCAACTGTTTTGCATAGCCCGGGATTGGATTTGGATTTGGAGTGCTCCACTGTCTCCACTTTATGTTCAACTAAATTAGTTGCCCAAGCTCGCGTTGTTTGTTTGCCAATCGAACTGGCCGCAACAAAATCAATTAAAACGACTCGTTGAAGCAGAGTTCCACCGTCAGTCTGTCTGGCAGTCGACTCGTTCATCCGTGACTTTGCACTTTTACGACGGCGGCAACGGCGCTTGCAACTGCGGACCACCCGCCCGCATCAGTTGTTGACCGACTCCGACTCCGACTACAGCTGAAACTCCAACGCCGACTTGACCATGTTGCGCAGGCGCAAAGGTGTTGCGGCCTGGTCATTGATATGGCCAATGCGCGCCTTCATTGCACTGAAATGGACTACGAGTACAATGCGATTGCGACAAGACACACTTAGGAACTGTTATAATTAATCGCTGGCAGCAAATCCAATTAATGGATAAGACTTACGGGACTGTTAAGCTACAAATAAGACTAGATAGAAAGGGTATCTTCGGCATGCCTTAGTTTATATACTCTTGCGGCATGGGATAAGCTATTCCTGTGCCAGCATGTACTATTGATATAACTGAATAGGCGAATACAAGAGCTTAAGCCCTGCGCAGTTAATGAAGTTCATACAAACAGCTTCATTATTGTCTTCTTATGCTAAGATTAATGCCTTAGATAAAAGATAAAGCAATGTGAATTATCTATTGTATATACATTATATCTTAATTTATCAAGACATATAACACATTCATAACAAGCTACTAGTCCCAACCCTATGTTAGGGTATAATAGAACTTCACTCAACTGCGATATATTATTGAAAAAAAGTACGGAAAAAGAATGGTTTAATGTTGTCATATTATTATGAATTCATCATCTCGGCGTAGAGATAAGGCTGCAAGGCTTGTTTGCATGGCAGAAGACATGAAGACAGGCTGACAGGCAGACATACAGTCATACGGACAGACGTACTGACGTACAACTCTAACAAGTTAGTGACCCAAGCCAATACACCCTCTGTTAGGGTACAATAGAGCTGCACTAAATCATATTATAGAAAGTAATTACCGAAAAAGAATTGCCCACGGGCAATCGAGCGATCTATTAATCAGTCTAATAACAGTCACGAGTTCAATAATCAAATCTAAGTTTCAGGTTTCCCATGCGAATATCATTGAACTCAGCATTCCGCACACACGACTCCGTATGGGGCGATTAGTCAGACCAGTCATTTACGGTTTTACGCAAATCACAGTTGAACTTCAGTCATGACATTGACTTACACACACACACGCACACGCACACAAGTACACGCAAGTTCCTGCTAATCGACTTGCTGCACAGTTGCAACTGGTTTATTTCGGCCGCAAGCTTCAAGGCTGATGACTAGATTGCGTATACGCAGCGTGCGCCAGTCACGCATGCACCTGGCAACAGCTGGCGAGTGCGGCGTGTGTGTGTGGTGTGTGTGCATTGTTGCTGTCGCTTTGCCACACTTGACGCTAACAACATTAACAAGTTGCGTTGCTGCTCGCGCAATGCAATTTGCGTTTATTCAATTCGATTTGATTTGCTTTTGCTTTGACTGCTAGAAATGCGCTCGAATTGTTTTGTAGACTTTCGCACTGCGGCTGCAAGATTGCAAGTGACACATTTCGATTGCTACGCGGATTATGCAAATCGATTAGGGCAATTAGCATGCAATAGCCCGACTGTGATGGAGTAAAATGAATGCTGAAAGCAAAGGAAAATTGCTGGCGATTAAAAAGGGAAGCGACAAGGATGAAGAGGAGAGGAGGAGAGGGGTCACTGTTATGAGGGTAACTTTCGCCAAGTTCGCGCAATTAGATGCTTAAAGAGAGATGCAGATGCTTGATAGCCAGATAGAATAGGGAATCAGCTTCGCTTCCCCTTCGCTCTCTCTCTCTCTACCTCTCTCTCTCTCTCTGTCTCTGGTTCTCTCGCTTTTCTTGTACTTCAGTTTTACGCTGTCCATTTTGCTCTACGCCTTGGCCTGCCTAATTAGTTTTTAATCTTTTTTAATTTCCCCCCGACAAATACCGTTAGACCCCCTGCCAACTGCGCTGGCAACCCACTTAGTCCGAGCTCAATCTCAGCAATTCCCTGTCGCTAATTAACCTTGCAGCAACATGACCAACTTGACAGTCAGATCTATTCCAGGCCAGGCTGGCAACCTAACCTATCCGATCAATCAATTGAAAAGTTTCCACTTGTTTTCTGTTCCCTTGTTTTGCTTCTTCTTCTGCTACTTCTCCTTACGATAATTCGTCACAAATGCGACCTTTGTTATGTCTTGGGCATTGTGGACATTTTCCGTTCGCTGTCATTGCGTAAATTTGAAAGTGACACTGAAACTGTCAGCCCGAAACATTGGATAGAGATGCTTAGCTGACACGTGTGTGGGTGTGTGTGCGTGTGTGCGTGTGGGAGGAAGAGAGAGAGAGAGAGAGGGAGCCAAGGGCAGTCGACATTTGAGCGACATTTGGTTTTTTCTTCGAAATTGATATTGAGATACGAGCGTTTTCTCGTATTTGGCTAATGGCGACTTCGGGCCCTGGACCAAACTGGGGCTTGAGCGGTGTCAGCGACGTGACCTTGGCAATCGAGCATGAATAATGGGAATGTGCGAGAAAAATATGAGCACAGGCTGCATAAATATATGCGTGACGGTGATAAACCAAATTTCGACCTAATCCCCCGCACCACGCCCTCTTCAAAACATGTGCGAATGCGATGAATAATGAAAGGATGCGAGGTGGCAAAGCCAACACGTGCCGCAGACATTTATCAAAGCGACCAATTAGGCGGGCTCAATCTGCAACTCGAGTATAGATTAATACTATATAGGAATACGTATAGAGGGATATAGATACATATACAAATATAGGTGGTTATATATACATATTTAAATATATTCAGGGAGTCCAGTCACTTCTATTAGAAATTGAAGCAGCTTTAAAGTCGCCCGTAATCTGAAATTATTTGTCTATTTTATGTGCTCGTAATTTACAACTTTTTATGATGTTTTAAATTTAATGCCGCATCCTGGGGCACAGGTATAGGTGTAGGTTAGTGTGTGTGTGGCATTGTCCGTTACCATCCAGCCCCGAAATCAATCCCAGACTCGCTTCGTTTGCTTAGTTTACCAAACGGCGGCTGCCAACACACGTAGCAGCAGGTTGCCCCATCGACGTCGACTGCTGACGACGTGTGCGGTGCAGAGGCGGTGGGGTGCGTGTCGGGTACGGGGTCGTGGCTACGCTGGGTGGTCAGTCAGCCGTATGGCAAAGTTGCGCTTGGCTTTTTGGCGTATTTTTATGCATGTTTGGTTGACTTCTTTTTTCGCTTCTCTTCTATGTTTCGTCGGGGGGGTGTGGGGGCAATTTTAATATCAGAGGCCAAAAACGGAGGCCGCGCCTCCGGCCAAAGCTCACCCGCCCGCCCCTCGCTGCACATTGTGTTCGCTTGTGTGCGCTTTATGGACATAACCAAACCGCGGCTGTCCGCGCTGCGTTGTGTGTGCTGCGGTTTATGCGACAATCCTGCAATGGATATGTATGAATGCCATGTGAATATGTGTCGTTATTCTTTTACTGTCGTTTATCGCTTAGAATTTTCATGTCACCATCGGCGCTTGGAGGTCAGGCGTGTGGCACGTGCAACTCCTTAACTGGCTGCTAACCTGGCTGGCCTGGTCTGGTCTGCTTTGGTCTGGTCTGTTCTGATATTGCAGCACAGCGTGGGAGATTGTGATTGTGGAAACTGGAACTGGAACTGGGGAACTGGGGAACTGGGCAAACTGGAGCTGGAGCTGAGGCTGAGGCTGAAGCTGGGCACGGCCTGGTGGCACCTGTGGCGAATCGCCGCTCTCTGAATGTGAGAGACAACTGGCCACAAAGTGCTGGCGGCGCCGCAGCGAGTGTGTTGCAAGCGAAGCAGCCAAAATACAGGTTTCAAGCGTGTCAAATTGCTTCAACTTGGATGGCAGCAAAGCAGGCAAAAGCTGCAGCCAAAGCGGCCACAGCTGCTGCAGCACTTTGGTTGCCAGCCAAAAAGTCAAGCCAAACCCGCAACTGGGGCATAAAATTCAATATTAATATCAATATCAACTCCGGCAGCTGAGCTGAGCTGCCCACGCGGTCAATGTGCGCGCTGCACGCTCCACACTGGGTGCACACTGCACCCAAATCGCATCCCAGACAAATTGCCAACTAATGCGCCGCCAATCAATCAATCATCCAACTATTCCTTCAGTCGATTCCAGTCGAGATTTCTGTTGATTCGATTATAAAGTCGCAAGTCGCGACAGTTGTTTGGCCCTAACTGGGGGCCAATTAACTTGGCCCCAGAGTTTGCAGCGCCTGAGCGACACGCCCTGTCACAGTTGCAGACCACATGCTTGGAGTGGGTACTATCCCCCCTCCATACGCCCCCTGCACTTCTTGTGGTTCCTTAGCCTAATGACATGTTGGCTCTGGTTTTTTGTTGCCATAATAATTTTCGTAATTCCATGTTAGGGTGGCCACCGTTGATTGAATCCGCCACTCAGCGCGAAATCTAATCCAAAGCCAAGTGGAGAGCTCAGTTCAGAGAGATCTTGTGATCGCGCGATCTTGAGATCTTGAGCGCCATAGCTGTAACTGCAGTTGTAACTGTAGCTGTAACTGCAACTGTATGTGTAACTGTAACTGGGCGTCAGTTTGCTTTGCGATCTGTTCTGGCTTTTTATCTGAGGCAATAATTGAAGGCAATTAAATTCATAAATTTTAATGATTTATTTTAGCTTTGCACGCTTAACCCATTGAATTAATTCTTCCACCTTGTACATATGTCATACAGGGTGTTTACAGATCGAGAATGATGGAAAACTTGTAGTTGGATAATATATCTCAGATATAATAGTTGGATATAGGCCAAACACATTGAATTAATTCTTATGCCGTGTACTTATGTATGTTGACAGGGTGTTTATGGATGGAGAGTGTTGGAAAACATGTAGTTGGATTATATATTTCATATATAACAGATAGATATACGCCTTGAATAAACATTGCTATACATGTGTTATATACAAGGTTTTTACACAACGAAAATGATGAAAAATTGTAGTTGGATTATATATCTAATTTATAACTGGTAGATATACACATTGAATAATAATACTTTACATTGTTGTACTGGGTGTTTACAGATAGACAATGATATCAAAATTGTAGCAGCACAATATATTTCATATATGTATAACAGATAGATATAGAATATAACAAAATGAAATAAATAGATACATAGATCGAATACTCTTTAACTTGGTATTCTCTTTAAGTAACTATTCATATTTTGTTTCAGTTCCTGTCATTTCATCAACCCAATTCACGGCTGAAACTTTTCTGTCGACTTTAAAACTAACTGTATGAATTAGTTAAGTTATATAAAGATGTTGCCTATAACAGCATCAAATTACTTATGTCAGAATCCAACTACTTTATCATTATACTGACCAGGAATAATTTGTTTAAACGCAGTACATTTTTCAGTAAACACTTCAATTCTATATAGCATATTATATAAAATTAAATAAACCTGTCTTATGTGAAGTGCCAACATTCTTTGCTATTGCGCATATATCATAGAATATATATGGAGCTGTCTGTATTCGAACATATGCGGTGATTTCTAGGCAATTAGCTTTGGTAATTAACCACAAATATTTGAAGCAACAGTTTGTGCAAGAACAAATATGTGTCCGTCTGTCCATCTGTCTGCCTGTCTCTCTGTCTGTCGGTCTCTCTGTCTGGGTAATGAAATAATTGATTGATACACCAACCCAGACCATTCACAGTGTGCTGTTACCGCCCTCTCTAGACACCTCGAGACTGTGGCTGGGAAGGAGAGGGAGGGGGGGGGGACTGCATCCGCCTGGCCAAAAGTCCGTTGTGTCCGTCGTTGGCTGCGCTTCAATGCGCCGCTGCGCAAAGCAGGGCAGGAGTAGCTGCTCTAATGACTTCCAAATAACTATCCAAATCCGAATTCGAAACGATTGCGCAGCTTTTCAATGCCAGCTGCGGTTCACTGGCGCATGACAGGTGGTGGCACGTTGCACTCAAAGGGGGAGGCAGTGTGAGGAGTGTATGTACGTATATGTGGTGTGGCTTGCCTCAGCTTGAGTGAGTGAGTGCAGCATTTTATTGTCTTGCAACTGGAATTTAAATATTAATTGGCTTCTAATTGGAGCGATAGTCAGCGATAGCTTGTTCGTCGTGCTCATTTGCCTAATGATGCAGCAGCTCTGGGCTCGACAAAGTGGCCAAGCTGCCAAGAGTCCAAGTGGCCAGGTTAAGTGTCCAACACCCGCGGCGAGTTTGTGGTAGAATTCGCTTTAATTATGTTGTTTTACAGCTGAGGCAATTAATTAAACATAATTTACTCATGAATATGGAAACTAATATATGATAAACGGCGCTAGTACAACACCTGCCTGCATTAACTATCGGACATGCATGGAAGTATCCACTGCATATGGCACAACTAGAACAAGAATTAAATTGACGCCGCAATCGTCAAGACATTTGGCATGAGATTTACTGCCCGATTGTGGTTTGCACTCGATTTGCATTCAGTCTGATAAACTCTGTCGTCGCCTACGCCCAAGTATAGTTTTTGTGCAGACTATTGTGCATCGAGCTAGAGATGGGAGCGTGTCAAACGATAAGTCAAGTTACTTTGCCTTAGGATGTCTCAGTTCTATTGTTAAAGTGTGCGACTCTGCCATGTGCCCAATATTTGCTTTAGTTTTTTCATATACATACATGTAGTGTATGTAGTGGTTTTTAACTCGTATAAATTCTATCGTATATCGCCTAGAGATGAGTAAGGGTTGAAATGTATCAACTTACTTTTTCTTTATGCTTCATTCACGAACTTAGCTCACTTTGCATCTCTCGCGCACATCTCTAGCTCTGGTTTCGGGCCATATGCAGGCCCTTGCAACACATTTTGAGAGGCCCAAAGAAGTCTGTTACTGCAGCTGAGACTATAAAGAATTCCCGTCTATTCTGTCTGTAGGCTGAACGATTTGTAATGTCACGGAGTACTATATGCCACAACAAATGCGCTCAGTAATAAATCATTTTACGTATGTGTAATGAGTGAATCAAGTACATATAGTACCATTATATAGAAGCATTAACGACTACAAAAGGAATGCGCTCTACTTCAGTTTAATGAGTATTGTTTATGGAGCTACCCGTCATAATCTCGGCTAACGCTAAGAGTTTATTTATGGCACTTTTATGGGGCGATACCTCGTCGCTGGGGTGTCGGAATAATAATACGATTCTCTTGGCAAATCAATAGAATTATTTAATTAGCACTCGCTTATAGGTCCGCCCGACATTGGGCATGCATGCAAAAAATGCCGCACTGTCTCGGTCGTAGCGCACCCATATCTGCCGAAGTAATTATAGTCCACAAATTGCAGGATAGGTGGGCTGGCAATACATACATATCTATACATACGTTACATTTACGTAGGTATTACGAGGTATCTGTAGCTTGCACTTGAGTCTTGTCCGGCCCCACACACACACACACACACACAAAGCGAGGGTGACAACGGGAACGCAATTCAAAATGTTGCGCATTCTGCAAAAATGTCAAAACACACCCGACACGCCTCCAAATAATGCAGACAGACAGACAGAGAGACAAAGAGGGAGAGCGAGAGACAAAGAGGGAGAGAGAGAGAGGGAGAGAGAGAGAGACATATTGTGTGCAAGAAGCAGAGCAATATGAACTGAGGGGGAGTTCAAAAGCGAAACTTAAGTTTGCTTTATTCAAATGAAATTGCAGGCGAGCTGAGTAAATTAAGTTGCCGATATATGCATGCATGTGTGTGTATATGTGTGGCACACTGTGCCATATGTGCCACATGCAACACATACACACACTCTGTGTGGATGGCGCCTATCGAATGCAAATGATCGAACTCGGTGAGCTGCGTTATTAAATGTGTTTCTTGTGTTTTGTGTGGCAACAACAACAGTGTGGCAAATGCAACATCTAGATTGAACGGACCCCGCAAAGAAATGCTGCAACATGTGGCAACAACAACAACTGCAGCTCGGACTCGGCCAGAGTCGTTTTGTGTGTCTTTTGTTTTCTTGCGCTGCGCTTTTATTTTTAATTTGCAAACTTTTCGTTTCGTTTCGTTTTCGTTTTTCGATGCAGTTCAATGATTAAAGAGGCAAAACGCCCAGAAATTGGTTTACAATTTTAGCTGCCGTTGCTGTTGTTGTTGTTGTTGTTGCTGCTGCTCACTTTTGGTGCCCGTGTGGCCCGTGGCATGTTGCAAGTTGCTTGTGCGGGCAAGGGGCGACTCCCTAAAGCGTTGAGCTGGCAAAAAATTCATAAGAATTTTTTAATTTGCTGCCCAATCACACACAGATACACACACACATACACACACACTAACTGCTGTACTTAGGCAGCCTCGGCCCGCTCTCCCTCGCGGTCTTGGCTAACGATTTTTCGGGCGTGGTCTGTGAGCAATTTTTGGAAAGGCAGCGGGTACGACGATAAGATCGAACATAAATTCATAGCAAATAATGAGTGCTAATTGTTGAATGCGCGGAAGTTCATGTGTGCCACCATATGTCAGCAGCAGTAGCAGTAGTCGAAAAGCAGCTAAAAGCCATAAAAACCGCCAACAAGTTGGCAATCGGCAATTAAAATTCTTTTCCGACGTCGATCGAAAGCAAGGTCAGGGCAGGCATTTGCAGTGACAAACGCAGCAGCAGCAACAAGTGCAGTTTCTATGTGCGTGTGCGTGCGCGTATGTGTGTGTTCGTGTGTGTTTATGAGGTAGTCGTTTCTAGCTGTAAACCCGCCAAAGAGGCAGCAATAGTTGGCGTGTGTCTAGCAACATGCTTTGGCAACATTCCCGCGTCGTATTTCTTGGTTTCTATTTCGACTTCGACTTCGGCTTTGTCTACGATTTCGGCTACGGCTTCGGCTTGGGCCTTGGCTTCGGTTTTGGCTTCAACTTCAGCTTCGGCAACGGCTACGGCTTCGGCTTCGGCTAAAACCCGCTTCAAGCCGCGATTAACGATGTAATTCGATTACTCTTGTGGCACATTGTTCTGCTTGTGCTCTCATTGTAGTTGTTTCTGTTGTTGTTGTTGTTGTTGTTGTTGCTTTGGCCTGATGTTGCTTGGTCTTGTGCGCCGTCGCTGGCGTCTCAGCCGACGCCAAATCGCTGTTGCCGTCGCATATATATTAGAGCCGCCCGCCGACAGTCAGCACAGTTCGTTAACAGTCCTAGTCGAGATTCTAGGAGGTTCAACCAGTCCGATCAGCGACCAGCTAGTAGTGCCTGTGTGTCGTTCCCGAAAGAGCGTGTGTGTGTGTGCGTGTGTGTACCAGTCCCAGCCAACCCCGCTCCTGCAAACTCAACTTGTGATTAAAAACCCAATTCAAGCAGAAAAATGAAACCATTTGTAAGTAAAACATAAACATCAAGGAATTAACCATATGCGAAAGAGAATAAAGAAAAATGAGAATACTTCGCATTTATCTGATAGGATAAGGATAAGTGATACCATTAAGGAATTGATTGTAATCCAAAGAATACTCTTAAAATTATAGTAATCTTTCAATTCCTTAAATAATATGATTTCGAGAAAGAATAAGGTCTTAATTGTGGATAAGTTTTTGAATTCCCAGAACAGAAGAATGATATAGTTAAGAAGTGTTTTCTGAATCTCTCTAGCTTAAAATAAAACTACAGGAAATGCAATTGATAGTATATCAGACAGAACATCGAAATTATTTAATATAGATTTTAAGGAATAATAATTAAAATAATTAAAATAGTCTTTCTTCCTGGTTTAATATTGATTGAAATGCAAATGAAGAATTAGTGAATTAATCTGTGATTCTTATGAATTCTTCTACCTCTATTCTTCTCCTATCGATCTACATAATGGAAAAGTATTTAAGAATAGTTCCTCATCATCAATTTTATTTATTTCCGAAAGTATCTATTATAAATCTCAAAAAACTGATAGCAATCATTCAGTTTTCATTTCGATTTTCATCATATTAAACTGTGTAATAACATATATCATTCACTTTGCTGGCATTTATCCTGATATATCACTTACTCGGCGCATTATCAGCTTCATGCTTAACATGTTGTCTGTGCCAAGTTAGCTGCCAGAGTTGCCAGAGCACTGGACTTTCGTTTGATAAGACATTGACATGTTGTTGCATGTCCAAGTCGACTCAGTTGAGGCAATCGCCACATAATATTGTAGCAAGCTTGTATGCGGTAACATCTGCGAATAGTGGCTCAGAGTGAGTCGATCTCGAATCCAAATCGAATCAAATGTTTCGCTTCGTTGGCGACAGAGCGGGTAGGGGGAAAGGGGGAGAAAGGAGAATGTAAGAGAAACACGAGAAATTGGCGCAAGCGCAACATGAGAAGTTGGCTGACTTACTGACAGACTGACCGAAAGACAGACAGACAGACAGACATACAGACATACAGAGAGGCAGACAGACAGATATACAGAGAAGCAGACAGATAAACAGACAGACAGACAGACATAGAGGCAGAAAGATACACAGACTGACAGACAGACAGACAGATAGAGAGTGAGAGTCAGACAGGCAGACGGACTGAGTGAAAGAGAGACAGACATACGGACATACAGACAGGCAACCAGACAGATAGATAGACAGACAAAAAGACAGAGAGACAAAGGGAGAGACAGACAGGCAAATAGATAGTTAGAGGGAGAGTATCATACAAGACAGAAATGCAGGCAAACAGACAGTCAGACAGAAAGAGAGACAGACAAACATACAGAGAGTGTGACATACAGGCAACAGATAGAGAAAGAGATAGACAGACAGAGAGAGAGAGAGAGAGACAGGCAGATTGAAAGACATGATGACAGACAGATACACAAACATACAGATAGATACCCGAAAAGACAGACAGAAAAAGGGGCAGACCGACTGACAGGAGCAATTATAGCGCCGCCAGGTGGCGCTTGCTGTTACGTATCAGCTGAACTATATATCTCTGCTGTGGCTAATCCACATCTTGCTCTTCTCTCTTCGCCTCACATTGCAGTTGCTTGCCGCCGCGTTGCTCATCTCAACGGTGTCCGCCTCCTGGCACGGCGCTGTCTCCACACAATATCAGCATCTGGATCCGCATAGCCACACCTACTCGTACGGCTATGCCGATCCCAACTCACAGAAGCACGAGACTCGCGCCCACGATGGCACCACGCGCGGCTCCTACTCCTATGTCGATGGGCATGGTCACCTGCAGTCTGTGGCCTACACAGCGGATCCTCATCATGGCTTCAATGCCGTCGGCACCAATCTGCCCCAGGCTCCGGCCGTGCCTCATGCCGCTCCCGTCTATGCTGCCGCTCATGCCCATGCCGCCTATGTGCCATACGCCCACGCCCATCAGGCGCACGGCATCCATATTCCGGTGCTGACCCACGGTGGCGTTCCCGTCGACACCCCTGAAGTGCAGCACGCCAAGGCCGCCCATGCTGCTGCCCACGCCGCTGCCGCCCACAATGCCGGACATCATCTGTACAAGCGTTCGATCTACGGCGGTGGCTGGGCATATGGTGCTCCTGCTGCCCACGTGCCACTCACCCACGGCGGCGTGCCAGTTGATACTCCCGACGTGCAGGCTGCCAAGGCCGAGCACTATGCCGCACATGCCAAGGCGCTGGGACAGGTTGCCCACGCGCACGGTGCCCCCATTGAGACTCCCGAGGTGCAACACGCCAAGGCCGCCCACTTTGCTGCGCACGCTGCCGCCCGTTCCGGTCATGCCATCGCTCCCATTGCCCACGGTGGCTACCATGTGCCGGTGATCCACAACGGCGTGCCCGTCGACACCCCCGAAGTGCAGCACGCCAAGGCCGCGCACTATGCCGCCCTCTCGCAGGCCTCCGCGCATGGCGGCAGCTCGCACAGCTCCTGGGATGATGGTCGCTACGATGGCCGCTGGGATGCTGCCAGCCACCACGAGAGTCATGCCCAGAGCTATGCCACCGGCTATGCGCACAAGGGTCCCATCCACATCCCGGTGATCCACAATGGCGTGCCCGTTGAGCCCGCAGAGGTGCAGCATGCTCGTGCCGCGCATCTGAGCGCAGTGGCAGCTGCCAGCCATGGTGGCCCATCGCATGGAGGTTACTACGGTGGATCGGCGCACGAGGACGATGGCCAGTACCACGCGCACTACAATCACTATTAAGTGTCCTGGATCCCCACAGTATCTGCCCCGATATCTCTTGTGTTTCCCTCTAACGACAACGACGAAGCAAGCTAACGCATACGTAGTATAACTCTATCTTCCTTACTCTGTTTACTCTCTCTCTCTGTCTCTTTCTGGCCACCTCTCTCTTTGTGGCTGCCCCTCTCTTGCTCTCTTTCTTTTCGACACACAGGGTAAAACAACTAAACACGGGAGATTTGAGCAGTCGCCTCACTTGCCCGTCCTTGACTTCCCTCTCTCTTTCTCCCTCTCTCTTTTTCACTATCTTTATTCTACAATATATCTTCTCATTCTGTTCATGTGAAGTCTTCAATCTAGCTAGCTCTGCTCTTCTATTACCCTATGCCCCCTTCCGACTCTCGACTTGAGCAATGCTGAACGAGTATGTTGTAAATAATTGTTGTAATTATCGATATATCTTGTATCACATACCGGATATCTATCTATATACCATATACCATATTCTATATGAAACTGCAAACAGACAAATAAACTGCAAAAATGTATTTGATCACAAACAAAGAATGTGTCTTCATTTCGAATATGCATTAATTATAAACAGCAAAAGGGCAAAAGCCAAACAATATACCATTTATTGCATTCACAAGAGCAATGCCAAATATTCCATTTATCTGGTCTATTTCGGTTGACATATTTTACTAATTTGCAAAAGTGCAAAGCAAGAAAATTTGGAAGGAGGTCGCTTGTGGGATACCCTGTAAGGAGTGGAAGTAAAATATTATATTGTATATTCACATTTACAATATCTTCTCTTCTTTGTCTTCCTATCTTTTAATAGAGGTGTAAATTTGATTGGAAGTCAGTATAACTTTTGATACTACACAAAAAAAAAACAAAAAAAAAAAAACAATATTTAATAATGGGATAAGCTGTAAGGAGTGGAATTAAAATATTATATATTCACTTTTACAATATCTTCTCTTCTTTGTCTTTCTATCTTTTAATAGAGGTGTAAATTTGATTGGATTTGAGAAGTCAGTATAACTTTTGGTATAACAAAAAAAAAAAAAAAAAATAATAAAAAAAAATAAATACTGAATTGAGCAATCTTATTATTAGCATATTACAATAGAAGAATATGCTGCATTGATTTAAATATTCGTCTAACTAGTTTCTCCTTATCTTTAATTATCTGTACACAAGTTTTGGAGTTGAGATGAATGAGGACATTGCAAATCAGTGCATATATACAATAGTATACAGTGTACATACTTGAATAGTATATAATCTATATGTATTAGTTAGTTCAGCTACTGATGCCTTTAAGTAACTCAAAGTTCTCTCTTGCCAAACTTGAACAATTCATCTTATGTCTTCTACAATACATTTTAACTTCACTCCTATACTCCCCTTCTAACTGACTTGCAACAGGGTATATGTCGCACAAAGGTAAATACCTTCTGGGCACATGCATGAGCTAATAAGCTGCGAGTTTATTACTTCAACTTTACTTTGTCGTTTTGTGTCACAAAATTCTCGGTATTCACATTGGCATTCGCATTATGAATTGTGAATATCGTATGCTTTTCATATGGGTGCAGGAATGTGCAGCACACTGTGTGCGCTCACTGTGACGCATTCCCATTCGCATTCACACAAATGCCGCATAAAGGAGCCACACACACACACACACAGTACTTGCGATTGAAATATGCATGTCCTGCCATTCAAAAGGAATGCCAACGGTGTGAGTGGTAAAGGGGGGATCGGGGCACAGGGTGTTCCCAGTGCGGAATCTGTGCATGCGAACAATCAATCAATGCGGTGGCCTGCCGTTGAATCTATCCGTATTTACCTACAGCTATTTGCGGCTCAAAGTTGCACAAACAAATATGCGGCATGCGCTGCGGTTGCCGTTTGCCTCATGTCATTTTTTTTGGCGATTTGCAAGATATTTGCAGTTGATTGGGGCGACCTCGTCGCAATTAATGGACCAACCTCATGCCCAAGAGTAACTGCAACCTTTGGCGGGTAATCAATAAGCTCACGTCAATTACAGGGCATTGGCGGAGCGAGACGAGACGAGTCCTGCAACGTATACCTAATTAAAAGTTAACAATCAGCGCTGCACACGCAAAGGTCACCAGTGTGGTCAGTAAGCTGAGCCGTATCAGGGTCAGGGTACGAGGGTACGCTCAACACTGCTCCGCTGAAGCACTTTATAAGACGACCTTGGGGTCGTCCACTTCAGGTGCAGGCGGTATCCATTCTGATTTGAAACGATCTGTTGATCTCACTTTAAACATAATTCTAGGTGCCTCAATTGGAATTATCGAAATTGCCCAGAGAGTCGTTGGAATAATCAACTTGGAATCACTTCGATTGGGTTCAGAATGTTCGTGTGGGGCCAGTCAACAGTAGCTCGATGAAAACGATCAGGCGCAGCG
Organism: Zaprionus ornatus; assembly: GCA_018904035.1. Taxonomy (NCBI): domain Eukaryota; kingdom Metazoa; phylum Arthropoda; class Insecta; order Diptera; family Drosophilidae; genus Zaprionus; species Zaprionus ornatus. The sequence continues at coordinate 8,533,918 of JAEIFZ010000115.1, read as the reverse complement.
CTTGCCACAAGTGCGGGGCGTGGCAGTGACTACACGTCAAAAGTGAATGTGCAACATTGTTGCCGTTGCTCTTGTTGGTGCCGCTGCCACTGCTGCTGTTGCTATTGTTGTTGCATTCGGCGCAAATCATTTGTGGCAACTTTATTATTGCAATCTCTGGGCGTTGAGTGGGGCACACTGCCCCTCCTCCCCTCCTTCCCATCCCCGCCGCTCCCCTTTGCTACATGCCACAACTTTTTTGCCTTCTTTCTGCCCGTTCATATTTCGTATGAATCGAAGAAATTCGCTTTGCCGTTTTGGCGGCTCATTTGCATTGGCGTCGCCAATTTGGCAATCGTCGTCATTCGTTGCCGTTGCCGGCGGCCAGAACCACGCTTAATTGGAGGGTCAGTTCCAGCCCAGCGCCCAATCCAATCCCGTCCGGCCACCACGACAAGAACCGTTAGATAAACAAATGCCAGCCAAATGCCAATTGCCATAAAATAACACAATTACTAAGCTATTTTCCACTTGCGGCCTTCCTGCTAACCCCCTTTCCTCTCTCCTCTATCTCTGCAATTCTTCCCCTCTGCGTCCGTCTCTCTCTCTGGGGGTTCTCTTGGTTGCGTTTTCTGGCCAGCTTTGTGCGGTGGGCGTTTAGTTGCCTCAGTTCGGGGCATTTTGCATATTTCAACCAAAAGTGGCTTTTATATTTTGCTTCAATTTAATTTATGGCTAAGGCGTTAATTTATGGCCTAATTGATCGCATTTGAATACAGTTTATATACATACATATATATGTATATATTATTATTATTATGTATATGTAAATCTGTGTGTGTTTGTAATTGTTGTGCAACTCGATATTATTGCAATTTCCTATGATGCAAATCAATTGTATTAAATTGACTCAATTTAGCTTAAGTCACAGTTTAATGGAGCGAGAGAGAGAGAGAGAGAGAGAGAGAGAGAGACAGCAAGTTATTGTGAGAAATTTAAATTCATATTAGACATATGCGTTTAATTTCTGTGATTTGTTAATGGTTTCCATTAAAGATTATGGTTAGACTAAGTTGAGTAATCTGCTTTTACTTCAGCAATGGGTCACGAATACTTATATTGTATAAATAATTGATGTATTGGACTCTAAGGAGTTTTGAATAGGTTCCTAAAAGATACTGAGGCAATCTAATCAGTCACAGTTGGCACATAGAGTGACTTAAATATAATACAATTTTATATTTAAATGAATGATTTTTGGTAAAGCTGTGAAGTTAGTCTTAGGTAACAATGTTTTCAACTCTCTAAAATATATGGAGTCTTTAATGTCTACAATTAATTGGTGCTGTATGCAGTAAGACCCCAAAACAACTTCACAATTTATAAGAAACTCTTTATCTATCTACAAAATATAGGCATTTTCATAAGAAGGATATATAAATTTATAATAAGTCTTTCGTTATTATAAAGTAAGAAGTTACATAAACCAAAGTCTGTGATATACTCCCACTCAATGCTGTCCCTCTTGTTCTGAGTCTGACATTACAAATATCAAATGGATTGTGTCGTCGCTGTGACCCGCAGGCGAACCCAATTACTTATCGCATACACAGTCAGTGGACTCGGGGGACTGCGGGGACTCTCACGCAATTATCTGTAACGAATGCATCGCTAAAGAGCGAACACATTGCAACGATGGCGTGTAGAGGGTGAGGCAGGGAGGAGAAAATTAGACAGCAAACAGTTGCAGCATCGAATTGAAACAAACGGGCAGATAATGCAACACAATTTGCTGCTGTTGCTGCTGCTGCTGCTGCTGCTGCTGCTGTTGATGCAGCAAAAATTTCGCATTTACACTGTGAAAATGAAAATGTGAAATGGCAGGAGATATGGCAAGCAGCGAATGGCGAATGGCAAAAGGCAAATGCGATAGCCGATTGCTGCTGCTGCTGCTGGTGCTGAATGTTGCCTGTCAAACTATTTTTCATGGGTTTTCGTTTCTACTCCACAAATGACGCATTCGAGAGAGCTCTCCACATGCAGCGCACTGCGTGCAGCTCTTTGTGGCAGCAAATTGATTTGAGTGCCACGCCCCGTTACCCATCACATTGCCGCATGGATGTGTTTATACCTTATGTACATGGTATACCCTGTAATCCTGTACTCTGACCTGCACCCTGTAACTTATTTCTATATTTCCACAGTTGAAATTATAATTAATACTATTAACTATTGCATGATAATTTATTTATTTTATTGTTATACTTCTCCAGTTTCAGTCTTATAGACTTCCGCTCTAAACTGCAGGGTATAATGCTTTCGGCGCTCCATTCATTATTTTACAAACTTTGCCTTTGTACACCACACACACGCGCATATCAACAGCTGTCAAGCATACGTTACACAAAGACACTATTGCAAATTGCTCTTGTGTGTGCGTGTCTGTGTGTGCGCGTGTTTGTTTACACTCAGATGAAAAACTAATATTTTGCAATATTCGCTATCATCATATTGTAACGCGCTGTCTCTTTCTGGCCTTGCCAATTAGATTGTCATGGAAATAATGTAAAAATTTGTGTTGCCTACTTTCAGGAGCTGCCAAAAAATACGACTGTATATAAAATATGTTGCATACTTTTGCGCCCAGTTTATAGTGTGTCCGTAACAACAAAATGTTTTTTGTCGCCCAGCCCCTCTGGCGATCAAAATGGGCGTGTTTCAAAAGGGCTTGTCATATGGAAGTGGAAGAAACTGGCGACATCGGGAAAGCCTTGAAGCCCTCTCCTGGGCGGTCACGGATGTGTTTGAACCACTAAGCAGTGAACATATTTTAAATTACCAGTGAAATAGCCAAATTGGCATCACTAGTATAAAGCTTGACGCTAAAAAAGCTGAGTTGCCAGCACTGAATGTGAGTGCTTTGGCAATATTAATACTACATAAAATTATGCAGAACAGCCGGGCAGAAACAAAAACAACAGCAGCAGCAACGACAACAAATGCTCGGACTTGGCCCAGTTGCGGTCACACATGTACGACAAGCTTATTTATTGTTATTTGCGAAAAGTTTAAATTGCTCGAGCGATGCCCCCAGAGGGTTAAAGAGGAAGATGGAGAGAGGAGAAGAGGAGCAAGGGGAAGTGGAGAGCAGCCAAGCAAATGCGATTCTCGCTGCAATAGTCCGGCAGCTGTGCTGAAACTTTGTCTAACTGCCGGCTCGCCAGTTCGGTTCAGCCTGTTCAGCTTGGCTGGCCCAGTTAGCAAAGTACAAAGATTTATGGGCGCCAGTGTAACGAGCCTTAATTGCGCAGGCAGTGCAGGAGCAGTTTACGATTATTACACGCAGGACGTTGCGTTGTCGAATTTTAATATTCGTTTGCTTGAATCTGACACATTGACATTGACTAGACCTAAGGCTAGTGAAGAGAGAGCTTAAAGGCTACGTTGATCCGGGCAGTGCTGCCTATGCCACCTGCAGAGTTGAATACTAGACCACAGCACTGTAAAGAGACCGCCATGGGAGAGAAGAGTAATGGCCGCCAATCACTTCACTCATTTGCTTGCTACTTACATCACATTGTGCTCCGGCTCGGGCCAGACGGGAGCCGGAAGCAGTACAGCTGCCGGTGCTGGCTGTGGTCCTGGTTGTGGTGCTGCGCCACCGGCTCCGCCACCGCCGCCAGCCCCATTGCGTCCACCCTTACCACCCTTGCCACCTTTGCCGCCCTTCGAGCCATCTGGACCATCGGGCCCGTCAGCACCATCTGCACCGTCTTCGCCATCCGGCTGCGCTCCGGAAGGACTGGGTGCACCCGCTTGTCCAGTTTGTCCATTCTCGCCGGATGTAGCAGTGCCTCCGCCCCCGCCGCCGCCGCCAGCTCCGCCACCACCAGCGCTGCCACCGCCTCCAGCACCGCCAGCGCCACCCGCACCGCCTAGGACGCTCCCTGCTTGTCCTGCCTGTCCAGCGCCGCCAGCACCACCGGCTGCCCCAACTGAACCGTCAGCACCTGCTACAGCTGAGGCAGTTACCGCGCTGTCACCTGCAGGCGAAGTCTCATCTGCTGTCGCTGATTCCACGTACTCTCCCTCCAGGCCTGGCTGCGGCTTATACTGGCCATCGAGTCCTTCTGGTGGCGGCTTATAGCTGCCATCGTCCTCTGGCGGCACTGCCACCACTGTCACCGGCGGCACTAGCAGCACAACTGGTGCCTGCTGAGGCAACAAATAGGTGCCAGACGGTGACAGCTGCAAAGGGACCACACTAGCGGCGCCCTCATCGATGTGATGAAGCCCCAAAAGGCCCAACAGCAGCATCAGCAGCTGCAACTGTAAGTGGAAACACGCTGCATTTCACTTTCGACTTTTCCACACGAGAGGACGATGAGGAAGAGGCATATTTACCGCTGTTGTTCGCATTTTTCCGTTTTGGTTCACTTAGTGCAAATGGAAAACTTCCCCCTTGACCCCCTACGATGTGTGCTCGATGGAGATGAATGTGGAACTGACTGCACTGGGAGCACCCTGCTCTAGTTTATATACAAATCGCTGCCGATGGCAATGATGAATTGCCGAAGGCAGAAGCCGAAGCAGAGGTATTGTCTATAAATGGAAGCAGCATCCACTTTGCATTACACTTACATAAATCAAGTTCATATCGATCTGGGGGTAATTGCAACAGAGTTGCGAAGTTACCAGAGTCAATTGCGATTGACTTTGATCTTATTAATACTCAGTGCGACAACTAACCAGATCAAATACGCAATTAACTCGGCTATGACACACACTTGGGGTAGTAACGGCATGCATGACTTGCGAGTGCGCTGCAATTCGAATGTGGAAGTAGGAGATGAGTGTAAAGAGGGTAAGTAAGAGAAAAAGTAAAGAGCATTAAGCAAATCTGATGAAGGAGTTGAGAACATTACTTATATGCATGACTTTTTGAACTCAACTAGCATATTGTAGGATGTAATAAAACAGTAGAATATTATAACATGTGTCTATATACATGGTGGCTATCATATAGTATTCAAGCTCACCTAATCTGACATCACGTAGGGTATAAAGCTGTCGTATAACTGCAGTTTTTCTCTTCGTCAACTTGTTACAGTAACTCAAAACAGACAGACAAGTATATTGCATCAATCTTAAGTAATATGCTGATAATACATAGAAGAGCACACACTGTATACACTCTGTTCATTCATACAAAAACTGAGCAACTATATAGAAAGGTGATATAAACCAATTGAGAACTGTACAGTTACAGTTACAGTCTGAATATCATAACTATTCTTTTTTTTTATTATTACATATTTTTATTATTATTATAAAATATCATTATAATGATAATATCATAATATCATTATTATTATTATTATTTTATTTTATATAATTTATTTCTCATTTGTATCTTAGTATTAAACTGTGTCGTACAAAGGTTTAGACATAGCCACTTCAGTCCGATATATCTAACACATTGTAGGGCATTCAGCAGTCGCCTAAGTTCGCTGTCAACCCTTTCTACCAGCTGGTTATATAATAAGTATAATGCAGATTCTTGAAATCGCTCGACGCTTGATCAGCTAAGAATAAATAATCAACATGCCTGCCTACTTAGGCGAGAGCCAGATAAGATGCCATTCATGGACAGATTCAGCATCCCAACTCCGACCTGCTTCCGAGCTGCCTCCTTCTGTCCGTCCAGCAGTCGTCCATTGCAGTGTTGGCGTCGTTGACTCAATAGACCGGGGCGATTGCATGCAAGTTGTGCCCACGGTGGCGTTTGCCGAGTTGATCAACCGGTTCCCCTTAGTACCTCACATTACCATCGTTGCCAGCGCTGCGTCGCGTGTCAGATGTGTAACACAGTGGCGGCAAATTTAAAGTGCCACTTAAAGGGTTTTCTACTGCGTCTTCTCGTTGCTGCCTGCACAAGAGGAGCCTCTGCTTCCTGGCCCGCACACATAAATGATGAGCAACTATTAAGCGCTGTGTGCAGCTTCGACTAAATCAATTAAGCCAACAAGCGCAAACAACAATAAGCAGCAGCAGCAGCAGCAACAATAACAACAACTAGAACAAGGAGCAGCAGGAAGAGCAGCAGAAACGCGTAGCGGCAACGAGCCCATTATCATCATCATGCTCGTGCCGTGCCCGTGCCCGTGCCTGTGTCTGCGCTCGTGCTCGTTATCGTCCCAAGCATTTAGCTGGCAAACCCGGAACATTATTCACAGGAACAGCAGCTGCACGACGAGATGGGGAAATGGGGGAGACGGACGAGCCAAGTAAAAGTAAATTGTTTGTGCGTGTGGCCGTAGCTGATAAAAAGACGCAGCGCGTGTGTGGTTGGCTGGATGCCCAAAGGATGCCCAAGTGGGCCGGTTGGCCAACCGTCTGTGTTAGTTAGCTGCTTGGCTATTTAGCCAGTTAGCTTGCCCTGCCCCTCTTGCCCAACGCCTCGACAAAGTTGCCACCAATTAGTCCAGGACTTTGCTGCCAACGTTGCGCTTTTTGCCAAAGCAAATAACCGAGATTCACTTTCTGCAGGCATTGCAAATATTTCGGTGTGTGCTTTACGCGCTCCGCGTGTCCATTGTCCACTGATCAGACGGGTGGCCAACCGACTAAGGTGGAGCTGCTCTCGTCGACTATTAATCAAAACACATAGAGAGAGCGAGAGCGAGGGAGGGAGAGTTGGTGGCAAACAATGCGCTTAAATATGCTGCCCATAAATAGCTCGTGCCTAGCAAGAAGGCAACCATTTATTCACACATCCTGGCCGCTCCCTGGCCACACCCTGTCACAGGCCACCCCAGCACAGTCGGGGAGGTGGACACCGCATATAAATAGTTTTGCTGGCGCTTCGATGGAGCTTCATTTGTTAGCTGACTGGCAGGCAAGTCAAGTCGACTCGTAGCCACAATAACAACTCACCCAGTCGTCGTCGTCATCGTCGTCGTTGTTGTTGCTGCCACTGCTACTGGTGTGTGGCAGAAAAAGGTTTCTACGTGCCTCGCATACATGTGGTGTGGGTGGATGCAGGCAGATTGAAAACAGTTTACAGAAATGATTACCACCGGACGAATGCGTAATGCGTAACGCGGCGTATGTGTGTTGTGATGTGATGCTGCTGCTGCTGCTCCCGGCTTTCACAAACAAGTACACTGACAGCCGTTAAAACAAGGATATCTAATTGGAGTAGCACATGGCCTCAATTGTAAACTCGATTATTTAAAGGCAACAACAGCAAACAACAACTAACAAACCCAATTGTTACTCAATCCCTGGCACAACAAAACGAAAGACTCAACGAAATGAACTCCAAATGAATCCTACTCTGATTGTTCATTTGTGATTTTAATTGAATGCTGCAGGTTCTCTGTTTTCTTGTTCAAAACTTGGTCAATGTGTTACTGACAGGGGAAATACGTGCTTCAGGGCTTATTTTTAACCATTATCTGTTGCAAAAGTCAATGTTCGAATTGAATTATTCTTTCTATTTCACCACGTTACGTGCGCGTCTCTTTAAAAATACACATTGACTAAATATTTATCTAAAGTTACCTATCGATACATTTTTTCAATAGATGATATATATATCGGTTAGTTTGGGTATATCGCTATTAACAGTGTGACCTACTAAATACATTAGAGCTGCAAAATCACGATAGTTGCCATCATCGAGGTTTTCCGATGTTGATAGTTTAGTCTATCGGTAATATCGCTATTATTATCGGCGAAAAATGCTTTACTCCAAAAATTTGTTTTTAATACATTTAAATAATATTTGCACATGTTACATATTTGAAAATAAAATTTTTTATAATTGAAATAAATAGATAAAAAATAGAATAAATAAATAAAAAACTTTTACCGATGGACGCTCATCGATATTAATCTCGATTTAATCGATTATCTAAATTGAAATCATCTATAAATCGACTTTACTTCCAACTCCAATGTACTTACATACATATTCTGTTTTATAGACAAGTCTAATAACGCTTGTCTATATTAATCCCCTCTTTCACTCTCTTTCTCTCTCTCTCTGTCACTCTGCTGCACTACCCGCTTACACTTCAAATCAGTCCAGTCTGTGTGATGATTTATGATGCTTGGCGATACTGACGCCACACAGAAATGTGTTGCCTCGCCTGAACCTTGACTAGCATCGGCCCACTGTACCACATGTGTGGAAGCCGAGGGCCGAGGGCGTGACAGCAAGGTGGGTGTCAAGTGTCGTTACAGCTGTCACAATGTGCAGCGTGTTGAAATGTCGACAATGTCATCAATAACAAACAAATGTACAGGAAAACCAACTTATTATGTTCATGTCGGATGTCTCTTTGTATTTGCATGGGTGCTTCAAGGGTTGACCACAATGCAGCCACATTTAATTCACAATAAATCATCGTACATTATGCTCCAACATGGCTGTAAGGCATTTCCCAAAAAATACGAATGCACAATGAAAGATAATTCTTACTTATGCAATATATGTTAATAAATAGAGGTTATGTCAGGCCGGTTCATAATTACAGTTCTTGGCCGTACTCAAAGGACATCTAATGAGAAATTTTAAAGTTCTGGTCTGCTCCAAATATCATATTGTTTAAACATAGTAACCCGATTCGATACACACACACACACAGTAAACAGACTCAGCACAGCAGTAGAATACAACACAACTCAGAAGAATACACTAATTTACAATACAATACAACATATATACAATTCGAACTTTCGAATATACTCATTACATATCAAATACTAAAACTGCATAACATAATTATACTACAAAAATACTAAATAAAAACACTGAAACATAAACAAGTTTCATGAAATAAAAAAGTGCAAAAATTTCCTGAACTACTTCAGCACATTCAGCTTTCGGCAATATGAATATCAATGTAATCGATCCGAATCGCAGGTCGGCTCGTCGCATTGAGAATGCTTTTCCCTTGCCCCCAGCCAGATCGGATATTTGTCGCGATGCATTTCTTAGAGAATTTCTTTGCGACTATAAATCGACGGAGGAGTCTGAGAGCAGCTTGGAATTACTACCCCATAAAAAGCCTGTCAAACAGATCAAATTCGAAGATATGTTTGGAGACGAGCTCATGACTACTGATGAAGTGCTTTTGAAAGAGTATTTATTTGGAATAGGAATAGATAGAAGATATTCCTTTAGAAATACGATCACGTCCACCATGAGGGAGTCGCGAATAATCGCACCGGATATATTAAAAATTATGCAAGGACGACATATGAGTATTTACACTGCCCTCGGCTTTGTTGGAGTTCTCTTTCAGCTTGCGCAGCTCAAAAATAAACTACGCGTTCTTCGCGAGCTCTGGAGGGTGGATGTCAGCTTGGACAAATCATTCCGTATGTTCAGTTGGTGTCATGGGGACTATTATAATCGCTTTGCTTTGCGCAATCCGACTTATTTGGATGTCACGGAGCGGGAGCTTGGCGATCAGTTGGAGTGCTACAAGTTTAACATAGATATTCGCGAAATATCACGACTGGTCGATGCAGTGGATGATGATTTCCGACAAAAACGTAACATATGCGATAGCTCCATGCTGTTGATCAAGTTCGTTAAATCCTTATTCGTTTTTGGACGAATTATATTAATTTATTACTAATTTATTATAGCGAAGCTAAGTTGGATATCGTACAGGTTCTAATGGAAACCAGGAAAAAAGTTGAAGCAGCGCATGCCAATACTGTATTGGAAGTCTGTAGATTGCCGCGCTCCGCTGATCCTGATCAATCAATACGCTACGCAGTAAATAAAAAAATTGAAATCAACGATTGTATGTACAGAGAAGTGCGGTCTATATGCGTATAATTCAACCATGAATTTTTTTTAGTTATTTATCCGATAGAGGCACGTTACCGTATTAAGTGGGCAGAAACACAATTAGAACAACATAAGACTTGGAATGATCGTGGTTATAATGTGAGAGAAACACATAAGCGAAAGCCAATCTTCGGCTTACCGAAGTTTTTATACCCTTGCAGATTATGGCTTTAGTCTTCACCGACTAATAAAAAAAGTTGAAAATAATAATATCCAATTATACATAATAGCAATGTTTATAAACAGTAAATGACCTACTCAAGATGTGAAATTACTGTAGAAATTTAATTTGCTTTTTAAAATCTTAATTTTCGACTGAGTGTTTCATTATAGGATATAGCTGTCCGATATTAGTTAAATATCCACTATTATTTCGAAAATGAATATATGTTTTCATACAAAAATATTTATTTCGTCGCATTGATTATGAATCATATATATTTACATTTATTTCAATTATTTTTACAATCATAAATATTTACATTGTATGGGGTTGAAGATGTCGCCGTAGAATCATTGAAATCATCGTGTAAAGTCCCCTCTGCAAGGGTATAATTATTAAAACGAGAGTTAAGGGACTTAGCACAATCGTAATGTTATTTTAACTCTTGGTAGAAAATGATGGATGAGCTAACTTTTCTCCACACCACAACCATTGAGTCGTCTTTTATTTGGCAATCCAGTGGCGCAGCGTATGAAATGCAGATCGCCGGCCTAAAAAAACGTATCGCAAAGATGGAAGAAGAGTTTGAACACCGTGTTGCCCTTGTTGATGCAGAAAGGAAGGTAATACAGAATAAGGTACAACAGGCAGTTGAGGATTTAAAGAAGTACAAGGATGCCATACCTTTCTTTCATCAGAGAATTGCCGAGGTGAATGCCATTTTGAATCCACCTGTGGTAGAAGCGCCAGAGCCCGAGCCAGAACCAGTGGTTAGTTCGAGGCACTTCCCGTCGTATTGGCTTTTTCTAACAGTTTCTTCTAATTTCAGAAAACCAAAAAGAAGGGCAAGGGAAAATGAATATTTTTTAAAAAATATGTCAGCTTTGTATAATTTGCAGTTTGTATATGCAATCGAATGATGAGAAAATAAAGCATTGAATAATCAGGAAATAAACACATTGAAATTTATTCATGTGGTCGATTATAATATAAAATTGACCCAATGTTGTTCTCGGTAAGCTTCTGAACTTTGGTTAAAAGTTTGCAAAGTAAAGAAGAATACATGTTTGAGCACAAATATTTACTTAAATATAAGTAACTGACAAGAAAACTAGCGTTAGTCCGGCTGCTACAACGCACATACATTTTTTATACCCTTCGACCAATGAAAATGGTCAAAAAAGGGTATACCAACTTTGTACAAATGTATGTAACAGGCAGAGGGAGGCGTGGGTAATTTTGAAAACTCGTAACAAACTTTGCTATGTGATAATTAAGAAAGAAGTTATTTAAGAAATTTTAAATATGTATCTACAATGTTTCGAAGCCTCTCCCTGAAAGTACGCAACACAATGAAATCGTTTTGGTCAGATGTGTAGCGGGTATATCAAAGTCGAGCACACACGACTGTAGCTTTTGTGCTTGATTTCTTATAACTAAGTAAGCCAAATTAACACAGATATATTTTGAGAATACTGATAACAAACAGTAAAAAATATTCGTGAAAACACAACACTTCCAAACATAATCTGCTACTACAACAAATAGGAAAAACGCAAAAATCATGAACAAAATAACGAACAACTTTTTACTGGATGAAGATTATAATGAATTTACCTTTCCTTTACCCCCGGCTAGGTCGGATATGTGTCGCGATGCATTCCTTAAGCAATTGCTCCAGCCTTTTGAAACGTCCGAGGAGTCTGAATCCAGTTCGGATTCGAGACAGCAGACAAGACGTTTACAGTTTGATGACGACGATGACTTTTTAAACGCAGAAGACGTTGTTTTTAAAGAATTTTGTAAGAGACAAGGCAGTAGAATAGGATACAGTAGAATGCAATCGGAAAGAATGACGCAGTTTAGCGTAAGACTTTCGCGTATAATCGCACCGGATATATTAAAAATTATGCAAGGACGACAAATGAGTATTTACACTGCCCTCGGCTTTGTCGGGGTAATCTACCAGCTGACGGAGCTCAATAATAAACTGCGTGTTTTGCGCGAGCTCTGGAAGGTTGATATCAACTTGGATAAATCATTCCGTATGTTCAGTTGGTCCCATGAGGACTATTATAAACGCTTTGCTATGCCCAATACGACCTATTTGGATATCACGGAGCGGGAGCTTGGCGATCAGTTGGAGTGCTACAAGTTTAACATAGATATTCGCGAAATATCACGACTAGTCGATGCCTTGGAAAGTGATTACCGATACAAACGTGACATTTGTGATAGCTCCATGCTGTTGATCAAGTTCGTTAGACCCTTATTCGTTTTATAGACTTTCATATTTATAGAGTTTACTTATCATAATAGCGAAGCTAAGTTGGATATCATACAGGTTCTGATGGAAACCAGAAAAGAAGCTGAGGAAGCACATGCCAATACTGTATTGGAAGTCTGTAGAATGCCGCGCTCAGCTGATCCTGATCAATCAATACGTTACGCAGTAAATAAAGAAATTGATTACGCCGATTGTAAGTTCAGAGAAGTACACTCTATAATAGATAATTACGATAACTATATCTACTTATAATAATCTATCCATAACCATGAATTTTCATAGTTATTTATCCAATAGAGGCACGCTACCGTATTAAATGGGCAGAAACACAAGCAGATCAGTATATGAATTGGAATGACCGTGAATATGATGTGAGAGAAAAAGGTTTTATACACTTGCAATACTTGGCTTCGGTCTTCACCGATTATTTCGATCGGGGAAATGTTGACTAACCATCTGCAAGGGTATAAATACTAAAACGAAAGTAAAGTATATAAAGTAAAGTATAATGTTTACCTTAACTCTTGGTAGAAAATGATGGAAGAGCTCACTTATCTCCAGACCACAACCATTGAGTCATCTTTTATTTGGCAGTCCAGTAGCACGGCGTATGAATTGCAGATTGCGGGCCTAAAAAAACGTATCGCAAAAATGGAAGAAGAGTATGACCGCCGTATTGGTTTTGTTGAGGATGAAAAGAAGATAATAGAGAACAAGCTACAACAGGCAATTGAGGATTACAACAAATGCAAGGATGCCATACCCTTTTTTCATAAGAGAATTGCCGAGGTGAATGCCATTTTGAATCCACCGGTAATAGAAGAGCCAGAGCCCGAGCCAGAACCAGTGGTTAGTTCAAGGCATTTCCCGCCGTATTGCCTTTTTATAACAGTTTCTTCTAATTTCAGAAAACCAAAAAAAAGGACAAAGGAAAAAAGAAATATTTTTAATGCAAACTGAAAATTTTGCTATGTTTATACTTTATAGTATAAAATAAATTGAAACAATAATGATTTATTGAATTTTTTAGTATATAATGATTGATTACCCTCATGCAGATGTTATATAAGATATTTCAGATGTTTCCAATGAAACTAACATCTTGCCTGAGATCTCTGACTCTGTAAGTTATATATACTCTTCACCAACAACAACAGCCAAACTCAATCATCTTTCAAAATTTAGCCTTTAAAAGCTGTATACCATAACGCTATCAAAATGAAGTCCAAAGTTGCGTTGTAGTATATGTTCGCTTTGCCGATTGTTTCAATATTTTTGATATTTTATTTTGATGTGACAAGAAATTGGTTTGCTCATGTTGGTCATATCATAACATCATTTATTAGCGTTGTTTTCGTTCGAATTTGATTGTATTTCTCTTGGCGTTTATTGGCATTTTCGCGCCATAGTTAATGGCCAGAACATTTACGAGCGTAGCCTGTGCAGTCCACAAGCAGAGAAGTCACCCACTTCGCTTCGCTTCAAATCGCGTCGAATCGGAGTCAACTTTAAGCATTGGAACTTTAAGCTTTAATTTCGAAGTACCTCAGCAGTGCCTTGGTAAGCCCTGGGTCTTAGCTTGAAAATGTCTTTCAGCAGAGAATTTGCTATTATTAGTACCGTTATTTAAGGCTCCCAGGCTTCTAGGCTTCCAGGCCGGCAGTGGGCGAGTGGGCGGTTGCTTGGTTGGCTTATCGCTCGCCTGTCGCCAGCTTGTCTAACGCTCATTCATTGAAGGAAAACCGCAAACTACCCGAATGCCACACTCCGTTCGGCTTCTCCGGTTCCCCCACACCATCCATCAATTTCGGCAGGACAGAGAGGACTGTGTTATTTTTCGGCCAATGCTGATAATGCGTGCAATTTTCGCACAGACCATTGACGCAGAAGGATTTGGGTGCGGATTTTACATAAATTGAACGAACTGTCAACTATGTATTTGTTGCACTAAGGTCGACCACCCATACACACAGACACAGACAGCTTGCTTGAGCTTCATTTGTCGACATTGTCCACAGTCACAATTTCATTTTCTGCCAACGCATTGCTCTAAAATCTTGTCTTTATGTAATTGGTGTTAACAACATCAGCTGAACGACCTCGGTCTTCGTCGGCGTCGTCGTCCCTGCCTGTGTCGCCATCCCCTTTGTAGTCCCATTTCTGGGTAGACACAGTGCAAGCCACAGTTCTAGTTACAGAGCCGAGAAAAAGTCATTTATGCAAACTGCTGCTGGCAGTTGACAGCAATTGAGGCGACGTTGGCGACGAGGACAACGACGAAGGAACAGTCCTTGATAATTGAATGTATTGTTCTTAGAATATTGTGTTTTTGTCATGCTCATGGAGTGCGAAGAAAGCGTAAAGGGTCTGCCAAGGGGAGACAAGTTAAAGTCCAGACAGACGCCTTAGAAGGAGGCACCACAAACATTCGAGTGCTTTATCGGTCTGGTTAATTCATTGCCCTGTTTATGTGCCCAGTCCCAGTTGACTGTACATACATGCGACTATGTGGCAAATACTATACACCAATATATGCATACATATATCTTCAGCCGATGACGCACGCATGGCAAGGCTTGGATTGTCCCTGGCCTTGTCCTTGGCCAGACAAACCCAGCAACCTGTTGGCATGGGCTCGCTGTGCCAAAGATATTTAATGATATTCTATGCGATAATTTGGCCAACTCTATGTAGTACCGACTACAGATATTGAACAGTTTTCAGTGAGTCCCATGCTGACATTGTTCGAGCATAGCTATTAATAAGTTGATTGCTTGCAATTACATTCAACGTAAGTAATCAGCTTTGCAGTCCTATCAATCAACTACGGACTGACTGACGAAGGTAGGGGAAGAGGGCATGGAATTCGTTAAATTTCGGTCCTTAGCTGCTTGTGTGTATTTATAACTCGGTTTCCTCGGCTCGGTTCTTGCTTGAGTGAAATGACTCAATTTGTTTGCTACCTCACTCGCTCTTGCTTCCCTCTCTCTCACTCTCTTTCTCTCTTTCTCCCTGGGCTATTGATGAGTGCGGCAGCCCGAGAAACAAACATGCTGGCAAATCGACACAGACCAAACCGACAGACCGACAGACCAACCGACAGCCACAGGCAAAAAGGCGTCCAAAGCCAATTTACATGTGGCCCAGTCAACCACTGTAATTGTGGGCGGGTGTATGTGAGTACGGCTTGTGTACGTGTGTGTGTGTGTGTGTGTGTGTGTGTGTTTGGCTGTGTGGGCATTACACCTGAGGCCACTTTGACGAGGGCCTCCAAGGCTTGACTTTTGTGTAGCGGCTGTTGACTTTTCACATCGCCCTGCAGCCAGGCAGCCAGGCAGCCTTAGCTCACCCTCGTGCAAATCATCTTTTATTATAACGCATTAATCATACGCAGCGTGCGCCGTGCGGCGTACACTTTAAGCGGAAGTGCAAAGCTCAAGCAGCGCACACAGCAAGCAAATATACACATTATTTCCTCTGTTGCTCCTGCTAGAGGTTTTCCATTTTTTGTTGCCATAATTTATGTCCAGGTGTGTGAGCCGCAGAAACAGTCTCAGACTCCAGCTCTAATTGCGTGATAAGTTTTAGCAATGAGCATTGAATCCCTCTCCCCCACCTTCTTTCCCTCCCCCCCTCTTTGTTTGTATTTCATCGAACTGAACCGTTTTGTTTCGATTGACGTCGATTATGTGTGTGTCGCCGGCTTTGTGCAATTTGTGCGGTGTTTGTAAAGTTACCCGCATCGTGGGCTGACTCCGGCCGTAGTGTTTAGCCGGAGCCAATTGATTTATGGCTTGCGCTTATTAAGCGCCATTTTGTGCCTGGCAAATCGATGAGGAACAACTCAATTGGGTTGCCTCTCTGCTCGAACGTATATAAAAGTTTGCTACTTGAAATTCTCGACTCATCGCGCTGCACTGTGCCGCAATGCTTGGCATACTTTCCATGCGGGAGAACCCCAAAATTCACCAACACAATTCACAATGTCGCAGTTTTTCTTCAGACAACAACGACAACAACAACAACAATGACGACTGTTTGGGGACATTGAAAGTTTGTTAAGCTGCTGCATAGCGCGATTTTCCGTGGGCGAAAGTCAAGCGAAAGTGAAAGAGAGAGAGGGAGAGGGGGGGCAAGTACTGGTTGCAGCTGTCTAATGCCACCCAGCCAAGCGGCAGGGAGTCTGTTTATCTTGGCGCTGTTTTCCTTCCCCCTTCCCCTCCGCGCCGACAGTTCGACATTTAGGCAATCCGCAGGAAATGGCGGCAAAACGGCCAAAAAAACGAGCGCAGCGTATTCAAATCCAACCAACAACACAAAGAGAAGCCAAAAGCAACTGTCTGTGTGTGTGTGTGTGTGCACAGCATGTTGCCTAGGCCAAGTGGGCGTGCCGCTTGTCTTTGAGTGTGTGGGCGTAGTAATATCCAACCGGAAAATTGGGAAAGTGGAGCAAAGGTTTTAAGAGGCAGCGGGTGCAACAACAACAACAACAAGCAAACAGCATAAACAGCAAAATGTCATGGCAAAAGTTGTAGATTTAAATTCAGAATTCAACAAAGTAACAAATTAATGCGCAGAATTGTGATTTTGATTAAGAGTGAATGAAAATAAATGACAACAGCGAAAGTAACAGTAAATGTGCCCCATAGTGCCCATCATCCTATGGGAATGGGCCATTAAAATGCTAATTTCTCGAGTTGCCAGAGACGGCTATTATCGAGCAGCGCATAGAGAGTACTTGCTTTGTGTATTGTCATCTCCTGCCAATATGAATAGGTAATTGCAATTAAATCCAGCTGAACTTGGCTTTATGTAGAGCTCAATTGAATGCTTTAACTGAGTCTTGTTTGCCGAATCTCTAGAGAGACGTCTTAAGCTGCTGAAACGAGATAAATGCGAAAGCTAAGATGCTCTTAGAGCCTTTATTCAATTTGCTTCCCAAGCACATCGTACATAAATTAATTTCCAGGGTATCCACTCTTCGGATTCCTTACTTGATTCAACTTATAGTTCGCTTAGGTTACCCGCCATTTATGTAACTTAGCTAAACTCTGATTTCATGCAAACTTTGGTTAATCAATTATTATAAATAGGTTTCCAGGAAGTGCTTCTCTAATGGTCTTAAACTTACCCGCAATACAAGGACTGTCTGTCCTGGCCACCTGCCAGCGTGATCTTCCATTTAGTCCCCACACTCTGCAGTGATTAATGAGCGCATCATAAATTTGCACATCGCGAACGGACGAGGATGAGAGGTTCGGATAATGAAGGCAACTGCCGGACTGGGCTGGGTTCTGCCTGGGGCTGCTGGGGAGACCGAAACCGGGAAATTGAGAACCTGGGGAACCGCCAGTTGGTCGGCCATTTTCTGGCAATAAACTTGCAATTAATGGACGCCAAATGAGTTTCAATGGCCGCAGCCCGTGGCTGCCTTCTGTTGTTGCTGCCTTTTGTTTGTGTGCGGCAGGTGTTTTCGCTCTCTTTGTCTAACTGGCAATACACACACACACACACACACACACTCGAATACACCTGCAAGCTGTTGGTGTTGATGTCTCGGAATCAGCGCAAAATAGGGTGCAATTTAATTTTGGAGTTTGCGAAACAAAAAGCTATTCAAATGCCGCTTGAGCGCAGTCCCAAAATAGAACTCGTAAAGCGGAAGTCAAAAGTCGAAAGGGGGCATGGAATAGGGAATGGAAACAGAAGTGGGTAAATGGAAGGCATACTAGAGAGGGAAATTAGAGAGAGAACAGAATTTGAAAACGGAATGGAATGTTTTGGACGGGAAACTTAATCTGTAAAGAGAACTGGAAAGAGAACTGGAAGGTGAACTGGAAGGATAATTGGAAAAAGAACTGGAAAGAGAACTGGAAAGAGAATTGGAAGGCGAACTGAAAGGAGAGCTGGTAAGAAAACTGGAATGAGAACTGGTAAGAAAACTGGAAGGAGAACTGGAAAGAGAACTGGAAGGTGAACTGGAAGGAGAACTGGAATGAGAACTGGAAGGACAACTGGAAAAGGATCTGCAAGGGATACTGGAAGGTGAACTGGAAGGTGAACTGGAAGGTGAACTGGTAGGTGAACTGGAAGGTAAACTGGAAGGAGAACTGGAAGGTGAACTGGAAAGAGATTTGGTAAGAGAACTGGAATAAGAACTGGAAGGGGAACCTGTAAGAGGTGGAAAGGAACTGGAAGGGAAAGTTCAATAGTAAGAGGAAGTAGAACTAAATAGAGAACTTGAAGGAAAGCTAGAATATAAATTGTAATGGGAGAGTTTAAAGAGCAGCTGGTAATGAAATTAGAAGGGCACCTGTAACATGAACCAGATGGAGGACTTGAATACAAAGTGAAAAAATAACAGCAAAGGAACACTGGAAAAAGATTTTGCAGAACAGGAAACTGAAAGAGGATCTAAAAACATTCCATTTAAAGAGTAAGTATGGCTTGCAGTAGTTATCTAACAAATCAGCATTATCTTTTCTGGGAGATTTGAAATTTTCGTATCCAGGTGATGAGGGAAAGTTCAGCATAGCTTTCACGGTTCTCTCTTTCTCTCTCACTCTTTGTCTGTCTGGCTGTAGGCGATTGCTGTTCTATCTGCGAATGTTGCTAACAAGTTACAAACATTTCGGTGGCAGGTACTTTGCCTTTCAATTTGTAGCAGACTCTCACACACACACACACACACAGACACACATAGAAGAGGCAAATGCCTGGCAATGGCAATGACTTTGACTTCCGCTTCCGCTTTGTAACAAAACGCTCGCAGCCAGAAAGTTAATAAAGAAAGAGAGACAGAGAGAGAGAGAGAGAAAGTAACTGTTTTCCCTGCTGCCTTTGTTTAAACAAGATTTCCAGAGCGTTTAGGCCGCCGCGGGCCATCGGCTTGTTATGCCCAACTTTGGCTCTAAGCTAATTTAGTTAATTTGGTCAGAGCCTCGAGTAAAGTTCAAAAATGAAACAACGACCGATTACCAGGAGAGACCGGCACCGGGCTGACCAGAAATGAGTTATTCAATTGAAGTCGAGCGTCTGTTAAATTAGTAGTAAACAAATTACAAGCATGATAATCCACTGACAACGGAAATGCTTTTCAAAATGTGGCCACAAAATGGCGATGGGCGGAAAAAGTCGAACTGTGATTGTCATTGTAAAAACTGCTCTCGATTCAACTGGCCTAGAGTGCTACAAAGTGGAACAAAGTGCTGCCAGGGCAGAGGAGATAGTGAAAAACAGAGAGAAGAAGGGAGGAGGAGCGACAGCGTAAAGTGCTGTTGGGATATCCGGTTAGCTTTGCACCATAAAGGCCAATTGCTTGCCATTTTTGTGGATTGGTTGTCCCCGAAAATGCTCCGAAACGGTGTCGTTCAGTTGGACATTTTACTCATGCGACGCAAGTCAAAGATACCAAGGGGAATGGGGTGCGGGGTAAATCGCACTTGTAAATGGGATATTGAGCTGCCAAGTGTGCAAAGAGGGAGAGGGTTGAGTGGAGTGGTGGGAAGTGGGGGGTGCTCACGTTTTCCAGTTAAATGACTGTGCAAAAATCATTTCAACACCATCGACGATGTTCGAGCGGGTAACAATTTCCCCCCCTGGGGAGTGCGCTGGCTTTTGCTTGTTAATACACCCTGTATATGCGGCAGCAGAGGGGTATATTAGGTTATTGAATATGTTTATGGCTTATGTCAGTTTCAATTTGTAGAAAGAGGTATTAACATGCGTACAGAAAGCAGTTTGTTCTCGTTTTTTGCAGGGTATCTCGCAGTTGTGTCTTAATCACTTTTCACTTCAGTTTTTTTTTTCGTTTCAAAGTCAATTGCTAACCAGGCAGCTTGACAGCAGCTCTGCCCGTTGCTCTGCTGCTTGCGTGCTGATTGCACCGCAGGCGAGCGTAACAATTAGACTTAAATTAAGGGAATTAACGCCTTGTGCAAATTGTGAGCCACCTCCCTCGGTGGTCTTTGTGCCTCCCCAGATGAACTTTTGCACATGGCAACGCATGTTGCCAGTTGGACATCATGATGGCTAACCGCAGCAACATCTGCGTGTGTGGGTGTGTGTGTGTGTGGAGCCTTGTGTGGGCCACTTAACGGTGTGTTAATTGCCACAACTTTTGCACTAAGCTGGGATTACTTGTGGGATAAAGCCACGAATAAGTTGACGAGGCAGGAGAGTACAGTTATCCATCGTCTATCGACTGCATATACAATTAATGGAGACCCTCACAGCATTTGTGCCGAGCATTTAATTTAATATAACAAACAGTTTGCTAACTTATCCCCCCATTTTTCCATTAACTTCTGCATAAGCAATAAAAAACAAAGTTCAAAGCGAATGAAGCGAGTCAAAGAGGGTGAGAGGAAGGAAGCTTTAGCGGAAAAGAGATCGGAGGCAAGCGGATGCATAAGTTTTCTCGACGATTATCCCCGGGAAAGCAACTCGTTGTCGTCGCAGTCTGTCAGAGTTGCAACGCAGTCCATGCTGCATGGGTTGTGGCACTGAGCACAGGCTGTGCAACTTTTCGTGTACACGTTTACTTTTAAAGTACTTATGTGAACTGTTCGCCAAGTTTACAGTTCTTCAAGTTGTCTCTCTGCCTTGCCTTGCCTTTCATTTCCTTTCCTTCGACTTTCGTCTGAGTTGAGTTGCGTGCGAGGCATTCTTCGTGCGTTGCACAAGTTGCACAAGTTGCAAATGTTCATATTTTTATTTCCGCTTCATTGCTGCCATAGTCTTTCCACATACAGTTTTGCCAGACTTCCCGCTTGAGTTGAGGCTGAAGACAGCGCAGGAGTGAGGGGGCTTAGTCAACGGCAGTTGTTGTCTTTTGGAAAATCAACAACTGGCAGAATCCACAGCGGGAAACACCTTATGTGGCATCCGATAGAAGGTCACCATTTCTCTTTCCCAGCCGCGACACCCTCTGACAATATTTACATGCCAGAGTCAACTCTAAGGGTTCATATTGTGGGTCTATTAATGGTTGCATTCTACATCCCCCCTCCCCCACACCTACTACCTACCCTCACACTCGCTTGCTTATCACCCAGCTCTGGCCTTGCTGCAGATTTGTTTGGCTTATCGATTGTGCGATAGCATAGACTATTTGCCTGCCCCCGGAGCACGGTTCGAACGCCCCTCGCTCTGTGCCTCGCTCGGCACCTTGCAAAGCAAACAACTTCCGTGTGCGTACGTACAACTAGTGTTAAGCCAAAGCCAAAGCACTCAGACCAAAGAACGTACAGACAGGCAGATGAACGGAGACATACAGACAGACAGACTGACAGAGAGACGGACGAACAGAAAAGGCTGACTGAGTCGATACACTGAATGGTTGCATTCAGAGAACGCAACGTTTGGGACTGTTTACTTTGGCTTGTTTTTCTGTTTTTCTGTTTTTCTGTTTTCCTGTATTTTCTTTTTGGTTCTTCTAAATGGCCTGAAACAGACACAGCTGAGCTGCCAACACGTGCTGGGTAGTTTAAAGAGGAAGCGCAAAGAACAAAAATGAAAGCGAGTAAACTTTAATTTCGGTTGCTTCCCTCCCTCGGCCAGTGCTCATCAAATATTGAACTCAATTTGATTAATTAAATCAGCAAATTTAAGACTCACTTAATCTAAATAAGTGTCTGATTGCTGCGAATTACGTAGAACTTTCTATAGCTTGTTAAACTTAACGGCACCCGTCGGGGAGGAGAATGTGAGGGGGCGCGCGTCGATGATAAACAATGGATTCCACTGTCTGCAGTCAGGGGATAATACGCCAGTCGAACCGAAATGAACAATCGATGTTATCTGGCAAGGGTGGGAGGTAAATAGGTAGGTAGGTAGGTAGGTAGGGGCAGGGCTCACGTTTTTATGGAAGGTACTTAAACGGGGGATCTGGAGAACCTTAGCGCCAAGCTAATGCGTTTTATCAATTGGGCTCCATCAAATGAAACACTTTGCAGTGCGGCAGAAAGTGAAAGCGAAATGAAAGCAAATAAATTGGATTCCTCAAGCAGTAGAGCAGGAGGAGGCAGAGAGTTGAGCGGGGTTCGTGTTGGAGCCTAAGCATGCTGGGTTGTTGCTTAGCCCGTGCCAAAAGTTGGTTAGTTAGTTAGTTGTGCTCCAGCAAACAACCCGCTGCCGCATAAATTAGTTCGCCTCGTGGCCCCGTGGGGCTGGCTATTTATTGCCTTTCAGAGCCGAGTGGGCACTAGTACAAGGCAGCTACTTCTACTGCAGTCGGTTATCCGAGCAGGACACTCGCCAACCTGACTCTAATTGAGCTGCAGCCCCGAGAGGCGCCCGTACGGCCTTTTGTCTGCCCTTTGTTACTTAACACTCTGCATTTTTTGCAGTGTACTGCAACAATTTTATGCTCTTTGCTCTTTGCTGCATTCTATCGCCACTTTGTGCGCTGCCAGCGAGTTATTCCGCTTAATTGAAAGCCAACTCCGGCAGCGGGCCAGAGCTGGCAACAGGAAGAGACAACCTTGAAGAAGTGGAAGTAAAAATCAGTGTCAGATCTCGCATTTCAATAAATTAAATTGGCATTGAAAAATAAGGTTTAACCTTCATAAGATGCAGGGGAGCCTTTCTGAGAATCGCATTTATTGAGAAACGAAAGCATTTTTCCTTACGTGAGCTTAAATCTACTTTAATCAACGGGAACGAAAGCTATCTTTGTTTGTTCCTATGGTTGCTATAGGTAATAGTAGTCTGATTTTGCAAAAATTTTATATGCACATTATATAAAATGAAAAAGTTTGAAGTAGTTAATTTAAATGCAATATCTTGAAAAACAACAACAAAAATCGACCTATAGTTTGTATGGCAACTATGCGATATATCGATCCGCACCGGCTCGTGTCGACTTATATTCAGCGTGCAGCAATAAGAAGCAAAAGTACCAAAATTCTCAACTAATAGATTGTGGCAATAGTGAACCATGATATGCTCTTGGCGCAAACACTCAGTCCCATCTCAGTTAGGGTACACCGAAGTCAATGTGTGCAGTGGCAGCTGAAATAGAAAATCAATGCAACATCTCATGTTTCAATAAATTAAATTGGAATTTATTTATAGCACACAGAACGTATTTAACTGGAATCGAAGTAATTATTCGACATATCTTACGGTATATACAGATATTCAGATATTCTTTGTAGGTATGTGCTGCAATCTGGCACGATAGATCGTTAGTATAGGTCACATTTATGTGCCGGGAGTATGTTCTTGACACGGGGGCACACACACAACACTAACAATTCGATATCGTATATTCTATGTAGATATACTTGATTATACTATATAGCGTATATACTATATATGTTTGTATGTTTTCGTGTATTTGCGTTGCGCAACAATTTGGTTTCGGTTTCGGTTATTTGTGTGTACTATAACTGTAACTGTAACTGTAATAATCGGAATTTCAAAGGTACAACTCTCAATTTAGCTAGCGATATATTCTTAATCAAAACTATATTTACAGTAGTATCAATCGCATTTTGGCCTTGCTTAGGTATTAACATATGTGTAGAAATATTGAATATCAAATAGACACACAGTTGAATAGTTAAGGATACTGATTCGTGGTACAAACTAACTACTTGCTAGACAGCTTCGACTCTCTGCCAGAACTGAATAATACACATAATACACAGTTATATATTCTATACTGTATGCTGATGACATCAAGATATATAGATATATACCATATAAGTTTGTATGTTTAGCTGTAAAGAAAAGCTCAAGGGAAATTTGGTTTTACCAATAACATATCATATCATCATATCGTATCTTATCGTATCATATCGTATCGTATCGTAGCGTCTTATTGCCTTATATACTACAACTAGCTTAGACCCTCGCATCGCTGTACTCGATGCGCACTGTACGCCGCGTCCGCTGACCTCGCATCAGATTGGGACCCGCCTCAGAGGCGCCCAGAGTGCGCAGCGCCAGCAGTTCCCGCGGCTACAATTGCGTCCGCTTTGCCGCCGCTCCATTGCCCAACGTGGGGGGAGCGATGTCGCCGGGCGCCTCGACGTAGGAGTACGAGGGTGTCTCCATGACCAGCGGATGGCAAATCTCATAGACTGGCACCTTGAGGCTCGTCTTGCGTAGCCCGCCCAGACTGCTCTGTGAGCTGGAGCTGGGCCCAAACGAACGTCATCTGGCCTCGTTGCCCAGCTCGGAGTGTGAGTGATGCAGCTCGCTCTCGTCGCCAAAGCTGTGTGCCGCTGCGCTGGGTGTAATGCTCGGTGTGCGGCCCTGAATGCGAATGGCGGACATGTCGGAGCCACGGCGGGAACTCTTCAGCGAGACACTCTGGCGCGAGCAGAAGCAGCGGCAGATGATGCGCTTGAAGGCGAAGCGAAAGTCCTTGGAGAAGAGCGCATAGATCATTGGATTCACGGCCGAGTTGCAGTAGCCCAGCCAGAAGAGCACCGAGAAGAGCAGCGGATCGACGCAGTCCTGGCAGAAGGGTCGAATGATGTATATGGTGAAGAAGGGACACCAGCAGAAGATGAACATGCCCACGATAATGGCCAGTGTCTTGGCCGCCTTGGTCTCCATGCGAAAGCGCTTCACCTGCGCCTTGATGTTGCGCCTTCCCATCTTCTTATTGGCCGAACGACCATGTATACCGCCACCTGGTCCGCCTCCAGCCTCGCTGGTGCTGCTCTGGCGTCGCGACAACTCTGGCAGCGCCTTGCTCACCTGCAGGTAGCAGGTGCTGCCGCCATGATGCTGCTGCCGATAGAGCTGGGATTCCGTGGACTCGCGTCCATGAGCGCCATTGTAGTGCACCGAGAAGAGCGCATTGCCGGAGGAGCGTCGATCGTGCGCCGACTCTTGCTGGGCCAACTCGTTGATGTTCTCGTTGGATGGATACGAGACTGAGATCTTGATCTTGTCGTGCTGATGATGCAATCGACGCGTGGCATACTTGCTCAGCCGTTCGGGCGACGGTGTGCCCAGAGTTGTTGTGGTGCTCTGCGTGCTGCCATTGCTGTGCATCGAGTCCTGTTGGTTGGAGCCGCGGCCACGATGAATGCGCAGCGTCAGACGTTGCTCCTCGAAACGTGAGCCAATGCCCTTGGAACCTGTCAGAGAGAGAGAGAGAGAGAGAGAGAGAGAGAGAGAGAGAGAGAGAGAGAGAGAGAGAGAGAGGGAGAGAGAGAGAGGAAAGGAGGAGGAGGAGAGAGGGGAAACTGTATTAGTTGGCAGTGCACACAATTCTCATTCAGTTTCCTGTCTTATTGAATATCGCTCATACGCCCCGCTGCACAGCCGGAACGCCACACACACACAGACACACCTGCCTTGGCCCACTGCCAGGCTGCACTTTAGTAAATTAAACGCGTAATTATGCAAATGTCTTGGCATAAACGCGACAAGCACTCAATGCTGGTCCCTGGCCCCCCCCCCACCCCGCAGCATACCCTTTCTTTCATGGCGCCAGCCTTGGCAACAATGTCGTGCCTCCTGTTGCTGCTGCTGCTCGTCTTAGGCGCGTTTAAGCTGCCTTCAAAGCGAACTTTATTTCATTAGTACACATACATTTACATAATTTCGCACACACACACACACACACACACACACACACACAAGATGTCGCGCATTGTTCTGCTCTGGACTCGCCGCTCTGGGGGCGCTTTGCATTTATTACTCATACGCACGTTTAACAGCTGTATAAATTTTCATTACACGCCACGTGAACGTAATGAATAATCTGCACAATAATGCCCTGTCATTCCGCCGTAGCTGCTGCTGTTGCTCCTCTCTTAAATTATTAAAAGCTGTCTGAGGCAGCGCGACCCATTGTCGAGCCTGTGCCCTGTCTGGGCCACGCTTCACCTGTCACTGGACACTTCAATGGACATCGACTCGAGGCACTTAAATACTCGTGCCCGTGTATCTAAAGCATGTGGTCTGCCTTTGACTTTCGGCCGTCTGACCTGCCCTTGTCGTGCCTGACTCTGGTCTCTATGGCAAGAGTCTGGGCAGGGTCCGGGCAGGGTCCGGACAGGGTCCGGACAGGGTCCGAGGCGGGTCTGGTGTGTTCACCTACAGTTGACTGGAATTGCGATCAAAGTAATTGCTTTGCTCACATTGATATCGATAAGCTGCCAAAAGTAATTACATTCCCTTGACGTGCCGCATTACTTAAGTTCCACTGACTGAGCTTGCATTCCTTTCTTGCTTTAAGCTTTAAGCAAGCTTTAATGTGCTACAAGAACTAGTTTAATTTGGAAGTTTGAAAGTCAAGCTTGTGCTTGCACAATGAGTAGGCTTTAGTCGATTAGAATAATATTTAATCGCAGCTGGAAAGTGCTTAAGACAATTGTTTGAAATCCTTAGAATTGGATAATTGAGCTAAGACATTAGCTAACAAAGATTTGGTTTAAACTTTAAAGTGAAATGTCATTGGAGACTGACAATAAACCAAAATTTGACATTATTTTGGTCACATGAGATTCAATCTTACAGTGTGGTTTATTAATTGAAGAGTACCTATTTTAAGAGCTCGTAACAGTATATTATCGAACAGGCATTGCGGCAGTTTTTAATTAAGCACTACTTAAGTTAAAAGCTCTTTACCATGTGCTTCTATATGGTTTCCACAAGTTAGTTTCCCTTCTTAAAGCTTGCAAATAAGCTACATTTGCTAATCAAGCTCTAATTCAATCAAAACTCACTACTAATGTGCTACTACTGTGTTAGACTACTTTAACTAGACCCAAGTACGACAATCCTTACTTCCCGCAGGGCATTACCAAGTCGGTGTTAAACCAAAATTTATTTTACTCTCTATAACAATGTATTCAACTGACCCGTTTGGTGCGCTCTCTCAACCTTTGTCTCTCTGGTTATTGGTTTTTATCCCGCTGTGTCTGCCAATCATGTTTATCAGCATAAATTACCTTTGACTCTGTCGGCGCAAGTTGTTTATTGTTTTTTTGTTTTTGTTTTCATTATTGTGTTTGTGTACTTTGCTTTTATTGTATTATTTTTATTGAAAATGCTATTGGCTTAACAGTACGTGGGGCTGATATACAATACACATGCTCATTAAGTGTCTAATCGAACTCTTTGCTGGCCTTCTTCAGCAAGAGGGCACAATGGATTTGCTTATCGGGTCTGATCTTAGTCTAGGATAATTCTTACAGATCTAGGTAGTACTTATCTCGAGGTGTTTCATTGTGAAGTAAGTCCTTCAAAATGAACTCAAGCTAATACTTATTGCTTATGCCTTAGGCCTAGGTAAATACGTGAAAATTATTGCCATTAGGTTACAATGTCGTTCAATGCGAATACTGTCTGCCTCCGGCTCAGCCTTAGCCTCTGCCTCTGGCACTGCCTACGGCTCTGGCTCAGCCTTTGCGTCAATGTCAACTTCAATTTCAATTTCAATGGGCTGACGAGAGCGTTTTACAAAAGTACAAAAGCAAAGTCCATTGGCTTTACGTCAAATGCTGTGAGTAACTGTTGCTCCTCTACGTCGTCTGCGTCGCCGGCTTAGAGCACTCGTCCCTTGCAGAAGCCGCCGCGTCGCACACGCTTCGTGCTGCCGTCCATAGTGTCATCCCCATTTCGGCTGCCGCCTCTGCTCCCACTGCCATTGCCCCGGCCAGTTGACTCCTGTGGCAACGAGGAGGTGCGCTGCAACGGACTCTGAGTCTCGTAGCTGCCGATTAGTCAGCTGAAATCGACGCCATCGCCATCGTCGGAGCAACCCGAAATGGTCTTGTGGAATGTGGCAGGTGCCATCAGGGCCCGTGCGGCGATCATCTGGAAATTCTCCGAGGCACGGAACCCACTGCGAGTGCAGACGCAACGGCAAACGATGCGCTTGAAGGCGATGCGAAACTCGTGCGAGAAGAGCGCATAGATCATGGGATTGATGGCCGAGTTGCAGTAGCCCAGCCAGAACAGAACCGAGAAGACAGTCGGCTGTATGCAGCTTTCGCAGAACGCGCGTATCAGATACATCGTGAAGAAGGGCAACCAGCAGACGATGAAACCTCCGACAATGATGGCTAGTGTCTTGGCCGCCTTCGTCTCCATGCGAAAGCGCTTCACCTGAATCTTTGCACTGCGCTTGCGGGCGTGTTTCTTCGCTGCCGCCGTGGAGGCCGCCGAGTTGCCTGCCTCCAGATCAATTGCTGCGCTGTGGCTAGCTGTGTCCAGGTTGAAGGTGGTTTCACCAATGTCAAAGAGGCTGCTCTTGAAAGAGGCGCGTCGTCCATTCGACAGTGAACCAGCTGCTCCCGCCTTGGTGCTGCTGATGACGGCGTAGTGCGGCGAGGGAGGCGGCACTGGCTGTGCGCTATGATGTGGCATCGTGCCCAGGCGTGGCGACTCTAGCACGTTCTCCGACGAGGGAAACGACACCTTGATGGCCACCTTCTCGTGCCGCTGTCGATTCACTCGCATCGATGTGGCTCGCTTGGGTGTGCCCAGTACCTGCGAGGCATTCTGATGATCCTCGTTAGCGGCACCATTGGTCGCTCCAGTGCCAGCTCCGTTGCTGTTGACGCTCAATGTCGAGGACATGGAGTGCACGGAGAGAGGTGTGCGTTGCGGTGTGCCGCATGGACGGCCCCGATGGATGCGCAATATCAGCTGGGAGTCGTCAACGCGATTATTGCCCCCCGACTCACGTGGGCTGCCTGCAAGAAGTCAGTCAAGTGGGAATTGGGCGGAAGTCGAAATGGAACTCAAGACACACACACACATATCACATAGCACACAAGGAACGTGGAGCATGGAACGTGGAACATGTAGCGTGGAACATGAAACATGGAATGTTCTTCGGTTGTCTTTGTGTGTCTGGTGTCTGTCGTGGTTAACATTCAGTTTCTATTTCAACATAGAAGTGCGTGTGTTTGTTGACAGTTCTTGTTGTTGTTTTTTCTGTTCTTGTTGTTCTTGTTGCTGTCGTTGTTGCTGTTGTGTTGCTGTTAGTTACTTTTGTCGTTGTTTTCGAGTTAGACACAATGAGATTCTCGTAAAATATTGGTGAGTCACGTTAACAAAGGGCAGGAAACTAACTACGTACGTTAACATTGAGAAAATTGTTGGAAAAATTTTGCATAATTTTAATTAAGTTCAAATTTGATTTATACACTACTGGAGTATTATATGCGATCATTACTTAAAATAATAAATAAATATTAAACTATTATAGATCATGTTCTCTTTGCTATTTGTTCATCTGCTTCAACTAAAAAGTTTTGCATACTTTTTGGGGCAACTTTTTCGTTTAAGTAAATTGAACGATAATGAGCTTATATAGAGAATGACAGCTTAGAGAACATGAACTATTTATTAACAAGATTTATAAAAATTGTATTGTGTTTACCAGGCATCAGCATTCCATAAATGCTTAAAAAGAATTAGTTGGGAAAATGTATATTACAATTATTGACAAAATCGAATAAAAATATTTTTTATTGGGTTTGTTTGATTACTTAGACTGACACAATTTAAGTTTGGTTCATTTGGGACTGGATTTTATTCTATCTAATTTTAGATTGTACAAAATTGTAAAGGAATTTAAGTTTGGTTCATTTGGGATTGGATTATATTATTCCTGATTTAAAATTGTACAAAAATTGTAAAGGAATTTAAGATTATGTCAAATAAATTGATAGAATTATACGCTTAGCTCTTTGTAGGGTTCAGTTTAATGGGTTATGGTTGTAATCATATCAAAGAACAATTAAATGTTTATTAAATCGTTGGCAATTTGCAAAATGAAGTAATTCCCCAAACAAACTAAATAATATACTGTGAAATAATTTGCATAACAATCCCAAAATGTAATAACATAGTGTAGTAATGTAATTCGAACAATATAAGTCAGTTTTAGGCAGTATTTTAAAATAATTGATTTGTCTCTCCGGTATCAGAATGCGTTTCTATTTCGGGCGAATACAAAAGTTTTAAATTCCAATTGACCCTTAGGAAAAGGCACCCACATTGATATTATGTGCCACAGAATTTCCGTTCGCTTACAGAGAACTAATAAATGAAATACGAGTAGTATCTGATACAATTTGCTTTTGGGGCAATCCCCACATTCAATATGCAGAAATTGAAGGGCAGAGGAAAATTAAATAAATAACGGAAAGTAAGTTTGTTTGATTACTTAGACTGACACAATTTAAGTTTGGTTCATTTGGGACTGGATTTTATTCTATCTAATTTTAGATTGTACAAAATTGTAAAGGAATTTAAGTTTGGTTCATTTGGGATTGGATTATATTATTCCTGATTTAAAATTGTACAAAAATTGTAAAGGAATTTAAGATTATGTCAAATAAATTGATAGAATTATACGCTTAGCTCTTTGTAGGGTTCAGTTTAATGGGTTATGGTTGTAATCATATCAAAGAACAATTAAATGTTTATTAAATCGTTGGCAATTTGCAAAATGAAGTAATTCCCCAAACAAACTAAATAATATACTGTGAAATAATTTGCATAACAATCCCAAAATGTAATAACATAGTGTAGTAATGTAATTCGAACAATATAAGTCAGTTTTAGGCAGTATTTTAAAATAATTGATTTGTCTCTCCGGTATCAGAATGCGTTTCTATTTCGGGCGAATACAAAAGTTTTAAATTCCAATTGACCCTTAGGAAAAGGCACCCACATTGATATTATGTGCCACAGAATTTCCGTTCGCTTACAGAGAACTAATAAATGAAATACGAGTAGTATCTGATACAATTTGCTTTTGGGGCAATCCCCACATTCAATATGCAGAAATTGAAGGGCAGAGGAAAATTAAATAAATAACGGAAAGTAGAGAAATATGAAAAATGCCATTTGCATAAAAACAAACAGGAAACACGGACTCGCATAACATAAGCGAGTGTGTACTTGCATGTGTATGTGTGTGTGTGTTAGTGTGGGAGCCTGTGTAAAAATGCAAATACAAAAGGCATTCCTTTGATTTGTATGTTCAGGGAAAGGAGAGCTGAGTTGGACAAGGAAGGGGGAGCAGGTGGGTGAAAATTCCGTCTGAATTCGAATGCGAAAAAGAAAAGAAAATTTCCCTATTAATGCGGCCATCAAAACTATTTTATATTTGCTTTCCTTTTATGCGGCTGGGCTTATAAAGGTCTTTCATAGGGCTTCGGGCATTAAGCGGGCTGCTCAGCCATACACACACACACACATATATACACGTGTATGCATATATAAGCAAGTAAGCGTGGGCAGCCACGCCAAACAAACAAGCGAACCGGCGAACAAACAAACAAACAAACTAATAAAAATAAAAACAAAACTGTTTTCCCCCTTAAACTGTTGACAAATTGAAATGCTTCGCATTCGCATACGCATATGCAAATTGCTGCAGTGGGTGGCCTTCTCCATAAGTGTGGATTATTTATGGTAAAATATTTATTCATTTTAACTATTAACAAATGTATTTGGAATTTAATGAGTGCCACAGACTGATTTAAGTTATGTTTTTCATCACATTTGCCAAGCCAGACTTTGCTCTGAGGTCTGCCAAGGCAAGAACTAAAACAGTTCGCGACAAGCTGCCACAGACAGGCGTGAAAGTCGCCCCAAACTGTTGTCGACACAGGGCCAGGGCCAAGAGATAGTGAGAGAAAGAGGCAGAGAGAGAGAGAGAAAGGGAGAGTCTTTCTTACAAATTGAAATTTTGAAAGCACTCGCAACTGTGACTGCCTCATGTGCAACTGGCACAACAATAACAGGCTCAAGTGCCATCCCTTGTTGCCGTGAACCTCGTCTAGTTGTTGAACTTGAAACTTGATTACCTTCAGCGGCCACTAAAGAGCGTGTGTGGGTCATGTGTTAAAAACAAGTCGAAACAACAAGAAAACTAACCTAACGTACGCCCCCGCATTGTGTCACGAAATGTTTTTAGACCTGTGTGTATGCGTGTGTGTGTGTGAGGGCGTCGAGGCGAGAGCGAAAGCGAAAGAATGAAAGACACGCACGGCAAGTGGCCCGCACTAAGCGCAAAAACTAAACAATCTCAGCATCGTTGTGTGTGTGTGTATGTGTCTATATTCATGTATATGTAGGCGTGTGCGTGTGTGTGTGTGTGGCTGGGTGTGTCTCTGCGTGTATGTAGATGTAGCTTGTTTCAAGGCTGTCGCATGATGTTAGTGAAAATCTGGTCTTTGTCAGCAAAACACTCGTAGGGCCCGTTCTAAGGACACGCCAACTGAAAAACAAATCCGGACAACGAACAACGAAAACAACAACAACAGCAACGACGACGACGACGGAGGTAGAGAAACAACACAATGACGTCATGCGCAGAGTGAAAGGAGTGTCGAAGTCATAATTAGTGACATGACATTTATGAGTCGCCAAATTGGACAATTATAAGTCACAACACGCCACCGATGAAGTCGATAGTCCAAGAGGGCATTGGGCTTATATTGATATACCCTCAACATATACCCATTACCCATTGAAGGCATCTTGAGCCTTTCTCAGCCACAGCCTGACTTAACAACTGACTAACTGAACCCAAACTGGCGCAATTTCAATTGTATTGCGGAAATGAAAATTGTTTGTTGATGTCTATTAAACTGTCGTTAGGCTGGCAGGGAGGAGGGAAGAGTAGCAGTTGGGTCGGCTATTTTGGGCCTGGGCTTACAACTTCCGCCAGGGGCACGCAATTAGCAGGAGCATTGACTTGCCACACGAACTGGGCTATTGATTTTCATTATGTAAGCATCCAGTTAGCCAGCTCAGGCAGTCAGTCAGTCAGTTAGTCACTGAGCGGGTCGTTGGACTGTTGTTGGGTTAGATTAAAGCCCTGCCTGCGTGCGCTTGGCTAGGTAGAACACCCAAGTCGATGAGATTAAAAACTCAACTAGAGCGCTTTGCTCAATGAGCTGATCAGCTGGAAGAAAGTGCGCTGCAGCATTGGCAAAATATTGCGCCACTAATGGCACACATATGGTAATACACACACACATAGCACACACACACACACACAGACATTTAAAAGCAATTTAATTTGTGCCTTTAAAGAACGCAACTTCACAGCACACCAAAGCGAAGATGAGAATCTAGAAAAATGTGATTTTACTTGGAGACGAGAGCTCAAGGCAGTGTGGGTGGCCCACGCACTTACTGCTGTGTATATGTGTATATATATCATGTATATATATCATGTATACATATCATGTATATATATCATATAGTATATGTTTGTATACTTTATGTATGTCTGTGCACTCCTAATGTGGATTGTCATGCGGCACGCCTAATGGGCTGCAGTTTGCTCATTTCATTTGCGCCGTCCCTTGCCTAAGCGGATTTGTTTGATGTCCTCGACTTGGTATTGCGTCGAAAACAATGCTCATTATAAGGATCGCAAGTATATATGTACGCATACTTTGAAGATATTTCCGGGTTACCGAAGCCGAAATACCTCTGCAGTTGAACTGCTTGTAGGAATTTGTATTGTACATTGAAAGCAGAGCCAATCAGTCTTGAAATAGGTTTCCTTTGTCTGAGAACCTCGCAATGATGACTTCCATATAAAAGATAAGGCTGCATTTGATTATAATATATGTGAAAATAAAGAAAGTTTCAAACAAACATAAAGTTGCTCTTTAATGTGGCAGAGCTTTAAGTAACAGTTTGATCAGTTCAGCGGGGGAGCGGGGAAGACATTTACTTATGTATACAGTATTTAATATTTTCGATTTAGGGATAACTCTTCGTTGGGTTTGTTTTAAGTTTACTTACATGGGTAATCTAAAGTAGGTTGTTACACTAATCTAGAAGCTACAGATTTGCACATGATTAAGAAAGTTTTATAAGTTATTTAATATGTTTATGCTTGGAGTTTAGTTACTAGGAATGTTTTCGATTTCAATTGCGCTCCTTCAATTATATAATTTAGTTCTTAATAGTATAATGGAATCGGTTTGGTTTTATTGACAATTGAATGTTCTCTTAGGGTTCTATTTTGGGGGAATATTTGTTATTAATTAGTATGTATTTATATGTGTAATTGTTGTTTACTTCATCAAGAGTTTAATTATTATTCATAATGTGTCGAGTGCAAAACACAAAAAATAATGCCGACAAAAAATGTGTTTGTGTGTGTGTGTGTGATTATTTATAGAATTTACACCTGATTAACTATTACAACCTCGGACAGAGTCCCAATGAGTCACGGGACACTCACACAGCGACACAGAGAGCGAGAGAGTGAGAGAGAGAGAGATGTGTACACATATGTAATGTTATCGTCAGCTTTAACCAGCAGTTTAGAGACATTGACACTGAGTTTATGCATAATGCTGGCACTGCCTTCTCTTTCTAACCTCTTTGTGGTGAGGGAAGTGAAACCAAAGAGCGAACCAACATAAAATTGTTATTACTTGTACTTGGTATATTTATTTATCAGGGTCAAGGACGTCACACAACTACTACACGTTTAGATTTAGAAAATTGATTAGCAGTCGATATGATAATTGGAACAAACGAACTACATACGCTACGTGGATAACATTACTTACTTACGATATGAGAGAGATATATCAAATCGAATCGAATGAGAATTAGTATAAAATATATGTATATATGTTGAAGGGACAAAACTTTTAGCTACGCACACAAGTTGCTGAATGAGAGATTAATAAAAACAGTGTGTGTGTCCAGATGTTGGTGGAGTTTCAACGAGATACAAGATTCTCTATATATAGTTAGGGGATAGGTATATGTGGGGGCACACTTACCCTTGGTGGTCTTGAAGCCTTGATTGATGGCGCGCGTGGTGCGCACCGCAGCTCTGTAGATGCGCCAGTAGAAGAAGAGCATCACGAACATGGGTATGTAGAAGGAGCCCAGGGCAGAGTAGAGCACGTAGCCTCGATCGTTGGTTAGCTCGCACTTCCAGGGGCAGCTCGTCGCGGGCCTGGGCGCATTCTGCACGGGCGCATTCAATAGATCATAATCCATTTCTGTCATGGTTGTTGTTGTTGCTGCTGTTGTTGTTGTTACTGTTGTTGTTGTCATGGCATCCATATGATGAATCTCGATGGGGGCGAACTTGGGATCATAGGGATTGTAGGCGTTGCTATCGCCATCGCCGCCATTGGCAACCGCTGCTGTGGTGTCCTTTTCCTTAATGCTATCGACTACATCTAATTGCCCATCATCCTGTGTGTTTGACATCGTGGTGGCATAGTAAAGCGTATAGTTTCCCCGTGTGTAGGTCGGCTGTACCATGGCCTGCAAGAGATGTGGGTAGACAAATGGGACAGATGACGGGTTAGCAGGTTAGTGACACGTACTCGTATGATATGCATTAAAAGCTTTGTCATTCCCCCCTCCCCCCTCTCTCACTCTCTCTGTCTGTCTGTCTCCCTCTCGCAGTGTCATTGTGGCCATTGAAATTCGAGACTCGCACGACGCGAAATATCCCGACTCGCACATTGCTCACAATAAGCTAATAAAAATGCAACTGAAAGCGGTTTATTTTGCAAAAGATATTCGACGACGTGTTGTGCATATAAATATGCTATATGCTGCCAAGGTGTAGCATACACTTAGGCGCAGTACATGTGCGTGAGTCGACAGACAAGATACCCTGGCAGACAAAGAAAGAGAAAGAGAGAGAGAAGACATTGAATGACTCGCATAAATCTGCTTGCAGTCCACTCTGACACAGCTCGTGTATACCCTGCAGGGTATAAAAAAGGGGGGTACGTATTAATAAAAGCCACCCCTAGCGGTTTAAAGCTGCTCTCGACTGCACAGCTGAGGGTGACACTTGAGAGTGAGAGACACGCACACACGCACACACACATGCACACCTGCGTCGTTTCTGCAAGCAGAAGCAAGAAAGAAGGAAATGAAGGAGGCAAATGGAAAGCAGCAGCCATATTCAATGGCCGAGCAGCACATGGCAGAGCATCAGCACCATCATCATCAGCATCATCATCATCATCGGAATGAGCAACGCCATAATCGATGAACGGCTGCGTTGGACTCGTAATGCGAGTTTAAATTGAGCTCATAAAGTCAGTTGCACGGATAGTGCCACTCCCACTGCCACTCCCACTGCTCCTCCCACTGACCCCCCTTCCCTGCCCACATGTGATGCAATTTCGAGTTGAATGCAAAGTAATGCGTAATGCATACCCTGCAGGTGCATCCGATATGGTCTCACACACTCGACTGCCAGCTTGAGGCGCCTCCCCAGCCTCCTGGGTTATGCTTCAATTCACTGCACCAATTCGATGGGCCGCTGCCATTTAGATTAGACCCACAACAAGAACAACAGTGAAGACAACATAAGAAGCAGCCAAGTTGATCCCCTCGAGCAATGGCGAATTTATGGGCTCTACGACGAGCACATTACACACACACACACACGCGAATACACATGCATAAGTGAGTGTATATTTATATATGTATGTCTCCATTAGCCGCAAACTTGAAACAATATGGCCAGTCTGTCGTTTGTCATAGTCTGGCCTAAGGCGCCCATCGAGTGGTTGCCGGGAAGGGGGGAGGTGCTCGTAACTCGCTCTGTATTAGCCCAGTTAGTCGGCGTATCAGTTGTGATCTGATTACCCCAAAAACACAGGGCACGGGGCACATACGTACATGAATTATGCCGCCGCTGTCGCTCGTTGTTTGTGTGGCACATCATTATCATGGCCATTACGTAAGTAACTGTATAAGGGTGTGTGTGTGTGTGTAGAGCCAAAAATGACAACACAAAAAGAGGCCTACTGACGACAACTGACAACAGCAATGACAACAACAACAGCAACGAGTACAGCGAGGGCGGCAGGTCAGGTCAACACAAAGGAGTCACTCTTGTGGTACCTTTGCAGGGGTATATTCATTGTGGCTACATAAAGTATTCGACCTATAAGGTACGAATATGTCTAAAATTGACTTGAAGACCAGCTTGGCACTGAAAACTGGGTATTCTCTTGGTGAGGTAAACATAAATTGCTCGAGGGATTGTCAATATTTAAAGTCACTAAGGGCAAATACTTTTAATAAAATAAGTCTGTCCGTTTTCTTGAAATTAATGCATTTTCAAATAAAAGGCTGATTCTATATATATATCTATATATATTCTTGAACAACAATCGAACTAGCTTCATATGCCTGTCTGTTTCAGTGACTGTTTGTAAGTCTGTCTGTCTATTTAACTAGATAAAGTCTTGCATACATTGCTTACACTTATACAAGATGTTAATAGGTCAGTCCGAGTCGGATAAGAGTTATATACTATTATAATACTTTATGCTATTATTATTAAATACTATTATTATTTGCACTATTAAATACTACTATAATACATAATAATTTCTTTAATATATCCTTACTTAGCTATACCTTGTTTAAAAATCCCTAAAAAGTTTTCATCAATTTCAGATTTCAGATAAAATATTAATTTTTACCTGAAGTCAGAGTTTTTCTTTAAAGACTCGTATGTTTTCTTAAACTACAATAGATCTACAAGGCTGCAGTACATCTCCCCCCAAACTAACTTGTCTTTCTTGTCTAGCTATTCCTGCAAGAACCGTAGGTTTTAGATATGGCGCCACTAGAGGGCGCTAGATTCAAAAAGTCCTGTTTACTTTGGATCGCACCTTGTATATAATATTAAATTAGACATAGCTTTAAAGCCGGAATAAGAATAGTCAGTTCAAGTCATAACATGCCCTTCCAGGGTATATAGTCTTCGACAATGCGTATCTTTCTTCGTTCTATGTTCTTGTCTTTTCGGCACAAATAAGCCAGATTGCAGCCTTTGCAGGCTTGCGACTAAGACCCAACTGCGGTTTTGGCCAAAAACTTCCACTTGCTATGGTAATGGTGTCAATGACAGTCACATTGGGCCAACTTCGTCCGAATTCGAGCCGGTGCTGAGGTCTCTTTGCCGCCGTTGGCGGTTGCATGCCACAAACAGTTTTCGTATTTTCAATTTCACTCAGGAAAACAGTTAGCAGCTTAATTTATTGTACTTGTGGGCGGGTCAGGGCCTGTCCCCATGTATGTATGTGTGTGTGTGGGTGTGTGGATGTGTGTCTATTTGTTACTTACCTTTTGATCCTTCCAGCCGACCAGAGGTGGAAAGCAAATAACGAAGGAGAGTACCCAAATGCCAGCGATTAAAGACTTTGCCTTCTTCGTTGACATAATGCTTGGATAGGTGACGGGTCGCGTGACGGCAACATAGCGATCCAATGATATGGCGCACAGATTCAGTATCGATGCCGTGCACATCCAGACATCCACTGCCAGCCAAATGCGGCACCAGACATCGCCAAATATCCAAACCTGCCACACACAGAGAGAGAGAAAGTTCGTTGAGTTGATTTCCTTAGGAGAAGGTTCTTTGTTACTCACCTTGAACACCTCCCAGGTGGCCGAGAAGGGTAGCACCGCTAGACCTACTAGTAAATCGGCTACGGCTAAGTTAACGATGAAAAAATTAGTAACACTACGTAATTTGTTCGAACAGAAGACGGCGGCAATCACAAGGCAATTGCCACCAATGACCAGAACATTGATGAACTCGAGTATCGCCAGAGAGATCAGATTCGCCGGTTCCGTCCATTTCACAGATTTGATGAGATCCTCACACTCTGTCTCATTCATGGCGGTATCTTTGTGCTTGTGGCCGTGTCTTTGTTTTCACCACCTGCAAGAGAGAGATAGATAGAGAGAGAGTGAGAGGGAGAATGAGAGCGGGCGCGTTAATAAAGGCCTCTGCGATGCGTAATTAGCTTTGTTTCCAGGGACGCGTGTTTCGCATTCCTAATTGTATTATGAAAATAAGTGAACCGAGACTCTGAGCGAAGCAGCAGGTAAACAAAAGCGTAAAGTACCTACCGCCCACAGACCTAATGTCTGCAGATACCTGACCAATTTGCAAAACTTTAATGAATTCCCGTTGGGCAAATTTGTTTAAGAAGTTGGCCCAGTGACACCTGCAAGCCAGGCCCGCAAGCTGCCCAACTGAGCTTGACAGCTAATCGCAAGTTGAATTCTTACGGAAAGGGAAGTGATGACAGTGGCAGAAAGAGAGAGAGAGAGAGAGAGAGCGAGAAAGAGGGGGAGGGATAGATAGGTCTGACCAATTTGCATTCGTTCAGCGCGCGCATTGCAATTTAATTGCGGCGATTAATTGTCGTTGTTTTGCAATTTTTATTTAAATATATAAATACACTCGATGAGTTTATGAATGAATACACATGAATGGCCCGACACGTTGCCATAGCAAGTGCTGTTGTTGCTGTTTTTATCAGCTCATCGAACATGATATAATGCCCAGTGCCAACAACAATTGCAGCCAGTCTGGGCCAATCAATGTCCGTGAAATTGCCTCATTGTCGCAATTTGGTAACTAATCAATATTTGCAGCGCAGTTGAAATTATTTTTGACTTTAATGTTGGCAGCACGCACACGCCTCACAGCAGCAACAGCAGCAACAACAACAGTGTAGGGTAATTGCTGAGCATGTGAAATGCGAAACTCGCAATAAATCGATTAAAAAGAATATTTGGCCTAAGTGCGCTTAACTTGGCTAGTCGCGGCAGCGTCTTGTGCCACTTGGCAACTTTGGCACGTTCGCTTCAGTTTCTGATGAGTGTGGCACACACACCCACACGCACACATACATACAGCACCTATGTGATAGCGCGCACCTGCTTGGGCACCTCATGCAGTTGCTGTTCTTGTTCCCTTTGCCTTTGCCTTTGCTCGTCTGCATTGTTTTCGCTGCGAAATTCATAACAAAAATAAAAGAAATTGTTGCTGTTGTTGTTGTTGTTGCTACAAGAGAGCTGTAAAGGTCATTCGAGCATGGTTAGTTAGTTGTTGCAATAACTAGCACGTCGCTGTTCAATATTGAATGTCAAAAGTCGATTGAAATCGATTGGCTGCGAGTCATTGTCAAGGACTCGAGTTAACTAACATATGCATAGGAAGAAGGGGCGAGGGGGAGGACGGAATACGTAGTTCACATACGTACGCAGCAACAAAGTTTAATTGGCTTTGCTTCAGCCAAGCAATTAACCTCAAGCTCAACAGCAATTTCAACTACAACTCGAACTACACGCAGTCTGCAGATAATTCATATTTATGGCTCCAAGGAAGCCCCAGAAATATGCGCAGCACAGTGACAAAGGGATGTTAATGTAAAAAAATATGCTGACAAATTTCTCGCTTTTTTTTCCCTGGCAACGCGGCACAAAAGAGGAAGCGGGGGAGAGTGGAAGCAGAGAAGCTGCCGCGAAACTCACAATAAAGGCAATCAGCCGCATTGAGTGTGTGCGGGAGCAGGCATAAATTACTCACATGACACATAAAATACAACACAGGCAGGCAGCCAGAGGGGGAGGGGGGCACAGCGCCAGGCGAGACTGTTCTTTGTGGCCGAAGCCAGGCAAATATTTTGGCAAAGGCATTCGCTGTGCGTGCAAGACAAAGAGATTTTTGGCGCAGCTAAAAAATGAAAAGTACCTCGGCAGTTCCGCGACACGGCTAGTAAAATGTTTGACATTTTCATTCGAGAGTTGGCGGCAAAGTTGGCTGCTTTATGGCGGCTAATAATGAAAAGCGGCTGAATGAAGTTGCAAGTTGAAACTCGCTGACATTAAATTGTTTGAGCGCAATAAATAATTGACATTTAAAAGGAGCAGCGTGTGTGCGTGTGTGTGTGTGGGTGTGTGTGTGCAGAGCCTAAAAAGCTTTTTCGGCAGCACACGCAGCGCGCGTTGCGCATACGCCCAGTTGACGAAGGCTTAACAGCAACAGCAGCAGCAGCAACAGCCGACGCGTGGGTGTGGCAGGGCATGTGTTAAATTTAATTACGGTGGCATAAAAAAAGAACGTAGCGTGGATTTTGAAACGGCTATTTAATTGAGTGAGAGAGAGGGGAGAGAGAGAGTGGGAGAGAGAGACTGTAAGAGTGAGTGGGAGTAAGGGACACGCCGCAAAGAGACGCATGAAATTTCAATAAAGGCCACTGCATGCCAACACGAGCATTTGTATTCAGCAGGCAGCTTGCCCGCTCGCATTCGCATTACTTATTTCATTATAATCCTCCATCGCGGAACGTCAAATCGAATCAAATTAAAAGCCAGAACTCTGCATTTTAAATTGCAGCCCAAATTTCATTTGAATATTTTATGCGCAAGATGCTGGAATGATGCGTGTTAAATTCGCAAAGTTTAAACAGAATAATTGTGGGATTTGTTATCGATTAAATTTTAAAATAAAATTTGGCATTTTAATTGTTGAATTTAGTGTGAGAAATTAAAATTCTGAAAATATATTTAAAGAGAAAGAAAGGGATCTCTCCTAAGTTGCTTAGCAAAATCTTGGCCAAAATATATATTTTTAATTAATTTTGTATTTTTTTATTTTTTACCAAATTCAATTCTTAAACTTTTATTATTTTTTTTTATACCCTTCGACCATTGAAAATGGTCAAAAAAGGGTATACTACCTTTTTTTATTTTAATTATATCTAATTTTAATTTAATAAATAAAGTAAATAAATAAAATAAGTAAATAAAATAAATAAATAAAACAAATAAATAAATAAAATAAATAAAAAAACTACACTCTCTGGCAGGGTCTAAAAATAAACAGTTGTGTGAAATGTATTGCAATAAGATAAGTGTAGAATCAGCGCAGAAACAATGGGAGGTGAGTAGTGCATGTCTATATTTATTATTATTACTACAAGTATAAAAGACGACCAAGAAAGCCGACTTTTGTCCTTGTATACCCTTGCAGGTTCTCAACTCCTTAAATCCCTGCATTACTATTTATATATAATGAAGCAGAATTGAATAAAATGAATGTGCATATTCAATATTATTCTAAATTCTACCTTGAATAAACGCATTATCAAGAGGAGGTTAGTAATAAATATCTGTATTTTATATCTATATACAATATTTTACTGACTGCAACCACATTTCTAATAAAAGAGCCACATCCAACCCACAGTAGGCGAGCAAATGAGCCAAATTAAGTGCAAAATTTGCAACAATTTGGAGCGGAAGTTGCGCATTAAACGCAACCGCGATGGCCGCGATGTTGCATGAAAATTCTCATTTATTTTTCGGCTTTTCTTTTTTTTTTGTTTTTTTTTGATTTTGGCTCAGTAATTTGCGGCAAGTGCATTTGGCTGTTTTGGCGAGCCGCAGAAACTTTTAACTTAATTCTGATAATTGCGCAGGAATGCGCCCAAAAACCAAAACGAAACAAAATGCCAAAAGCAACAACGGCTCCGCGCTGCGCTGCGCTGCTCGTAAAATGCGAGCTCTGTTGACGCTCCAACTGAACTTTGCCACTTGGCAGAGCACTTTTTGTGGATTTGTGGGGAGTGTAGGGGGGAAGTGCGGTGTAAGAGTCCTTGGTGCCACACCGCAGCGCGAACTCGAGTGTTCTCCACGAAAATGCAAGTTAAAGCCTCCTTAATGAGACCAACAGATCTGCTGGACTTAAATTAATTACGATATCTCAGTTGAGCGCGAAATACGCATAGATTGTGCTGAATTAAAGCTGTTGCTGCCCCTGCTGCTCCTGTTGCTGCTACTGTTGCAAGTAGTTCGCAGCAATAAACAAGCTCGCAAGACATTCCGCTCGACTGCGTTTTAATGCGCTTTTTACGAGCCGCAAGTCGGACGTGTGTTGTTGCTCGGTGGCGTATGCGTAATTTTTACGAGCAGCTCCCTCTCTATCTCTCTCTCTTTCTCACTCTATCTCTTTCTTTCTCTATCTCTCTCTTACAGCGGCGCGTGTCACATTAGTGTAGCGTATTCTGCGCTGTTCTGCGATTTGTTACATGTGGCATTCATTCACACTCGCTCCACTGTGCGTGCACAGTGGGCATGCCACAAATTCTGCGTGTGTCTGTGTGTGTGTGTGTGTGTGAGGAATTTGTAACCTTGACAGTTACAATATAATCAATGTCTGGGGCACGTCTCAACATGTCAGAGTTGATTGCAACATGCAGTGCACTGCCACAATGCAACATTGCCATTGAGAGCAGGACAGCAGTAGCAGCAGCTGCCACACAATGTGCCACATTGCTGCTGCAGCAGCTGTCGACATCTGTCTGT
Source organism: Zaprionus ornatus (assembly GCA_018904035.1). Lineage (NCBI taxonomy): Eukaryota > Metazoa > Arthropoda > Insecta > Diptera > Drosophilidae > Zaprionus > Zaprionus ornatus. The sequence goes on along the minus strand of JAEIFZ010000115.1, from coordinate 8,490,487 downwards.
GTCTGTGTGTGTGTGTGTGTCCGTGTGTGTGTCCCAGTGGAGGCCCGTTACGATGTGCGTGCCTTCATCAGCACAACACGGAAACGTGCAGCGGAAATATTAACAGGAAATGTTGCCAACAATATTTTCAACACGCCAAGCCTGACTAATTGCACACACTGAGGCAGGGGCAGAGGCAGCGGCAGAGTGTAGCCTGCGATAACTGTTTCCTGTTCACTTATGACGAATGACTGTGGGGGGCAGGAGGGGGAAGGGGAGTCTTAAGTCTCGAATGGGAGTTAATTGAATAAAATATGCCAATTGCCGGCGATGCAGTGGCAACTTACCAGCTTGTGTGGGGACTTGCAACCATGAATCACATTCAGTAGTTCGTTGCAGCTGCCTTATGGCCATGTTGTTGTTGCTGTTGTTGCTCGCAATGCGCTTGATTTTGGCAAACACTTGCCAGCTGACTAGCTGCCTCCTCCCCGTTGTCGCGTGCCCCCTGGCGGCAGTTGCACGTCGTCTCCATTTGCCACAGAGAGAGGGAGAGCGAGAGAGAGAAGGAACTAGACTGAGCTGGAGAATGAGAAGGAGACGGAGACGGAGACTGCGATTGGCCTCAACTGGCACTGCGACTGTGTGTTTTGGGGTGTGTGTGTGTGTGCGCCGTTGTTTGCTTACATGCAACAATATGAGGCACGCTCCCTTTGAGCTGGCAGCAGCTTATTCATCAGCGAAATGTTTACACGACTGTTTACACAATTGCCTGATAGCCGGGCAGATCTCGCTCTCGAACGTGTCACTGAGAACGCCTCCTGCAGCGCGATGCCATCTCACACATGTGCTGCAAGCAAACAAGAAAGGGGGAGAGAAAGAGGAGAGAGAGAAAGAGAGAGAGAGAGGAAGAAAGAGAGAGAGAACTGTTTGGTAAGCTATGCACAAACGTGAGAGGCTTAAGCTACGACGGGGCGTATGCGTAATGCCAGCGAACACTAATAATCGATGGCCAAACTAATCGCAGAACCCCAACTGTGAACTGAGAAGAGAGGAGAGAGAACTGTGAAGAGAGAACTTTGCTGCGAGATTCTTCGACTGTCGTTCTATGGAATGCAATGGAAAACTATAATCAAAATGTAATTGCCTCACAGAGAAACTTTCGCATAACTTTCTGCAGCCAACAAGTCACCTGTTCTGCAGAAGCAATCAATATTTACAAATTGCCATTAGTAAACTTTCATTTTACAGACTGAGAGAGAGAGAGAGAGGGAAGTAGAAGTGTAGAAGTAGAAGAGCTGCAGAGGCAGCGGGCAACTTGCAACTCGTCTATGCAGAGTCGAGTTCGAGATCAGATGCGCACTAAGTTGTCTGCCCCGTGGGATACTTTATTATTTATTTAGGACAATTTTCGTTTTAACTGCTGAGTCATTAACACATCCCCCCCCCCCTTGTTCGGGATTAATTTGTTCACGCCCGAGCCGCAATGCGGTTGCACTTTCGGCATATTTAAACAGCGAGGTTTGCCTCGCCCTGCGCCCTGCCCCCTTGCACTGCCCTGCTTGTCTTGCCTCCCAGGGGCGTTTTCATTTCCATTTGCATTCTCTCATTTCATGCGCTGTCATTTTCCAGCATGGCAGCATTTTTCACTTGCCTACAGCTTGCCGGACAACCTTTTCCTTTCGCCGGATACGAAAATGGAACGTCAAAGTGCAGAGTATGACAAATTGCATTTCCATTGTTAATTTGTATGCATAGCCTGCTCTGCCTCTGCTCAGCCTCAGCCTCTGCCTCTGCCTCCGCCTCTGTCTCTGCTTCTGCTCCTGTGAAATTACTCTTCCTGTTTTTCCAATGAAAAACTTTTTCAATTCAAGTTTTGTTGAGGCCTACGCAACAATTGAACACTGAAAACATGATAAAATCAATATGTAATCAGTGTGCAGTGGGAAATGAGAGAGATTTCCCTCTGTCAGTTCAAGCTGCTTTGAATATTCATGTGATAATCACATGAAAAGAACATTCATGATATTTATTGCTGCGTCGCGACACATGTCGATGAGTCATGCGGAGTGAAAGGTCAAACCTTTTCACGTGGGTCGCACTTTAATAACACTCGTTCCACTCTTGTCCCTTTACGATTCCCGCTAAGAATGACGCCATTGCTCTCTCTCTCTGCCTCTCTCTCCCTCTCTCTCTCTCTCTCTGTCTGGATCTGGATCTAATAAAGCTCATTACTTTATCGTCCTCGGGCAAATCAAACAAGTTCTTATTGCTCTGCGTAATAAGTTATTTATATTTGCCTGTCATTGGAGTAATCTGCATGCGGACTAGGCACATACGCAGTCTGCGCGGGTGTGACATGTGGATTTCTGTTGGTATTTATTAACATACGAGTGGTATTTTTAGGCGCAAACTCAGCTCAGCTAATGAGGCCAGAAGAAGATGGATAAAGTGAATATAGAAATGTTTTCTAATTTATTAAAGCTGTTCGTTTTATTGCCGATTAACATGAAGACTGGACAGATTGACCTTGGCACAGCTAGAGAATATGAACTGGGTTTAATCTATCTATATAGAATATAAAGTGTGTTACCCATTAAGAGAGAGAGATACCATTAAGGCCTGTCTAATTTGTCTTTGGAGAAATCTGATTCGAGTCTGGGCAAAAGAATTTGTTATACACTTAAATACTTATTTATATATATATATATATATATATGTATATATATATATATGTATATATATATATATATATATATGGGAATTATCCTATGACTAATATTGTAATAATTAATTTAATAAATGAATAATAATATTGTATTAATTTTTTTTTTTTTTTATATATTATTATTAAGTGAAGAATCCGTACATCATAATATTGTATCTTAACATCACAGGGAGAAATATTCTTAAAAATTGCCAAAAAAAAAAAAAAAAAAAAATTATATTGGTTATATTCTTTCTTCCTTCGTTCACTTTACAGTTTATTCACCTTGCCATATTGTGCCTTTAATTTTTTTTTTTTTTTTTTATTGTGCCTTTAATATTTCCCTAATCTTTAATATATTTGTCTACACCCATTACAAGTTGCCCACTCCAGCAAATCATTAGCATACTTTCAGGCTTTAGATAAAAGGGAAAAGTCTCAAAAAGTTTTCCTTCCCCCTCCCTCCACAGCCAGCAAACCACATTGTAACTAATAATAAAGCAAGATTTATTGGCACATTAGGCGAACAGCAAAAAAAAAAGGAGAACCCAAAAAATACCGAAAATAGAGATTTATCCCTAATATGCCTAAGCTGATCATATATTTCGGTTGAGTGTTAAGCTGTGCGAAGGGGAGTAAGCATTAAACAAGAAGAATTTAAAATGTGCAAGCCGTAATAAGATTAAATGGCATAAATATGCCATTACGGCACCCAAAGTCCGTCTTAACTGCGTAGCCAACAAAGCTCTGACTGTGTGTGTGTGTGTGTGTATGCATGTGTGTGTGTGGTGTGGCAAAATCACTCGGCTGCAAAACAGATTGAGATTTAGAGACGATTCTTCTCGAGAACTCTTACGTTCTCCCCTCGATGCTTGGGCTGCTTGGGCTTCTTGCTTGTGCATTGTGTGCTCGGCTGCGTAAATAAGTATGTGTTAAAATTCACAAGCACAGCAACAGCAACAACAACAACAACAACAAAATGCACAGCAACAAGCTGCGTTTCGACTGCACTTGCATTGGTGTGCGTCGGGAAACTCGAGTGTTGTGTGCGCTTTCCCGCTTTGAAGGCAGCTGAATGGGGCTCTGCGGGTGTGTGTGTGTGTGTGTTTGTATTTTATGGTTTTCATGCTTATTGCTGGCCCAAATGCAGGCACACACACACACACTCTGCCAAGCTCGTCTGCAGATAGAAGACGCGCTGACGCGCAGCAAGCTGCCGTACGCCAGCGTCGACCAACAAAAGGATTTATGTGCCTTGCACAGCAACAACAACAACTACAACAAAATAGAAATAGTTGTAAAAAACCATACACCACACACACACACACATACAAGCACACACTCACAGAGAGAGAGGGTGAGTGTGTGGCACATGTGTGGGGCGTTGTCTTTGGCTTTGCATAAAAAATTGGCTGTGAAAACGCTTTGGGCGAATTTGTTTTTCAGTTTGCAAGTTTTCCTTTCATGAACGTTCATGTTGTGTTTTACTGCTGTTTTATTGCACAGCGACGCTACTATTATTCTAGTTTTCTAGTTTTCTAGAAATTCGCACATTTTTCTGAACGTTGTTGAAGCTTCTGTTTGGCTTAAACTAAATTGCAAAAAGCTTTTTTCATTTCCCCGAATCTAACTCGCATTAAAGATGCAATTTAAAGTCGCCGCGTGGCTTTTTGTTGTTGTTCACCTTTTACACAAATACACATATTGACACACATAGACACACACACACACAGAAATAACCCAATGGGGCGTGTCGTGAAGAAACGCATGAATGGCCGCCAAAAGCCAACGCATTCTTCGCCCGCAAACAGTTAGTGGGCAATTTCCAATTGGAATTGTAGTTTCAATTAATCTAATTGAAATTTTCTACTCAGGCGAAAGCAAATCGATGGCAATTAAGTGCTGCCAAATTGATTAATTTGTATGCTCACACACACACAGACACATACACACACAGACAGGCAGACAAACTCAGCTAAGAGGATTATGTAGTGCACTATTTGTCTGAAAGCCCTTAACCAAACTTGTTCGGGGCCCGCAGACAATAAATAGTTTTTTGAATACTGACATTGAAAGCGAAATTGAAACTGAATAGAGCACAGAAAGCAGAGTAGGGAAGAGAGAGAGGGAGAGGAGGCGCCAGGGGAAGAGAGAGCGAACTAAATTGATGGGTTGTTGCCAATTCAGGCTGCCAATCAAAATGACAAAGCAACCGAAATCAAATTCATAAATTGCAATACATTTATATCGTGTTCTTTACTTAATTTGATATACTCTAGCGGCAAGTGAGGCGTGTGAGCTAAGTAAGTTTGCAACTAGAACTACTTTTTAATTATGTAAATAAGGTTTTTCGTATTTAAATATGCTTTAATCTTTGAATATGGGAAATTTTTTATTAGTTCAATTTAAGATTTAATTTATGTTTCTTATACAGAGATTTTCCAGCTTGCGTGGAGTTTGGCTTGTCGAAAAATTCCAAATTATATTTAGAATATTATTTTGCAAAATATATGTATAATTACGGCGATAATAATAAAAGAACCCTGACTTTCTTTCAAATTATTTAGAATATTACTTGATTATAAGTATTATTATTGTTCATGTCAAATAAGGGAATACCTCTTTTATTCCCCTATGGCTCCAATGTTATTTGTATCGCGCTTCTCCCATCCCTAACCTTGTAAGCTCCCATCACTATTTGCCAATGATTAGGCATTATTAGGCATATGGTAATGGAATGCGTGCCGTGATCTATCAAAACTATTTTAAACCTACTGAGATTAGAGCTCCATGAACAGTACAGTTCTTATAAATTCGAAAATTTATTCCAGTAGGTCCTTATCTCTACAGTTTCAAGAAGCTGCATTCCTAGTGTTGCACATCTCATACATCTCCACTTCGAATACAACTACAAGAGTATTTGCACTTCGTTTAGTTTATTTACTGTTTTTGAATTTTGCATAATAACGCAAAATGCAAATGCAATTTGCGATCGTATCGAGAAAACAATTTAAAAGCCAACAAATGTGGATATATGCGCCACATCGACGTGGCGGGCGTGGTTGATAACCCCCAAAAAGGAATTTGATTTGTTCTGTCTATCGTATGTCTGTCTGTCTGTGCGATGTCTGTCGCCTGACAGCTTTTACATATCATTTAATGGCAGATGACTTTGACAATGCGAGCAGCAATCAAAGCAATGACAAAACTAAATGACAAATGGCCGCACCAAGTGCATTCGCAGTTGACTTGGACTTCTGCTTGGACTTCCTTCTCTCGTCGTGCAATTAATTTTGCCAGCGTGACACGAACAAAGTTACCGTCATTAATTAACATTCTCTTTTTGCCAGTGAAAATTTGCGCAACCTCTTCAAAAAAAAAAAGAGGAAAAAAAAAAACCGAAAGAAGTTGAAAATAAAATGCTCTTTCTGGGTGTGTGTGTGTGTGTGCGTGTTGGTGCAGTTCATTTGGCACGTTTCGGGTATAATCCCCAGTCTGAGTGCCCATTCGTTAGAAGTAGTAGAAAAAGTTGGAACTGTGCTGGGACATCCAACTGCGATCTAGTGCCTGGGAAAGCTCATTTCCGTTTTATATTTAAACACTTGAGGCTAAAATGTTTGCTTTGCCAATGCCCCGAGCGGCAGGAGAGGAGGGGTAACGGGACAGAGGCGCAAGCAGTGCAAAATCATCATAAAAGGCAAGAAATGAGAAAGCAAATAGCCAAGCGAGACGAGAAAAACTTCTCGCCTATGCTCCTGGCTGGAGGTGTAGGCGGAGGCACACCTCCAATGCTTAGCAAGTGGATTTTTAAATTAGTTTGTCGACTCTGGAGCTGGAGATAGAAGCCGCTGTCCTTTGGGCAAATGGACTAGGACTTCCACGTCATTGGCCGTGACATTTTGGTGCTTATTTAAATGAATTAAGTGATTTCTCAAGTGCTAAGCTCGCCACGCGCGCTGCAAACTCATTTCCGTCTCCGTCTCGGCGACTTCATCGGTTTTCTTTCCAATTCGAGCTCTTCGAGCTCTTTAAGCTTCATTTGGCCTCCATTTACTGCGGCCGCACTGCAACGAGCTGTTTACACACAGGCAATCAAAACTTTAACAGCCCCTCGATGTTCAAGAGCACAGGCGAGTCCTGTGTAGAGTCCGAAGCGGACTTTGTCTGACTTTGGTTTACTTTGAATTAAGCTACAAGTGGAGCGTAAATGTTGATATATCTCGCGAAGAAAACATTGTTCTTTATGACGAAATTAAGCCGATTTAATAGAAGATTTTGTTACACAACGAAAACTTTTTGCAGCGCATTAAATTGGAGACACGAAACTAAAGGAAAATAGGTTGCAAATAGGTCGCAAAATGGTCGCAAATTGGTTGCCAGCTACATAAACGATATCCAGGATATATCCATAGATGAACATATAATATACATATTTGTTTATATAGCTTCAGCTGCTGTTGCTGGTTTGGCACATGAAGTTTGCGAGCCTTTGTCATTATGTTTGTTCTGTTGTCACATTGCGCATACGACACGTGTGCCACGCCAGCCGTATGTTAACAAAACATTGCAATAAAGCAGCAAAGTGGCACGCAACAAACGAAAAAAACGCAAGGTGTGAAAGGGTTGATTGTGCCAGTAACCCTCCTCCCTCTTCCCTCCCCCCTTCCACAGTCCCTTCGCTGCTGTGCGACACCTTTCGCCTTGTTGCCTTCATTACACGGCAGCTGAAGTCGTGCTCGAGCTGTTTTATTGTTATGTTATTGTTATTTAATGCCAAGTTTAATGCCAGCACACAAACTGCAGACACCTAAAACAATTTTATAACCGCCTCATAAATAAGTATATTTCTACTGCTTTCCTTATACGTGAGTGGGCACCCCCTTTGCCCCCCTCTCTCTCTCTCTCTCTCCCTTACACTCGCTGATAAAGACTGCCACCCAGTCACCTGGGTCGCCAGTAGCTCCCAGCTCTAGCAGTCTGTAGTTTGCATTTCCCATTCCCCCACACAGTGCTCGCTTTGGTTTCGAATGTGTGAACTAAGGAATCTCGGGTTTCATAAGCATTTGCACGTAGGCCGTGTCTGTTGTCGCCTCTGTTATTGTTGTTGCACAAAGAGAATGCAGCACATGACAATATTCAGTTCGTTCCGAATTTGCGTTTCCTATTTGGCAAAAATCTCAAGGAAAAGCTTTTATGCTCATTACGATATCTCATTATTTATTCAGTTTGATACATTTTTCATGTGGCTTTTAGCCTCTCACCTACAGCATGCGAAATTTGGCAGTCATGACCTTTGGCAATACAAAGTTTGGTCGCCTTTGAAGTGTCACTTGGCATAAGAAATATCCCAGAACAAGTTTGACCTATTCGCTTGAAAGCATTATCTTGGGCTTACGCTAGAGTATTGGTTTATCAATTTTGTGTGTTGTAACATTCACAAATCTCTCGCTTGAATATGACATCATATTGTGATGTGACTCAATCTTGTTAGTATTACAATGCCATGGATAATGAAGCATTTGGGGCAAACACATGTTTGTCACAGCAATATTTTAATATAGAACCTTTGCCAAAAGTGATAAAGAAGTTTCGCTCTTTGAAATACCTGCTGCATGTCATGAATCATATTGAGAGCAATCTCTCTCTTTCTCTCTCTTTCTGTGGCATCCACGTTAAGTCGACTCTGTCAATTACTTAGTTAATGAGAATATTAGTAGCACAAGCTGCCTGACAAAACGAGCACGTGCCGTTTTTAAAGTCACAAACTAAACAAACAAACAAAAACGGGCGTATTTCTTTAATAGCATTTTCCAATCTGCCCTTCCGCCTTGTTGCTAATTACGCCGTTAGCTGTGTCGAAAAAAAGCTAGTTAAATGGCAAGTGTGCACGACTGAAGTTTACCCTGCGCTGACAGCAGGTAAAACCTTTTCAATTAGTGATGAAGTTGAGAGTCGAAAGATGATTCATCAGAGATGCACTTGATGCATTCTCATCTTTATTCAAGCACACTCTTTGCAAGTGCAATTACAGGGTATTCTAGCAAACTCAGCATTGCCTCCGTCAAAGCGTAATTAGCTGAAGTTACGAATTTACGGCTGAGCGGCAAGCGCCAAGTCGTAAAACACATTCGAAATAGTTGCACTTGCCCGAGTTCAGCCCTGAAACGATCCCGAACAGCGCCCAAAACGAGATGGAAACAAGCCTATGCGAGACATATCAATTTGCATAAACGCCCAGAGCAACAGAGCGAGTGCGAGAGAGGCAGCGAGAGAAACATGTGCGAGTTATATGCTCTCTCAAGAGAGAGCAACTCTACTCACCTGCATAAATCATTGCGATCGCGGCGATTCTGGGCGAGATTAGAGACGCCAAATTGATTGGAAATTCGGTCAAGTTTTTGATGCAGTTATTGTTGTTGTTTCTCTTGATGTTGCTGTTGTTGATGTTGTTGTTGTTGGTGTTATTGCAGTTGTTGTTGCTGCTGTTGTTGCTGTTGTTGGTGTTGTGACCGGCTTGAGAGTTTTTATTTATGCACTCGCACTTGTTGTCTTTGTCGCACTATTTGTTGCCGTCTTCCTCGTTGGCAATTAATTTGTCGTCACGCATTGAGAAATTGCAAACGTTTTTCGACTCACTTGACTGTTTCATATTTTACTATATAGTATGTTTAGCTGGGATCTGTATAGATTGTTTTCGCTGCAATTGCATTGGGGTTTCAATTAATTTGTTTATGGCAAACGAGACGAATTTATGGCAAATTTCAATTTATTTGCTGTCATTGAAAAGAATTGTAAAATATCAACATAATTAGCTGGAGAATGGGAATGACTTGCGATAGATACATAGAGAGATATAGCGACAGACAGAGAGATAAAGAGACAGATAGACAGACAGAAGATACAGACAAACAGAGAGATTGTCCGACAGACAGGCAGACAGACAGACAAACAGAGGTAAAGAGACAGAGAGACAGAAAATAAAGAGAGACAGAAAAGACAGACAAATAGAAGAGACAGACAGACGGAAGAGATAGACAGACAGAAGAGATAGACAGACAGAAGAGACAGACGGACAGACAAACAAACAGACAGACAGTCAGAGGTTAGGAGACAGACAGAGAGAGAAATAAAGAGACAGACAGACAGAAGAAACAGATATATAGAGAGATTGACAAACAGGCAGACGGACAAACAGAGGTAAAGAGACAAACAGAAAGACAGAATAGACAGACAGACAGACAGACAGAGAGACAGAGGTTAAGAGACAGACAGATAAAGACATAGTGTCTGACAGACAGATAGATAGAGAGATAAAGAGACAGACAGACAGGGAAACAGACAGGCAGGCAGACAGAAGAGACAGACAGACATACAGAGAGACAGTCATACAGATAGATTGACAGATAGACAGTCATACAGATAGACAGATAGAAAGATAGACAGATAGACAGATAGACAGATAGACAGATAGACAGATAGACAGATAGACAGATAGACAGATAGACAGACAGACAGACAGTCATACAGACATGCGATATATGGCTGGAAACTGCAGATCGAATTTCTGTTCTGCATTTTGATTTGCTTCTTATTTCTTATTTATCTCTCATTATGCAAATTGCGGAACATTTAAAACAATGAAATTATTTCCTAACGATGCTAATTGCCAACAAACAAAAGAAATAATTACGCCACACACACACACACACAGGCACACACACTCCCGCGCACAGCACTGGCCAGCAATATAGGGTCGAAAGCGAGGCGAAACTGCCAATGCAATCACATTAAAGACATTTCACAGTCGATGTGAGTGCATAACAAGTGAATGCAAGTGTGAGTGCTCTCACTCAGCCACTCACTCACTCGAGTCTTGAATCTCTCTTCAGTTTGCAGTCTGAATATTATTATTATTATTTATATGCACATTTTTGCCGTCCGAGGCACGTAGCGCAATGTCGTTGGCCGTTGAAATGCGGTCACTTTTGAGTATGTGAATCAAAGTGGAGACTATTCAATATACTCAGTATTCAATATTCAACTACAATATTTATTCACTTGAGGATTGCTTGCACTTTTGTTCGCAGCGAGGACTCGACGGCAACTGAAAGAGTGAAACGGAAATACGCCTGCGATCACGACTTCGTTGCACGACAACGACGACCACAGAGCTCGGCACGACGCCCACACAGACACACAGAGGCACAGAGACATGCACGCACACTGTAGCTGAAGCCCACACACAGTCAGTTACGCACGTATTGAATTGTACCGTTACACAGAGTGTTCTAAAATGGCGACTGGCTTCGTCAACGTTTTGATGCGCTGCACAACCAACGCGGCGGCATTTTCCACACAAACTGATTGCCAACTCGCTGCCTGACGGCTCGGCAACCTCGTGCGGAACGTGGTGGAATTGGAACAACACACAGACAGTGCAAGCAGCAAGCAGAAGGCAGCAGCAGCAACAGCGAGCAGCTGCCACACTGCGAGTGAGTGAGTTTTCCAGCGACGTTCGCCGGCGGCAGCGCTGCGCGCGCGTTCTGCTTCGTTTTATCGCATGCGAGAAATGTCGCAGCGTATATCAATAACGGTACTAATTAGGCACTTTCTTGTTGTTGTTGTTGATCGGATATGGAGGCGGAATTTCGAGTCGGGAATTCGCTTTGATGCGCGGCCACTTGTTAGCCACTCCGACAGAAGGACGAATCGAAAGAACGAAAGGACGCATAATAAATTTGCGAGCATCAAAAAATTGTGCAGGGACAATAAGGAAACGAAGAGGAAGAGGACGAAGGGTGGGGGAGTGGACAGTGTGGCATGAGGCAAGTATGGCCAAAGGACACGCAGAGTGCTTACAAAGAGTGCGAATTGTGTTGGGCAAATTGTGTTGGGTTTTCCGTTTTGACGCTCCCTTTGCTCCCCTTGCTCCCTTGCTCCCTTTGCTTTATTTGCAATTTCACTTGATGATAAAGTTGACATTGTCAATTTAGCAAATTTCTTTTTTGGTTTTTCCTCCTCCCCCCTGCCTTTGTCAAGCAGTTTTCCATTAGGTGGTGAATGCTTTGATTGCGTGGGTTGCCCTTTGGATTTTAGCAGGCGATTTGATTGTATTATGTAAGGAGCGGATTATAAGCAGCTGGTCGGGGTAGTCAGGATGCAAATTAAAGTAGGAACTGTGAACAGTTTTTATTTCTATTAATTTGACAAGTTAGAAATGATAAAGAACTCGCCCTGTCAGCATTATCAGCATTATAAAGCATTAAACTGCCTGGTAACTATTTTATTACAATTGAGAAACTTTGCAACTGTTTACCTATGTGTTTATCATTGTATTCCACTCTCTCTTAATGAGTCTCTATAAATACTTTCGGCCCCTTAGTGGCGCCACTTGCCGTTGTTATGCCTGTCAAGGCTTGAGGAATCCCATCGGACACACTTCACCCGCACGCAGCATCGCATAAAACTAAATGGAAAAAACAAAGTTTGTATTTGTTATGACGAAATGCATTAGTTCAGACAGGCAGATAGTTTCATGTCGGCATATATAGATTGACCTCTGTCAAGGGATGGAGAGGGGGAGGGGGGGAGGAATCTGCTCCACATTCTGCCTCGATTTGTTTTGCAAATCGTTGACATTTGTTTGTTTTCAACGCCTGAACGAAGCAGTAAACAAACACGGCCAGTCGAGCCAGTCATGCACACACACACACACACGTGCACACACGCACACACTGAGACACATGCGCAGCAACAAGGATTCATCTCTAATTAGGATAAACAGCTGTTGCCAAATTAATTACATATGATGGGCACATGAACATAAACACGAGCCGCCCATCAACGCACAGACGCAAGTGTAACCTTTATTAGGACTGTCCGTGTCCGTGTCAGTGTCCGTGTCTGTCCCCCCCTGTCTGGCTGTCTGTTTCGCACACGCCATGTGCCTCACCTTCCCTCACAAACTGTAAGACGAACTGCCTTTGCTCGGCTCATTCTTATTGTCTCTCAAGTTGGCAATAAATCTCAGCATCAGCATCAGCATCAGCATCAGCTGTCAAGCCGTAGAATGGCCAAAATGAAAGTGCAGCGCTGTGTGGCATCATCCTTGCTGCAGTCGCAAATTTGCATAAGCAGCGAGCAGAGAATCCACTCGAATGTTGCAACTGCAGAGGAGCAGAACTCTCCCTGAGTGTCTCCTTTGACCCGACAATGTCGACAATCAACAGTGGCAGAGAAGAAGGTAAAGTGAGGGGCGTGGCACAGGGTAAAGAGTAAGGGGCGTGGCAGGGGCTAAAGGTGCAAAACATGCAATCCTGCATACATTACGCGATAAGGTGGCGCCTGAAAAAAAGTCAATGCCTCTTCTCTTCTGCTGCTGCTGCTTCATTCCACTCTGCTTCAGCTGCTGCTTCGCGCTCTTTTTCAGCATCTTCTGCTTCTTTTCTTTTTCTTTTCCTCTTTTTCTTCCTCGCAACAAAAGAATTTAAAGCGCTGCAAAAATATTTGCACAAGACTTTGCTGCACACACTTTTTGCTCCATAAAGTTTTCGCCCTGAATAGGAATATTCTCTGCTCTATTTTTGGACAGCTCCGCCCCTCAACTCATCAGCTGAATTATAATACTCAATATGCTTTAAGCTGCTTACGCCTGGCTTCGACTTAGAGCCCACTCAAAGCTCTCATCGATTTGGACTTGGATACATTTTTGTGTCTTCCTGGTTAAAGAATTTGCTGAAGTTTAATTTATTCAATTGGAATAACACGAGAAAACTTCGCATTGAATGTGCGTTGGCTTCTCCCACTCTCTTTCCCTTTGAGCACTGGCTTGATTCCTCATCTTGCTGCTCGGGCAGGTGGGCGCAGGCCTTCTGTGCCGCTGTCACTCAAATGCAAACACCTGTAATAAATATTCGTTTGTCGTTTCTGGTTATTCGCATTCGTTTCGCTCGGTTATCCTGGCCTGCTCTGGCTCTGCCTGCCAGATACATTTTGCCTGATTTTCCATGTGAGCGCACAGCAATAGCGAGGCAGCAGTAAAAGTGCCTCGTAGGCGGGATTTTCATGTGGAGGAGCATCTAACTCGATTTCCATGCACAGAGAGAGAGAGACACGAGAAACGAGCCAGAAAGCCAGAACCAGCGCCAGACCCAGCGCCAGCGCCAGCGGCATCATCATTTGGCCAACAGGCCGAAAGAAGTGCAGCCACGCACTTGACGCCAGAAGTAGTCCAGCTGGCCCCCGCTGCGAGGCGAGGCGAGGGGGGGTCGATGGGTTCAGTGGCCAGCCAGGGGCGCCCAAGGCAATGGCCCCATTTTGGGTGGGCACATGTTGCCACTTGGCATGCTGCGAGTTCGCATATACATGCCACCAGTTGCGGCAGCTGCTGCACTTGCTGCTTAATTTAGCTCAACAGTTGCCTCCTCCTGCTGCTCCTTCAGCTGTGGCTGCTCCTGCTCCTGCTGCTGCTGTCATTGCTGTTGTTGTTGCTGTTGCTACATCCTGCTGCAGGATGCGCCTCGTTCTCGCAGAAGCGTGCCATAATTTGCGCGCATCTGAGCACTCAGTGTGTGTTATTAATTGCGTAATTTGTTTATTAATACGCAGGTGAGCACACACACACACACACTCACCTGCAGCCATCTCACTTGCAGCACAGCCGTAAGCGGGCCAAGGCTGCTCCTCCTCCTGCTGCTGCTGCTGCTACTGCCTCCTGGCAAAGTGATTTCCAGCCACAGCTTGTGGCTTCTTCGGCGCAATTACAGAACGCACCTGCACACAGGTTTAATCACATTCCAACTGTGCAGCACACACACACTCACACATAAGTAGTGTGCACACTTTGCCAACGAAAGTGTGTTTGGCTTGCAATTCAAATGTTTTGCTTTAGCAGACTGATGAAGAGCGTTGGGTGGGGGGAGAGAGGGGAAGAACATTTTTATGGGCTGCAAAAATAGCAAGTTGACTTTGCTGTGGCATAAATCAATTTTTATATATGCTGCCACTTCAGCATCAACATCCTTCTGGCTTCATTCACTTTAATTGCCGCGCACCGAAGAGGACTCCAGCTACTGCTGCCTGCTCTCTTCACCTGTCATGCGTGCACTTTAATTAAATTATACAATAATTAACAGTGTCTTATTAGCACAATTACAGATGCCGCCACAAGAGTAAGCAACACAGTAATGCCAGAGCACGCCTCCCTGCTCCCTCCTTCCTCTGAGAGACGTTGCAGAGCAACACACTCCTGGCTGCTTAAAGCTCTCCCGCCCCCATCAAAGTTGTCTTTAATCCCACATCTTGTGCACATTTATTTACCTTTAACTTTGCCTCCTGCTTGCCACCACGTTGAGGCAATCAAATTTCAAATAAAGTAATTTGTCGACGCAAATAGACAGTCTACAAATAATATAATGGCGAGTGGAACCCACCCACCCTTTGCGTACCACCACCTCCCCCAAGACTCTTTATTCCAGGCTCAGCCTGGCAACCTGCGGATTGAACACAATCGCCGAGGTCTAAAATAGAGCGGAGATTTCGCCCACTAGGCAAGCGGACTGTGGGGACAGTCAAGTGGCAAGATCTTAAGCTGTTACTAAAATAAATCATTTACTATTTTTATAAGTTCTTTACGCAGAAATTTAAAGGCTTTGAAGTTGTATTTTATTATTTAAATTAAGTGATATTTTAATTACGGAAATTTATGAATTTTTTGTATGGAAAAAAAGCGGACAATATATTTATATATTATATATTATAATTTATATAATATAAATACATATAATTTATATTTGTATTATAGAAGTTAATGCATTATATGCATAAAAAATATCGTATATCATATTAAAAAATTGTTTAAAATTTTATTTATTATTAAAGTATATATTTCATTATTTATTTGGTGATTTAACTAAATAAAATTATTTTAACTCACGGAATTTAAAAAAATTTTGGAAAATTGTAAATTATTTGATATTTTATTTCATTATTTTATTTTTCATTTCATTATTTATAATATAATATCATTTAATATTACACTATATTATATTAAAGTTCCCTATAAAGTATCACACATAACCTAAACAGAGTATAAGTTCGTCTAGCACACTATGTATATTCTCTGCAGGTAAACATCACGAATCCTCTGCCACGTCGAGCTGTCAAATGAACTTCCCCAGAGATCATAAATAATCCCCCTCCCCTTCCCCCCTCTGCATGCATATGGAAAACTATCAAGAGATATGCCAACGATTTGTGTTTATCGCACAAGCTTCTTCTTGCTGACGCAAAGCATTTGCATACCGCACACTGATTAATCAAAGCAAGTGCGAGAGCAAGTGAGGAGACTGTGTGCCAACATTGCGCATACGCCACGTGCCACGCCTGCGATGGGCAGCCGAGATGGAGAGTGGAAAGTTGATACGCCCTTGCAATGCTGTTGGCATATCAATGATTATGGTGCAAAACAGTACTAAGCACACACAGGTAATAACACTCGATGTGCATCACACACACACACACACACGCACACACATTACATTGTGACAGGGTCTTCAATTGCATCAGCAGCAGCAGCAGCAACAGCAGCATCTGCGTGTGGCGGACAGCTGACAGCAGCTGCAGCTACCACACAAGTGAAACCAGCAACAGGAGGAAGAACACAGCAGGAGCAGAAGAGGAGGAGACGGACGGAAGCAGGTGCAGCAGCGGGAGACGGAGCTGGAAGCAAGAAAAATGAAGCCAATACAAAAACAGACGCCCGGGGCGACGAGTGCATTAGATGAATATTAAAAGCACTTTCGCAGCATCACTTGAAAGAGCCCTTTCAGGTGGTCAGACGACACGGTGGGCAGGAGGGGGGTGGCAGCGGGAAAGTGCGTTGTGGTCTGTCCGTCTGCCTGTTATTGTTCCTTGTCCAGGATCTGTCAGCGTCATCGTTGCGCAATGCGAATGGCCACGATGCAGCTCGGCATGGCTCGGCTCGGCAACGTTGCTGGGCCATTGCAGCTTGCAGGCACTGTTGAACCCGTGACATTTGCCATATTTCGGTCGCATAATAAATTACACTGATTTGCATACAATCACATCGGATTCATTTGTATTTCCGACCAACAGCTTCCAGGCAAAACCTACTCTTTTCCAGTCTCCTCTTTATCTGCCTGTCCCTCTGCCCCCCCCCCGCCCCGTCTCTCACCCCACTCCCTCTGTTATTTTAATATTTTGTGCTGCGTAATTTTGCTGTCAGCTTTGCACGCTCAACACAATGCGACGCATAATTCGCAGCGACGTCGACTTTTGAGTGCCACTGTGATTGTCACTGCCAGCTCGCGTGTCAACGCCAACCAGCCGCCTTTGGTCGCATTGGTCGCCGACAGTCACCTGTCGCGAATTATCGAAACACACGCCCAGCTAGCACCAGCTATGAGTATCTGCAGCTGATGGATGCCTCTCTTTGTGGACCCCCCGCTGGCTTTAAGCGTAGATACCTTTAATAAATAGCGCCCTTTGTGCAGCGTGTCGTTCCCGGGAATTAACCTTTCATCCCTGCTTTGGTTCACCTGTTGCCACTTCCGGGGCAGCCTTTTGTTAAGCAAATACAGTGAAAAGGGTAATTTATTAAATTGCCCCAAAGAGGGTCGCGCATATTGACACTGTCAAGCCGGAGACGGTTCCGCCAGACAGCTAATCATTAATTTTGCCCAAATGCACTTTAAGCTCGTATCCAGTTAAGGTTGATCAAGCAACTGGGCAAAGGCGGGAAATTTTTAATGAAAACTCTGAAGAATAGAATAACGTTGGTCTGCCGAAGGTCTTACATTCTTGTAGGTATCTATCTTCTTACATCGGTCCTTTAGTAGTGATATACTTACATATAATATATATATATATATATATATATATGTTATATACATAATATATATAATATTATATTATGGTGCTCATTTGGATAGTATTGTGTCTATTCAATATGCGCTGATAAGTTAAGTTACTTCAAAAATCAATACTGTGCTTCATACAAAAACCTTTATTTAAAGCGATTGTTCCTATGACAGCTATATGTTGTAGTGGTCCGATTTTAATAAAATTGTATACACATATTATTTATGTAAGAGTCTGATGTAGTAAGTACAGTTGTAATATCTTGAAAAATAACAAAGAACGAGCGATTATTTGTATGGCAGCTATACCATATATTGGTTCATTCCGGCTCGTGCCAACTTCTTTAGAGCGTGCAGAGATAAGGAGCATGTGTTCCCAGTTTCATCAAAATAGCTGTGAAACTGAGAGACTAGTTTGCGTTGCAACAGACAGAAGACAGTCAGATACAGAGACGGACATACAGATGGATGTATGGACAGACGGTCGGATAGACAGACAGATAAATAGACAGACAAACGGACAGACAGAAAGATGAACTGCCAGACAGACGGATGGACAGTCAGGCATACAGACATACAGACACACAGACAGGTACACAGACAGGTATACAGACAGACACACAGACAGACACACAGACAGACAGATAGACAACATGGCTAGTTTGAATCATCTGTTGATGCAGAATACATATTCTATATAGGACCGGAGATGCTTTATTAGGTCGTTGCCAACTTCTGGCCATAATAATGAAAATATATTTTGAAAAATTTGCTAATGAGGATTACAGTGTTCCAATATTCTTAATTCATTTGACATATACTCTCCAAGTTGCCTAAAACCCAATCCAGTTTTATAAAATATTTATAAATATATTCTCCAGCTTCTTTGAAGATTCCCCTAACGAAGCTAATAACATAACTTATTGATGACACTGTCTTAGCTTGATCCAAAATGTAACAAACATTTTCCTTAAATGCCAAAGAGCTTGGGCTGCATAAAGCGATTTAAAGCGAAGCGAGCAATTTGGCAGAGTTAGGAGGAGCACACAGAATGAGGGCAAGCCGTGCATGCATGCAGCCACACACACACACACATACACACGCACACAAAACAGAGTACATACGAATACTTGTGTGGGTAAGTGTTTTAACACAACCGCATGACAAACAGCGTTTGGGAGGGAGTGTGTCATGCCTCAAAGCAAGCCATGGACACTTAATGCAAACTAACAAGCAACCAAAGCAGTCCGACAATCTGCAGCTGAGTCTGCCTGGCAATAGCAACAACAACAACAACAAGAACAACATCAGGCAGTACAATAATGCCAGACAGGAGTGAAGGCATCTGAAATTCTTCGGCTTATCAACGGAACGACGCCGGAAGCTGTGAAAACATTCATACATATTTACACGCCTCGCCTGCGTGTTGAGTTGGGGCTGGGGTTGCAACTGGAGTTTAGCCAGCAGTGGTTGTAGAGGGGGGAAGGGGGGAGGGGGTTGCTGCTTCATTGTGTGTCAACTTGGTGACTTTGTGTGTATCGTGTGCTCATCAAATTACGTATTCAGCAGACAGACAGCCAGACTGGCAGGCAGACAGAGAGACAGACAGACAGAGAGACAGGGGAAACAGAGGAGACAGACAAACAAACAGGCAAACAGACAGAGGGACGACTAATAAAAATTCCTTTGCATGAAATTTGCTTGCACTTTGTTTAAGGAAACAGCTTAGACTCACAACAGCAGTTACGACAACAACAACCACAATAACAACTACAAGCAGAGTAACCAGTACAACAACAACAGCAACTTGTAGTGTATCTTGTGAATTTATTTAATATTTATTTTGCTGATCGAGAGGCAACTTCTTGCTGTTTGCACGTAATTAAACTAGGACAATTGTTTGATGTACCCACTGCTCTGCTATCTGTCTGTTTGTCAGTACATAATACATATATATATAGTATAATATTCCCTTATTCCTTTATTCACTGGTGAATGCCGTTGGGGCTGGCTAACGCAATTGCTGCATAAAAATGTCCACTTAAAATTTTGTAATTACAATGTTAATAACTTAATGCAATCGACATCAATTTTCATTCTGCTTTCCATCTCTTACCTCCTCCTCCTCCTCCTCCCCACTCCTTTTCCCCACTTATTCTTTCAACGTGCCGTTGCTCTAAGTTCAGGGCCGAAAAATCAATCATAACTCGATTAACGCCACGGCAACAGGCAGCAACAACCTCGCGAGCTGAGTTTGCCGCCGTCTGCGCGACGCTTTTTCTTTGCCAAAGTTTTCCACAAATTTTCACAGACCGCGCGACCTGCAGAGATAGGCGAATTGGAAATAGTGTGCCGTCAAATTTGTGGTTGGGGAATCGATAAAATTGATAAAATTGTGTACAGACCATTAAGTTGGACGACTTTATTATCACGTTCCCAAAAGTGTTTTAGATGAGGTTGATGACTCAACGAAAGAAACGGCCAAAGACAAAGCACTTCAAGTTAGTTTTAAATATGCAAAGACAAATAACCTAAGTATTGTAGATACATACTATGATGTAAGTATATTACTAGGGTATACATTTAAAGAGATGTAACTACAGGTTTTTACAGAGAAATAGTAATACGAGAGACAAGTTTGTTAGTCTTATCTGACTGATCATATGCTCAGCATTGTTATATCATTATTGAAATGATGGATCTGTACAGCGATCTATATGATCTATTCTTCCTCAGCTCCATTGTCAGTCTAGTCCAGAATTGCTGATGAATTCTATTTCCCTATCTCTTCGATTTCGAGAAGCTTCCTTCCTTGTGTTACAGATCTCATATGAACCAACGACAGACATACAGTATGTGCTCTAGCGTTTCAGCCCCTAATTCTCCGTCACTCTCAGCATACTATACCTACAATATATCTGCACCATTACTCCCACTTTTTACTTCCAAAACTCATTGATCATTCCTGCTATATCTAACGCAACCTCCCTCAAATAATAAATAATATTCACAAGTAAAAATAAGGAAGTATTTTCTTGCTGAAGCGTCGAGTAACAAAGGAAAGGGAACTCGTGTTTTATATAGAATTCCAGCAAGGAGTTCGTCTCTAAAATGCTCACATCAATTCTCGGAACTCCTCAACACTCATCTAACGAGGTTGCAGTGCACGTAATCAAGCAGCTCGTTACACTGGCAAAGACATCTATCAGCCAAATTGAACACGCACTCGCCCACGTTGGGCGCCCAACCCTTTGGCAGGCAGCTAGTACAAAAGTGTGTCGTCAAATCTACACATGGCGTGTGTAGACTAACAATACGCACTGTACGCACACTGTAATGGTGGCACATAAATAAAACCCAAAACAAAAAGTGCGTCAACCTGTTTCGGGGCTAGTTGACGGATCTAGAGAGCAGTGCGGATGAAAAACTAGAGATGGCAACAGATCCTGCGGCGTAAATGGTGCGTAAAACGGTGGCAGCAAGACGAAGAGGAGGGGGAGGGGAGCAGCAGCAGTTGAATGGCGGATAAGAGTGGAAGACTGATGACAAGCGCGCTACTGTCGTCATCACACACTCCGAGATGGATGAGTGTGTGTGTGTGTGTCTGTGTATGTGAGAGTTCGCACGCGTTGACATGTCAGTTAGGCAAATGAGGGTAGACAGCTCACGAGAGAATCGCCCCCGAAAAGCAGAAGCAGAAGCGAAAGTTCACGGAGAAACCCGCACGGCAAACTCGATGAAATTTAATGCCATTGTCAGGCTCGCCAGCTCGTCGCTCTTTGGCGAAGTCAAGTCTTTAAAACTAAGCCGCAGACGGGTCATTAGCTGGCATAGACTGTGTGCACTGTGCCCGAGCTGCAGGAGGTCCAGCCAATTGCCAGGCTGACGGCTTGTCGAAATAAATGACCTCCGCAGGCAATCTGAAATAATAAATTTCGCCCATTTACGGGGACAATTGCCCGGTCAGCTGGATGACTGGGTGTCCGTCTCCGAATCTGTGCTGAACTTTTCAGAATCCATCTTTTCATTGTAGGCGACACACAGTGAGTTCAGTTTTATGATTGTGGCATGCGTCACCGCATACCGACTTTAATGGCGGCTTTAAGGACTGTCCCTGACTTTGCCAGGCAGCATCACCTACATAGTATGTACTACTGTACTGTACTACATTGAGCCACAAAACCAGCCGACAAACTGCCCGCATGGTGCGACGATAATGCCGAATGAACGAACAGCACCAACGCCAACAACAAATGCAAAAGAACCAATGGGGAAAAAAATAGGAAAAATAGAAAAACGAGAAGAAAAAAAATGAAATAAAAATAATAATAAAAATCGATTTAAAACAGGCTCCAATTGAAATTGAATAGAGACAGGCAGCCAGGCAGCCAGGCAGCCAGGCATCCTTTGGCCATTCCGCCTGCTGCATGTAGTATCCGCCTCGTGGCACGTTGTCATTTGATAACCCATTGTGGCAAACGTTTCTCACTGAGCGCGCAAATTGAAAAAAGTGTCGTCGAGTGCGAAATGGCAAAGGGAAAGGATATGGCCTCGTACTCGTCCTCGTGCTGGCTCGACTGCTGCCTGGCGAGGCTGGCGGAGAGTGGGGAGTGGCGAGTGAAGAGTGGCAAATGGCAAGTGGTAACTGGTAAGTGGTAAGTGGTAAGCGGTAAGCGGGTTACATGACAAGCGACGAACGTGTGAAATCCAAAGGAGAGAAGCCCCATGCCTGTCCCTGTCCCTGTCCCAGATGGCGCGTGTCCATTTCGTGCTGTCATTTAACATGAAAAACCTAAGCAGAATACCAAAATCAGCAGGGCGCATCAGCAGGAGTAATCGTTTGCTTGGCATAAAACCAAGTGATGAAGTCTCAATTAGTCCCATTTGACTGGCGCACAGCCACAAAAACAACAACTGTTTGGCAGTTGAGAAGGAGCAAAGGATCGACAACGAAATGTCGCTCAATTGACGGTTCAAGGTTCAAGGTTCATGAAGTCTGACGTCGCGTCGTATGCGTATGCGCTCGAGTTAATAATCACGTTCGATTCCAGGAAAATTAACATTCAACGCCCACAAGAGGAGAACCAACAGTCCGCTCAACCTACTTCACTACCTCGGTAGGATTTATAAGGCGCGTGCTGGCTATTTTTCTACTTGTTCAGCTACTTCGGGTAATTAAAATCGAAGCCAAGGCAAACTGATGAGTAAAAAGTAAACTAACTTAGTCTGAAACTTTGCAACCTTCTTACTGTGGAATAACATAAGATCTAGTTGGACATTACTTCATTATTCTGTTTCCCATTGAAAGCGCTGCCATACTTTCCCCGTCCATTATGAATTTGGCAAGTTTTTCAGCCAGCGGCCTGTTAAAGTCTTCTGCACTATAAACTCAGCATGGAGGAGGCAACTTTTGGCATTATGGCCAACGGACGGACGGAAGGACATGCTACAGACACAGCAGCTAGCTTCATTCAAGCGTTAAGATAAAGCGCAACTTTCTTGGCCGCACCTTTTGCCCAGAGCGAGGCAGAGGCAGAGGCAGCAGAGGCTCCCGCACTTTTTTGGCAGCCACGGAAGGGGGCCGAGGAGGGGGGGAGAAGGCCAAAGGCGAAAGAGAAACTGAAACAGAAACTGAAGCTGAAACTGATGCTGAAACTGATACTTGCCTGCCAGCATATCCGTCTTATCGGCTTTGTTGTCTGAGTGCATCGCTGGCCCACGCGGCGTATGCGCAATTGTGCATACGCAAAGGCAGGCCATATAGGGAGAAGAGCATGTAAAGTTGCCCTAAGTTATGTAGGGCCCTCTATAAAATATTACTACCCTAATAGACTCCGTAAACAAAGCTCCTGCTCGATTAAAAACCAACTGCAGCTTGAATTGAAGTCGAAGAGGGAGCAGGAAAGGGAGCGGGAGCGGGAACTGGGCCCACACTCGCAATCCGCACGGCATTTAAGATTTAATTTAAATATTTTTCACACCCGAATCCAGCTTGCGCACATTTCAACACAGTTCAGGCCTCAACCCTTCACCCTTCGCCTCTCGACTTGGCGCCCGCCCGCTGATTCCCGCAACTTTCTCTAGAGTTAGGAACTGTGTTTGTGCATTAAATTAAAGGAGCTTCGGTGCGGGGCAACTTTTTTGATTGGGTTACGCTGTTTTCAGGGCCGCGTGTGCCGGCTGTTTGGGTTAATAAAATATGCAAATATTCAGCATCCAAAATTAAGTTTCGTTTCTGGTTGGCAACCCTTTCTACGCAGCAGGCAAGGCCTGACAACCGAATTGAAAGTGAAAGTGAAAGCGAAAGCGAAAGCGCTTCATACTTATCCCCAGTATACACTCATTCACACACACATACAGAGTTACGAGTTTGTTGTCACACATCCGCCCTGTTGTCTGGCCATATCTTTACCTACTATAATCAAATTATATATTCAAAATAGCACAAAGTTTTCCACACTTGTCACGCCTTTCATCCGCAAGCTCTACTAATGGCAAAATCATGTTGTGGCCTCCACTTAAGTCGCCTAATTCGTTTATAATTATAATTATCATGTTATGCAGTTAATAGAGCCGCGCAATATGTTCAGCAAGTGTCTGTGTGTGCGTCTCCGTGTGTGTGTGTGTGGCACAAGTTTAAGAATATCCGATGCCACTTGATGCTTTAAACCCTTTAATACTTGACAATAGACTGATATTATGTGGTTAGTCTAATCGGATAGCTTTTAAGGGAGGCAGCATCACTGCTTTTGAAATTTACTTAATTGTCATGTTTATTTAGAACAGTTTATAAAACTTGAAGGGGAAGGGAACTTGGTATTTAACATTATATTCATTATTACATATTTAAAAAAAAAAAAATAAATAAAAATTATTACATACTAATGCAAATGGAGAAATCATTAATCTAATGTTAACCAAGCACCAAAACTATTATGATGTACCCACTACACGGCAGAGTAAAGCGGTTTCTTAAATATTTAACTTTGTTGCATACTTTAGGGAGCGGCTTGAAAATCAGTAACTTAAAATTATTTCTTACACAACTTCGATGTTTATTATCCGATTACAACCATATTTTTAGACATAATTTGAGTGACTTTACCCAAAATTATCCCTCATTAAAATTAGGCTTGAAAACAGGTTTTTATCGATTTACGTGGACGAAAGGGGGCGTGGCCAAAATCTAAAATAAACTTGATCTTTGCGCAGAATTTAGACATTGTTAAAGATTTTTTTGTTTAGCTCTCTAGCTTTTATAGGCTCAGAGATCTTGATTTTCATACAGACAGACAGACAGTCAGATAGACAGACAGACGGACAAACAGACAGACAGTCGGAAAAACAGACTATATCCATTTTTATGTTGATGCTGATTAAGAATACATATACTCTGTGGGGTCTGCAACGCCTTATTCTGTCTTTCGGTTGGCACAAAGTGATAATACCCTCCTACCCTATGGGTATCGGGTATAAAATATATAAAATGGATACCTAAGGCCTCAGGTCTAAGCTGCATAAGAATGTCTTAACATAAGAATTTAATAATGCCAAATGTAGTAATAAAAAAGCACGTATCACATTTAACAAAGTTATGCTGCCTTTCCCAGAACCCGGAACTCCAAGTGAAGTGTTATTCACAAGAAATTTAATAACTATAAAAAGTGAATACTCGCCCTATTCACTGCAATTCCGAGTAGCTACCTCTTGACTATTTGCCCGGCAAGGGGCGCAGTAGAATGCGTATTGTTATGGTTGCGTGAATAAGGTACTCACGTTTATGGTCGCAATTTGCTCGATCCCAACTACAAACACAATAATAGGCAAACAGACACGTGTGTCCAGGTGTGAGTGTGTGTGTGTGCCACACGCATATTGTAGAAACATGGATAATAATTTATTTCACATTTGCCACACGTACAAATAACGAAATTCTATTAAATAAATTGAATATGTGGCGGCGAAGTGGGAAGTCTTATAGCAAAAGTAAACGGAACACAATGCTGAATCTCAGTTACACAGAAAAACACAACCTCTCACACACACACACACAAATACTCGCTGACGATCCTATGCTCTGTCTCTGTCCGACTTGCTAGCTGGGGTATATCATCATTTCACTTGAGCACACAAAAGTCGATAAGCAAAAAAAATGCCATAAAGCGAAATAAGCCTAACCAAGAAGTCAAATGCCTTTTCATTTTCTTCGATTGTTGTGCGGCACACACACACACATACTTACACACACAGAGATAGAGAGAGAGAGAGGGAGAGCTGCACAGCTCGCTTGAAGCTCGAGCTTCGCCGCTTGACGTCTGTCAATAATTTCATACCTGCAAGTTGGAAAGAATGATGTATTATTCATGTCTGTGTATGTGTGTGTGAGTATGCGAGTGAGTGTGTGTATATGTGAGTATCTGTATTTGTATTGAACGGAACAGAAATTGAATTGTTATTTGTGGTTTGGCGCTGTTTACACGCGCCTTGTGCCTTGTGCCTTCTGCAATTCGCATAACCTGCTTGTGGTTTATTAATAACAGCGAGTGGAAAGTGATTGGTGGAACGTGTAGAACGTGGAACGTGTTTATGCGCCAAATGAAGTACTCACAGTTCAATTATGTATGCACATTGCTGTTGGCAACACACACAGTTCATAAATGGATCCCTAAATGAGACTCCAAAAGGGCGACCTTCACTCGCTGCTGACAAGTAAGAAGCAACAGTTGTAGATGGGCAACCTCGTCTTGATCGTCTAGTAAGTAGAAGCCGTCACAGCTGTAGCGACATATCCCAGCAGAAGAGAGCCTAAGGAGAGAGAGAGAGGAGCTTGCCTGTCTTCTGTCTGCCAAAACCAAAAACCAAAACCAAAAACCAGAGGCACTTAATAAAAGGCACTTGAGGGCGGCTCAACCAAGTCAAACAGTATGCAGAATTTGCTTGCGGATTTAGATTTGGATTCAACACTTTAAATAGATTTGTTTGCATATTTAAGTGGTCAGCGTGCTGCCACTGACAGCTGAAGCTGAAGCTGCCACAGCTGCTGTTGTCTGCCGCAAATGTTTATTAATGACGACCTCGTTATCTATCAGTTTTAGTCAGTTTTGCCAGCTCACGACCCCCTCTCTCCCTCTCTCTCCCACTCTCTTTCACTGTCTGATTTACTTTTCAAGCAAAGTTGAGCATTAGCTCGCATTACTCATACGCCAGAGTGCACAAGAAAAGAGTGGGCCGCGCTAAAATCGATACTTGGCAATCAGTCGTGGGCTTACAAATGTAAGCACCACATGGTCGGTCGACCAAGAGACGACATCAAATCCCTCTTAATGTTAGTAGCCAAGCCATTGCATGGCAATCCCCAACTCAAGCTGACCCTGGCTCCAAATTCTGAACATGTTAACGCCCCGCAACGAGCTCCAAACTCGCGGCTCACAAATCCTTTGAGAAATTACAAATTAGCCAAGCCACTTGGAGATTTGCCTTTTGGCTTTGGGTTCCCACTCGACTCTCTTCAAGGGCCACACACGCTTCTCAGGGCGTCGCTGCCAGGTGCTGCTCCGGAGAGCAAAGCAAATAGACACCAAATAAATGGTGCGTCGCCTACGCAAACAATCGAAATTGCTTTACAAATCCATCGAATTAAAGTACCAAGGGGCATAACGACTGTGCCACGGGGAGGCATAAAAAGTGTCCATTAAAAATTGCCACACGCAACATAACGAGGCATGCGTCAATGCTGTGCGAACGCAGAACGCAGCGCAATACATAAAAATCAATCGTCACTGACGTCAAGAGGACACGCCTGGCAGGGGCTTCTTGCCCGTGACATTTACTACTGTGTTTGGCCTGCCTGACAAAGCGACGACACGCCACAAAAACTCATCTACAAGGGAGCACACACACACGCACCCACTGGCACACACACATAGAACAGACAGATGAAACTTTGTCTGGTTTGTTGGTTTGGTTTCTCTTGCAAATTGCATGTGGCCAAGGCAGCTAAAACTGAGGCACAAGGCAGGCGACTCCCTGCGACTGCAACTTCTACTCCTCGTCGGTGGTCTGTGCCGTCTTTGCAGTCAATTTGTTGCAACATTTAACTGAATATGCTCCTAATGAAATGCAGTCAAAGCACAAGGACACAAGGCAAGGGAGGCAAGTCCTGGGGGACATGAGGGAGTTGGGAGAGTCGAGCGAATTCAATTACAGCCGAGCGAATGCAATTACATTGAAACTAAATAAACAGAGCTGCATTTTTCACTTTGCCACTTTCAGACCGGGTCGGGTGGGGTCTCTCTGAATAGCGGGAAATTAGAAAGCATTTGATTTACACCCTCGTCTGTCCGCACAGTCCCTCGCACTGCGCAGCGCAACTGCCTTAGTCAATTACAAAACGCAAATTTGCTTGAAAGCAGACCAAGTCGCAGTCGAAGCCAAGTTAAGAAGCTAAAACGAAAATGCAAAACAGTTAAGTAACTGCGCCATTAAATCATTCAAGCCCCAGCAATGTCACAGGGCAAGGGGCGAAGGGTCGCTAAATCGACACCTGTTAAACGTTGGCGACCTCTTCTTGTTGTTGTTGTAGTTGTTGCTGTTGTTGTGGCCATTAATTGCGCATCTTGGCCACGATGTAAGTGTAGCTCTAATTCAATTATCGAGAAGCGACCCCAGCGAACAGGCGTGTCAATATTTACCTGCACTTTGCATTGAGTATCGGTAAGTTGGACTTATTTCGAGTGAGGTTTAATTGAAGCAGTTAAGTGAAACAATGAGCGAAAGGAGGAGGAAGATAAGGACTAAAGTGAGTACAAGATAGTGGGAACGAGAAACAAAGGGATGCCAGAAAAAGTGATAGATAGTTGACATGAGTAAGAGAGGCAAAGAGAGATACTGAGAGACAGAGATTCATAGAAAGTGACACACATAAAGAAAGAAAGACACAGGGAAAGAACTAACACGAAAGCTACAGTGGAGTGTGCTCGGCTGTGATATACCAGTTACCCACCTGCCCAAAACGAATTCTTATATACGTAAGTTATATATAATGTATTCTATTGATTAAGAATATATATACTTTGTGGGGTCGTTCTGCCTGTTGCATACATTTTAGGTTTGCACAAAGTAATAATAGAAAGTGGGTATAAAGACTCAGAAGAGTTATAAGCATAGACACAAACAGATACACCAAAGTAGATGGAGAGGTATACACAGAAATAATGAGAGAAAAAGAAAAGTCGAAGAAAGTGCAGAAAGAAATAGAGAAGAGAAGATACTATAAGAAAGTACTCTTCAGAGACACATAGACAAAGACATCCACAAACTGTGAGGGAAAGAGAGACTAAGCACTTTAGTCAACACACAGAGCTGAAATGGCTGCAGAGTACAGAGATATATGGTGTATATAGCATGCATATTTCAGTGCGTTGCTCATTCAGTACATATAGAATGGCAATTTGGCTGCAAAAAGCACTTGTCGCTTGGAACATTTAGGTTTAATTACGCTTTAAATATTCAATATGCTTTCAGTTAGTCGTGGCTTGTGGCTTGTCAAATTTGCGGGGCATAATTCAATTTACCAGCTTAATGCGCTGAGCATTAACAAAGTAATTACGCGCATTATGGCAACCGCATTGCCAGCAACAGCAACATCAGCAGCAACAACATCAGCAGCAACAGCAGCAGTAACAAGCTGCCCAGTTTCAGTTTCAGTTACACTTCCCAGTTGCCACTAGCAGATCTATCCGGGGCTGTCCCACGTTGCCATGACGAGGCACACGGCCAGCAATGATGAGCAGCCAGCTCTGTTGCTTTTGTTACTGTTTACTGTTGTTGTTCTCGTTGTTGCTGCTGTTGTTGTTGCTGTGCAGCTGCGAAAGCGACTGCACTTAATCAGACACCGAGCTGGAAAGCCATTTGATATTAATGGCTTCTCCTCCATGTTGAAACTTCATTCAGTGGGTTTCAAAAATTCAACGAAACTGATGCCAATCCCGCCTTGTGCTCCAGGCCAGATGCAAGGCATCGATATAAATCAGCGCACACAGTTTGCGGTATCTCTTATTAATAAATTTCACTCGTTTATAGACGGCAAAATAAAGACATTTCCATAAATGGAACGCTTTAAACTCAAAGTTGGTGGTTTAAAGAGAAACATTTAAGAGAAAAGAGAGAAACTAATTTAATTCTAGAAATTTAATGTGATTGTAGTAGAGGCAGAATCTAAAAGAATATTTTAAACTTAAATTAATTAAGGATAAACAATGGATGGTGTTTGATGCTTAATATTTATTTCGATTAAGTATTTAAGATTTTGTTGTGTGCTTGACGGTTAGCAATCGAAAGAGAAGGATTTACCGATGATTAAAAGGATATCGATTAATTATATGAATATTTAAATAAGTGTGATTGGCAAATTAAGAGGGTTGCCAGATCTCCATACTTATTTATTCATTTATTACGTTCACGATATCTATTTATAGCCGATATTTGTAGTTCAGCCGATAATTGTAGCTTGTTCAACACTTATTGTTAAACTTCATCAATAACTTATCGAAATGTGTCGATAAAATTGAGCCGCTGAGAATTATTCGAAGCGAAGTCGCCACAGCGTAAACACGTGAATTAAGAAAATATATTTAAAATAATCTAAACAGATTAACATTAAAACATAAATAATAAACGCCTAATAGGAATTTTGACTTGCAAGAAGAAACCAAACGTTAAACTGAAGACAGCTGAGAGAAATGTACTGAATACGCAGCTCAATTCACTTCACTGTTCTAAGCTCCACTTTAAAGAGAAACCCATACATTAAATCTTTTACAATTTGTAAAAAACTCTAATTGCATGCGAATTCAGAACCCTTGGGAACTGAATCGATGAACTGTTCTGAATGCCGTGTGGCACTTCAGGCTAATTCTATGTGGCATTCAGTCAATAAGCCTGCCACATTAAAGCCCTCTCGACCTTACGAACTTGACATTTGAATGGTGATTCTGAGAGTGAAATCTCTTCATTTAATTTGTGTTTTCTTTCATTTATCCGTTGGCCCATTTGTTGTGTCAAGAGATTTCGCTGAAGTAAAGAGCAAAAAAACGAAGAATGGAAGATTTTGTTGGAGCATGCCGAGGGCTTAATACCCTTGCAATTAGTGGGAGAGTTGACAGATTGTTATAAAGAATCAAAAATTGAATTTAAGAACTGTTTATATGGACTTTAAATAGATGAACAGACGGAGGGTCATATAGACGAGCTATGCTAATTAAATACACATATGTACCTTTATATATTTTATGGGAGCTGTCTCCTGTGGCAAAATGAATGTACCCCTTGCAAGGGTAGCATAACAACTGGCAGGAGGGCGTTCCACGCACAAAGAACTGACAAATGCCGAAAAAGAAAGTAAGAAAGAAGCAGGAAAAAATAACACACCCACACAAGAACAAGAAAACAAAACAAATACGAGGCATTAAATAAAATGAAAAATAAAAATTCAGTGAATTGTCAGCGCAAAAAGTGGCAAGTGGCAAGTAAAGAGTGGCAGATGGGGCAGCTGGAGAGGAAGCGAAGGAGAAAAGAAAACAATAAATTAAAATCGAATATAATGCGAAATAAAACAGACAAGAGAGAGAGGGGAACAAGGAGCGACAGCTGTGTGTCGAGACATTGTTGCCAACTTGTTGGTGCTTCTACTGCTTCGGCACACATGTCACGACTGTCTGGGGCACACACATACACACACAGAGAGAGAAGCAACACTTTGTTGCCTGCAACGCATTTCCAAGGAACCCTTAGTCGAATTTGATAAGAGTTTTGATAGCATTGCAGCATAATACAAGTTGCACAAGGCGATTCTGATAAAAAGGAATACGTAGAACTGTTGAGCTTGCTGCTAGCATCATCTTCCCTCCCCCCCTGCCCTTCCTCTTCCCGGCTGGTACATGCGCAGTGCCCTCCACTGTGCAAGCGTTGGCGGCCAATTGCCAACTGGCAACAGACAACGGGCCAACAGGCACACGGCCGGCAACAAGCAGCCTGGAAAGCGGAACGTGTTGGCAAATGGAACGAACGGCAATGGAACATCAACAGCAATAACAAACAAATCAAATACTCCCACTTGCATAATCTGGTTTTATCTGTCGAATCAAAAGAAGAAAAACACAAAAATGAAATAAGAAAATATTTAACTAAGGCAGAATAAAACAGAATAACAGTTAGTTAGTTAGTTGAGAGTGGGTGGCAGACTTTTTCCTGACACTGTGACAGGCTGTGACAGCTGCACAGTGGACACACAGTGCACACAGCTTGCCACAAGTCACCTGTTGCTCGCTGTCGTTGTCGTTGTCGTTGCTTCCATTGCCGAAGGCTTTAATTAAGGCCTTCCTCCTCCCGGCTGCAGCAGCAGAA
Source organism: Zaprionus ornatus (assembly GCA_018904035.1). NCBI lineage: Eukaryota > Metazoa > Arthropoda > Insecta > Diptera > Drosophilidae > Zaprionus > Zaprionus ornatus. The sequence goes on along the minus strand of JAEIFZ010000115.1, from coordinate 8,458,522 downwards.
GAAGGGAAAAGTTTGTGCGCCTCTTTTGGCTTTCGCCAAACTTTGAGCGGCCTGCGGCCCTAAGCCAGTCGGAAAAACTTTGATTTTGTGACCAACTGACAGTTGGCTATAGGTGGAATGAAATAAATTACATAATCCAGCTCGCTGACATTAGTCAAAGGAGACGCAGACGGAGACGAAGGGCCGAACAAAGGCAGCTTTAAATGAAATGCCGCATTAAAGTTGCCACAATGTTGCACACACACACAGACACACCTACTGCCTACTTATCCACTCAGCTAGCTGCATCAATAGTTTGCCATTGCATAATTACGCAAAGCCTTTCCCAGCCAGGAATGATCCTTGCCTGGCTCTAATTAAGACCGCCCACGGCACAAGCCGAGGCCTTTGACTGGGTACAGGCAAACTAATCCTGCGTGCTTGAATGATAAGCATAGGTAGAAAACATTTTAAACCATGTCAAAGGTCTTCTTGCTCTAATTGGCTGCGCACACACACACACTAAAAGGGAAACTTTGCCAGAGCACAAGTTGACAACGAGTGACAAGTAACGCTGCCACAGTACAAGGGTATTACACACACATAGATGGCAGGGGGAGAGAGAGGGGGCTCAACATACTATTACAGCTGGCTGTCGCCGATGGCATCCCATTGTTGCGCTAATGACACTTTTATAACTTTTTATAGATTTTTCACACTTAATGCGAACTTACGCCCATTTATCGTGGCAGCGACAACAATCCTTTTTGTAAGCAACGCACAGGCGACGACTATTCGATGCCTTCTATCGTTTGCTTCCTTCCCTGCCTCTCTCTCTCTCTCTCTCTCTCTCTTCTGTCTTCCCTCTTTTTCTTCTTTTTTCCAGCCATTGAAACTTATTTACGAGAATGTGTGTGCGGAAGATGCTGCCGGATTTGCACAGGCCCAAGCACAGACCCAGGCAGAGCCCGGCACAGCCCGGCAGCATTATGCTGCCAACAAATAGACATATGAGTAGATGTACCAACACAAACACACACTTTCTGTCTGTCTCTCGGTCTCTCTGTCTGTGTGTGTGTCTGTGTGTGTTGCTGCTGTTTGTCTGCTGGGTTTTGCCTTGGGCGTAAGGCGCGTATACGCAATGTGGCGCATACACAACAAGGCGAACCCAGCGCAGCTCTGGAATATTGCAACAAATCCCAAATGCCAGACATGAACAACTTTTAAACTTCCCCACACGCACACACACACTCTCACGCATGAGTAGTGCCTGTGTGTGTGCGTGTGTATGCGTGTGTGTGGCTTGCCTTATAAACATTGATGCGTGGCATGTTAAATTCAAAAAGAGATAAATTGTCTCTACTTAGGCTGCGTGTGGGCGGGGCGAATGAGCAAAATCAAAAGCAATCTCGATGATATTTGCACAGCACACTCGGATTATGTTTTAGTTTTGATGAGGGAGATAGCGAGGGCAGAGGGGCAGAGGGAGACAACGCGTTTAGTTTGATGCGATGATGCATAAAGTGCTCAGCGTATTTACCCGAATTTTCTGCAGATCCTTCAGCGACGATAAAGTGTTGGCTGATTATCGAAAACATGTTCGCCAAATTGTTTAAGCTGCCTTAATGCAGGCAGCAGACTACTGCATAATCACAGAGAGGGAGAGCGGGAGAAAAAGAGGGAGATAAATAGTGCAAACAAGCGAAAGTGTTATACCCTGCCTGTTCAACTTCGCCATTGGGTAGCCTGATAATGGCAATTACAATTAAATCTTATCTCTTTAAGTGGCAACCTGGAAGCTAAATTGTTTGCATTTCAATTCTCACACAACATTTTACAGGGTGTGCCATAATCATCAATTACTCCCGCGAACATAATTATCTTATCAGCACTTCCCAGGCAAACGGGTTGAGCTTTGCTCTTAAAATCACAATAATGCACAGTCATTGTTTACAAAACAAACAATGTTGGGAACTGACTATAAAATACTCAAATAAAAAATAACACTTAATAAACATTTAATGGACTGTCACTTTATTGCACCAGTCAGATCCAAAGTTGCATCATCTTTAATCAAATAATTTGCATAGATTTTCTAATAAATGTTAATTGAATAAAGAGAAGAGAATTGAATAAAGAGAAGAGAATTGAATGAAGAGAAGAGAATTGAATGTAGATAAGGCAAAGTACTGTTTTTAGTGTGTTCTATTAGAGGTTTAAGTTTATTTGTGGCATAATATATATTATTAAAATCTTATATTATTAAAATCTTATAATGACAATATAATTATCGATAAATTTCATTTCATTTTATTTAATTTATTTATTTTTATTTATTGCCCTCTCTTAAGTTTTAACTGAATTTGTATATTTCTTAATGACACTATTTTTTTTTTTTTTTTTTTTTTTTGTAATGACTCTGCTAAATTCTACTCTTTTCAGCCTGTGCTATCTGATTTGCTGCTCTCCAAACCGGTATTACAAATATAAACAAATAAACAGCTGTAGACTTGGCAAAGTTTTGTAGAGTTTATGTAAGAATGTACTTATTAAATTTATAATTTGCTGTTACATACTCTTTAAGAGGGTATTGACAGTTCTCGTTAACTACGCAACGAATTTAGCTGACCTAACCTAACTTCCTTCATATCTATGGCACTCTTGATATGAACTTAGCTAGTACATCAAAACTATAAATAAGTTTCTTAAATTGCTTAGTGAGTCTCCAATTAAATGCATAATAAATTAACTTTATAATTTAATAAAGAACCCCTACGCTTTCACATCCATCTCTATATTGATCTAGTGATCGTCAAGAGCATTCGATGTTCGGCATTCTTGCTTGCTCATCACTAAAAAGTCCCACAAAAATGACTTGTGAAATTGGTTGTTTTTTTGCTCTTGTTTTTTTCCATGTGACGTCGCTTATCAGGACTGAGGTAGGGTATCGCGGGGAGGAGAGTGCAATCAGCAAGTGTGGCAAGTGTCTTATAAAAACGCGATCAGAGTCTGGCGAAATTAGTAGAAATCATCATGCAGTTCAAACCGGAGGTAAGCTTCGATGCGGTCACCAAAGTGTGGTCTGCCGCCACGGACAGTCATCACTTTGCACCAGATCTATCAATAGGAGAGATCATCTTCTACGAGATGCAACGTCATCCCGATCAGATAGCGCAGGTTAGTTCACAGTTTGATGGATTACATAAGAGATGCCTGATAATCGCTGCCACTTCAGATATCAGCAACGGAAAATACCGTTCTCACTCGTGCTGAGCTCTTCATGAATGCGAAACGTGTGGCCAGTTACCTAAGAAGTCTGGAGCTGCAGCAGACGGACATTGTGGGGATCATAGCGAGAAACACCACGAACATCTCTGCCGTGGCATACGGATGCTACTTCAACGGCATTGCCTACCACGCGCTGAACATCCAGTACGAGCAGGCGTACATTGAGAAGCTCTACGGAGTCACCAAGCCCAGGGTGATCTTCTGCGATGGCGATGAGTACGAGAAGGTGCGTGCGGCCACAGCAAAGCTGAACGTGCGCATTGTCACAATGCGCAAACATCCAAGGGGCAGCATCAGCATCGATGAGGTGCTGCGAACTCCCGTGGAGCCTGACTTCAAGCCAGAGCGCCTGGAGCAGGGCAAAAATCAAACGCTGGTCATCATGTGCTCCTCCGGCACCACAGGCACACCCAAGGCCGTTACAGTGACCAACAGCCACAAGATTCTCAATGGAAGTCTGTAAGTAGTCAAAGAGAATCTCAGCTAGAAATGGAATTGAATGAGTTCATCCCTTCCAGCGTGCTTACCACGGCAGATGTGCAGTACACGCACAGCACCCTCGACTGGATAACCGGTCTCATTGTGACCATCACCTCGGCAGTGTTCAGCACTAGGCGCATCATTGCAGACAATGTCTTCGATGCGGAGCTGATGCTGCGCCTCATCGAGGAGCACAAGATCACGTGGGCTCTGCTGTCGCCCTTCCAGCTGGCCATGCTGGTCAGCTCGCCCTCCTTCGAGAGCACCAACTTGTCCAGTCTGCGTCACTGTTTATTCACCGGAGGACGCTGCTCCCTGGAGGTGCAGTACCGTCTCAGGGAGCGTCTGCCCGACAACAACCTGAACTTCTCGTACGGCATGACCGAAGTTGGCATCTGGGCGACCTTTAACTGCCACTTTGATGCCAAACCCAAGTCTGTTGGCCGCCCTACGTCGGGCTTCAAGCTGAAGATTGTGAACGAACAGAACGAGGCTGTGGGACCCAACGAGACGGGTGAGATATGCCTCAACAATGGACAGTACTGGGCGGGTTACTATGGCAACCCGGAGGAGTCGCGACACATACGCGACAACAAGCTGTGGTTCCACACCGGCGACTTGGGCTACGTTGATGAGGATGGTTTTCTGTATGTGGTGGGACGCAAGAAGGATATGCTGAAGTATCAAAACATTATGTACTATCCCTCGGAGGTGGAGGAGGTCATTGCCCAGATGCCCCAAGTGGCGGATGTTTGTGTCTTCGGCGTGTGGAATGACACAACCGGCGACGAGGCAGCCGCAGCTGTTGTCACCAAACCCGGCACCAGCCTGGGGCCTGACGATGTGGTCGACTATGTGCAGACACATGTGAGTGCCAAGTACAAGCAACTGATTGGAGGCGCCATCATTGTGGATGATCTGAAGCGTCTTGCCAACGGCAAAACAAATCGTCCAGCCACCAAGGCGTATTTCCTCGAAGTCAAGGGGCGCAATTGAGGTGGAACAATAGAACAATATATAACTCGCTTATGCTTGTAGGTATCACGAAAAGATTTGACATACACCAGATTTATTCAGTTGTCTATGCATGCACAGAATTGCAGAGAACTCTAGGGATAAGTAGATGAGTTACGAAGGTATCAAACTCGGAATATATTATAATATATTATATAACTAACTGGCTTATTCTTGTAAGTTTGACTATACAATTTGGCGTACATCAAATATATTCAGTGAGCTATGAGTTTCAATTAAATTTACGCAAAAAAACCAGAGTTGTGAAATTATTCGGAATGATATAATAATTATAGCTTCCATATGCTTGTAAGTGTAATTGTAAAATTTGTCATGTATCAAATATATTTAGTAACCTATGCATGTACTGAGTTTCAACTGAATGTTAACATAAATAGCTGAGTTATGAAAGTATCAAACAAGCATCAAATAGGTTATTTCGTATAAATACTACTACTTAAAATATTCTATAACTAGCATAATTTTGACTGTAAAGTTTCGCACATATTACATTTATTCAGTTGTATATATATGCACAGTATTTCACCTAAATCTATGCAGAAATAGCTGAGTTAACAATACCATACAACTTTCTTATGCCTGAAAGTGTAACCATTAAATTTGGCATATATCAAATATATCCAGTTATCTACAATACATAGAGAATATACAGAGAATTTCACCTAAATCTATGCGCAAATAGCTGAATAACGAAGGTATCAGACTCGCATAAAACACTTTAATTCGGAATAAATATTTCTCGATTCAAGGGCAAGTGTTATGCGCTTTAAATGGAACACACTCATATTAATCCTTTTATCTACACACACAAACACATACACATTGTATACACATGTATGCAGTTTTGTAGTCTATGGATTCAGTTCTCTCACATTTAGTTTTTATGTCGAACGACCCTTTTATGTTAGAGCGTTGCTTTTTTTATGATTTCAGCTTCGCATATCGCATATTTTTATTCATTTTCATTCGTTTTAAAGTTAGTAAGAGAAGAGGGAGAGGTGAGAAGAGGAGAGGAGAGGTGAGAAGAGGAGAGGAGATGAGCAGCCTGTGGTTCGGTAAAGGAGAAGGCAGACTGGCAGAGTGATGATGGCTTTACACACGATTGCCTCCCGCACACACACATACCAACACACATACCAACACACATACCAACACACACACACACACACATAGACGTCTTAGTGAGCGTGGATGATGGAATGACAGGCGTTGTTGAGGGCAATTCAATTGGAATTAAATTCAACCTTCCAACAGCGTCTCATCAGCTGTTGTTGCTCTTGTAGTTGTAGCTGTAGTTGTTGTTGTTGTTGTTGTTGTTGGTCGCGTTGTCGGCGTTTCAAGCTTAGCTCTGCTCGTATCAGCCTTTGTCGACCTGCTCTGTATGTGGTTGTGCGTGTGTCTGCGTCTGTCTGCGTTCGGTTGTTGTACAAGCAACTTACACACAAGCATGCACATCTATTTCTCTCTCTCTCTCTCTCTCTCTCTCTCTCTCTCTGTGTGTCTCTCTCACACACTCTCTCTTATTCTCTCTCTCTCTCTGTGTATTTGTAGCCTTTGTTCGGCTTACAAGTTACTTTGTTGCTTCTACAGATGCCAATGGTTAGATTTATAAAGCAAAGTTGCAGTTGCTGTCATTGCTGCTGCTCCTCTAATGCTTCCCTCTCTTTCTACTTCGTCCATTTGTTGCTTGTGACGTGTGTCAATATCCTGTGACATTTCTTGCATGCCGCACACGCGCTCTCTGCTCGTTAGCGGCAATTACCAGCTGCAACAGTTCCCAACACTGCGCTAACTACTGCTCCTGCTCCTTCTTCAGCACCGACTCCTTGCTACACATACTGCCTTTGCAATAGCTGCAGCTTGTGCTCCTGCTACTACTAACATACATGTATAATTACAGCCTTTGCTCCAGCCACAGCCATAGCTCTTTCTGCTCCTGCTACTATCGTAGCTGTCCCTGTAACTGGTGCTGTACCCGCTTTTGTAACTGCTCCTGTAACTGCTCCTGTACCTGCTCTTGTGCCTGCTCCTTTACTTGCTCCCTATTGTACTTCCAGTTGTGTTGCCTCTGTCGCTCACGCTCTTGCTTCTATTGCTCCTTTTGCTTCTGCATTTGCTGCAGCTACAACTTCAGCTATTTCTTCTGGTTTCGCTCCTTATTCTAGTTCTACTTTCACTTCCTTTTCTGCTACTGTTCTTGCTCCTTTCTACTGCTGCTTTCACTCCCTTTTCTACTACTTTTCTTGCTTCTTTCTACTGCTGCTTTCACTCCCTTTTCTGCTACTATTTTTGCTTCTATTTGTACACAACTTCCAGCTTCCACTCCAACTCCCTTGTCTTCTTTCTCCTCCCACTTTCAGTTGTGCTCTCGCACCCCTTCCCTAAAGAACCAGCTCCTGTTCCTGCTCCTGTTCCTGCTCCCGTTCCTGTACCTATTCTTGCTCCTGTTCTTGTTCCTAATCCTGTTCCTGCTTTAGTTCTTGCTCCGCTCTTTGCACCTATTCCGCTAGCCGTGAATACAGCCAGTCTTCTTGCGTTGCCAACATTATCACTTCAACCAACCCCTACTCCACTCCACCCCTTCTTGCCCTGCTGCCACAACAAACTATTGACAATATTGGCAAAAAGTGAGTTTAATTAATCCGCTTTCCGCTTAATTAGGCAATTGACATTCCACCTCTGCCTGTGTGTAATCGATAGTCGCAACGCTTCGCCGAGACCTTTCCATTTATTTAATGCTATTCTAACGAGTCAATTTCATTTAAATAAATAATTGCCAGCATATTAAACAATTGAGCGCATTTTAATTACATTTCAAGTGACAGAGAGAGAGAGAGAGGTAAACCCAACAGCAGAATACCCTGTAGTAAGACAACATGCTGTAGCTGCTTCCAGCATGGCATATACCCCTCAATCACCACTCTACACTGGGTATTTATTTGAATTGCAGACCACAATTATCTTAGCATAATGAAACAATCAAATTGAATTGCAACAAATGCATTAATTAATTGTTTGCGCACTTTTTTCTTACTCTGTTTAAACTTGAAAAAACAGAAAATTAAAATATCTGAAACACGCAGGTTGCGACACGAGATTAATGTACAATTTGTTGCCGAGAGAAGCAACAACAAAGAATGCCAACACGAAGTTTATTTGACTGAGCTCCCGTCGAGAACCTTTCGCTCTTTTTTTCTATTCTGCTCTGATGTACCGTTAATAAATCGCACTTCCAAGTTATTTACCCAAAAGCGACCCAAGCCCGAATGCATAAATCACACGGAACCAAGCGCGAAAATAAAGTTGACCCAGAGGGGGGAGGGGGATGCTGCTCATTGTGTTACGTATACGCCCCGCTGGAAATGTAATTTCTGCGCCCGCACCGCGGCACATAACTTTGGTCATTAGACCAGTAGACCAACCCGTCCCTTTTTATTTGCATTCGCCACTGTCTCGCTCAGCCTCTCTCCCCCTCTCCCTCTCCCTTTCCCTCTGCTAAATTGCAGTTTTTCACATACTTTACGCCATTTGGTGTACGCCAAAAACCTTAAGTACATATCAGAAGAGCATAATTTATATTTGCCTGCAGCAAACAGTCTAGGAGGGTGCCTGCCACCCAGTGCAACCTTATCAATGCGCTGCACTTGGAGGAGTATGGAAATTACCGAGCTGCAGATGCAGTCATAAATTCGGCTTAAAGTGGCGCGCACTCGACGGGACTCCCACGACACCCTAATGGTATTTACAGCATGTTCTTGCTTGTACGCGCTACTTGCTTGCTTCCTACTTAAGACATTGCTAATTGTCCGCCCACGCTGCGTATGAGCAATGCGTAAAGTGCGTGAAAGTAAAGGGAGGGAGGGAAGGAGGCAAGGCGTTTAATGAAGTCGCCAACTACGCTAAACAAATGAGTGTTAGTTGATTATGCACCCTCTTCCCTCGCCCTCGCCCCCTACTTGCCTTGCTTGCCATGATTAATGCCGTATTAAATGTGATTTCAGTGAGGCAACGTTACCAGTTACTTGTGGCACGCGAATCGTCTGTCGTGTCTGTCACAGCGACACGCAAACACTTGCAAAATGTCCTCACTGGCGTGGCAGAAGGAGGGGAAAGAGGGAAAAGCTTCACCATCACAAAACGCATTTTTATGGCATTTTTATTGGAACACGTAAAACGCAAATTGAGCAAGCTCGACGATGAAGTCGGTGCTGCCAGCCCCCCACCTGAAGGAGTAGCATGAATTGAATTGCAGAACACCCCCGCACACCGAACAGTGTGTAAATTACAAGCTATTAAAATTTTAAATGCTCTAACATTACATTAATCAAATGGCCTAGAGTCAGCAGACACTTAAACGTCTCATGGAACTCATGTATCTCTCATGTTTATGGTAATTAGAACATTCACTAGATTTATGCGAGCCATCAATGGTTTGCTAATACCTTCACTGCACAGATGTATTCCCCCTCATACGCATATGCCTGTGTGCAACACCCTGTAGGAAGGTCGTAAAACATAATAGTTATATGATAAATATTCAATTCAATGCAACTTAGACATTCTTTACATCAGAAATCACACTGTTATTGTCTTCTTTTCGGGCTCCAAAGTGTTGGCTGTTCTTTCTCAGTTTCTCTCACTTTTTTAAGACGAAAACCGTTTAAAAAACGCTTCTTTTACGTCAGAGGGGGCTGGCGGCAAACACACCCGTTTTTAACAGCGTAGCAACAGTGCATTAACAGTAACAGTGTTTCACTTTCACACCTTAGCGGGGACAGCAGCCCACTGTTAGCTTTGTAACATTTCACTGTTAAAATATCTATTGCATACTTTCGAGTGGGATGAAGCGGAAGTTTCTATTCAAACCACCAGATGGAGCCAAAACTATATCTCGCTTCGTTCCACCAGAGCGCCACTAACACAGCTGTATGCACACCGATAAGTGGTTACCGACGCCTGCGTTTGACCAGTGTGACCAGATTTTAAGCTTTTAACTTGAAGCTGAGAACACGAGTTACGGAGGACTTTGCAAAACTTACATACAATCAGGAGCAATTCGGGTAAACTAAAAATATATTGGTAAAAAGGATCACACATTAATTATATTTAATAGTTTCAAAACTTTTAGCATTGTATGTGGATCGATATTGAAAATGAATGCAGACATCCCAGAGGCAATGGGAATGAGGGAATGGTTCGAAAATACCTGAAAAGTTTTAATGGTTAATAATATATAGTTTAATTTTTTATTGATCTCTAATAAATTCATATATTTTGTTTTACCCTTAGAAATGTATGTTTAAGGGAATATATAGGGTTGATATTGGTTTTATGAATGTATATAAAAAGGTGTTTACTTTGCGCAGCTCTTTCGAGTTGTTGTTCTTTCTGGTTGACTAGTATTCTCAATTGTTAAAATCGAATAATGCTGTATATGAATATATATGTTTCGTTCAGCTGACGCATCATTTTTGATTGTATATAAAAAGACTATACAGTTATAATAGAGTTGTTGTTTTTTAAATTTACAAAACTGGAAAACTGATGTTGCATTTCGAAGATACCGTTGCATATTTAGTTTCTTAGCTATGTTCGTTATATGTATAATATATGTATGTATGTTTATCTAAGTTTATTGTTAAAGTAAAAACTGCATTGCACATTTTCTCGGAGTCAAACATATGTCTGTGACTGTTATTTTTGTATTTCGTTTGCGTTTTGCTTTATCTTTTTGATTAACGTTCGATATTTTGTTTGGAGTTTGATTCTCATTGTATAATTCTTAGTTCGTTCTAGGTGTAGAAACTTTTTGTAGTTTACAAATGTTGATTTTATTGATCTGGTTTAGTAACTTTAAGAGACAATTCCCCGTTGAAATGTTCAATTAAAATATAAGTTCTTAACACATATGCATACAAATTTATTATATTTTATTTTGTTAATGACTTAAATCGTGTAAGCAACCTATTTTTTACAACTTGCGTTTACGTTTCGCTTTGGATTTGCATTAGACATTTGGCACTAAACAAATATGAACAGATGGTAAGAAAATAAATTATAAAATACACACTATACAGAAGAAATATATTAATATCGACACAATACTCGTAACTAGATGATAAGATTCGAATAAATTAACCCCATCTAATGCTGCACATAGGGGAAGTCGGTCTGCACATGCGCATGAGCGGCCTGGGATTGATTTGGATGCGGATGGTGATGATGATGATGGTGATGATGATGCTGGCACATGCTTGGTTGAGGCTCCAGTTGATAGCCAAGTATTTGCTGCTGCTCCTGCTCCTGTTGATGCTGCACGGAAAAGGTTAGGCCACACGAACAGTGCTCAATGTGAGGCTGCTGCTGCTGGTGCTGCTGTTGCTGTCCGGGTGTGGCATGCACCAAGGCCTGCTCTGTGATGATTGTGGGTGTTGGCGAGGGCGAGGATAGACAATCCTGGCAGTAATGCGATGCCGGCATTGGCGTTTGGGCATGCAAGTGTCCAAGACTCGAATGGAAATGATTGTACAACAACGACGATTGTGGAGGCGGCGGCGGCGGTGGTGGTGACGTTGTTGGTGGTGTAGTTGGCGTCGGTGATTGTGTGGATGAACTGCTTTCCGAGCTCTCTGTGCCAGTATCCGTTGCTGCGCTGCTCGACGTCGATGTAGATGACGATGGTTTGTGTGGCTGATGTGGCTGATCGGGTGGATGATGGCAGCGACATATTGTAACTCAAAAAGTGCTGCCATCGTGATGATTGCTGGATGAAGTTGTGGTTGTGCCTGCCTCAACAGCAGTTGACGTCGGCGCAACAATCGCGTTTCCCCCCGCCGTCAGAATTCCATTGCCATTGGTTGTCTGATGCTGCGGGGAGCTGTAGCCATCGCCATCGCCTTCGCCGGCGCCGTTCTGCTGTTGTTGCTGCAGTTGGTGATTGTGATTGTTAATGGAATGATTGAGAAATAGTTGTGTATTGGGTGAATGCCCCTCATCGCCGCCGCTGGCAATGCCAACTGCCATCAGTCCGCCATTAGCCGCAATGCCCAGAGATTTGGGAGGAATTGGAGGTGGTGGCACTGGAATATCCTCAACATCGAAAGAACTAGTCGAACTCTCGCGTTGTGTTATATTCAGTGATCCCGCGTGCATATTATGCATATCCAGGCTGCCGTTCGAGCTGATGCGACAGTGCTCTCGATGATGCACTGTGGTCAATGAGGCAGACGTCGAAGTTGAGTCTTCACTCAGATTGTTCAACTGATTCAGTTCGCGTGAGCTGGTCGTGCTAATGCCGGAGTCACGAAAGTCGTTTGGGGCATAGCAAACATTGAGATGACTTCCTGCCTCCTGGAAATTGTGTGGCAACGAATGCGGTTGCTGATCTGCCTCCGGATCATCAAAGCTAATATCCACAACAGAGTATTTCTGTCCATGTTGTTGCTGTGCCGAGTGACGTCTCGCTGCGGTATCTGCGCTCGACCCGAAGTCGTTGAATATCAACGGATTCGAGGCACGTTTATCTGGCGTTATGCCACGTGGCGGCAATGGTGGCGCATTGGGTGAATTCTGCATTGGCTGTCGTTTTGGCGGCACCTCTGGACTGTCCATGACACAACCGTTGGTCACAAAATTCTGTGATCGCGGCCTGTTGGGCACTGGTGGCGCCTCGCTGATTTCTGCCAGTGGCAAAGGAATACTGAGACTCTCCTTGCTGAGAGTCTGGTAGGAATTCATGGCTTCCACAGGACGCAGAGTGTCGCCGGGTCGCGTATATATCTCGTCCAGTTCATATACATAGTTGGAGCCAGCGTGCTGCTGCTGCTGCTGTTGCTGTTGGCCCGCAGCATTGCGTTGCTCTGTGGGCAGTGGCGGCAATGGAGTATTCACAATACTCTCCGATGGCTGACGCTTAAGACGCCCCATGCCGGAGAGACTTTGCTTGAGCTGGCAGAATCTTTCCAGCAGACGATTGTGCAACGGTTGTACACCCGTCGGTGCCAGCTGTCCATGCAGCTCCAGCGCCTGTTCGAGTATTTGAATTTGCTCCAATATCAAAACCTTCAGACGCTGCACATTCGCCTGCTGTCCAGCACCTTGTGGTGACTTCAAAAAGTTCTCGGAGAAGAAGGCCTCCTGATATTTGCTAATGCCACCCATCACATTAGCATCGATGGTGCCCTGCAGTCGCATTGAGAATGGATTGATGTTACGCTTGGGATCGCGACGATATTGTACAATTAGATCGGCTAGTTCCTTGCCAGCATTACTGATTATCTCGCAGGCATATTCCACAGGTGTCAATTCCTGCACAGATTTCTGTTTAACCTCAAACCAGCGCAATATGCCAGGCAAGGGGCTGGTAATATCCAGTGTGGTACGCTCAATCCACAACGACTTGAACTCATTGTCCTTGTCCAACGGTCCCTTATACATGGGTCGATCGTATATGAAGCGCGTCACGTCGTTCACCTCATAGAAACGGGCGATCTTCTCGGGCACAGGCACCATGGCTGTCTTCAACGCTTGTGCATCTCCCACAGGCCTCACATTGCTAATCTGAATGTACTGTTCCGGGCCGTTCAATATGGACGCATCTGGTGGACTATTATTGCCCAGAATTTGTGCGCTAGGAAATTCCGTTTGTAGGCGTTGTGTAAACGCGCCAATGCGCTCGTATTCCAGTCCACGATACACAAACTGTTTGTTCTGCAAATACAACAAATATATATGTAAAAGGAGAACTGTAGAGTTCGGTATGCTACTTACCCGCACAAAGAGCGGTAGACCCATGCCATAGAAGCCAACACGGAAATATTCCGGTTCCGGACGCAGTTGTGTCAGTATATTTTGAAAGAACTTGGCTTCCAGTATGAGAATGTCGCTTAACTTATTATAATCGAAGCGACGCGTCTCATAGAGATGTGCCAGTTCCTTGCACAATGGAATACCCTTCTCCCAGCATTTGCCCTTGTCGAAATACTTGAGTATCTGCAAAGATACGAAGATAGTGATTAAACATTAAACTTTGCTAACGAAAGAATAATTTATATAAAAGTTCTTTGAGAACTAAGTTTAGTGGGCGAACAGATTTCCCAGCCTTTAAGTATGCAACACAAAATTTACTTAATTGATTTGAATAAGCCTACCTCATGATAGAGACGCTCCTTACGCTGCCACTCGGGCTGTCCACTATTGTCGAAGGGAGCAAAGCTCTGAGTCTCTCGATCCCAGCTCAGCATGGAAGCATACAATTTCAGCGTATATCCAGCCTCCGTATAGTTCTCCGCCTGAAGATGTAGATTGTGCAGCTTGTAGATGTATCTGTTTTGTCAAAGGAAACATGAAACAGTTATAGCATTATTAGAATTAACATTAAAAATGATTGCAATAACAAACCTTAGGTACATCTCCTTGCGATTGATTTCATTTTTATAGAAATTCAGTAGATTCACTGTGCAGGTCATACGTTTGTCCCGATTCTCTTCGCCCTGCATTACACTGCGGTAGTCGAGGAGTCGCTCAAGCAGACGAGTTACTGAACTTATAAAAGCTGTGCCAGCATCCTTCCAGTTCGGGTTCTCCACTTGCACTTTCTCCAGCAAACTACACAAAAATTAATGTAGAAAATTTAGTAATATTCCAATTAAATGTTGTACAGGTTTAAATTAAAATTAAAACAGAAATAAGTAAACAGTGGACAGTGGTTTAGGCGCAAAAATAAAGCTGTTTTCAAGATTTACAATAAATTTCTAAGGAATAAAAAACTAGACAAAAAGAGGGCGTGTTGAACTTACACCAAGCTGAGATGTTCCCTTTTATGGATGGCGATTGCAATGAGTGAGTGAGGTGAGACATTTATACATACATTTATATATACAGTTAAACAGACACAAATAGAAATATACAAATGGTACAAGAGCTCCCAAACTGACAAGGCATCACATATTTGAATCGAGAATATTGTCGATAGTTTGGTAGCTCCACTTAAGTTGTATTTTAGTATGAACTTGTGTACTTACATTGTGCTGAAGAGTTCGCGATACTCATCGTCACCTTTGTTCTCACTGATCAACAGATCGAGCTTATCAATGAGTTCACTTTCTACTAGCCTGAAGGAACCACGTGCAGCCTGCAGAATAGAAGGTAAATCTTATAGAACCTCTTGCTTGCACTTAATCCAACTCACCTGTTCACACTGCATCATGTCGTAGAAGACAGACAGTGTGGCCTTGCGTAGTGCCGGCTCTGGCACCAGTGTGACCTCCAAAAAGGGACCCACCATTGAGGGTATAAAGTGTAATTTCTGTTCACCCAGTTGCGACCACATGCTGAGTATTTGAAAGCCCATCAAGACACGCATATCGCCGTGTGAGTGTAGAATCTTCAGTCGCTTCGGCTCCCTGTACTGTTCCAGTTGCAGCGAGGGTTGTGTGAGGAAAGTGACCGCCAGACTGAAGTAACTCCACCAGAGTTGAGAGTCGAAGGCCTGTGGCCCGAGGAAACGATAGACAAGCGGCTTTGCGAACTCCTCCAGCGACTTGCGCAGCACATCGTTGGCGGCCAGCTTCATGATGAGCCAATCGTTGGGATAAACCAACCAATCCTGGGTGAGTAACTCTTCGTAGACCAGCAGAGATTTACTGAGAAAGTCCTTCAGATCACGTGGATCTTTATTCGGTGTTAGCTCATCCCAATAGCGTTTGTAGTGCGTCTCATCGAGCAGTTGCAACAGTCCCAAAAGACATGCCACCAATTGTGGCAGCACAGCATTGGAACCCTCCATTATAATACTGATAGTTCGTATGAGTATGCCCAGTATATTCTTGCACAGCGAGTCCAGATCATGTTGCAGCGTATTGGTCACCTTGTCCCGCTGCTCTCGCTGCAGTTCGTACAGCTGTGTAAGAATCTCCGAGAGAATTTCGGCACAGAGACGCAGCTCATCGCGGCGACTGAGATGCATGCGCAGATGTTTGCAGGCCACCGAGAGCACAACAGTGCGGGAATCTACAAAATAGATAGGGAAGTTCAACATGGAAATCTGCATTAAATTGAGGGCTTACTCACCATCCTCGTGAAAGAGTTCGCCGGAAACAAGATCTTTGACAGCATTCAGCTTAGCCTGAATGAGGCGAATGGGCGCTCCACGAGGTATGGCATCGAGCATGTTGCGAGCCAGCATGCCCAGCTCGGGGGCAGGCAATGTATCCTTAAGCTGCTCCAGCACTACGCCCGTTGAGTTGAGCAGCGCCTCCTGCGTTGGTATAATGACATCGTACGATGGCACAGCCAACATGCCATTCAAAGCCGTGAATAGTGAGTGTAGATCACGTCGAAAGGAGTCTTCATACTGGCCACCAGTGGCACGTGCAAACAGTCGACGCGATTGAATCAGCAGCTTAAAGATATATTCCAGAGATCCGAAGCATTTCTGAAAAGGATCCGGATGCTCAGCCTTGGTCATAAAGACAGCCATATGCTCCACCGATGTAATGAGTCCCTTGTACACGAGGGCGGCGGCAAAATGATTCTCAATGTACTCATTCATCACGGGCCGAAAATGCTGGAACTTGTTGCTCTGCAACAGACTGAAGATGCTGACAAGCACATGGAAAACCAAACCCGAGTGCTGGGTGCTGTTTCCCTCCTCGTTGGAGAACATGGCAAATAATGCGTCCAGCACATCCTGCAGAAACTTCACCAACTCCTCGTCGTTCAGCCGCAGCACGCCAGTGAGAGAGTCCTGTATGGTCTCGGGATGTGCACGCCACTGCAGCAGCGAGAGCAGATCAGCATTCTGTGTCAGCTTCGTGGAACAGAGCAGGGAGCGCAGTACGAACACCTCCTTGGAACTGCGACTAAAGCAACCGCCACAATCCATTTTAGCCTGGGCATCCCGTGGCCTGCACTGCAGGCGTAGGTAGTTGGAAACCTGAAGCTTGGCAGGATCTTCACACTTGTACACATACAGCTCATGTTGCCCGTCACTCAGTGTGGCACCACTGGTGTCCATGAGGCGGGCAAAGCTAAACGCAAACAGCTTCGGCTCGGACTTGTCGCGTGTCGAACAATGTCGAAACTCGAAGCGAACGTGGGCGGTGGCAAATCGATCGATGGGCACACTCAGACGCAGCATCTCATTCCAATTGGGTGCATTCTGATGGTAAAGTATCATCGAACGATATTGAGGCAGTGTATCCATGCCTGAGGCTCCCCACAGGCAATCGGTTAACACATTGCCAGCCACGTCTAGCACAACTACTGTGACCAGTATATTCTTGCCAGTATTTTTACCACCACGTTCGAATTCGCCCCGCTCCAGGGTGAGGAAGAGATCGTTACGCACATCGCCGGGCATTATGACATCGGGGAAACCCATTTTGCGTGTTATTGTTGTGCCCTGGAACAGCAACGGTTGCTCCTGTCGCGCCTGTCCCAGGCCACCGTGCAGCAATTTCAATGAAACCACAATTCCTTGCGTGCTCTGATTTCCAGTCTGAATTGGTGAATATTTTCCACTTGATTTCTTGATTATCAGCTCGGGCAGCATATGGAAATCCTTCTCCTCGCTCTGATACAGCTTAAAGCTATACTCCCGCTCCTCGGACGACTGCTGATCCAGGCTGCTATCGAACTGACTAATGTCGCCCAGCGAGAGTGCGCCCACGCCGAAGGGTCGACGATAGGTGGCGCCACCCAAGCACGAATTGTTCTTCTCAGTCTTCTTGATTGAATCGGATTGTATTATTTTACCCACACGCATTACCACGGCCACCAGATGCAGTTCCTCATTGAGATCGGCAGCACCTAAAAATCAACACGAAATTTCAGCAACAATAACTTTATATTATATAGATATATTTACCCAGATCTGTAAAGACAGTGCAGTTGCTGCGCAGCTTCTCGATGTAGTTGGAGAAACCATCTTTGGAGATTTTCACCAGAAAACGTTCGGACAGCGGTCGCATGCGATTGCCATCGTACAGAAAGAAATAAACCTCCGCATCGTCGCCCCCAATGCGATGACCAAAGTCTCGCATGCAAAAATACAAATGATGACTCAGAATTTTGCGTTGTGTCTTGCGGCGCAGCGTGCCGCGACTCTGTAATGGCAGATTATATAAATTAGATATATGTTTTTTGTATGTTCATAGGGTTAAAGGTATTAACAGGCAAAAGGAAGCATCTCTGACGCCATAAGGTACATATATGTTTGATCAGCGTCAACAACCGAGTCGATATAGCCATATCTGTCTGTATGAACGCCTAGATCTTGGAGACTATAATAGCTAGCACTATCAAATTTAATGACAATATGTCTTATTATTTGCTTGCAGCACAGGTTTGTATAAAGCCAAACTAGGACTGCTCCTGACCCCAAAAATCGATAAAAGTCATATGACAAGAGTAATTATAAAGTTAGAAAATTCATTTTTATTGTGTGCAAACATTTTCACTATCAAAATGAGTTCTTAAAACTTGATTACGATCGGATAACTAAATTAAAAGTTATTTAAGAAACAATACCATATAATAAATAGTAGATCCTACTTACAGTAGCTGTTTTACTTATATAAGATTATTTCATTTGCAATGGATAAAGATATGTCTACTCACCGATGATGCCTTGGCATTATCCGCACTGTTCACGTGCACATTGTAGAGCTTTACAATCCCAATGCCATGGGGATCAACTGCCAGTGGACCCACTCGCGGCACCAAATCGAGGCCCAATTTGCTGCAAAGATGCCAGAGATCGTTGATGTTTGTGTAATAAAGTAAATGAAATGTGATCGATATGAGGAGAGAACAGCTAAAATAACTTTGCCACTTAGTCACGTTTCGAGTAGGGGCAATCTATGCGATAGGGAAATGAATCAATACCAAAGTCGAAGTCGAAGTCAATATGCAGGCTGCAGCTGTGTGATTCTTTGGGACACTATCGGGGAGTAGCTTAAATGAGTTTGACGCACACCTAATTAATTGCCAAGGCGCGAGTGAGAGTCGTCGTCGTCGTGTGGTGCGCCAACATCTTTCATTCAATTTGGTCAGTCAGCGCCCCGCCATGCCTCGACAAGGAGCGGAATCATTAATCATTTGCGCTTCCCAAAAATAAAACCACGTGAAGCCACATTGAAAGGTAATGGGAAAATTTTTACTTGCTATAGCAAAGTGAGGAAGGTGGTGGGGGAGTGAACTCTATTGTTGAAAGATTTGACTTAAGTGGAAAAGGTTCAGAATAACTTAGATTTAATTATAATTGAATATATAAAACTGGCAATCTAAAGTACTCTAAGAGAAATATATTTATATAAGTGCATTATATATTTAAAGTATCCCCTTATTAGTTCTATTAAAACAACTTTAAACATTTTAGATAATCATCTTAATGACTAAATCCTATACAGAAGTACAACAGCCTTATGGCCTTATAAAGTAGGTGGCATATTGTATTTATATGTATACCATATGGTGATAATAAATGTTAAGATTCTCGAGCAGAAGTTGCCCATGGAATCCGCTTGATATGACGCATAAATCTGGCTTCAAAAGTTGCTGCCAGTCTTTCAACAGGTACCAAAAGAGAGACGAATTGAGAGAGAGAGAGAGGGTGAGGGGGGAGTGGCAGAGAGGCAGAGAGACTCGCACAAGTAGGGGGCAAGCTCAAGCGCACAGGTAATGGGTTCACGGCATTCCGGTGGCGCATACGAGACTTAACCTGGCAGCAACAGCCTCAGCGAGAGGGAATATGTTGCCGACGTCGTCGTCGTCGTGGACGGCAGCAGCAGCAATGTTGCTACCTCGGCTACGCTTGAGTTTTTCTACCTGACTTACGCAATGAGCGAGATGGCAGCTATCAGCTGCTGGGTCAAAGTGCGCCAGAGGGAGATGGCGAATGCGCCGCAGCGTGAGAGAAGAGAGAATGACGAGTCGCTGCTCGGAGCCGAGCCAAAGAAGCCGTTTTGTTGTTAACGAGGCCTAAACGGCTTTCTCGTTGTTGTTGTTATTGAGAGTACGATCGCTGAGAGAGATAAAGAAAGAGAGAGAGAGGGAGAGAGAGACAGTCAGCTTGCGAGAGAGCGTGTGCTCTCATAGTAACAACATGAATATGTTTGTAGTTTCCATGTTGGAACTGGAACTGGTCGAGAGCGAACACTGACAGAGTGTGTGTGTGTGTGTGTGTGTGTGTGTGTGTGTGTGTGTGTGTGTGTGTGTGTGTATATGTGTGCCACCTCTGTTACGCCTTAAACTGCGCAACTGGGAGCTGGTGGAGTTGACGTGACCAACAGAAATGCCTGCGCCACAAAATGTATCTTATGGATACAAATATGAGAGGCGCGTGTGCGCGTGCGCGGATGCCGTCGCTTTCAGCCTGTTGCTGTTGCTGCTGCTGCCGCTGTTACTGTTGCTGCCACAACATCCACACGGTAGCACTGCTCGTAATGAACCCTTTAAATCGTTTTTAATTAAGTCAGGCCCGTTTCGAACTACAGCACAGCTGAAAATTCATTCTCAATACAGAAATGCCTCTCCTTATCATTGAGTGTGTGTGCGTGTGTGTGTGAGTTATGCATTGATTTAGAAATTTATCTGATGAAATTCACCAAATTCTTCGCTTTGAATTTCAATTTTAAGTGTTGAAAATCTATAATGATATCAGATACGAGACATCGAACCATACGAGGTGAGAAAAGAGAGAGAAAATTAATTATTTACACATCGATAAGCAACGCAGCAGCAGCAGCAGCAGCAGCAGCACGAGCAGAACAGGCAACGCTGTCAACCACAAGCGGCAAGAGCAACACGTCGAACGTCGCAACGTCGCGACGACGACGTATTGAAGGTATTGTATCTGTGTATCTGCAGGTCTGCGGCAGCAACAGATACATTTTTATCACAATCACACATGCCATATATCTTGTATTTAATGTCTTTATAAAAGGTGTAGCTGTGAGATACATTTCAAGCGTCCCAGGGCACCGCGACAGCAACAGCAACAGAAACAGCGACAGCCACAGACAGTAAACAAACAACAACAACAACAACGAGGAGGAGAACGACGACACTGGCAACAGGGCAGGACATGTTGCTGTCGCTGCTGTCGCTGCTGCTGCTGTTGCCGCTGTTGCTGCAGCAGCCATTTCAAAATGGCATTTCATTATGCCACAAATGCGAACCGGCTGAGTCATCTTGCCAACGAGTTGCCAGAAGGAGTTGTTGGTGAAGGGGGAGGTGGGGGCTGGGCTGGGCTGGGCGTGCATGCAGCTTGGTAACAAACAACATGGCTAGGCAACTCTCCACCAAAGTTCTCTCTGCACATGCAAATCGATCTACAAGTGTGCATCATATGTCTTTGTGTGTGTCTGTGTGCGTGTGTATGTGTGTGTGTGACAACTCATCGACACACTTTAACCCTGGACCAAGCACTTGATGCCGGGCAGACAGCATACGCACAATATAAACTCTGTTGAAGCTTAGAAACAGTCTTAAATATTGCAAATTTATCGGGAAATATTGGTATATTTTTAGTATATACTAAAAAAAGTCATATATATATAGTATAGAAATATAGAACTCAAAGTATATACCAAAAAATTCGGAATATTAGTAGTATAGCCCGAGTAACATAGAATATATTTAGTATATACTAAACATTATAGAATGTTGTTAGTATATTCCAAGACATGTAGAATATGTTGTGTACATATACCATGCAATATAGAATATTGATGTTATATACCAAGAAATATTAAATATTTTAAGTATATACCTAAAAATATTGAAAATTTTAGTATACACCAAGATATATAGTATATTTAAAGAAAATACTAATATAGAGTGAGCATACTATATAGTAAATAGTAAATATTAGGTATGTATCAAACAACAGAATATTTTCAGAAACATAGACTCATTTTTGAATAAATACCAAGAAGTTTAATATTCTTTTAAGTATTTATCCAAAAGGTAACAATACACTCAGTACATATTAAGAAACATACAAAATTTGCAGTATAAATGAAAAAATATCAAATATATTTAGAATTTATTAATCAATATATATAGAATATCATTAGCAATTATCAAGAAATATAGAATATTTTTAGCAAAATTCGGAAAATTAAACAAAAGTTCTTATTCTTGGCCGTCCGCCTAAGAGAGGTGTCCGCTATGTGAGTTTTGACTGTATACAGCCCATAAAGATGATTTCTTCAGAATATTTTGCTGACCTTAGACCTAGACATATCCGTTATCTCTCCCCATGTGTGTGTAGTATTTCTCATTTCGTAAAAAAACAAATACGATAGTCAATTTCAAGGAAAAGATTATTTATCATAAGGGGTGGCTAATGAGCAGCATATCTAAGTACATATCTTTATATAGAGTATGCATGGGACTATCTAAAATTGTTAACAATGTGTATCTTAAGTTTTCAAAATATAAAACAGAGTCAGCTCCAATAGAGTTGTACCCCCAGAGCTACCCTAGAGCTGCACCTTTATTAGAGCAGTCGGAGTAGCAGGTTTCTTATAAAGCAATAAATTCTCAATGTTGACAATGTGGAGCGCAACCAAACAAAAGATAACTCCTGATCCAGATACATATGATATGTGTGTGTGTGTGTATTATCATGGGCTGGGGTTAAGCAAGTAAATCAGCATACAGACACACAGAGAGACCGTCTCGGGACTCTAATGCCGGGGCGATTGGTCTGCTTGCTCTACCTGTAGGTGGTGGCAAGGTTGAGACAACTGCGCCCAGGTAAAATGCGCTCGGGTAAAACACACACACACACACAAATACACCGCGAATGCAATCTGAGCGTAATTTCAAGTCTGGAGCCGGAACCAGTTGCGATTGCGATCATCCAACTGGTTCTCCGAGAGCGCAGAGAGACCAAGAGAGAGAGAGAGAGAGAGAGGGTGAGACCGAGCAATAGAGAGCGTATTTGTATCTGTTACTTTGTCTGTGTGCATGTACGTGCGTGTGTGCATGTACGTGCGTGTGTGTGTGTGTGCCAAGCATTGGCCGCGCTTGGCAGTGGCTCACGTCAGAGTCAGTAGGTTTTGGAACGCCGCTGAGCGCAGCTGCACATTTGTAGTAAACGGTAATCACAGTATAAGAGGCAGAAGCTACTCCAAGTGAAGCAGCTCAAGCTGCAGTTGTTAAGTTGTTGCTACATACAGCTACAGATACAGATACAAATGCAGCTACAGATACAGATACAGATACATTAACCAAGTGCAGCCACAGCTGAGGCGGCCGATCTGCGTCTATCGCCAATGCGTGCGTGTGCGCGTGTGTACGTGAGCCAGTGTGCGTGTGTGTGTGTGTGATATAGAAATCTTTGATAGCCCGAAATAATATTTGCAACAATGTGTAAGAAACTTGAAACTTGAAACTGAAACACAGACAGTACTAAATGCCAAGCAAGCACTAAATTAATGGCCTGCAAAAAGCGGCTGAAACAAGTTTTCAAAGTGTCAAAGTGGTTATAAATTTTTGGTCAGCGAGAAATGCCAATTTGGGCAGGAGCAAAAGAATCACTTACAAAGCGAGCTGAGAGGTGCGCGCAGCAGGCTGCAGCCAGTTTGCTAATCTTGGTAGCACAAAAAACGAAAGAAAAAGAAAAAGAAACACACACACACAAGAAAACGAACCCAAAGCGCAACAGTTCCCCCGACCCATACACGATTGGGGGCCGCTCTCTTAACTACAAACAAAAAAAAAAAAAACGAAAAAGAAAATACCTTAAAACCAGTTTTTTGAAAAATTTATTGAAAAAAAAAATGAAAAAAGGCAGCGCCGCGAACGCAAAGAATTGAAGTTGAAATGAAGTGCGGCTCTCTCTTTGTATCTGTGTGTGAGCGTGCTTGTATCTGTGTCTCAGTGTGTTTATGTGTGTGTGTGTGTCAGTGTGTGTATGTCAGTTTAGGGCAGAAAACATTATGTATGCTGAAGGCAGAAGCTGCTGCAGTTTTGAAAAGGAGTAGCTGCTGTGGCTGCCGCTGCCGCTGCGCAGATGCAGATACATTTTGAACGCGATTGCCGCGAGTGCGACAGAGACAACTCTAGTGCAGCAGCAGCAGTGTGTATATGCACGTGTGTGTGTGTGTGTGTGTGTGTATTTTAGTGTTGTATATGAGATGCTGTCTGTGCCTGCTATATTCTCTGTGCTGAAATGAAATCAAGAAAACAACAACAACGACAACAACGACAGCAACATGACAAATTTGCATATAAACAAAGCGCCAAAGAAGAATTTCGATGGCGAAGCCAACAAAAAGTCAACGATAACGATTCCGCTACTCCTCCCCTCCCCTCCTGCTCTTACCACTATACTCTTTGAAAAGAAAACAAAGCGAAACAGAACCTGATCTCAATCTTGTGATCGAATTCAAGCCGTTAGCTTATGCCATATATACAACGCATAGAGGACATACAAAAGCTTTGACTTTCAAGTGTACAGCAGTGGGAAATACACATGAAAAGACACTCACACACACACACACACACACACACACACACACACACAGAGTTGTAATCGTATGTGTCCCCTAGAAAAGCATCGGCAAAGTGAAATTTATGCGTGGGTTGACAAAGCTTTAGCTCATTTACCGGTTCTGAGCCAAACTCGAAGAGACCTCAAGATCTTGGTCTTCGAAAGGCCATTCAACCCACCAGTGGTTTCTTTATAAAAGTCGCCAGATTAGATTAGATTGTATATGGAAAGAAAAGGAACAGCACAGAGGAAGAAGAAGAAGAGATATGTTTGAGAAAAGATATGTATGTTTCCTTCACTGTGCGTTTTCTATTTCCATTTCCTCCAAAATAAACACTGTACGTCATAGCTGCGAGTTTCGACTGTGCTTGCCAGCACTTACTTAATTATAAGTGCGGCTTGTAGTCGCGATAAGGAGGAGGAGGCCATCACCGACGGAAATGTGTACTTGCTCATTATTAGTAAAATGTCACGTCTGTCTGTGTGTGGGTGTGTGTGTGTGTGTGTGTGTTGTGCTAGATAGTGTAGAATGTAACGCTACAGTGAAGCACCATTAGAACAAACTCAGGAAGGCATTACTCAGCTTATGACTATATCCAGCACTGTAATACCTATATATTTATAAGTATTTATTACATATTTCATATAAACATTTATTTTATTCGAGTTAGTCACTCTCTAGCCAGTCTTCACTGTAGTTAAACACAGCTTCGCGGACCTTTTAATTGCATAATAACTACACAATCGTCATCACTCACAAAAAACACACACACATAACTCATACTCATCTCTCTCTTCTCTCTCTCTCTCTCCCTCTCTTTCTCTTAATTGTTTCAGTTTTAGTTTAGTTAGCTGTAACAAAGTCGGAGCAACAATTAGCAAAAAAGAACAAGAAGAAGAACAGGAACAGGCACCGCAACAAGTAGAAGCTTCAACATGGCGGTCTTTGGCATGGTATCGGCTGTATCCAGCTTCATCAAGATACGATATCTGCTGGACAAGGCTGTTATCGATAACATGGTCTTCCGATGCCATTACAGGATTACAACAGCAATACTCTTCACCTGTTGCATCATTGTGACTGCCAACAATTTGATTGGTAAGTATAACGAACAGTTTAGCACCTGCTTAGCACAGCACGATTTGAGGCTCTTTAAACGTATTCGATTTAGTGCAGTCGTAGTGCAAATGAAGAAACCACGATTACGAATACGAGTGCGATAAATGTGCATTCAAGTATTTGAGAGACATGCTAATGCAGCATAAACGCTATTGACACTGCTGCAATGTTGGAAGTTCCAATTTCGAAACTGATTCGCGCTTTCTAAATTCAATTCTTTTTTTTTGGGCTCACACGAGACACATTGCTCAGATTTCGGTTGAATAAATGCATGAGTCATGTGAATAACTGCTGAGACAACGTGATCGTACGTGCCCCTCACTTGTGAGCCTCGATCCCTGAGCCAAGTTAAGTCAGTTAAGTCAGTTGAAAGCCCAAAAGCATTAAAAGAAACACTCAAGAAGTACAATCACAGCGCAATATAAATATTGACAATTGAGTTCTAGGAAACTTCTCTGCAACCAGTTTTGTTTACGTAAGCACACACACACACACACACACGCACAGGGAGACCGGGAGAAAGAAAGATAGAGAGAAGAAATAGGGAAACGAAATCATGTTGAAGTTCTACTTAGATGGCACACCCAAATATTGTCACACCCTGTAATGTGGTAGAATCCATGCTGATAGCAGTGCATACCCTATCTGCCACTCAGTTTACTCAGTTGTCTTAGGCAATTTGTACAGATTGAGATTGCCTTAATGCCACTTAAGAGGCTGATGATGAACGACATTTGCATTTAAGAACTGCGCGTGCATTTGATTTAGACTCGAGATTCAGTTGTGTGCACACGGGGTCAAGTTCCATTTGCATAGCAAGAAACTGTATGCATGCTAAGGGGAATTTCAACCGAAATCAGTTTGGGGTTAACTTATCTGCTTATCTACAAGGAAATAACTCATAAAATCAATTGCAAAACCTTTTCCACTCTCCCCTTAGGTGATCCGATAAGCTGCATCAACGATGGCTCTATACCGATGCATGTCATCAACACATTCTGCTGGATTACATACACTTTCACGATACCTGGTCAACAGCACCGAAAGATCGGCACAGATGTGATCGCACCAGGTGTCAGCAATGATTATGGACAGGAAAAGCGCTATCATAGCTACTATCAATGGGTGCCCTTCGTGCTCTTCTTTCAGGTGAGTACCCACCCACAACTACAGCACGGATAAGACTGAGACTAACTTGAATTATAATCTTGCTACACAGGGACTCATGTTCTATGTACCTCATTGGATATGGAAGAACATGGAGGATGGCAAAATACGCATGATTACCGATGGTTTGCGCGGCATGATCACTGTACCAGAGAACTATCGCAAAGATCGACAGGATCGCATCATAAAATACTTTATGGACAGCCTGAACTCACACAATGGCTACTCCTTTGTGTACTTCTTCTGCGAACTGCTCAACTTTATCAATGTGATTATCAATATCTTTATGGTGGATAAGTTTTTGGGTGGTGCTTTCATGTCCTACGGCACTGACGTCCTCAAGTTCTCGAATATGGATCAGGAGGCACGTTTCGATCCCATGATCGAGATATTTCCAAGACTGACCAAGTGTACATTCCATAAATATGGTGCCAGTGGATCTATACAGAAGCACGATACGCTCTGTGTGCTCGCTCTCAATATACTCAACGAGAAGATCTACATATTCTTGTGGTAAGTGCGACATGATCAGATTGATGTATGTCAATTTTATTAACTGTAATTCTTGTCGCCCACAGGTTTTGGTTTATCATCTTGGCCACAGTTTCTGGCGTGGCTGTGCTCTACTCCCTTGTGGTTATCATGATGCCAACCACACGTGAAACCATTATCAAACGCTCCTATCGCTCAGGTCAGCGTAAAGAGATAGCTGGACTAGTTCGCCGTTTGGAGGTGAGTACAAAGCATAACATATACATCAAGTATATATAACTAAAACTTGATCTTCTGTTTATCATCTTCTGCAGATTGGCGACTTTTTGATCTTGCACTTCCTTAGCCAGAATCTCAGCACACGATCCTACAGCGATATGCTGCATCAGCTCTGCGGTTTACTGGGCGCCTCACGCACCCCATCGGCCCCATCGACGCTCGAAATGAATCCGATAAGCCATCCCATATATCCGCCCGTGGAGGCTTTCGGTGGCAAGGAGACCGAAACATAGATAGGCACATGCAATACGAATGTGGCGCTAATAATTTCAATGATTTCTCAATATAATATTTGTAGACAGCGATGTGACAATGATGATGATGATTCTAGGAGGTTTTCTAGGTGTTTTTTTGTAGCAGTTTAGCAGCGTTTTAGGCTTTTAGGCTTTCATTTATAATACTTATTGAATGTATTATGGTAACATCACCTCTGAGACTGTTTCAAGCGAAAGATACTACATATACTATGTCAAAACGAAAGAAAATTCTTTAGCTAAATTCTATTTCTTTTATAAAGCAAAACAAATTGTTAAATTTTGATCCCAAAACATATAAAAGAAATTCGATATATATTAAAAAACAAAAAAAAAAAAAAACTGAAGCCGCATAAAAAGACAGTCAATTCAAAAGTGAGAGAATGAATAGGAGAACACACAGGCAGACCGTGCAATTTGTAGGTTCGATTGTGGATTGATAAATTTATCCGATATGCTTATATACATACTACAGACCTAAACGCTACTACTTGTATCCGTAGTAACGTTAATAACGATGCGCCATTTAAATATATAAACAATTTAGTTTACCATTTTAGCTCTATAGTTTGCTATTTGAGGCGTGTCACGATCACGCACGCTAACGATACGATACGTTGATCTATCTATAATATACACACATACTACAACATACATCCGTACATATGCTGAGACATGTTTACATCTCCGTAACCATAGTAATCGAAATATTTGACATACACTACATTTACACACATACGATATGCATAATTAATGCGCTCTCGCTATTTTGTCTTAAAGTTTAGTATACAAATGTATGTAATTTTAAGCAATTTTGTTTATAACAAAATTATTGTGATTATTGCTAGAAAAGAACACATTTTACATAAAGAAAACAAACTATCTAAGTTTTTAATTGTAATAAATTGTAATAAATACGAAAAACGAGTCTATTTCATATCATCTAAAGCATTTTCCATTGTCAATCTGGAAACTGAGAGACTCTTTTGAGGGATTATACCATATATTAATCGACACAGTTGTAACATTGATCTAATTCAATAGTAGAGGGCAGAGCTAAGTATATTGCTGAAGCCCTTCTCTATGGCGTATGTAATATCCTTGCGGAACATAACTTCAATGTAAGAATTATCAAAGCCATAATACAATTGAGAGCTACGTTAATTATCATTACTTAAAAACTCTCAGATATATAGTGCACCTGATGAGGTTAAAACTCTCTTTCAGTTTAGTGTTTCTTATGATATCGATGAGTTTTCACGAACTAAACGACCTTATCTAGTCAACTGAGAGAAGGTATAGACAAATATATACGATATATTCTGCAAGATCATAACCTAAATATACAAACTTCTTGCTACGATCTTTTAGATATATTGTATGCCTGATAAGGCTAGAACGCCCTTTTAGTTCAGTGTTTCTTAGAAAATTCATTATTTATCCTGGACTGATCGACCTTATCTCGTCAATTTCAAAAAGGTGCTAGCCTAGTGATGCACTCCTTGTACATGTCCCTAACTGAAATACTGTGAGTATGTGCTCTGGTGTCTCGTCTAATCTCTGCCACTCTCTCTCTTTTCTCCCTCTCAATAGAATCATATTACTAAGTACTTCTGCATGGATTCTCAAGGGATTCCTGCTTAACATTATAACCTGTTTAATCCTCTTGAGGTTGTAGTAACTTAAAAGATATATGCAATAGATTGATGTACGCTCACTATAATTTGGCTTCTTGGCTTGTATCGTAGCTTCTATTATCATTTTTCTTAACTTACCGATTACCCCAGTCGATCTTTGATACTACAACCATTTGCAGTTCGATTGTCTGATCTTGTGTCATGGTGGCGCTCAACAATTCGCGACGGCTCTCCAATATGGAAAACATAACTTTGCGCAGTGTTTGGAATTTGTACGCTTCGCGATCCTTTAAATACAGATAATAATATTAATATACAATATACATACATTAATTACTCCTTTACACTCACCACATAGAGACGCTTCCAGATTTCAGACCATTCACGCAAGACTTGCGTGCACTCAGCGACAACAGGATCAATTTTCGACAGATCTTTGATGTGTATATAGGTCTTAGGGAAGAGTCCAACGGCACGCGACTTTCGCGGACATGAGCCACGATACCAATACTTGCACTCCTCGACAATATCCACAGAATCGCCCACGTCCAGTGGCAAACCAAAGCGAACATCGCCATGCCAATTGTGAATGGCTGCAAAGAGCAGAAGGAGCAAGAGGAGGAGGAGAATGATGAGTTAGATAAGTTTAGATTGTAGATGCAGCTACAGAGATACACATGTAACTGTCTTGGATAGTTGCAACCAGTTGCGCCTGTTGGCCATGACATTGCGGGAAGACACATCGCCAGTGCCATCGCAGTCGCCTGCCTGCCTGGCTGCCTGGCTGCAATTAAAGTGCCCCCATGAGTGGCCACTTGAGCATGCCAAGAGTGGCACAACAACAATAAATACTTCAACTATAAATAGGCAAATGGCTTTGGAAACAAAATATGTAGGGGGTGTGCGCTCGTATGTCTGCAAGAGGCGACAGCAGCAACAGCAACAGAAGCAACAACAGCAGCATCAGCAACAGCAGCAGCACTTGGGCACGCCGGCAATTGAACACTTGGCACAATGCAGACCGCGCTCCTGTTCCTGGAGCTGAGCTGAAGCTGCAGCCAGGGAAGCCGTGGAGCCCGAGCGGCGCCGAGAGGCGACGTTGCTTTGTAATAGGAAGAGTGCCAGGCAGGGTGGGTGTGTGGTGTGTGTGTGTTTGTAATGGGTGTGTGTGTGTGCGTTGTGCTGAAAGACAAACGAGCGGGCACGGCATGAGCATATCAACGAAAGGAGCTAATAAAACGCACAAACAGACAAGCAGACAGACAGAGGGAGGGTTGGGGAAGGGGAGTTCAGGGAAGGGAGGTAAGGAGTGTAAGTGTATATGTATATATATGTAGCAGTGTAAGTAGATATGTATATGTCACTGTCTGTCGAATGAAATGCTTCACTGCGATGAAAATGGGCAAACTGCTTCCTGTTTTTGCCGCTGTCTTTGCTGCCTCTACCACTGCCACTGCCTCTGCCACTGCCTCTGCCTCTGCCTCTGTCGCTGTGCTTTATGCTTTATGCTTGCCTCGACTGCCTTCTTCAACAAGTCGCCGCCTGAAGCTTGATTTAAATGGATTCCAAGCTGTTAAATAGCTGAAATTTCATAATTTAAAATGCCACTGAAGTTGGGGCGTGACAGAGTTGGTCGAGGGAGGGAGGTGGCTGAAAACACTTCAACTGGCGCAGGCAAACACTCCAGCAAATGAGCACACACACTCCCACACACATACACACATGCACGCACACTAGCACACAAATGGCGCGGCAGAGTGGCAAGCAAACGTCGCACTATTTAGGTCACTCACATTTGGCAGGCGTCAGGCTGCTAAGCTGCGCTGCTAAGCAATGCCACACCTCCTGCAGCCCAACGCCCACTGCCCACTCAACACTCGAAGCTCTACACCACCCCCTCCCACTGCCCACCGCCCACAGCTATCCGGTATGGCGTCAAGCCTGAGCATAATTCTAATGAGCATTTTTAGCAGTTGGAAATAAAAAACAAGAACGAGATAAGGCTGAAGAAAATTTAATATGAAATAGTTTTGATTGGGCAGCAGCGAAGGGAAGGCATGGGGGGAGGGGGAGCAAAAAGATAATTACGCTGTCGCTTTTAGCTGCGCTTTTCACAAATTACAAAGGGCTTTGAGCCACAGAGAGAGAGAGCTTCACACAAAACCAGCCTCAAAGGCAGTCCCCGTCACCAGGCACAGCAAGACATTGCGAGCGAGAGAGAAAGGGTAGGGGATAGAGTTGAAAAGACAGAGACAGTCCAATAAGTCCACAATGTCAACAAACGTATTAAAATAAAAAGTCGTTAAGCCAAGTGGATGCAAAAACAAAAGGGAAGAAAAAGCAGCAAAAAACAGTAAGAGAAAAGGGGCAAAACAAAAAACTGACGACAGTCGGGAAAATAATTTTAAATTAAATAAAAGAGCTGCGCATTAGCGCAACGAGTATGAGAACGTATGAGCCATGCCACGATGTACTCACACTAATGTACTCATGCCATGAGAATGCACTCTTAAATAGAAGCGTAAGGATAAACAGACAGACACACAGACAGACGTAACCAGGCACAGAGTGCAGTCCCAGGCGCTCTACAACTATAATAACAGTGTGGAAGGCATTTCGTTGGTATTTTCCGCCATGTCACCAAATGGATTAATATAGGGTTACCGCTTTTGAATATACGGCCCTTTAAATGCTCTTTGTAAATGATACAACTTAATAGAACGTCAAGAATTTAATAGTTCAGTTTTTAGTTGCATTTAAAGTGACATTTTCGATTTGCGGGGGCGGTGGGCGTGGTACATGCAATTTTATATAATATCTACTTGCATGTCATATATATTAGTAATCATACCAACTTTGATGTCACTAGCTCTAATGGTTGCTGAGATCAGCGCGTTCATACAGACAATATAGAGTAATTTAACCATTTATGACCAATTTCAATAGTTTAATTATATAAAAAGACTATATTAGGACTGTTTTATAAACCATTCACACATGTATGCCCGAAAACCTAAAGGACTTCAGTTACAAGGTAGAGTATACAGTGCTGGGACAAAAGGGAATTGCACTGTAGTTGCCAAACCACAAAGGAACATCTTCACACTTGACCCTTAAGTGCGCTTGGGGCTCAAGAATTTAATTAATTAATTGTGTGTTGTGCGTGTCTCTGTGTGTGTGTGTGTGTGTGTGTGAGGAACACAATGAATGGGCTTGTAAGTAGGTAGGGTCGCCAAGTGCTTGGGGAAATGGTAAATGGGTCAGGTATGCACATATGTTAGGCACAAGACAAAGAGGCAGTAATACCATACAGCGAGAAAGTGTGTGAGTGTAAATTAAAAAGCCTAATGAAAAAAAATATTCCAACATGATGAAAATTTAATTTGTAGGAAGTTAAAGCTGCAAATTGTATTCCCCTCACTGCGGAATCATAAAGAATCCGTTCTATTCATTAAAATGATGAACACATCTACAGGAAATGTGGCCTCAATGTCAATCATATGTCATTATACTAAATAAAAGAGTTGCTAACTGGAAAGCCAATGTATTTCGAACCAGTTGTGAGTTGCGATTCTCTCCCTCTCTCTCTCTCGGCTATCACTCTTGCTGTCTCTGTCTGTCACTCTCTTGTATAGTGTAAAGTTCTCACTTCATATTCGTTCAGTACTATTTGCATTATTGCAGTTGACATCATATTTCTATACCAACAAATACACAACCTACACAGACATACTTATTACTTACTTATTACACAACCCAACACATGTGCATATTTTCAGTGTGTGTGTGTGTGTATAGTGTTTAAATGCGGTTGAAACATGCAAAATGCATTTCGATACTCTTCAACAAGCGAGTACGTTTGTTTCTATATAACGCATCTATTTTAATGGGTATTTCGATGTAGCACAACTGCAAAAAAATTTAGATATCTATCTTTCTAAATACTATAATTTCCCATTGAATTGAAACTTTCTTCATTATAAGTTAAGTTGACGTAGATTACAGTAATTATAATATCAATATAGCAATGTTAGCATCAATCAAGCTTGATAATTAAGATATTAACCAGTCGTCACTATGAATATATAGTGTAATTAAAGGCGCCACAAAAGTTTAAATTAAAAGCGTGCATCAATTTGATTCTGTTTATTTAAATGTAGCGCTGACACTTCTCTGAGAAATCAAGTGAAAAACCGCATAATAAATATTTATTGAACCAATTGAAATGTTTGCTCATTTGCACGTTTATTATTTTATATATCAGGTAAATACCATATAGTTATATGTGATTACAGTCTGGTTAAATCGCCCACCCACACAGTAAATAAACTGTCTGTTATCTATAGCAAAGGGCAGTTGTTAAATGTTTAACGGAAGGCACAAAACTGACTCACTTGTTAATTATTTATTTACACAAAAAAAGCTCACAATCAACTTTGTTTATACAAAAATTATTCACGATTAGTATTTTATTATATTTGTATTATGAAGTTTCGCTTATCTCTATAAGTATGTTGTTCGCCTATCTAGACAATGTGGGAATAACGAACTACGGTGGGCGCTCGAAAGTAGCAATCATAACCATTTAACATTTAGAAAAAGTCAAGAAATCTTTTTAAATTTCTCTTTAGAGTGACAAATTTAAGTATTTTGACGAACAATAAAAATGTTCTAGTTTTCTTAGGAAGTAATGAAATCTGTTTTATATTTTTATGGTTCGAGTAAGTACTGTACTCAAACTATAGTGAGCGTATGGAATAAATTTTAATGAAATTTGGGAAAAATTTAAGAATATGTTTTACTTTTTCATTTATATATTTTTCACTTTCTCTCATTTCAATAAGCAATGAAATAATTGGTATTGATTCTGAATTTATTTGTATATAATAAAAAATATCTGCAATCTACAGTGAGCACTAGGAATACACATCAAGAAGATTTCATCATAATTTAAAAATTTTCTCATTAACATTTATAGTGAAATTGTTGAGTATTTAGAAGAATAATAAAACATGTTGTAAATATATTTGGTGGTAATAAAATATTTCTCTAGTTTTCGTGGTACGAGTGACCACTGTACTCTAGTCTAGGCCTGCTGTTTATGGCTGGAAAATGCACTTCAGGTACATGGAAAATGTACTGCAGCAACAGCAACAACAACAACAACGTAGACTGAAACGTGCTTCATCCGGCAAGTGACTGATAATGTAGCCAAATCGGAAGTGCGATAAATTATATTGAAGTGTGTGTGTGTGTTCTGTGTGCGTGTGTGTGCTGTGTGCGTGTAAATGCGTAGTTAATCATACGCATTATAATAGTGCCAGCTGGGCACAAATCATAAATATTGTACATCGTAGATCGCTAAAGACGAGTTATGGAAGTACAACTGCCGAATTGGAGGAGGAAGAAGCGAAGAAGTTGCCGAGAATGAACGTTGTGGACACCACAAAGTTGCCGCCAAGCATATTAAACAATGGATATGAATCAATTTAATGCGCACACACACACAGACATCCGATTCTGCCTATGTGTGTGTGTGTGTTTGCATAACAAGAAGGAAACGCTGCACAAATTTGTGTCTCTGTCTCTGCCACTGGTGGCCAAATGCATAAAATGAATATTAAATTAAAGTTGAAAACGAATTTGCTCCCTAGTCGAACAGCAGCAACAACGGCGACAGCGAAGCGAAATTCACTTGAAAGCGAAGGGAGTGAGGGAGGAGAGAGGGGCAACATGGGGCAACATCCGGCCTGGCCTTCGTTTTGCCTGTGCCCTGTGCCAGTCAGTGTGTCTAGAAATTTTTGTTTTTTTGGCAAAAGTTGCGCCAATGAAGTTCTGTGAATGCCTTCGTCTGTGCCAAATACGCACACACACACACACACACACAGCCCGCATGGAGCTGAACCAGCATCTTCAGCCTCGCCAATTGTGCTGCATGATGCATGTGCTGCGCATCCAACTGCCCGAAAACTGTCCTCGTAATTGAGAGAGAACGACGACGACAACAGCGAAACAAAGGCAGAGCAGAGCTGACAATGCATGGACCGATGTTAATGAAGTCATTGCCCAGCAGGAAAAAGCTGCACCCGAATCGAGTCGCTTCCAGCACGTGGCATGCATGATGCCCCTTCCCTCGCTCATTGCCTCAGCCACTGCCTCTTGCTCAGGCACTGCCCCTGTCCCTGCATCAGTCACAGCCGATTTCATTGCTTCTACTTCTCGTGCTCCAAGTCACTGCGCCTCTCCCTGCGCCCACCTCATCCTCCCTCTCCCTCCATGCCTAAGCCCCTTTCCCTCTCCCTGCCTGAGACACTGCCTCTACAATGCCCCTCTCCTTGCCTCAGCCACTGCCTCTGTTTATTGTGTAAGGTTAGTACAGACGCTAATGGCTTTTAGATGGACACACCCCCTTCCCCTTCGCTGTTGCACTCCCCCTGCGGCGCTTAATCTGCACACTGACATCTGACTGATTGATTTGTGTAAACTTTGACCGCCTGCCATGTCACAAATCATCAGCATCAGCAGTTGCATGGGAAATGGAACTAGAACTGGGAAACTAAACATGAAATTGGAGCACTCAACGGCAGCAGCAGCAGCTGAAGCAGCAGCAACAATAACAAATGACAACTATCGCTTATCTGGCACAAGATGCTGCTGCAGAGACGGAAGCGTAGCTGGTCCAGCCAGCACAGCCTCTCCGCTTGAGCTTTTCATTGTCGCAATTGTCATTTGTTAAGCGTGCCCATTCAAGCGAAAAGTGTGACGAATGAGCAGAGATAATGCGGAGAATGTGAAAATGTATGTGCACTTAAATGGTCAACTGCAACAACAACAAAGAAAATAGCAGAAAGAAACAGAGAGCAACAGAGAGATCGACTTTTATAGCATGTTTCTGTTATCAAAACAAGTTTTACAGTGTCACAATTACAGTAGCGTCCACTAAAACATTGCCCGTCCGTCAGTCCGGTAATTACGGAAGCATTTAAATTAGCAACACCTGGGCTACAACAGCAATTGGCAGCAAGCAAAAGAGAGAGAGCGAGAAGGCAAATGAAAACATAAACACATCAAATCGCAGCAACAGCAACGGCAACAACAACAGCAACGACAACAAATACAAATCTCTTTGAGTTGCGTCGCTGCCTCTGAGTGAAAAGTAACGAAGTCCATGGACGGGGCGCGGGAGGGGCAGGGGAGGGGGTGGCACGAGAGTGGTGTCTGTCGGGCATGCTGTAAAAATAAGTAGAAAAATCGCTTTTCCGCCTTTCCGGCCGGCAGCGACGCGACGACGACGTGAAGGGTGGGTTGTGGTGGGTGGAGGGTGCTCGCCTGTTTTTGTTGCTGTTGCTGCTGTTGTGCTGTGATGTCTGTGATGCTGCATGGTAATTCGCGGAAAAAACGGTGAATCAACGCACGGCTACAACGGCCACAAAGGCAACAATAACAACAAAAGCATTTGTAACCGTGCACGTGACGCATTCCACCTACCCCCCGCCGTGCAGTCATGGCCACCTCTCCGGCTAACAAGCTCTCAAGGGGTGTTGTTGGGCTTTGGCCAAAAACTGGGGGATGTGGACCGTTACATATACACACACACATACAGAGACACGTACGAATGTACGTGCACTCTCACTCTCACACACACGCACAGACACCGAGAGGGTCGCAATTTTAAGACTTTTACTCACCGACGCCGTATTTGTTGTTGGATGGTATCCACATTTTGTTGTTGTTGCGTGAAATCCAATTGGAATATGGCAAAAACGCAGTCCAAGGCCACTCCCAAAGCAGAAATACCGCGCGTCCTGTTCTTTCTGCCTGATGTGTGTTGCTTTTTTTGATTTTTTATGCGAAACTTTCAATGATATTTTGAATTTGCTGAACACATTTTGTGTTTGCCTTTTTTTGCATCTTAAATACACAAGACACACACGCACACAGGCACAAAGGCGAACACGCACACTCTCACTTACAGTGATGAATTTTTTGCCTTTGTTGTTATTGCATTCGTTGCTCTCACTCGCACTCGCAATTACACTTGCACTCTAACGACACTGACACTCAACTTAAGTTTAACATTCTTGTTGTTCTTCTTGTTGTGTGCGAATTGGGAAAATTGTACGAAAAATCTTTAGCTCTAATTTAAAGCTAAGTGGTTGCCCCACACACACACACACGCTCGAAAATCAATAGAACTTTTTGGCAGCAACTTTGGCGTTGTTGAATTTGTCGCTTTTTGCCCTAAGAAATATTATTCTTCAGTTTGTCTGTCCGCGTCTTCTTTTGCCTCGTATTTCTTCGATTCAATTTGATTTGCTTGTTTCTTTTTCGCAAATTAATCGCAAATAGCAGCTCCGCCTCTGCCAACCGCACTCGCGCAGCTGTCTAATAAGACTAACAGCCAGCTGTTAAAACGAGAGGGGAATCAAAATTGAAATGGGTGATTGTGGGATACTCTCTGCAGAGTCAGTATATGTTAATTTATTTTTAATAAAGCCTATAAGTATGCTGTTCCTGCAGAGTAGTAAATTGTAAACAATAGAACATTTAATTATTTAGTAATATCATTGGTTGAATTACTTGTTTAATTGCGCTAATAATGCCCTTTAAAAGCAGTTTCAATTGTTTACAGAGTATAAAATACTATCTGATAACACTTCACGCTAATGTTAAATAACAGACACGCAAACAGCTTGACGTTGACAGGGGAATGGCAAAAATTTTGAATTTGTTTATCCGCAATATAATAAATTGTTTGTTATGGATCGGTACAAACTAAATTATTAGAAAATATATTACAATTGTAATTGTTATAAGAGTTACGATGATATTTTCTTTTATGGGCTGGTTTTCTAAAATTCTTGTCCAAGCGGTAGAAATGGTAAGCTGTTTGACTTTCTTGAAGCGACATCTGGCTGAACGCAAAGGCGAAGTTGAATTCTGAGTAATAGTGAGGACACACACCATTGCTAGCAAAGACGCAAACTTTTCGCGCCTACGAAAACGGTTTTTTCGCTGCCCCGCCCCCCCTTTGGCGTTTAGGGGGCGTTTTTCAAAAGGGGGCGTCTTCAAAAACTCGGAGAAATCGAAAAAAACAGGTAGAACTTTTTTGGCCTCTTCAGGGCAGGCCGTGCACTTTGGAAACTTGAAAACTCTCGCACTGCGAAGAGGAGCAAAAAACGAACAGATTGGAAAAAACCGCATATCGGATGAGAATCCGGTTTGGCCGCAATTTCGAATTGAAAATTGAAAAAAAACTGCCGTTATTCCAAATGAAAAACTGCTTGTTTTGCGCTAACAGAGCGCGTTTCCCAAGACGCGATCCTCTTTGTGTCACGGATGACAGCGTTAGGTAAGCAGCACACTGCTTTACACTGCTTGCTTTTGTTTTATTTTTTTTATTTTTTTTAAAAAAAACTCGATTTTTTTTTCATTAAATTAAAAAAAGACGCCAATTCCCTATGGAAAAAAGCTTTATTCACGCAATCAATAAAAATAAATATTAAAAGCGATAAAATTTAAATTTATCGATATTTTAAAAAGCCAAAATTACTCCAATTCCAGTTCTAGTGGGAAAATAGCCAAATTGGCAGCATTGGCCGCAATTGGGAACCCTTGAGCTCCCTCACCATTGCCAAATTCCTCAAATTTGTTCAAGTTCTCAGGTAATTTAACGCATTTGTTTTTATATTTGTCTTCACTTTTATTGTCGATTTGTTTGTTCGTTCGCATTTTGTAACTAAGACTAGTTGGCTTAGACCTAGCGCTTATTGTCTACAAATATTTAACATTTAGCAAGTATAAACTCTATTTACACAATCTTTTCTGTACACAGTTACAATTAACACTTAGGAGTTAGCTAACTAAATGACTTATGCTTAGGCAGATCGTAAAAATTGACCCAGATATTACTGTGTGCATCGAAAAGAGATGAAAACGAGAAGCGTTTTCCATCGCGACATGTGACAAGCAATCTAAAATCAAGCACTTTCCAAAAATCGTCATAGCTATACAAAATATATACGAAATTATTGATATACACATTACTTATAGCATACCCATTGGCAGAAGTCGAGTTATCGAATAGAACAATTCGATTCGATTCGATTCAGGTTCAGGCTTATTGCGCTTATTGCAGTTCTAGCCGATCTTGTATGGCTCCCTAACTAACTAACTAAATTAAAACCTTTGTACCAAACTACTTCCAAAATTTGTTTTTTCTTTGTAAAAATGTAACTTTTTCTGTGTTTGCTGCCCCGTCAATAACCAACCAACACCAATTTCAATTGTATTATACAAATTCTAGCACGCGAGCAGCTCTTGGAAGCATTTTTGTGTGTGTTTCTGTGTTTCTTGCAGTGTAGCGTAGTGTTGAGCAGTGTAGTGTTGTGAACGCCCTTAGTTCGCCTTCAGCTTGTGTGCCAAGCTCAGCTGATCCTGGTGCAGCGCCTTGGCACAGTTGTTGTTGTTGTTGTTGCTATCGGCCATCGCTATCGTCGTCGTCGTCGCCGTCGCTGCCGTCAGCTGCTGCGCCTTGGACTTCTTGTAGCTCTGCATGTAGAAGTTCATGAAAAGGCAGAAGAAGATGGACGCATTCAGCAGCAGGAGCGCCGAGATAAACTTGGAGAACTGGCACTGGTTACTGAAGAGAGCCCGCGTAGTGTGCACAATGCAGAGCACGAATTGGGCCTGTAAGAAGGGAGAAAAGAGTGGGAGGTAGAGAGGAGTGTTAGTGTAGCAGCAATTGAAATCTCTATAGACTGATGTATTCTCAATGTCAACAAACAGGTTAAGTGTTAAATATTCATATTGTAGACAAATTAAAATTCAAACAAG
Source organism: Zaprionus ornatus (assembly GCA_018904035.1). Classification (NCBI taxonomy): domain Eukaryota; kingdom Metazoa; phylum Arthropoda; class Insecta; order Diptera; family Drosophilidae; genus Zaprionus; species Zaprionus ornatus. Next base: position 8,418,448 of record JAEIFZ010000115.1, on the reverse strand, counting down.
ATCGCACTCCGTAAAACGTAACAGCTATTAGCTCTGATATAATAAATACAGTTATAATTGTTGTGATAAGCGTTATTTATGATGCACATATTTGTTGTAAACAACGATTAACATAATTTATGCTGGTAATTAACATGTATTATCGATAAAGGACACTTTTCGAAGCGCAGCTCACTTCATTGGATTAATACTAAAACTAAAATTATTTCAAAAAATGTTACGAAAAGAATAAATGTATCGATGATACTCTATAAACGAAATCGCAGCCAACTTCAATCGATTACAACTGAATTGAAAGTTAAGTCTATCTAAAATGTAACGAAAAGGAATAATATTGCTGATTGCCTTAAGAAATTCTATGGAATGACACAGCAAGAAACTAATGGTTACCTATGAGCCATAAAGGTTATGTATATAACTGTAGTAAACGTATTTATTATACACATGTGCAACAATTTTACAATTTTATAATAGCCTCATTGACAATTAACATTGGCTGCACTCTGTAATTATTATAGAAATGCTGTGCGAGATCGCCTTGCTTTGAATGCTGGGAAACTGTCACTGGGGCATTACGTGAATGCCAGGGAAAGTAGACGTCATGCGACGACTCGAGCACAATCGGAAAGCTAAAACGGAAGCTAAGGCAGGCAAAGAATTGTTTAATTGCACACAGTTCAATGGCAAAGCAAGTGCTCAAGTGCTCATGGGCCGCAATCACCCTTGAGCGTGGCAAGGTAATCAAAAATCGTTTACTGTGACTTCTGTGCACACTCACACACTCAGATACTGGATATACAAAGTTGCAATTTGCCATAATAACTGTATGTAAATGTTGCTATAGAGGGTCCAATAATCTGATGCCTGTTTGTCTGGCTTATGCTGCACTGGCTGTGACTTTGACGTGCTTGGGGGGCGGATCGGTTGCCCTCTGGTGTCAGTGACTAGCAAGTTTGTTGCTTTAGTGTCTTTTGATGTCTGCTTCCATTGACCTTTTTTGCCCACCCCGCGTTCTATAGAACCTATAATTAAGCCTGTTTTCGATTAGAGATAGCGACCAATTTTCGCTTACTTAATAATTCAATTTACTAATCGTTAGCATCACTGTATCTAATGCACCACACACGCCCCTATCTAGCACAGCTACCGCCCACTTATTTGTTTTTGCACACTGCTGTTGCTTTTGTTCATGTTGTTGTTGTTGTACGTTCTCGTACGTTATTCGTATACGTGTTTTGCGTTTGTTTGGTTTGCGTTGCTGTTTTCGTTTTTGCGTTTTTTCCTCGTTGTCTTGGTCTGCGTCTCTGCAGCTCGATGACCTACAAACAACGAGCAACATGTTGGTCAACCATGCGCTGCAAGTTTCCATTAACATTGCCGCTCAAAAACGCAGCTAGTCCGGGCTTCACCGATCGGCTCTGGCCAAAAAGAGCTGCTCGTTTGTGGGCAACTTTGGTTGTGGTTGCTACGATGGAGACTGACTTGGCTGCGCTGCTGAAAGCTAACGTCGTCGCTTAAACGCTTCATTACACACTCTCAGAGTTGTGTGGGAGTTTGTGTATGTATGTGTGTGTACACAAGTGCATCAAAAGTACCAGAGATTACAAAGAAACTGAGAAGAAAAGTGGTTCACATTGTTGGACCTTGTGTAATACTTGAAGAACTGTTATTATAGATCTCAGTGCACGATTGCACTTGTATGCATTGTAGGGGTATGTGTAGTATGCACTATAATCTGAAACTGGATCTGATATAATCTTAATTCGCAAATTTTTGGATCAATATAATATATTTGTAATTCTTACAGCAACAAAGGAAGTAAAGTGCGCTGAAGAGTTTCTCTTTTTTTACGTACATACACATGTATATTCTATTCTACATTATTTTATTGTATTCTCTCTCTTAAAAATATAAAACATATTGTTTTGTCTGATCCAATTTTGTTAATGCTACGTCATTATTACGATCTATATTAAGTCATTCCAAGCTGCCTTTCTATTCTTATTTTTGCCTATACAATTCTATTTCCAGTAATTGTCTTAATGGTTTTCCCAAAACACACACACACGCACACAACTTGCAACTAATGATTATCTGCGCTGCTTTGTTACCACTGTGCCAGCTCTAATGTTGGCGCCAATTTGTTGCACAACCCGCCAGACGATGTTGCACTTGTAATATAAACGAATCTCGGGTGAGTCTGGAAACCGAAAGTGTCAGTGTTGCCGGCCAGACTTTTACTGACACGCACACACAGGCGCACATAGAGACACACATATCAATAGAGAAAGATAGCTACGGTCGATTGGCTACCGAACTGGCTCCCGTGCTACCTGCGGCGCGTCAGGCTGGCATAGACACTCACGGTGTGGCAAGTTCGCTTGAAAAAAAGTGAACGCTGAGTACAGGCAACATTCATTGCCGCAAAACGGAACAGCAAAAGCAAAAGCAAACGGAACGGCGAATGCCAAGCCAGCGGAGAGTTGCAGCTACTACAGTCGAAGATAATGTAATCGAAACTGGTCGGATCGGCGCGCTAAAGTGTGGTAATTTGAGGAATTGGCGCACCGGCCAAGCAGCAAGGATGTTGCAACAAAACAAGCGACAGTGACCAGTGTGGTTGCTGTTGTCTAGTGTTGGTGCAGCTATAGTGTTGCTGCTGCCACTGCTGTTGCTTGTGGCAGCAATTGTTGTTTGCTGCTGTTGCTGCTGTTCGATTAGCAAATGGGAACTTAAACTTGTTCGTCTCTTGGCAAATTGGAGCGTGTGCGCTATTCATTATGTTTACACTGTTGCGGTTACAATGTGTGGTTAACTCAATAGGAACTATAACTTGCAATTACAACAACAACTGCAGCAGCAGTAACAGCAACAGCAGCAACAATTGTAAACAGTGGCAACGGCAAGAGCCGAATTATCCGCAAGATGCGCCCATGTTTATGTGTTTATCCACTTAGCATTTGATTGCCGTGCGTCGTGTCATTAAAAATGTCAACTCGTAGCTTAGTTGAAAGAATAAAGCAACAACAACAGCAACAACAATACAGCACAGATCATATACATACTTATGTATGTACAGAGACCTGTATATAGACGAGTATTGCTCGTATAATGTGTGTCTACAGCGTCGTCGAACGTTTGACAAGTCTACTGTGGAGCTGAGTGCCCCTCAAGGCAGCTTAGGCGCACACACACACACACACATAGATGCTGAAACGGGCCACTAGTAGCAACAACATCGACAACAACAACAGTAGCAGAACTTACTAAACTTGGCAAGTTTTATGCGTTTCAAGAATTTCGCAAACTGCAAATGAAACTTATTCACCTACGAATGTCATGCAAGTGTGTGTGCGTGTGTGTGTGTGTGTGTGTGCATGTATTGGTTCAATTACACATATCCACATGAGACGAACTGCCTGGAAAATCAGTCGAGTGGCGCAAATGCCATCGCTACCAAGAAAACGGAAAGACACAGCCAACCAATTGGAAATCTAAAACCAAAGCTGCAAAATAAGATATATATACACACACATATAACTGATATATATATATAGTATATATTTATCTAGAAAACCCACTTGACTGGTCAACATGAATCTACTTAGGCTTATTTTGCTACTGAGGCTGTAAACAGTTGTCGTCGTGCTGCCGATAATCAGGTCGTAGAATTGGCGGGGCCGTAACCGGCTACCCGTTATACGTGGCACCCCCGCCCCCTTCCACTGCTACCCCAACGCCCAATAAAAGTGAGAGCGCAGCACAATGAACCCCCCACACACACAAACACACAGAAAAGCAGAAAAAAAGTTGCGATGATTACAATAATAAAGTGCAGATTATGCAATTCGAAAACGCTGCCAACTTGGCCTTTGACTAAGTCGACTATACAGTTGTCTGTGTGTCTGTGTGTTTGTTTGTATTTATTTGTGTGTGTAGTGTGAAGCTAAACATCAGCCGTAGCTGAGAAACCACTTCCACTTGCAGCTGAATCTTTGCGGCTGAGGCCGACTGAGGCGCGTCTGTGTCATTTGCTTTTCGGCCAAGTTGCAAGACACAGTTAGAAGCGTTAAGTAACACTTGGTGTTGGTATAGTTGTTGTTGTTGTTGCTGTGGCTGCTGCTGCTGCTGCTGCTGCATTTTGGCAATAGCAATAGCAATAGCTATATCTAACGAGTATAATACACCATTTTATGTGCCGGACAGGCTCAGCCAGCACACAGACAGAGTCGGGCAGGCTCTCTGGCGTCAGGTCTAACTGGTTTGGTTAGGAATCGGCGACAAAATATTTCGACTATGCCACTAGACAAACTTCTAAACAAGTTTCTATATCTATATCTCTTTTTGTTTTTGTATTTTTCTCAATTTCAATTTCGTATTTCACTATTCACGAGTCCATGCTGGAACTAATTTGATAATGATCAAAAATGAGGGCACATATCACTTACGATTTGCAACTCGGTCATGTATTTCTTCCACCACAGGAACTTGGCATATTCTGGACCCATTGCGGACATCATATAGTAGAAGTACATGCACACATGTACGAAGTTGTTCAACAGATTGGGGAACGTCGCATTGCCGCCTGTATAAGGAGCGCATGAACTAAATGCTTGACAGGAAAAGAGGGCGATGGATTAATCGAGTCAACTTACCTGCCAGGAACTTGACCAGCACCCAAGTCTCCAGGGGAGTCACAGAGTGATGATAGACATGCAGCCAGGTGATCTGTGAGGATTTCTTGCGCAGCACAAAGAACACAGTGTCCGCGAATTCAGTTAGCTTGGACAGATAGTAGATATAGCACAGATTGAGCATCTGTTGAGCGAAGAAGAGGAAGTAAACGTTATAGAAAGCAAGTTTAAATATAGAACTTACTGTAGTTCAGCTAATGATTTCACGTTTATTCAAATAACATTCTAAAATTGTCAATTAATAAAGAGCAACATTTAATGCTAAACACGAGCATCGGCTTGGTTGATTATACATTCATTATATCAACATACAAACAACAAACAAAAAGTCAAAAACTCATTCACCTGTGATTCAGCAAAGTCTCACTCTATTAGACTTCTCACATATGATATTTTCGTAATCAATTTATGAGTTCCCTCCTCGTACTAAGTACCTACTTCTTTTCTTTGAGTGCAAGGTCGGTTTAGCTTGCGGTTCTTAGACCGCAACGAATGATGTGCCGAATAAAGCAGAACTTAAACAAGCTATAAACACACACACATGCATATACTATATATAATTTATATATGTGCATTAGCATGAATGGCATTGATGGCGATTCGAATGCATTTTCTCATTACGAGCAAGAATTTCGCTGCGTTGTCGAATTTACAGCGTGCCACGCTGCGTATGCTTAATGTAAACAAAAGCTCCATGAAGGTGTCAAAGCGCCAAACTGACCTTCTGCGATGACGACGACAAGTTTATTGACTTGTGTAGCGGATGTGAAATTCAGTGCGGAGTTTGAAGAGGATTATGCTCCGCGACGCTGGGGAGGGCAGAGGAGGCAGAAGACGTTTGCCGAGCAAATGTCAGGCCTCTCTAGCGCCGACACACACTTTACAAGTGCCGCCACAGGCTATTGATCTCTTGACCAGGCCAAAAACTGTTTGTTTACACACACACACACACAAACATGGTAAATGGTGTTGTTAATTGGCCGCTGTTAGAGCATAAACGACAACCTTGAATTCTGTTGTAAGCATCGATTTGCAGCGATTTTACAATCTGACAACTGGTTCGGATCGTTTTATGTTTATGAAATTATGTATTCAACGCGGAAAAGCCTAAACTTTTGGGGTTTTTCTTATACGAAATTGTAACTATTACGCTATTTAATGTAATTGTTGCAGTTAATTGCAGTGACTGGAGCTAAACAATGGGACTGACAGGCGTAACAAATTGCCGCAAAGAGTTTAACAAGAACCTAAACGCGCTTTCAATTGAGCAACGTCTACAAATGCGCAACTACTTAAAATTCATTTAGAGTTTTTTTGTTTTTTGTTGTTTTTTGGGCATGAACTTTGCGCTTTTGCCTGGCTGAACTTGAAAACGCTGACCAAGCGTCGTGCTGGTGAATCATTTGCGAGTCAAAGCCAACGAACTTGTCTACGACTCTCAAGTTGAAACATAATTGATAAGAGTTGCCAAAAACTGTTGCATTATTAATTCAGAGAGAGAGAGAGACTGAAGAAGTCTACGGCGTGTGCCGCATAACCTTGGGGGGACTGGGAAGCTATAAATGTGACTGGTCTTAGAACTCTTACCCGCTTGGACATGGGACCATCCGAATAGTCAACCGGTTGGCACTTCAAATTGTAGTAGTTCAGCCAGCCGGCCATAAGGTGCTGAAAGCGAAACGAATTTAATAAATAGACAAGGGTTACGTATAGTCAACTTGTACTACTTGATCTGCCACTCACCTCGTAGAACATATATCCGCTGAGCAGCACCTGGAAGGCATTGTAGATGACGAGTGTGCGACGCAGCTGGAAGGGCTTTCGATCGCGCATAAAGAGTGGCCCCAGCAGCAGCACCCACGAGAGGTATATGGCAACCAGTCCGAATGTGAACAGAGGATGTTCCATGAGCGGAAAACGTTTGGCACGAGGATCTGCGCATATTAAATCGATCGATAAATCAATTACGGTTCTCACTCTTCTTCTTCTACTTCGATGCTATCATTCGCTAGCTTTGCTTGATCAATGGCACTTTGCATTGCTCACAGCAATTTACGTTTACGTTGATTAATCTAACGAATTAATCTAAATGGCAATTTGCACGAATGAATGAAATCGTGGTCAGAACTGAACAAAACCAACAACAGCAACAACAACAATAAGCAAACAATTTGCCGGTCTGTCTTACTGCCTGTTTGTTTATACTACCGACGGATAGACCACGGACATTGCAAGTAACTAGACAATTATCTAGTTGTATTTTTCAGTGGGTAGTTTTAGGGTTCGGGTACGTGAAATCGCCGCAACAACAACGACGTAGCAGCAGCAGCAGCAACGCAAGCAATGTAAGTAGGAGCACCATTTGAACCGGAATTTCTAGTTGCTGCTTGTTTTTCCGACTTAAATGGAACCACAGAGTGTGTATATTAAAATTATAGATTAATTAGCTTACGGCTCTCGCACAATGACTTAACCGCGTCGTCGGCGTCATATCACCTACGTCTATTGATATCGGTTAAGTAAGAAACATTGTTGTTTTCAATTAACCAACGTAAATAGATTAAATGAAATTTTTACTCTGTATTTAAAAGTTTTCCGTAATATCGTGTGTGATTTACTGGTTCTTATTATGACACAACTGGTAGACAGCTCTGGGGCACATAACTGAAGCTGGTTGCTTTTTGTTTTCATTGACATTTCAAGAATTGTTATGTTCTCGGACAATATAACTTGGAATTTGTACAATTTATTGATTGGTCTGTGATACTATAAGTAAAAATTAACTGAATTTGATTTATTGACATGAGTTGCAAATTAGTTTCTTGCCGTGTGCTTCACCCAGGCTTAAGAGGGGGAATCGAGGTGGATATAATACGTATATGTATATGTATGTATACATATAGTATATATTTAGGGGATTTTGTCTTAAGCTAGTTTTTCAACTTCCAAGACGGTTTGTTGCCTATGTCTTTTAAATTGCGTGTGTTTGGTTAGTTAAGATTATTATTCTGAACCGATTCTATTTAATATTTATATTAACTTCTTTTTCCAACTCCCAAATAAAGTTTGTGTCCTGAGTCTTTTCAGAAGCCCGTTGTTTTCAATTGAATTCATAAGTTATCGATATAGATCGATGCTAAGTCTAAACGGAAATGATTTCAAGATGTATTCTTGAGGCTTTTCTCCTCTGCTTTCTTTATGCTCATGCGCAGTGCCCTGGCTACTAGAGTTTGTGTCCTAAGTCTTTTGATTTGTAATGTGTCTTTTATTTATGTTCATCGTTTGTTTTGAACTTGAAACGACTGACATTCGCAATTCACTTAGCTATTGTTGTTGCTATTGTTGTTCATGTTCGGTTAGTTTTGCATGGCCCACGTTGTCACTTATGTACAATATTTGCATTGCTTTTAATTGCTGCTACCTTCCATTGACCTTTTCACCCGCGCGCGCGGCAGTCAAGAATGTGTGTGTGTGTCTGTTGTGTGTGCTGTGTGTGGTTTGGTGTGGTAGACACGTCTTGAAAATGAAAACGAAACGACAAAGATCAACTAAGCAAGCACACAATACAACAATATACTATATGTAGTAGTCAAGTTGTTTTATATTCGGATTGGTATCATCTTCAGCAATGTTATTGTCATTCATATTTGTTATTCGTTATTCGTTATTGTGTGTATCGTATGTACATAAAGTACCGAGTCTACGTACACTCAACTCATGCTCAGCTGCACACGGCAACGATCTACAAATGACGATGACGGTCGCTTCATAAAATCTACCAAGATAAGCTATGTAAATACATTTTAATTACGTTAATAATTGTCAAAAAACAAAATGTATATATACAATTGGCATTGCCAAGGTCGCACTTTGGGCACATAAAAGAAACCTTTTTTAATTGTCCTAGAAGTTTGTTTTTTGTTTCTTTTTCGTTTGGGCTACGTTTGTTTCCCCCTCTCTCTCTCTATCTCTTTCTTTGTATCTTTTGGGTCTCTTGTTGTTGCTTGTCAATTTTTGTTTTGTTATGATTCGGTTAGGGTACGAAAAAAATGGCAATTCATCGTTTCGTTTTTTGCTTGGGCTGTTCCGCAGTCTTCGTAGACTTGGTGCCTTGCAGATGAGTCGGACTTTTCGGAACTTCCCCGTATGCTAAGCTAAGAATAATGACATCAACTTGACGTCGCCTTTGTTGTTGTTGTTACTGTTGTTGCTGTTGTTTAATTGTGTTCACACATGTGGATTAAGAGGTTTGTTTGTTGTCTTTGTAGTCGTTGTTGTTGTTGCATTGTTTTTACTGATTTATGGCTGTACCAGAGAGGAAGGCAGCGCCGTAAAATGCAATTTACATTTTTACTGCATTTTATAAATTTTGCATTGACCATTTAGCATTTTTACTAGTGACACATACCGCCGTAATCCTCCTCGACGAGCTGGTAGTAGCGCTGCACCAGACCCGTGTAGTTTCGCGTGATATGATGCGTCTTGAACTCATCGAGCGCTATGTTGGCGATCTCGACGACCATCTCGAACCGTGTGCTGCTGTTGTAGTAGTTCATCGTCATGGCGATAATATAGTTTTAATTACGGATGTGCTTCTTTTATATAGTAGTTGCAGTACTATACTAAATACTCGATTAGTATTCGAGGGGGTTGGGGGGCAGTTTTCAGAGATTGTTGCGCGTGGTTCTATTGGCTATTGGCAGACGTGAACAGGATACGTCATGCTGCTCTTCGTTCGAGTTCAAAAAATTCTAGAGCACAATTCGTATAAACACTCGCAAAAAACACGATTTGTCTCTCAATCGTTTGAAGCTATAGAAGTGATCTTAGTTTGGTTTTTCATTCGTATAGAGATTTATATATATATGTATATAGCACGCGCTTAACGCATCTGATTCTGGCTGAAGCCACGAAGTCTCAACCACCGCACCGTAGAAATGTTTATGCTCAACTGAATCTAAAACTTCTCAGCAATCACAAGATAAAGTAAGTTTTTAGCAGCGCCGGCAGCGACGCCGACGCAGACGTCAGGCAGCGCTTTGCAACTAGTACGAGTACGTCCCCCAGTACACACACACATACACACACATGTGCATTGACTGGTCTGGTAGAAAAACTTAACGAACGTTTTTTTAACATCCACACAGAACGGCGGAAGTTTCGTTCACTTTGTGTGTGTCTATGTGTGTGAGTGTGTGTGTGTGTGTGGCTTGGCTTGGCTTGGCCGAGCTTGGTTTGGCCCACTGAGCGAGCGCACACGCTTTGGCGTTAGCTTATTTAGCAAGTTCCGAATGGCATTCAACTTTTCTAGTTGTTGTTGTTGCTCTTGCTGTTGCTGCACTGCGCGATGATGTTATCACTGGGCAAAGATTGCAGTGTTTATGGGTCAATGTGCCAGTTACGGACAGAGCAAGGGCCTAGAAACAATTGCAGTGCAGGGTTAATCAAGCGGCCTGTGGTCATAAAAGAAAAGCATCTAATTAGATATTTATTGCAAGAAGACTCTCTTTATTAATAATAATTTGAGTGCAAAAACGTGATTAGCAAATTAAATTCAATCCATCATTAAATTAAAATGCGCACTCGATATGACTATTCGTATATTAGTATTATATATATTCATAAATCCTGATTAGTTTTCACAGGAAATACCGGAGAAAACAGTATTTAATCTTTAAACCTAGCAATAAAAGTTGTCGGCTTAATCGCATTTGGAAAGTACCGCTAAGCTGATCCATCTTTTTCTATAGTATATTGTAAAACTATAATATATAGTATATAGTGTACCTGAAGGTTCTTCACAGCATCTCTAGAAATATTTTGCTGACTTTTGTATATTTTCAAATTGAATTTATTTACCTGAAAATTAGATGAATCTATTCAGATCTTCGGGAACTTCTCCGATTCTATAAAGTATATATATTCTGAATCAGCATCAACAAAGGAATCCAACTAGTCGTCGGTCCGTCTGTTGCAACAATAACTAGTCTCTCAGATTTAGAGCTATCTTGATGAAACTTGGTTGTCGAAACGAGCCTGATTGGACCGATATATAGTATAGCTGTCATACAAACTATTGACCGATTTTTGTTATTTGTCAATATATTGCAACCAAATTGACTACATCGGACTTTCTATATATATATAATGTGCATATAAAATTTGATTGAAATCCCACCACTATAATATATAGCTGCCATAGGAACAATCGTCCAAAATGCAGGACTTTATATGAAGACGAGATTTGATTTTAGAAATGACTTAACTTATCACTTAATTGTCGATTAAAGTGAAAAATTTTATTGAATATACACATTCAATTCTGGACCATTATATATCACTAGTATGGGAACGATTGGAGGACACAGGAATCTGCATGGGTATAGAACCTTCGACATGCCGAACGCAGCCTTCGTTCTCGTATTTCATTATTATAAATTAATAAATATGCTAAAGATTTATTACTATATATTAAAATAATACTAAATTTGCTTCGTTGGCATATATAGCTCCGTCAATTTGTCCCAAGTCACTACAGTTAAGCATAAAAAACCTGAATTCATATAGAATTCGACTGTTCCCTGTCGTATTGCTTAACTTAGCTCAATTCTAATTTTAGACTTCCAGCTTCCCATTCATATTTTCGCATCAACTTTCGATGTGGCCAAGCCAACTGGCCGAAAACACCCTTGACTGCAGAATATTTGAATAATGATGAGATCGAATGTTTGACAACGAATGAATATATCCAGAAAAAACTTGATAACTCCAAAGTAACCGGACCTGCTTTAGTTCTCGGTTAATATCTAAGGCAATAACGCACGTGTATCAAGCTAGAAACCTAAGTTCAAGTTCGTAAAACGTAAAAACCCTTTATAGTACTAGAACTATCTACAAATATAAACAATATATAACATATATGTATGGGAATGTATGTGTGTGTGTGTGTGTGTTTGGCAGGGCGTACGTGCTGCGATGCTATCCACGAGGTCGATGAGGCTTGTTGTCATTTTATGTAAATAAAAAAAATCTTAATTATGCCATTGAAATGAGCGTGACAACGAAATCGACAGGTTGCCTTACATTACAGAGAACCATTTTTATAGAGCTCTTTTGACAAATTGCCACGACGAGAGCCGGCGCAAATTGTTCTTTAAAGTGCGCTCGACCTCTGGCCACAGCAATGTACCTACAACTTGATTATCATGGCCCTGCGATTGTGTGCGTGAGCGTTCGTTACCTTTGGGCTCAATGATGATCATGATGATCATGACGATGATGATGACAGGATGATGACATTGCATCGACTAACGGTTTGGCTAATGAAACCGATGCCGGCATAGTGTTTGTTTCACGGTCTAGGTCTAGGTCTACCATCCAAATAGATATATATAAAGCGGCAGTCGGAAGTCAGTTAACTGCGCCAACAGCTGACCAAGTTCGTTGATAAATATGCAGAAATTTGGACAAACTATTAAGCTGTCGCTGTGTCGGTAAGCTCCAGTTAGCCAATGGCAAAACGCTTTGAGTCATAACTTTTGGCTAATTTGTAGTCTGCGAAAAGGTTTGATTAATGCCCAAGGTAGTGTCTCTTGACAGTTGCTAAAAGAGCAGTGGCATCATCAACAAATCTCAACGAAATTCTAAACCTTAGACTCTTTTTATCACACATTAGCGATGGCATAAAATGTTCTAATCCCGAATTCTGCGCAGTCATCGAGCGTTAAATGATTTGCCAATAGATCGATCGGTTTGTTGAGTAAAAAACCAAAAATATTTATCCCAAAATAGTGCAATAACTATAATTAGCAAGCATACACAAAATCTTTAGATTTCTAATTAAATTAACACGACGTGACAGAGGCGTGGGCAGTAAATAGTTCGGGATCCGACCACGAATCGACCTGTTGTTGTTGTTGTTTATCATTGATAACGGAAACTTTTGAAAGGCGTCGAGTTGTTAAGTTCGCGCAATAATAATTAGCTATTAAGCTGTTCATCTGATATTATTCAGTGCATTCCAATTAAACAATTATCGAAGCCGATTCGAAAGTTCCAAGGTGCCATTGCTAACGTCATCACAACGAAAATATTTTGTTTACCTATACCCTGCATGCGTTAATAATGTTTTGCGGAATCGTATAAGCGGAAAGTAATTATTAAATACTTGTTGTAAACTAGCCTCAATTTTAGAAATTATAACTTAAAGATGTATTAAATCGGGCCGACAACTTGTATAAGTATTTTCATATATACTTAGTGTGCTTGTTTTACGTTCTACAGTTTTTGGGATTAAGTATTTACAGGGTATTGTCTCGAAGCTTTACAACAAACTTTTGAATATTAAGTAATATTTAGAAGTAGCTTTTCTTCTTAATATTTCAGGTATACTAATTATAATAATAAGAATATTCATATTAATCAAAGTTCTCTTAGTCGCAGATACTTCGTTACTTCTGTTACTTCTGAAGGGTATCATTATAAAAGCCAAACTATAAATAAACAATCGAAATAAAAACGATGCCATATGATGTTGGACAAATAATTAAAGAATTGAAACTTATATTTGCTTGATAATCTCACAGATTGCCAGCTTGCGAAGCCAGCGAGGACGAAGATCTAATAATGTCAATAATTGAACACTCTGTGGGTACCCTATATTATACCTACACAGGTAAACCTCTGCTAATATGTCACATATATGTTTCAAGCACACTTAAACTAAAAGAAATGCGGTTATAATTTGTTTCTTATATGATAAATAAATTAAAATATAAATATCAAAGAAAATAACATAAGAAAACAAAAATAAAAACTACAATTTGTATATGTAGAGTATTAGATAGTCGTTCCATATCATAATTCATAGTTTTTAGCAAGCATTCATTCATTTCTGCCACTAATTGAAAGCACAAGCTGAGAAGCTGGTTGGGCAATCCCCATAAGGTGCAAAGAATCGATGGCAGAAGCCGTCTCCTAATAGGTGGAAGACGAAAAGATCATAATTCGTCTCAGTCGGATTCACAACGATTCGGGTTGCTGATGGTCAACTCTACCGACAATCACTAATTTGCCCAACTAACTGCCAATGGCCATGTGCAGGCCCAACTGCTAATCAGTGAAGCAAATAAATACCAACACTTTGGTTACACTTTCGGTGTCTGAGAGTTTCAGAGTCCAAAAATGAAATACCGAATACCGAAAATACGTCATATTTATGTGCGTACCCCAAGCCGGCTCTGAGGCCAGTCAAAGTACACACCGAGTCGAGTCATGATGGATCAACAACCGGGCGGGCATAAATACCATATACATGTATAAAAAACCCCCGACTTGACTTGTTGGACTTAAGCTGCAGACAGAAGACTGACTGAAGAATCATAAACACTGTGTTTACGATACGTAAAGACCCCTAGAAACTGGAAATGTTCTTGGCAACACTTAACCCGTAACGAAAAACTGAACTTGAACAGCAACATACGGTGGCTTATGATGAATATGATATATGCTCGAAAAATATAATTTGCCCAAGAATAGATCGTCCGACGCGTCGCGTCTTCAGCAATTAAATTTCTGCTTGAACTTGACACACTGTTTGGCACACGAGGTATGTGCATGTGCAGGTGTGTGTGTGGCAGTTTCCTAATTAAGTTCGTAAAATCAAATGGTATCTAGAATTTGAAATTGTTAATTATATAAACGAATCAACTAAGTAGCTAAAAGCTGAGGCGCTTCAAAAAAAAAAAAAAGCTAAGGCGATTGCGTCGCGACGTATATCGTCTAACTGTTTGTAGATTTATCTTAACTGTTCGCTTCGATCAGGAAACGGAAGTATATTTTCATCTCTCTGCGCTGTTGTTGTTGTAGATTAATCTTTTTGTTTTTATTTTTTTCAATGCGTTGGAACAAGTTTTTGGCAAGGGCACAGAGACAGAGACAGAGCCTCAACGGTATTTCGCTGGTTTTCGTTTTCGATTTCGATTAGCCGAAAAAGCAAAAACCCAAAACTGAAACAGCGAAAAAGCGCGCTGAGGTTACGATTGCTCTCGAGCTAGGCGCTAAATTATTAAACGGCATGTTATAATTTAACTGAGTTATAGCCGCATTGTCTTCGGCAGCGGCATCGGCAGCGGCAATCGTTATTTCCGCGACTCTTGGAAACACGTTTCAAATGCGCCATAGTGCAGATCGTCGAGACACGCGTAGAGCTCGTCTGATGATGACGAGCTGCTGTTGCGAATGAGATAGTGCAATGACATCAAGAGAAGTTTTTCGATAGTTCAAAAAAACCAGATCCTAGGCTTATGCTTGGATCTACGCATATAAATATATACACAAAACGATCGTCATTAAATCGATTGCGAATTGGGGCAGCTAGAGCGACTTAACTGATAACTTACTGGAATGTTCTAAGATTTATATTAAATTATTAAAATCAAATTCTTTAAATATTTGCCATAAACAGTAAGTAAAGTAAACCTTTTATTGGTGAGGATTATAAAACTGGTAGTAAATATTTTTAATATGTTTATTAGATATTAATGTATATTAATTGATTACATAATGCCGTCTAGCAAACTGAAATGGTCTAATCAGATAGATCAGAGATAGATTAGATTAGATCCGCATGATTTCTTAATTAAAATTTAAGCCCCGTTTGAATGTCTGAAGAGCTTTTATAGATGAACACGATCGAAAAGCGTAGTTTTTTTAACAGTCTGGCAACAATTGGCGCAGCTTTAAGACACGCTTTATATCACGACCACTAGATGGCGCCAACAGAGCTGTGAAGCATGTCTTATATGTGTTATATGTGGATAAAAGCGCCGAGTTACAAATTAAACAATTTTAATGACGATTTTTGTAGGTCATAAAAGAAAGACATGATTATAAAGAAATAATGACGAACTTGCGATTACTTTATTCAGTTAAAAAGGCAGCTAAATATACAAATTAAGATTAACTACGTTTTGGTGTACATATATTCCAGGCTTGCCAGAGAGAATTCTGCCAACATGATGTTGCAAAATGCCTGTTCCTGGTGCCGTATGCCATGTGTGACCTTGAGCAGCGAGACATGCCTAGCATGATCAGAAGACAATAATAAGAATTTGTTAATTACTCGGAAATATATTGTATTTGGTGTGCTGTCGACTCGATTTGGACACTCGACAGCAAAGCAAAGTATGCAAAGCAAAGTATTCGCATGGATGGGGTAGGCAGAGAAATGCGAACATTTAATTGCAATTGCGAACAAGAATGGCAAAACGAAACACGCGATAATTAATCAAATCAAATACATTGTTAACGGTTGTCTGTGACGTTGTTGTTTCCCTTTTGTATTTGTTGCTATGTAAATGTTTGCGGAAGAAATTTGCATAATCTGCAGTGTGGCTCGTGGCTCCGCGGCTCGCAGTTCGCAGTTCGCGGCTCGGTTCCCAGCAGAGTCGTGGGTCATTTGCAGCGCAGATAATAAACCAAATCAACAAACAGTCTTTTGCATATGATTATAATAGTGTGATCGTATTTATGTGTGTGTGTGTGTGTGTGTGTGTGCAAACAAAAGCACCGCCAACAAATTAAATCGCATCGAATCGAATTGATTTAGTTGACCGGAAGTACGTCGGCAAGCGCTGCGTATGAGTGATGTGCCTTGCTTGGCATTAGTTATGGATGCTGATCGCTGACAGATTTGTAGCTGCAGCTACAGCCTACAAAAACAATTATAATCAGCATAACATTTAGCCTTATCTAAATTCGCAAACTTGACCATCATTTTCAAGCTGTTCAAGCCAAACTGGACGAGTTTTTTTTTTTTTTTATTATTTACTTGTTCGAAAAGCACCAAACAAGGCGTTAAGGGTCAAGTTCAATTTGCCGGTGACACAGTTATGCGATAAAGTTGAACCTCAACTGACCCCAGCCCCATCGCAGCTGGCAGTAGGCAACAGTTTAGCTTGACTTCGCGATTGAGTCTGTGTCGAGTTGAGCTTATCGAGTAGCCTCAAATATGACCCGGAAATGGCATTGGCATCGCATCGATGGATGCTGTTTGTGTGTGCTCAAGAATCGAGCCCTGGGCCTTTAGAATTCATATGTAAATGATCAAAATGATATAATAATTTTCAACTGGTTTCAGTCTTCGATTATTTCTTTTTTCTTTGCCAGACAAGTGTCTCCTTGAAATGAACGGAACTCAACAAAAAAACCGCCAAGAACTGCTGACCTTGGAGGGCCCCAGAGATTTTCACATTGTACATGTTCGATATGTACATTATTCAGTTATGTATATATACATATGTATATCTGCTACGCAATGTAATTACAACATGTTGCAACATTTAGCACACTCAGCACTTGCGTGAGGGACCCTGAAAGAGGTCAATAGAAGTAGAACACGAAGAATACGTTTAACACTCTTAATTGCAATGCAGAGCAAGGTTTACAGTCGCACATACATGGTACATATATGGTACATATATGGTACATATATGGTACATATGTTTATTAATATATATAAATATATTCTCCCACTTGGGTTGAGCTCAGTGAGTGATTGCTCTCTTTGGATATGTTTATGAAAGGCATCATTTAATTATTTGTTTAAGCGACAAATACTAATTAAAAACAAGCTAACATAATAATAGCCGGCACAACAACAACAGCAACAGCAGCAACAACAACAACAACAAGTGCCTAAAGCTGTTGTCATTATGATGATCAATAGATAAACGAGACCAGACGCAGCTTCCAAGCGCCACAAAAGAACATTCAACAGCAGCAGCAGCAGCAGATGAGCCATAACAACAACAACAACGTCAACAGTAACAATCTGAGCTGAGCTGAGGTGAGCTGTGCTGCTGGCAGCGGAGCCCGTGCTCAGGTCTACGCTTAATTCGAAAAACCTATAGACGAAATTTTTATACATAGCGGCACACAGATCGGCGTAGCAGTTCAGTACGCGTACAAGTCTCGTGGGTTGCGGATGCCAGCAGAGGTCTCTCTCCCTTAACACTAATACAAACTAGAAGAAGCTAAAGCAGCAGCAGCAGCAGCAGCAGAAGAAGAAGCAGTAGTAGACGAGGCTGAAAAACAGTTGTCATGGTGTTAACATTAAGTTCAGTCACTGTTGTTGTCGTCGTGCTGTAAATGAAGCCGCAGATTGCGACAGGTGCTTGTGCTCGACAAATCTCTGTGTGCTATAGTGTGCTATATACAAACACATATATATAGATATATATATATATAGATGCACAATTGCAATGTGCATAAGAAACAAAAATGTTTCAATTGACTTTTGTGTGTTGTTGCTGTGAAAAGGATTCAAAGGATAAGACTCAAAGTTTGTGCATTTTCTCAAGTGTTGCGTGAAGAACTCTCCCTCTCTCTCTGTTCGTTTAGCTCTCTCTCGCCATCTTTTCTTCTTGCTCTCTCTCTCTCCGTCCATTTAGAACTGGGAGCCAAAGTGCTGTCTGTAATATTGATGCAAATCATATGCTAAATGCATTCTACAGCGAGTGTCAATAGGTTATTGGCCAAGGTCATTCAACTGTTTCTTACGAAACTATTGACACAATTTGCTGCTCACCGAGAGGCGTTGCCAAGGTCCCCCTGAAAAGCCTTATTTTGACATATGACTAACCATGCAAATCCCCAAAGAGATGCCCAGACAACACTGTCATACGTGAGATATATGTGACATATGTATGACCGCAGCGAAGCGCGAATTATGTGACTTTCTGAAGAGTGGGTCGGTCAGCTTGGTGATGGTTCCCACAAACACACACAGACAGACAGACACAGAACTAACTGACCACACATCGTGTCGCGTCTCGAGGCCTTTTCACATCATTTGTTCATTAGCCAAGCGCAAATTTAATGTATATTTGTTTATTTGACTTGACCAAGTCTACTAAAAAAAATTGATAATTTGAAAACTCGATTCTGTTTTGGGCTGCGCTTTGTTTCCAACAAAATCTCAACTGTTTCAGCTTCGCCATCGGCTTTTAGCACCTTTTTTCCCTCGCTCGGCTCATTTTCTGGTTCATTTTGCGTTTATTGTTGCAGCAAATACTCATAGCTGACAAATAGCAACAACAACAACAAGAGCAGCATGTCCAAGGGGGCAGTGCAGGAAATGAGCCAAACCAAAGCAAAGCAAACCAGTTGAGCTGTTGCCCTTCAAAATATTTATTTTGATCGAAGCCCCAAAGCTCCAAGAAGCTCAAGCCCAGAATGGTGTGAAAACCAACAACAACATGAGCCACGGAAATGACCGTACAACAACAACAGCAACAGCAACAACAACAACAGCAGCAACAACAACAGTAAATGCCACCTTAAAAGCGTCGCCGCATTGCCGCTTGATATATGGTTTGTGAGCGGCCTCTGTGGAGTTCAAGCAGACACTTGTCGGGCAGCAGCATCGTCTTGTTTACAGTTATTAACGGTTATTTCACTTTTTGTGACAATTATTCAACCGCACATAGCGCACATTGTTGCTGTGCACAAGAGCACGACTGTGCCTCAAGTGGTCCTCCCAATTATTTACCATGTGTCTTGCTTGGCTTGGGCTTGGGCTTGGGGTCTCTATTTAATTCATAATAATGAACATAATTTTCTTCAGCTTGTTACATGATAATTTCCCTTTCGTAGCGAACGCACTGCCACGCCCTAAAAAGAGGTGGTGCTGACATCACAGCACCCTCTGCACACACACGTATCGCCACCTTCATCTGCAGCCAAAGAAGTTAACTAACTTTCGAGTTTTTTGTACCGAGTCATGCTCGCTCGGCAACAGCAAAAATAGCCAAAACAAAAGAGATCGTCTTCTGCTGCTTCTACCTCGTCTTCTTCAGCGTCTGCGTTGATTAACATATTTTTAAATATTTATGAACTTGAATTTTTGCTAACAAAAAGTTCATTTCTATTGCAGAACATTGGACACAAAACTCGTTCGCAACGCATGCGCGCTTAGCAGATTTTTAAATTGTCTCCCCCCCAAAGTCCCCCAGTCAAGCTCTCCTCTTCTGGACACACACACACACACCCTCCTAACCCGCTAGAGGAAGTAGAGAAAGAAGCAGATTGATTTAAAAATGGCGGCCGTCAACGCAACACAAACTGACTACTGGAACTTCCTGTTCATCGAATTGGCAGGTGAGTTGAGCTGATCATCTGAGTATATTCATTATACATTCAATGCATTTCTCAATTTGTTGCACCCTTCCGCAGATCCTCGCACCAATGACTGGTTCTTGATCAAGTCACCACTGCCCCTGCTCACCATACTGGGCTTCTATTTGTACTTTGTACTGTCGTGGGGACCGCGTTTCATGCGCGATCGCAAACCTTTTAAGCTGGAACGCACCCTGCTCGTGTATAACTTCTTCCAGGTGGCACTGAGTGTGTGGATGGTGTACGAGGGTCTCGTTATCTGGCAATACTATAGCTGGCGTTGCCAGCCAGTCGATTGGTCACGCACCCCCAAGGCATATCGTGAGGCACGCGTCGTCTATGTTTACTATCTGGCCAAGATAACTGAATTGCTCGACACGATCTTCTTTGTGCTGCGCAAGAACGATCGTCAGGTGACATTCCTGCATGTGTACCATCACACAGTGATGCCCATGATCAGCTGGGGCACCTCCAAGTACTATCCCGGCGGACATGGCACCTTCATTGGCTGGATCAACTCGTTCGTGCACATCATCATGTACTCCTACTACTTCCTCTCCGCCTTCGGACCGCAAATGCAGAAGTATTTGTGGTGGAAGAAGTACATCACCAACCTGCAAATGGTAGGCTATATACAGTGGGCATTATCCTATATATATCGATAACTGATTGTTCTTATTTCGCTCTCTAGATTCAGTTCTGCTGCGCCTTCATTCATCAGACTCAGCTGCTCTACACCGACTGCGGCTACCCAAGATGGTCTGTCTGCTTCACCCTGCCCAACGCCGTGTTCTTCTACTTCCTCTTCAATGACTTCTATCAGAAGTCCTACAAGAAGAAGCAGGCGTTGGCAAAGGCCAAGGCCGATCAGGATGGCAACAACAACAACAACAACAACGAGAGCTGTGCCAAGAACATGAATGCCGCCGCAATACAAGCATCGACAGCACAGAAGAAGGTGTTGTAAGGTGTCGAATTGCGACCATAGCATAATAATCAACCTATCCCAACCCAGTTCCCCATTCCCCATACACTCCTACCTACCTCACCAATCCCACCCGCCCCACTCCCCCTTCATACTTCCAAATACTCGTACAAAGCGGGAAACAGTAGAGAACAACAACGCCGAGCATGATCCAAGTAGCGTTGTTCCATGAGCAACTTTGTTAACTAATTTGTTAAGTAATCTGCCACCAAAAAGAAGAAGAAACAAAAAGAAAACAGAAACGTTAAAAAATTGTAAAAAAAAACACACATTCGAGAAAAATATTGAGAGGTTTTTAGTAGGCAAACAGTTAAATGCTTTTTCGCAGCCATCGCTTCGTTTGATCTGTTCGTGTGTCGCCTGTTTGTGTTTCTTATAGAGAGCGACAACAACAACAAACGAAAGAAGTTGTATGTTTTGTAGAGCGAAGATCCCCGAGAGCCGAATTAAGTTAAGTTAGCCAGAAAAATGACTAAGTGGAATTAGTTGTGTAAATAGCTTAAGAAGCGCCAAGACAAACCGCCAAATTGTCTTGCATAGATCATAAAGAACTTACATATACACATATATACATATATACACATATTGATACATTGATATTTGGTATGCTGAAGTACCTAGGCATAAGTGAAAAGAAACCACAAATACATTTAAATAAATATAAAGATTTTCTAAAAAAAAAAAACAATACACACTGCGTATACTTAATCCACTGATGATGATTTGGCAGTTATCTGATCGAATCTCAGAGTAGCGGAAATAGAAAGACATAAAAACATATGGCAATCGAAATGGTACTGGGCGTGTCGGACGAACTGTCGAACAGGTCCATGATCTGATCTGTTGTTAACCAGGTAGTATGTCCAGTTCATGAATTTTAATAACAGACACACAGAACACGAATATAATCCGATCCGGGGATCTTTGCTCGCGATCGGAACTCTTTTGCAGCTCACCTTGAAGCTGCGAAGCCACAAAACAGTCTCCGTCTCGATGAGTACAACAAGCCCATGGGCTTTCCACACACAACAAAACCTTTTTTTTTATTATTGATCGTTGGTTCGATCGGTCGATTCAAAACGGAACCTGAACACCTGAAGCGGAAGCTGAAGCTCTGGCTGAAGCGGCATCGTGATGAAGAGCATCTCAACGGTAGCATTTAAGCCGGTTTGCTTCGATTTGGCCTTGATCTTGACCACAAGCTTTAAGTGTATGCATACGTGAGTTACTGTATCTATTCGTCTGTCTGTGTGTGTGTGTGTCTGCATCTCAATAGAGATTTCAGCGCAGGGTCAAGCGATCAACGAGACAATCGAACTTGTTTAATTAGCAGAATTAGAACTCTATCAAACTCTGCGGAAGTAAAGATCATTGAGGTATTCAAGCTATTTCCATATTTCCTGATTGATGTAAATTGGTAAATGAATATATTTTGTGTTTTTCCACAACGTATTTCCCCAAGCACTTTTCCGCAACAGCCTCAAAATATGCCACGTTTTTTTATGCTGCACAAACACCTTGAAAACATCTTCAAAGTCCGATACCAACCTTGACCTGAACTGAATTCGCAAAACATTCTAGTTTTTGCACTTTGATTGTGAAAACAAACAAACTTGCGAAATAAATGCAGCAATCGATGGTCCCATAAACATAATTTACAATGTATAGTATATAGAGAAAAGACAGTCGACTATATACTTGGATTAATCATGGTACTCTTCGCGCTGCGCGTCTCTGCTTTGATCTCTCGCAGCCACGACCCGTTGAGCAACGTTCTTAATTGATTTGCATATCTCTTCTTTTTTTTGGTGATTAATGAGATAATATACTGTTGAGCGGGCTATGCTAAGTCCCAGTCGCCGATTTCAGGAATAACTTGTCCCCAAGTAAACTTGATCTTCTTCTTTACCTCGGGGAACAAACGAGCATTTAGTATTGGTAAACGTATGCTAGAACTCTTCTGCCCTTTGATAGCACACAAAAAAAAAAAAAAATGAAGAGAGTAAATTAGAATTTATAATTTCGATTGATTCTACACGGCTGCCTTTGTCGCCATAAAGTCTCTGGCTGCCGTGTCGAACTTGTTTTCAAATCAGTTGCATAACTCTGAGGCACGCGAGTCGAGTCTCTGCAATGTCCCAAAGGCCCTGAGACTCTGCGATGAATTAATGAGCCGAGCATTAATCACCGCAATAAAAGAAATTCAGCAGTCAGGATCTGCATAATTATCGCGATTGGAGAATCGCACGACACGCGCTTATATCAGCGCTAGTTTCAAATATCATCAGCTCCCTGGGGAGGTGTGGGGCGGGTTTTTTATTCTTCGAACTGTCATAAATAGTGTGGGCTATAACAGGTTTGACATCTGATCGCAGAACGTTCTCGATGGCGAGCGAACGGTGAAGAACCCAGGGAATAATAATAATCAAATTCCGGATTAATTAAAAAAGTTAAAGTTTCATATATTTTATTGGTGTTTCGAACGCTTCTTCAATATACGATTATCAATAATTTTTATTGCATTTCTCAATACTTAGGACAACAAAAAATATACACAGACTAAACAATCATACCGAAATACAGATACATCATACATACATACATCATTTACAGCCGTTCATTCGCACTTTCTCTAATACACTTACACACCTAGGTATTTGGATGTAATCTTCTGCTGTTTGGCATAAACATATAAAACATATACATTATACAAGTTCATAATCAGAATCATCATATCTTCATCATCATCATCATCTTCTTTATCATCTTCTTCATCATCATCATCATCATCATATCATCTCTATACGGGTTACGGATACATATTTTACTCTAGACTAAAGCCCCGTGCTCTCTAAAACAGAATGCTAAAGCTAACCTACTGACGAAATTCAAAAACCCACCCACCAGACCCCACATAGAGAGCGATAGAGAGAGAGAGAGAGAGAGACAGCATGAACTCTCTCCTCTCCTCATTCCACTTTCATTGGCTTCATATTGTTGTTGTTCAGATCGATATATGACTTGTACTCGTTCTTGCTGCTGCTGCTGATGTTGTTGTTGTTGCTGCTGGTAGTCTGCATCGGCATGCAACCCATGCCTCCTGCAGCACGTAGTGCCGACTGCGCCAGACTTCTGCCACCTGATCGCACCATGCCAGCATTGCCATCGATGCTCTTCGATTTGTTGTACGTCTTGCGATAGAAGTTACCGAACAGATAGAGGAAGATGACCGTGTTGCCCACAAAGAAGAAGGTCAATGTCTTGGGCATGTTGCAGCCCTTGGCGCCCACCGTGACCATGTAGCCCAGGATGAGGACGAACTGAATCAACTGAATGGACGTCATGTACTTCTTCCACCACAAGTACTTCTGGTATTGGGGTCCCATGGCGGCAACCATGTAGTAGAAGTACATTATGATGTGCACACCCGAGTTGAGAATGCCAATGATGACGCCCTGTTCGCCCGGCGCATACTTGAGGTAACCCCATGAGAAGAGCACGGTGATTGTGTGATGATAGACATGCAGGAACGAGACCTGATTGTTCTTCTTGCGCAGCACAAAGAACGTGGTGTCCAGTAGATCGATGATTTTCGAGAAGAAATAGAACCAGGCGCCCGAATAGAGTGTTAGATTCTGTTCGCGTGTGCGATTGATTTCACACTTCTTGGAGAATATCGATGACATGACGTTGCTCTCTTGAATGGCCTAAGAAACACAGAGAGAAGGAGAAAGAGAGAGAGGGAGAGAGATTGTAATGTAAACAGAACTGTTGCGTATACGCCATGTGTGTTGGCTTACCGTGCGGCACATCCAAATGGAGTAGCACACCTGAAATGCATTATACAGCACCATAATGCGCTTCAGATCCATCGGCTTTCGATTCTTCATGTACTCGGGTCCAATTTTGAGCACAAATACCAAATATATCATTACGACGGCAACCACTGGGCCCGGGGAGCTCATCAAAAACCAACTGTCCACGGTCTCATCTGCAACAGGAATACAGAATACATTGTAGAAGAGTCTGCCTCCATTTGAAGTGCGCGTCTCATTGTACTTACCCACACCCTTGGACAGGCCGGAGATGCGCTCGTTGAATATCTTCATGTAGGTCGTCATTTTGAACTGTTGCGACTGCAATTGAAGAAGCAGAAGAAGGAGAAGGGAGTAGAAGAAACCGCTTGAATAATTTAGAAATTTGAGTTTTTATTTCTATTTTTTTTTAAGGTTTGACGTGAGTCGCGCCGCGACGCGTCTCTTTGCCAAATTATTGAATGAAATATTCTAAATCGAAGCACTTAGAAAGGCCACGCACGTTCGCCCCATGGGGCTGGCCGAGCTGGAGCTTGATTATGCTCGGCTCCCAGCTCGGGTGGCGAGCGTGCCCAGCATGGGGAATGCAGCGACGACACACAAGCACGCAAATATTTTATTTAATGAAAAGAAAATGCTTATCCCATATGCAAAGGGGACGTTGCGAGTGGCGAGTTGCGAGACGCAAGCCCAAAATCGCCTGACAACGAATGACGCCAGCCGCCAGCGACTAATATATAATACGAAAATAGTAGTAGACGATAACATGGTGGTGCTGCGCTGTTGCAAGGGGGGCATGCTCAATGTCTTGAGATCGAGGGAGAAAAGAGATTTCGCATAATTAAAGCGAATCTATCGATTGCTCGATCGGTTGCTGTGGTTCTAACCACAAAGACCTGATCAGGCAACATATGAGAGAGTATGAGTGAGAATGTGTGTGTGTATGTATGTATGTGTATGTGATTGGGTGTGTGTAGTGGCATTCTACAAGGCTGGATTTGAATTCTTTGCCTTGGCACTAAAGTCGTACAACTTTGGCATTCATCTTGCAGATGCCAAGTGTATCTTTGTATCTTTGTTTCTATATTTCTCTTTAAGCATTCAAGATGGCGCAGTCACACACACACACACACACACTTGCACACACTCTCACATAATGTTCTAAGCATATTTACATATAGTTAGCAAAACATTTGTGGCTCATTTAAATAGTTGGATGTGTTGAATGTGATGACGATGTTCGGCTCGATGATGAGCTTGATGATGATGATGATGTTAATGATGTTGATGTGCCTTTGTTATTTAAATTGCATACGGAACAACTTTGAGCACACATTACTCGCCCGTTTTGGGGGTCTATCTGCAGTTAAACGTAGTTTCCTTGTGTGTGCGTGTGTGTGTGTATCATATGATATTTTCATAATTAAGAGACATTAATTTTCAATTACTTTACGATTTTGTTGTTTGTTTGTTGATTTTGCTTTTGTGTCCGCCGGCAAATTTGTTGTTGTTGTTGTTGTTTTTTTTTCTTTTTGTTTTTCTTTTTTTTTGGGGTTTTTATATCGTTGCTATTTTGGGTGAGACTTGAGATGAAGTCGATTCTTAATGCCTAGATCCGTAACACACTGTAAAGATACACAGATACTTCCGGATATTGTGGCCTCGCTAGAGCAAGCTTATTGTTGATGGTGCAAGTTCTTCTAAATAAATTCCAGTTCTGAACTGAAATTCCATCTGCTTCGGGTCTTCCAAGAACAACGCGTTTTAAACAATAATAATACTATATTTATTTGTAACTTGATGTAAAATAATTTATGAATATCCTACACTTTATTTAGACTAAAATCAATCAAAGCATTCTATACAAAGCCTTCTAAATGCTCGAAATCAGATTATGTGCACGTTAAGGTAGCTATTGCTATTCTCTCTTGCTCTCTCTGTCTCTCTTTTGTTCCAGTTACAAATTGTTATGCTAATTGCGACACACGCGGCGTATACTTAATACATTAGAGAGCAATTCAAGCAATTCTTTTACACCTTCTTCTGTTTATATATTTTACATCTGCCGTCAACAGATCACAGATCACATTGGTCGTTTGATCACTCTATCGTACTGATCGACACATTCTCCAGAGTCCCCCACACAGAGAGAATGATGAGATTGATGAGCTGAGCTGCCCCCTTTAATGGTCAGCGTAGCGTACCCAGTGTTGCCCCTTGCTGATTTCTCATTTTGTATGCAAGGCGTGTGGCAAGGCAGTGCTGCTAGCGTCAGTTTCTCGAGATTGACACTGGAGACAGGAAAATGAGCTGTGCCGCATTATCACGACCAAAAATGTGACGCCAATCGACAGACAGACAGACGACAGACGAGAGACGAACGTGGACTTGGAACAGCCGGGCAACTGTCGAACTGTTGACAGGTTCTACTGGCTGCCCCCCCTCGCCTGTACGTACCCCCCTCGTGCACGCCCTTGCCCTTGCGCACCATTTATCGCTGCTGTTTTTGTTACACTTTGTCAAAGGCCGCTGGCCGCCCGCCGCCTGTTCGTGGCGTTGTCTAGGCTCTTCCGCGTGGCCACGCCCTCTTGTCGGGGTGTGCGCCTCATTAGCAAAAATGTAAGAAAATAAATACAGCAAACAGAACAGACAGCAAAGAGAAACAAAAGCAGCAAGAAACAGCAACAGCAACAGCAGCAGCAGCAGAGGCAGAGGCAGCAGCAGAGGCAGCGCGCTAAATTGATTTGTATGCATAATTGATTTAGCGAATTTCGTTGCCTTTTGGCCAGCGTGTAGTTGTTGTTGTAGTTATTTATGTAGTTGTTGCTGTCGCAGCATTTGTCAGAATCGGAATTGCCCAACGTGCTCGCCACGATATAGAAACATCGCTCTTATCGAGTTCAATCGCAACACAATCCGAGCAAAAAAATCGAAGAAATAAGAAGACAAGAAGAGACAAGAAGACATATACAAAACACTCGTATCTAATTGGTGTGGGGAAATCACCCCAAAATTGTTAACAAAAAGGCGAACAATTAAGCTAAGGTCGTGCATGCTCATCTGGGCTGTTGCCTCTTCATCTTTTTAGCTGTTTATTTGGCTTTTTTTTCACACGCAATTAATGATGTTTCTTAGTCATGGCGCAGCTGCATCTGCTGCGGCTGCTGCTGCTGCACTTAGATAATTGCACTGGACAAATAATTACACGTCAATGGGGCGACAAATGTGCTAAGCTACCCTCCCCCCCCTGCTTCCTTCTGCTTGTTTTTCACACACAGGCCGTGTGACCCCCAAGAGCGAAATCCAACCCAAGCCCAACGCCAGCTGCGACACCCAGCACCAGATCTCTTAGCCCGGAACGGATGTTTAGCATGTGCATACATTGTAGCTGGAGAATTTCACACACACACACAGGTGTACACTATATAGGTAAAACTAAACAATTGCATTTACACATTGCACCCACTCTGGGAAATATATTTCGAGATAACTCTCCCTAAGTTCTCATAAAATTTGAAGAAACTTGAAATTTGTTCATGAAATTTTGTCTATTTCGCTAAATATAGTAAATATATACAGTGTGTATATATAGAGCTAAATATAGCATTAACAAAGTGTGTGCGACGCTTTAATTCCCACATTAAAGTGCAAATTTGTTCAAGAAATTTGCAAATTTGTATTTGCTTTTGTCAAGTCAATTTGGTTTCGATTTCAATTGGAAAAGAATTTGCATGACAAATGATTCTACATTTATTGCATGAATTAAGTAAGGAGTATTGAAATATATATAGTAAATTATATATATACAATATATGCTGCTATAAAACTTCATTACTTAAGTACATGAAGATATAACTACTATAGAAACTCGTAAGGTTAGTTAAGTTCAATTCCTGATCCGTAATGAAATAAATAAATATTTAATTAATATAATATATATATTACCTAAGCCTGGCTGAGCTTTATGGATACTTATGTGCAAATTACTATAAATTTATAGCTCTTATTACTTGTACTTTATAGCTCTCTTTGTCTGCAGTTGTAAATACCTTTGTACTCTTGTGTAGTTTATGGTCGAGTCTAAAGGGTGTAAATCGTTTCTGCACAAGGTGGCAAAGGTTAATCATTTCGGTTTTTGGATATTGGCTTTCTTGGGTCTTGACTTCACTTGTAACGGACTCGGAATTAATGTGACAGCCAGAGAAAAACGACAAAGTGAAGCCGAAGCCGAAGACGACGATGAGGTTGGGTAACAGACTTCGAAGTGTCGTCTTCGGTTTAATTACTCGGTAAATATTTGCTGCGTTAATTGGGGTTTCGGTTTTGTATTTTAACTATTTTGTAGTTTTTTTTTTTGAACTGGGTTGTAAAACGTTTGCTTGTCTGCTGCGTGTGTGAAGAGTTTTGCACGTGCTGTAACGTTTCGAAAGCAAGTGCTCCATTTAGAGAGTATTGTGGGCGGAGAGTGGCATATGGGGGGGGCAGGCGGGAGTTGGAGATTTCACTCAGAAATCAGATCTTCGTGCAGCTGCAATTGCAATTGCCATTTATTGATTACAAGTTCAAAGCATTTAGTTTTGGCCGCCTCAAAGTTGTCAGTCTTGGCCTTGGCTGACTGGCAAAATTGCAGCTAGTAGCAGCAGCAGCCACTAGCAGCAGCAGCAGCAGCAGCTCCTCAGACAAGTTTTCAGCACTTAATCTATGTGCAATGCATTGGGTTAAGGTCAACTAGAAAAAATCAGACAGCTCGAGAGACCGAGGGAGCTGCAAGCGCCAAAGCGCCAAGCACCAATAAAGAAGCATTAGCAAAGACCAACAGCAACAGCAGCAACAACAGCAACAGCAACAAAATGGCAACTAACGAAAATTAGTCAAGGCAGCCAAGCTAAAGCAAAAGCTAAGGCGGAGGCTGGGCGAATGGCTGTGCAAATATTGCCAACAATTTGTGGTGGAGCCTGTTCAGGCCAGTTAAGCCAAGCTTGGCCCCAACTTAGCCTAGGTTCAATTTTAGTCTAGGGTTAATTCACTTTCACTCAGTTAGTTATTATAATCGTTGCACTTCCGTACCTGTGTTTGGACACTTAAACCACGCGTAGCACTTGAGAGTCACTGCAGACTGTCGCACACACACACACACTAACACACACTAACACACACTGACAGACACACACACAGCACTCACTGGCACTGGGGTAGCTGGACTCGAAAGAGAGAGAGAGGGTTGTCGAAAACCGTCAACGGCGAACGCCAAGAAGACACTAATACGGAGTTCTACACGCTCGGCTGTATAAATAAACAAAATATGTTAAGCGCGTTCATCCGCTCGACTGCGACGCGTTAACGTCGACGTTAACGTCAACGCCGCTGCCGACGTTGACAGCGACCAGAACGCGAAGCCGGGCCCGATTCCGACAGCTCTACAGGCCCAGGCCTGTCTCCGTCTACGTCTACGTCTCCGTCTCTGTCTTCGTCTCCGTGTCTTGGTCTTGGTCAATCTTGGTTTGCCGTTTCTTTGTTACTCGACTTGATGCAAGTCAAAGTCGACTCGAGCTGAGCCGAGCCGATGGCGCGTTAATTGCCGATTTGAGTTGCGTTTGGGGCTTTTTGTTTTTTAGTTTTTTTTATTTTTATTTTATTTATATTTTATTTTCGGTGGTAAGGTCAAGTTTGAAGCCATTAAGCGGAGCAAAAGAAAGCAAAACTTTTAACTGTTTTTTGCAATTTGCGAATTTTTTGGGCTGAAAACAAATTGTGTTTCTTGGCAGGAAGAGTTTATTCACCTTCGTTGGGGACACGCGTCACGCTGTCAGAGATTTTAGATACCATATACCCATGTTCCTCACGCCTCTCTCTGTACACAACAACAACTACAACAGTGTCTACTCAGGCACAGGGCCGTAGCGACGGTCTCCGGGGGCCTTGTGCTAAACTTCTTGGGGGCCTCTGTTGTAATTGACTTTACTTAAAATATAGTACGTATTTAGTCAACAAAACATTTCACAAAATTTATAAACTTAATACTAGTTACATAGGCTCATCATGAAAAGATTTTCTATTGGCAAAATCATCAATGAAATCTATATTTCGGACCCTTTTATTCTCGATTGATTATAAGTATTGCCAATCCAGTCTATCGTTCTTGCAATGCAATTATAATACCCATAATTCATACTAATAGAAAATGGATAGTATAACTTATTTGGTGAAGATGTGTGTAAGAGGAATAAGAAGGCATGGCACATACCACAAAGGATATTACATATACTTTTGCTCAGTTTCAATAGCGCTAAATTAAGACATATTTTTCTGTTTGAATGTCGAGATATTAGCTAATGTAAAGATTAAAGTCACCAAATATGACATGAAACATTCTGTATATTCTGTATGTATGGCTCCTTGTTCTTTTATCCGTCCCCAGACATGCGGGGGCCTTGAGCCCGCACACTCTGTACTTGCTCCACTACGGGCCTGGTGTCTACTCAAGCAACATACATATGTACTTAACATAAGAAGCGTGAAATTAGCCTCAACTTAATTGATTTATTATCGCCGTTAGGTGAAAAAGAGGCAACTCTTGTGGACATGTCCGTCTGCACTTACGCAAAATTCGGCAGTTAACACATTTCGCTTATGGGAAAATGCTGCCAGAGCTTTCTCAAAGTCCCTAAACTGACTGAAATTGTTTGTTAATCGCTTGGCAAATATTTACACTCATTCAAATAGGCAATTCAATTGTCTAAATACTATGCGTCGGCTCTACGAAGAGTCTTCCGGGTCTTTCTTCCTCTTCAAATAGTTGGTTTCGAAACCGATTTGCATTTACATATTTAGTGTGTTTTTTAACGTTCGTCTTGTGCGCTGTGTGTTTTCTATTCTCTTTTATGCGGCACCAGCGGCACCGATGAA
The DNA here is from genome assembly GCA_018904035.1 of Zaprionus ornatus. NCBI lineage: Eukaryota > Metazoa > Arthropoda > Insecta > Diptera > Drosophilidae > Zaprionus > Zaprionus ornatus. Next base: position 8,386,871 of record JAEIFZ010000115.1, on the reverse strand, counting down.
GGCCCTGAACTTCACAGATCACTACTGTGATATTTTCGTACCGCTACGTCAACAACAACAACAGCATCAACAGTCAACGATTGGCAGTCTTAGCACATCCTTGGCCGCGATTTTGATAACGCCGGCTCACGCGGCGCACTTATCAGAACGGTGCCTAGGCTTCTCTGAAGCATTGGCCCGGTTTGCTTGGCCAAAGTATCTATTATAATCTACATATAAGTTGTGTCATTAGTGAACTAACAATGCAATGATTGTATTGGAAGTTGTGAAAGTCTTTTACTTTTACAGTTTAGAAATAGCTTTGCTTTCAGGAAAATAATGGCTTACGATTGTTGTAGTTTTAAATAATCTTGGGAACGAATTAGTAAACTTTAAAAATTACGAAAAATAATAATATTTATTATTATTAAAAATAATTTAAAAATTATTAAAAATAATTGATACTAATTATAGTTAGGACTGTTCTCTTAAAGTTGAAAACTTGCGAAGACTTTGCGGTCCTCTCCTTCGTTAGCTATATGGTTAACGAAACTGTCCAGCCAATACTGGAAAAATAAGACATAAGGTAATTGAAAAATCATTGCATCGCGATATCTTTTTTTCTCGCAATTTTAAATTCAAAATTGAAAATAAAAGTGGCGCTTGAGAACATACAGTTAACAGAACTCTGTTATGCTTAACAGGCTATTCCGCTTGGCCACAGAGCAGTTAACACAAATTTAAATTTAACAGTTGGAGTAACATCTCCGCACAGTTAGTAACAACAAAGCCCCAACAGAGTGAACAACATTAATTAACACGACATAAACATTTATTCGTATTTTTACATATAACCAAAACATATTTCATTTACATTAAATCTAAATGTTTACATTTACATTAATCGGTCATAAATAAAATCCGATATGATTTTACATTTAGTATTTCTTGGTAATCGTTATCGATAAAGTTCGTCACAATTTCGAAGCAAAAGTATTATTGATTGGAAAGAAGAGGAAGAGCAGCAGCATTCAGCAAAAGAAAGGCGCAGCTAGCAAAAACTTCGATATTTAAATAGTATTCTGTCTTTAAAATCATTTTAAAAACGTGTTTCAATTGATATTTCACATTTTAATTAACTAAAAGATCAAGTTTGAGTTAGATATTGCCTCCCTGGGTACCTAAACACACACACACATATACTAAGTCGGGTATATTAAAGGTAGGAACCAAGCAAAAGAAATACGCCGAAAAAACACACAGAAAAAAAATTAAAAGCAGGGGAACATGACTAATTTGGAGAAGCAACACGAGATGGTGAAGCGGAGTCTTGTCCAGTTTGTCAGTGCCCATATACCAGGGGCAGACTTCAGTGTCGTCGACGAGATTGTTCTCTCCTACGTCATATCTATTCTCGAAGAGGCTTCACAGGATCCATGCTTTGATGTCGAAGGCTTTGTCGAAATGATGGGCGCTTATTTCGAGGAGTTTCCCACCATTGATCAGGGTATTATTTGCGAATGGATTTACAAGTTGGCCAACGAACTAACTGATATGGAGAAGAATCAAGGAAACCATAATACGGTCAACTTATCGTTGAAGTAAATAATGAAATTTAATTTGTATATTTTTATTTGTATTACATTGAATTTGTATTACGACTTACAGCTCCTTGAGCCTGTCGAGTGTTATACCAGAGTCTAAGCTACGTGCTCGCAACTCATCCATATCCGAGAAGGATGAGTTGTCTTCGAATAACAGCAGCAGCAGCGGCAACGGAAGTTCCAATAGCAAACGTTCCCAACATCTGTCGGAGACCAGCGATGGAGGTTCCACAGATAGTTCCAGTTCTACTTGCGAATACTTCTTGGATGAGGCCGAAGTTCTACAGGAGATGTTTCCCGACACCGCCTACGTGGAGGTAAGTTAGCTTGCATTATGGAGGACATAAAATATGTGTTGTGTCAATAGATTCTGAACATAACACAGAATTAATATAACAAAATAAAAAATAACCTATATTCATACAAGGTAGTTCAGCTTAGTTATCATTTAATTTATATCTTATATATATATATACATTGATTATTCCGAATTCTTTCAGATCAAGCATTGCATTGCTATCTCAAAAGGCGACATCGATTCGGCTACCCAAATCCTCTTGCATCGCCAAGAAACTAACCAGAGTCTTACCGACAAGTCTCATACTTTGGTTATCAAGAAGAATGTGGTGGTGGATGATAACGAGCTTAAGAATCGCATAATAGCCAGGTAACATTTTTTGAAATAGTAAATGCATTTATGCGATTTACGATCTTATGGGTTTGATATATGCAGGTACTCCTATGTTGATAAGAACGCCACTCAACGCGAGTACAAACCGGTGGTGCCCAAAATGGAACCGCGTAAACTTGTTCGCTATCGGGATAATAAAATAGTATCGCTTAAGGGTGAGCGGTACACCGAGGTGAAGCGTGACGAAGATGCTGAGTTAAAAAAACCCAAGAAGCAGATTCTACCGTAACTAAAGATGAACAAAACCCACAAGTATTTTATCAAGAAGCAACTTAGCCCACAACCACCTAATAATTCCGCACCAACGACACCAACAACTAGAGTTGAACGATACAGCAGCCGCAATCAGCACGATAAGATTTCAGAGGAGCTGCATATACTTGTGACTAGAATGAACCCCGAACCCAGCCCAACCAAGATGACACCCTGCCTGGCTTTTGGGCCAGTTGTAGCCATGCTTAGCCAACGTTTAGATGCTTCCTTGCCAATAACAATACCAATATCACAACAACAACAACAACAAAACGAACGAAACGAACATGCAGAAGGAGGAGGAGAAGAACATCTACTGAGGAAGAATAGAAGAGAAGTAGCCGCTGTCTCAATGAGTGACCACCCCTTTCGAATTCTGATTTCCCCATGTGAGTTAGCTGGCTGTTTGTTATTGCTGTTGTTAGTTAGCTTTGCTATTGCCAGATATTGTGCGCCACGGAATTTTTATCATAATCAAATTGTGGAGAAAAACACAAAGACTTTACTACATACCAAATTAGTTAATAGTTATTTTGTTTTAGGAATCACTAACGCATTTTTTGCATTTCTTTATGTTTGCCCCGTATTGGCCTCGGTCTCGGGTCTTATTATAATCGATTATAATTACTTATGAGTCTCGTTTCGGTGACAAGGAGGTGGCCCAAGAAGATCAAGAAGATTTTGCTGGGCTGCTGCCTGTCGCTTATGACAACGCTTGCCATCGCGCCTGTACGTGTAGATAGTTTTTCTTAGTTCCTTTAAATCGTAATTCAAGTCGAGTTCAGAAATCCAAACTGTGAGTATAGTGGTGCTATACAACAACTGCCAAAAGTGTACTCCTAAATTGAATTTCAAATTTGTAAAAACGAGATAATACAAACCCGAATTCACATACATAGGCACATACATGCATAAATATTTATTGTACATCACGGACAGGCGCGATAGGGAAGTATAACACGAATTTGGCGCTCAAATAGACTTATTTAGATCATTTTAGGTATTCGAATTGAAATGTTGAATCGTCTGCGAAATGCTCGTTTTAAAAACGTAGTTCAGCAACTAGAACAACTTGCCATAAAAATTTTGTTTAAGGTTTTTATGTTGTTTTTACTGTGTAAAACTTGTATTATTTTTATTGTTTTTATATTATTTTGAAAAATTTTTCTTTTGTTTTTGATTTTTGTTTTGGTCTAAGCAAACTAGCAACAGTAATAACAAAGAAAAAAGTCATGCAACGCAAACTAGTCCTCATCCTGAGAACCCCCAACATACCAAAGCGGCTGCTGCTCGGCAGGACACAGCAATATTTAATAACATATTCAACATATAACAAACTAATCAAGAATAATCAATTTTAATATAACCTTAGAAAGCGTCATTGTAACTCCTTCAAAACGTCAAAAGCCCAGCGCAATTCATTTTCATTTATTAGATTTAAGTATTGGTATACCCGATATACCATAATTAACATATTTGCATTATTCACATATTTAATTGCTTTTTGAATCTAAATATTTAATTATTTTTCCTTGTTTCTTTAAGTTTTCACCACCATAACCACCGTTTTATTTATATTAAGCGGCTTTTTAATTTATATTTCTTTCATTTTATTTAATCTACGCACTCATTAATCGATATTTGTATTTATGTCTTTTGTATAAATATGTATTTATTTATGTATTTGCACTGGTTTCGGATTGATATTATGCAACATTTTCTCATATATTTTAGTTTTATATATTATTTTTGTGATATTAGCGTAAACAAAAATTACTACAAAAAAGGCGAAAATCTCGAATTAAACTTTTCAAATTCAATAAATATATAAAATATTGTATCCAAAAAAAAACAACCAGTGTTGTATTTTGAATATGCGCGCTAAGGGCTGCTAATTGTAGGCGTTGGTCACACTGCCAAGCCAGGGAGTTTCTATGATTCGGTCGATCTGGCAACACTGTTCTTGGGCCAAGATGGCTGCTGTCGCATAGAGCGTTTTTCGCATATTCATTTTCTCAAGAACAAAGGCCATTTAAAGTAAAAAATGACCACAATTGCGGATTTATTTACTAAGTACAATTGCACAAATTGTCAAGATGATATCCAAGGCATACGTGTGCATTGTGCTGAGTGCGAAAATTTTGATCTGTGCTTGCAAGTAAGTATATGTAGATACATATACACATACACGCTCATTAATCTGCAAGTGTGTGTGGAGTGTAAGTCCACCACACCCATACATTATTGACACGCATATACACAGACATTGAGACAAACGGCAAAATAGAGGTGGTATAAGTGCTGACGCATCTAAAACTGTTCATATAGCCGGTCGATTTCACAATGTATATTCGAACAGCTGTTTTCTGTGTACGCAGCAACAATAAATGCGCGGTAATAAATGTTTGTTATTTGTTTGTTTTGTTTTTGCAATTATAGTGTTTTGCCACTGGCGCAGAGATTGGCGCCCATCAAAACAATCACCCATATCAGTTTATGGACACAGGAACAACAATATTGAGTGTCTTTCGTGGCAAAGGCGCATGGACCGCCCGTGAGGAAATACGTCTGTTGGACGCCATTGAACAGTACGGATTTGGTAACTGGGAAGACATAAGCAAACACATTGAAACAAAGTCCGCAGAGGATGCCAAAGAGGAATATGTAAATAAATTTGTAAATGGAACCATTGGCAAGGCGACATGGACACCGGCCCACTCGCAGAGGCCTCTGCTGATCGATCATACAGAAGATGATACAGGGCCACTGGGCGCCAATGCCTTGGCACGTCTGCCACCTCTCGAAATCACCAATGAGGAGGCCGCTCAGCTGGGGTATATGCCCAATCGTGATAGCTTCGAACGTGAATATGATCCCACGGCGGAGCAATTGATCTCTAATATAACATTCAGCTCGGAAGATGTTGAAGTCGATGTCATGTTAAAGCTGGCCCATGTGGACATCTATACGCGCCGGCTGCGTGAACGTGCCCGTCGAAAGCGTATGGTGCGTGACTATCAATTGGTATCGAATTTCTTTCGCAATCGCAACTATGCACTCCATCCGGGATTGAGCAAAGAGCAGAAGGAGTTCCGTGATCGCTTTCGTGTCTTTGCTCAATTCTATTCCTGCAACGAGTACGAACGTCTGCTTGGTTCTCTGGAGCGGGAGAAGGAGTTACGCATCAGGCAATCGGAGCTATATCGGTACCGATATAATGGTATAACAAAAATTGATGACTGTCGTCACTTTGAGCAACACGCTGCAATGGCCACACATCGCTCGACGGGACCCTATGGACACGGGAAAACTGTAAGTACTCCTCCATTGACCCTCCCTTGAAATTGAATGAATTGTGAATGCATGGCGAGTTGAATATCGTGTCTGGCCAGAGCTGGAAAACAACGGGCTCGACTTAGGTTAGGGATTGTGTTTTCCAGCTCTAGCTGTAGCTATGTCCATATCTAGTACCCAGATGAACTTCGTCGCAATGAAACTCTCGTTCCAACAACTGTCTCTCTCTACTTTCACGATATTCAGCTCCTTTGTATTATCAACGCGCCCAACTCGCAGCGTTTGAATGGTTGTATAAGACAATCTTTAACCACAGGACAACATACAGCCCTACAGTGGAAGTCATCGGCTGCTAAGCTCTTCCTTGCACTCCCCTCAGCCGAATCCCAGAAAGGCGTAAGTGCTCCAGAGTGATTATCAACATAAACCATGTTACTAAGTTGAAGATTCTTCTTTCATAGCGAACAATTAAGCGGCGCCGAGGCAAGTTCAAGTTCAATCGCACCAAGAAGCATGCACCACATCGGCGACCCGACCTCCTCCGTCGCATTATTGCCCAGCAGAAATTACTTGGATAGCTATCGGACATCGTCGGCAGCTACGACAACGATGCAGCCGACGACGATGACGACGACGATGATGACGACAATGGGAACGACAGGGGGAAAGATGGGAATGGGAATGGGGGGAATAATGACGATGACGATGGACTCGGCATCGGCAATAACAGCGACGGCAGCGACTTCCGGGGCTACGATGACGGCAGTCCAGTCGACGAGCCTGCAGCCACAGCTGCCGACAGCAGCAGCGAAGGGCAACAACAACCAACAACATCAGCAGCAGCAGCAGCTGTTGCTAAGCAGCGGCGTCAAGTCGCAGCAGCAGCAGCAACAACAAAACGAACTAGTCGCCGGCGCTGTAGGCAGCCATAATCCTTCGCAAGAAGATACTCCACCTAGCATGAGCTATATTCTCCGCACCCAGCTGGAGGAGCTGAAGCGTCTGCCACAGCCGCTGGGCAGCAATTTGCTTAGCAACAATGAGTTGGATGTGTGCAAGAAGCATAATATCACACCGACCACATATCTATCATTGAAAACTGTTTGCCTAAGCGGTGCTCCATCTCTGGGCAGTCCCATGGAAATCTCTTTGCGCAAATTCTTCATTAAATGCGGCTGGCTGAGCCATTGAACAGACCCACATGAAGAAGTAGAGGGAGGAGAACAAGAACAAGAAGGGGTGTCGTTGCTGTTATTTCCTTTTGCCAAAACCAACTCTGAGAAAAGAAAAATTTCCTGCTTCAAAGACTTTAAATTTTAATTTAATTTTATTATACGTAGTTATATATACCATATATATATATACATATATATATATAGTTAAACAAAACATGATAATAGGTCGCCCTAAACAATTTTATACTGTTTTTTTACAGAGATATTTCCATTTCGTTGCTGCCATTTTGAGGTAAATTTAAAAAACAGTGATCGCTCAACAATTAGAATGCTTCGTATAGTAAATTAACAATTATTATATTATTTATTTAAAATTATACTATTCTATTCATATCTATAGCAAAATATGATAAATAGAAATTCAAGAAAGAATTTTGAATAAGGTTTTAATTAGCGAGCGAATACTGTAAAATGAGTTAACTTGTATCAAGTCAATATATGACGATTTATCCCATATTTAGTGTATTAATCAAAATTGGAATGGGCTTCTTAATAAACAAATATATATATATACTATATAGAGTGTGTGAGAAGAGGACGACAGTAATCTGTACTGTCGGCATAAGTAACTTAAGTAGGGGGCACACGTAAACAATATTTCGAGTATTAAAAGAGAAATGTATATGGATTATAATAAATGTATTGAAATGTGAAAACAACAAACAGTTGAAGAAGATTCTCTCAATTTAGATACAATATGCTAATACCACAAACCTACAAAAATATATATATGTATATGTGTATAAAATCGTAGTGATTTCTTTTTTCAACTTAATTCTACAGTAAGAACGCAAAGTGATCACTTGTTACGCAGAAAATAACGATACAGTGTGTTCTTCTGTGCCGTTGTTGCTGTACTCGTGACTGTGGCTGTGTTACTTGTTGCAGATCCACCACCGCTTGTGGTTGCCTGCTCCACAGCATTGGCTGCTGCCACAACGAGCGAACTGCGCCACGAAGCAATCAATTCGTTCTGCAACTCAACGGGTAACTCCTTGAAGACCTGCGCATCTACGCCAGCTGGACATGGGATATGTGAGAGGGAATCACCTGTTGCTGCTGCTGCAGATGTGGCAACATCTGTGATGCAACTGCTTGGTGCGGGCGCAGCGACCTGTAAAGCTGGTGCAATAGTTGGTGTAGTGGGTGCACTAACCGTATCATCCATGGGTGAAGGAAGCGGCGATGAGGCTGTCGAACTGGCATTGGAACTGATGCGACTGGCAGTGCGCGCAGGCATAAACCGGAGACTTCCGTCGATGCGACTGAGCAGAGTATTTGGCGGCTGAATGGTGCGAAAGCGAGGAGCAGCAGGCGCACCTGAAGTGCTGGCTGCCGATGTGGACGGTGTGCAGGCGGCAATGGGACTCATTGGGAAATCCTTTTCGCTGTCTCGCGAATTAAGACGCAGATCACAAACACGAAGTTTACTTGGCGACGCCACATCTGCGGGTGTGTCTGCCACATCTACAGCCAGCCTGCTCCTCTTGGACACCACCATGCGTCCAATGCGACTCTTTTTCGGCGATGGCTCTACTTCTGTTTCGGAAAAGTCACTGAAATCCGAATTTGTAGCTGCCGATTCGGAGCCGTTGTCCAGGAGCATTGGCACTGGTGACGCTGTGGTGGCGCGACGCCTGTAGAACTGATCGCTGGGCTTGAATGTGGTCGGTGAGGAACGGAAGGCGGCTTCATCCAGACTTGCCTCCGTCGGGCTTGTGGGACTTGTGGCTGTGAGACTCGTGTTGGTAAGGGACGTTATGGACTGCACCTCCAGATCCGCCTTCTTGATAAGAAAATTCGCAATGGAAGAGGAGCCAACCTTGCGCTCTTGAAACTTTGAAAAGGCCAATCCGATCAAGGTGATATTGAATGGTTTGTTTAGATCGACAATACGCTCAAACAGACGCATTATGATCTTGAGCAACTTATCCAGGGCACCATCGGCTAGCTGCACCCTGCAGACACCAGTTTCGCCAGCGCACTCCGATGTCTTGAAGAGTGAGGGCAATATGTTGGCCTGCTTGGTCTCCCTGTGGCTGCTCTTTTTCTGCGAATCGAATTTACGGAGCACCACCTTTATGGCAATGGGAATGCGACCATCCTCTGCCACCTGTGGGAAGCGAAGGGAAAGGGATTAGTACAGAGATTTATCAAGGTGTTTCCAAACCCACCTGCTCCATCAGTCGCTTGAGCAGCAGGCGAAACTTCTCCGTGACATCTGTGTGCACGGAGATCGTCTTGCAGGCATCCTCGACGCTGATGGTTTTGGGTTTCCCTGTTGGCCGCACTGCACTCGCATCACGTCCCAATGCCAAATCCCTTAGCTTCGTGGCAGTCTCGAAACCGAATTTCTTGCGCATAAATTCCATGTCACAGTTTTGCAGCTGCTCCACACTAACAACGCCGGCTTCCAGCAGCAGTGACTGCGTCTTCTGTCCAATTCCAGTCACACAACTTAGACCACCAAGCTCCCGCATAAACTGCTCAGCGTAGGTGGAGACAAGGACAGTCTGTTGATTGGGTTTGTTCCGACTGCCCACCAGCTTGGCCAGCAACTTGTTATATGCTATGCCTGCACAACAGGTAATGCCTAGACGCAGATGCAGTTCGTCGCGAATCTCTTGAGCAATGCGAGTGCCGATGGCCAAACGCTGTGCACAGCCACAGCTGCAGGCAGAGAGGGGGGTGCCATCTGCTGGATAAATGTGTCCTATCGCGGGCTTTTGCTGTGCCTCTGCCACATGCGCCTGTCGCAAATCCACCAATGCTGTCACATCCATGTAGTTCTCATCGAAACCCAGCTTCTCCACATCAGGCGTGTAGTTCAGTAATAGATCGAAGATCTTCTGTGACATCAGGCGATATGGGGCCAGATCTTCACCATTGACCAGTACAAGATCTTCACAATGACGCTGTGCATCCGTGACGAGCATTAGCTTGGTAACACCCCGTGCTCGTGCCACATAGTTGCAGGTCACAACGAAGTTCTTTTGCTGCACCGCAAGCGGACGAGTTCGCAGCGTGGGATCCCGTAACTCCTCCACCTGGGCATAGAAGTAATCCATATCCAGATGAATGATGGTACGAAGATGTGGTTCGCTTTTGTGTAATACGCTGGCGAAATCCATCTTTGCGCCTCCTAGACGTATAAAATAGATCAATAACGTGAATAAATTCTCATAAATTCGCGTAAAATCAAAATCAAAACAAAAACAGAGCAACAGACTGTCTCGTCTGTCCCCACCCGCACGTCCGCCCGTGACCTTTGAAACACACTACGCGTGCCGCAGACTGCGTCGTCTACGTCTGCGTCGACGTCGACGTCATTTCGTCACTCAACGAAAACAATCGTCAGGCAGGGCCGAGAAAGAGCGAGAGTGTGAGAGAGATACAGCATATCTATCTTTGTCAGGGGGGTGTCGGTCGGGCGCGCACTGTTTTCCTTTTTTTTTCGTTTTGGTTTTGGGTTTTTTTTGCTTTTGTTGCCTGCTTTGTGCAATTGTCTGCGTGAGTAATGATTACATTATGATTTTTTTTTGCGCGCGGGGTTTGCCCGCTACTTTTTTGCCGAGAAATTTTCACTGCCGCGCCGCGTCCCGCACCAATACACACGACTACATATGTTCATACATACATACATACAACAGCTTCGCCGACTTTCTAATCACACAAACGAAATACGAAAGATAATGTACAGTGCACCGGCAAATAATTTAGTCCACAATATTGCACATATGATAGATGTGTATGTGTGGTTATTAACAATAACGAAGCAGCACCAAAGACAATGATGACGCACAAATTAAACGACAAAACGAAGCAACACAAGAGAAAATTTCATTTTGTCAATCCTTGATAGTTGCTCGCACAATAAACACATATGCAAATTGTTTGTTTTATCATATTCATGAATATTTTTATATTTTAACGTCAATAATTACAATTTATATAAGTTGCATTTAATAAACTATTTATTTACCTTTTTATTATTAAACTAGATTTGTATCCAGTGTGACCTAATCTCTAAACCGCTTAAACACCATTTGCCGCTAGATGCAATGCCAAATGGGTACAGGGTACACAACAAAGAAATTTGGGTACAAGTACAAAAGTGAGACCGTTTAAATGCATTTCACGCATCTGGCAGCGCTACGACGAAGCCAGATAGTTACAAAACGATGAAGATGGCGGCAATATTGCCGCGGGGCACGTTAAATTTAAAAAATGATATTATTTTGTTTGCTATCTCTGGCTGCTCATCGCATGCAAGCGAATTTGTTATAACAACAGAAATTTTAATGATATTCATGAGTTTTGTATATTGTACAAGAAGGAGCTGGCGCGTCTTGTTATTTTTTGGCGGCGAATCGACGCCAAAAAGCAATGTTGCGATAAGTGGGTGGGTACTCAACGCTTGGGGGCAGCTGTGGTCACGCGCGATGGGTATGTGCCCCACACACAATATGGAGCAGGCTTGGCTCTTGTTGTTGTTCTGCTTCTTCTTCTCCTTGTATTGCCTGTGGTGGCGTATGAAATGCGCTTGGAATTTTTGCAACAACAACAAGAACAACTCGAACTCGGCCACAATATGTGGCAGGCCTTTGCTGCCTGTGCCTCCTGCTTGTCCTGCGCCCTGTGATAATCGCCCGTTTTTGCTTGACAGGCAAACAATGCTGTGAATTTGATTAAAATCAGACTGCGTGTGCGTCGCAGTCACCGTCGCAGTTGTTTTTCTTGTTGTTGTAGCTGTACTTAGTATGTGGCATGCTTAGTCTCTTGCCACATTTGCTTGATTTTGGGGTTTCCTTATTGAAATCTTGTGAGTAGAAGGTTCCAAATCAAGAAAGCAGCAAAGTAATTAGTTGCTTGGGCAAGCGTTGCCACCAGGTAAGGGCTACTAAGGGCTGCCACTCCCCCACTAGACCCCCACCATGCAGGATCAACGCAAGCGGAAGCTCTTGCACGGCATCAGACTCCGGTGCCGTGTAAAACCGAGTTGCCATTGCCATTTGCCGGACCCGTTGCCATTTTCTCGTTCATTTCTTTTTTTCTGCGCCGTGTGAAAAGCGTGTGAATGCAGGCAGTATGTGTGCCTCTCTCTCTTCCTCTTTCCCTCTCTCTCTGTGTGTGTGTGTGTGTGCGGGGCAGCAAAATGTTAATAAATCTTATTTTTATCATTCGGCTATAAATACTGAATTTTTAGCTCCGGCCATGCTCAATTTATGACCATTATTTATGTCGGAAAAGCGAAAACCTCAAACATGTTGCCACAGTTTTTGCCGCTCCACGTTGCCTCTGCTCTTGTTGTTGCCTCTGTTGTTGTTGTCGGTTCCTTTCGTGGCCTGCATTGTGCATCCATTTTGGGATACACAAACATATTATTGCAATTTTCCAGTTGCTCCGCCCACGCGCTACGTTCACAAGAATAAAAGAAATATGAAAAATTGCATTACACCTTAATAAACACCTCACCTGGCAGCAGCAGCAGCAGCAGCACAGCAACAACAGCAACACAACAACAGCAATCTTGCATCGCTGGCACAGCTGCAACCAGAGCCAGAGCTTGCCCCGCAGTGGCCATAATGAAGATTGTCTGCGGTTTAAGTGGACGCACGTCTGCTTAACTTGTGCTGGCCCCAAAACTGCAACAGCCACAGCAGGGCTGCGATGGATGGGGCTGGCAGGTAACTGATCGCGATCATTTAGGCGCTCATCTGGCATAAAATTGTTAGAAACGCCCCGTGTGTTTGCGCTGCAGCCCCGAGGGGGCGAGCTGTGGCTGTGTAGAGTAGAGTTGGCTTCGACTCGCATGCTTCACTCTGTTGCACCTTCTTCGTCTTCAGCTTTACCTGCTGCAGCTCACCCTGCTTCTCGGGCAAGCTCCTCTTCTCCCACCTGCTGCTCTTCTTCTTCTTTCTACTTCAGCTCAACCTCTCCTTCTCTTCAATCTTCACTTCTTTCCACCTTCTTCTCTTCAATCTCCTCTTCTTCAAATTTGTCTTCTTCCACATCCTTCTCTTCATCCTCTGCCTTCTCCTTTGCCTTATTTTTGCCTCCTTCTCTGCCTGCTCCTCAGCCTCCTTCTTTGCCCCCACCTTCACCTCATTCTCTGCCTCCTTCTCTTTTTACTCCTCTATCTCCTCCTCTGCCTGCTCCTCCTCCTTTTCTCCCTCAGGCCTCTCTGATCGCATAACGTTTTTGCCATTAAATTAATAAATTAATGCGATCGTGCAGTGCCTCAAGTTGCAGCCTCAGCCACAGAGCTCCCCTGCCTCACTTACCCTCCCCTTCTCTCTGTCTCTTACTTCTGCCCTTCGCCCTTTGCCCCCATTCTGTTTGCCTGTCAGAATTTTGAAAAACTCAATAAAAACTCGCCGTTGCTTCCATCAAAATGTAAAGCTCATGAGCTTTTGTCATAAATTTGTGCGCAGTTAGCCCCGAAATCTTCTCGAGAAGAAGAAGAAGGTTGCACATTGCACCGACTGTTGTTGTCGTGATCTTTAAAGTGGGTGTTGCTAAGTGCCTGATGCTGCAGACGCAATGGCTGGCCCGATCGCCAACTAGACCTCAGCCTGCGCCTGGAACCAGTCTCTCTCTCGCTCTCTCTCGCTATCTCTCTCTCTTCCACTCTCTTGCTCTGCCATTTTACAAGCGCGCGCCCAGCCACTTTGCCCGGCTCCTCCTGCATCATTAACGCGACTGCAGCAACAACAGCAACAACAAAGAAATAATTGCACATGGCAGCAACAACAACAACAAGCAGCAACAGAGCCTGCACAGTGCAGGTTATACTTACTACAGACAGAGAGACAGACCAGCAGACAGACAAACAGACAGGCAGACGGACATACACTACTCTTGAGGCCGTAACCAACGTAGTTGTTGCTGCTGTTGTTGCTGTTGCTGTTGCTGTTGCTGTTGCCCATGCTGCAGCTCCATCGTTTGGCGGGTCGTTGTGTGTTGCTCTGTTAATTTTACAGCCATGTCTGATATTGCTAAATGGCTGTGAGTGGATTCGTTTAAGCACCAATTTTATTACCAACAAGCATCACGTTGCATCTGCATCAATTCGGGGCACAGCGCATTGCTGTTGTTGTTGCTGTTGCTGTTGCTGTTGCAAGTGCCTCGGCCTCAGACTGTGCACAGTGCCAGCGGAGAGAGAGATCCAATCAGATGCAATCCTTTTGCAGCAGTTCAGCAACAACAACAACAACAACAACTTGTTGCCCAGGCCTGACCAGGGAGTCGCTACTTTAGCTTGTTGTTGCTGATTGCTGGTTGTTGTTGTTGCTTTTGTTGTTGTTGTAAGTTTTGTGCCTATTTTGCATTCGCCAGGGGATTGGCTGCCCGCTAAACAACGCCCCCTGCAGCTGCCATTAATCGTTAATCACCTTCGCACAGCGTTCCAAAAAGGAACAACAACAAATATAGTATTATAACTAATAATTTTCGCATATTTCATGTAATCTAAATCAGAATAAAATACGTTAAGACATTCAACAAAATCAATTTATCACAAGATTTAAGTAAATAAATAAACTGTAATTGTAGGTTATGTTTTAGCCAAGTGTTTTATGTGTAAACTATTGATATAAAAAAGATTATAACTTTTGAGAACTACAACTTATAATTGACACGCTTTCTTGGCTAATAACTTAAATGTTGAATTTTTCTGATATTTAAAACAATAGTTGAAATAGTTTAACAGATTAAGCATAATCAACAATTAGACGGAGATAATGAGGCGCAGAAACGGTCTTATGGCAAGGGGATCTGAAATCTGAATCTTCAGAGATGAGCTCGAGGGCCTTTGTGTACAACTTTTCGTACCCTCTAGTTTATATAATTTTCTTAAATACTAGTCTGAAGCGTTAAAATGAGTGTATTTGTTTTTATCAGAATAATTGAATAGAGGAAATAAATACATATCATTAAAAAAACCTATTTTTGCTTCGCACCCGAAAGCTCCTGGTAGTTAGGGCCCTTGTGCATACCCCTAGCTGGGGACAATATTCTACACTGATTACTATATCAAATGTATTTACCCACAAGATAAATTTAAGTGTTATTTTATAGTTCTTAATTTGCAATCAACTAATAATGAAAAACTTTTTAAAAATTACGTATTTCTTTGATGTGAATTGTAAAGCCATTTTAATTATTTAATTTTAGTTAACTATTTTTTTATTTATTTAATTATTTCTCTTACTGCATTTACTTGTCTCTATATTAAATTGAAAATTAAGCCTAAAGTTTTTGCAGTTTGAAAGATAGGCTCATAAATACGTGTATACACCAAAGCAGAAGGATGCAAATTGAATATTATTATACTTATTACTAGCTTAACTGTTGAATTGAATAATCAATTGTTGGACGTTGTGGGCGTGTCATCCTGAGTTTGGAATAAATTTGATCTGAGCATGGTATACACGATTATTTATGCCGAATTTGGTAACTCTAGATCATATAGTTGCGGAGATTGGCGCGTTTATACAGACAAACAGAGCATACAAAAAGACAAATGTAGCCGAATCGACTTAGACTATTATATATATTTTAATACAATTGAATAAATACCAAGTTAATGTAAGGTATTCAAATGATATCCCTAATCAACATTCGTCACACTCAATTGCCTCATCGATGAGGTGAACGATGTTGTTGATATTCTTGAACTGTCGCTGAGCTGCAGCAACTTTTGGCCATTGGCACGCACTCCTGTGCCATGTCATGTGATACCCTTAGATTGAGCCTGTGTGCCCTGATCTGGTTTTGTAACCCTGCGATGAAGATGAAAACAAATTAAAGCTCATTGTTTGCCTTGCCCATTTTGGTGGCTACGCATTGTCTCGGGTTACAGAGAGAGAGAGAGAGAGAGAGAGAGAGAGAGACTGAGTCGGAGTCTGTGCAGGGGCAAGGCAAGTGTATCATCATGAACCCCCTGCCATTCTGAAGTCCTTGGCAAGGACCGCCCGCGTTGCTTTTGTTTTTTTACATAGTTCCGTAAAGCGAGTCACGTGCCAAGAACGACGACACTTCTGACATATCCGGCGGACCACACGCCGTCGCGCCGTCATTGTTACCCCTCCCCGACTGAGCAGGGCCAATTTCAAGCCGAATCTCAGCGTGCTCTCTTTCTCTCCCCCTCGCTGTCTCTCCCTTTCTCTCTCTCAAGTGTCAAGGCAAAAATTAGCGCATCATGTGCGTCTCTGCTGCGTCTCCCGCAATATCCTTTAACAGGCAGCGCAGTCCTTATCGTTATCGCTATCGATTTCGTTTAATATGTTAATCTGCGCCGACAGCCGCCACAGGGTTGCATTACGCTATCTTCCCTGCTTACTCCCTCTCTACTTCCCTCTCTCTCTCTGTCTTATTCGTTCTGCGTGTTCATTAGCTGGCGACAATAAAGGTTTTATTATTGGGAGCACTCTCCCTCGGCTCTGCAGGTCCATAAAAATAGTCATGTCCTGGCCGTGTGCACTTAATGACCATCGCCACTTTCGGGAATGTTACGTAAAGTAAAAAAAAGAATTCAAATAAAAATTAAAAATCAACGGCAAAGGCTTTAAACGCGCCTCGCTTAAGAGACTGCCAAGCTATCGCAGCGCATTAACTGAGATGAAAACTAATTACCGATATATCTCTGCTTTCCTCCCCCATCCCCAACCCCTCTCTCTCCTTCCCTTCATCTCTCTCTCTTTCTGTCTCTCTTTACGATTGCGTTAATTACCTTTGCTCTGTGGGGAAATTTTATTGCGTTTCTGTGGAAAACGCGTGAAAAGTTCTCAAGCGAACAAATGGGAAAATTGGAAAATGTGTGTATTCCAATAGCTGCTGTAAGTTGTAGTGCTGTAGGTGAATACCCTGTAAGTGTAAGTGTGATTGCTTTAAGATGAGGTGCAGAAAGAACAGAAAGGTGATATAATGTTGTGTAGAGAATATAACGTGATATACTCGTATACGATATGCTATTATACTATTATATACCAGAATGCCATGATATATCATCTAAGTTTTGAAACTATCTTAATGAAACTTGGCACACATGCCTTTTATTGCTGAGCGCTGTATATAAGTCGAAACAAGCTGGATCGGATTGATATATCATATAGCTGCCATACAAACTATCGACTGATTTTTGTGCTGCCATAGGAACAATCGCCCGAAATACAGATTTTGGCATGAAGAACAGTTCTGATTTAGAAATAACTTAACTTATCAGTGTAGATCAAAGTGAGACATAATATTGAATATGCATACATGTTCGATTGTGCATCATTATATAAGTAGTATTAGAACGATCAGAGGATATAGGAACTTTCAAGGATTTAGAACCTTCGGCTGGCAAGGTAGCCTTTGTTCTTGTTTTATCTTTTTTCTTTATAAAGTGACCCTTTTTGATAAAACTTACCCAGCGATAAAGACTGTATGATCCGTTGTACAAACTCCCAAAGTTTTTCAACTGAACAAAATAATAGAAACAATTCTGAATTCAGAATAAAAATTGATATACCAGTATATTTTCCTGAACTTCTGCTTTAAAACCGAAAAACTTTAAAGAGTCTTAAAAATATATTAAAAAAAATTCATTCATGTTCTCCGTAATGAAATATTATTGTTTGTATAATGAGTAATTGTAAGAGTTAGGCAGGTTATACCCTATCTGACATTCATTATCACAAAAGGCTAATGGGTTAAGGATTCCCGCGCGCATATCAAGTTCATTTCGAGGTTTCTCCCCCTTCCCTTTTTGGTCTATTTTCTCACACTACTAAAGTGTTTTACTGATTGACCTTTTTGGCGGTAAGTCAATCATGTGGCAAGTTTCCAAAAAACGATGTGCAACATATTGTGGCAGTCACTGCGCTGATTTTCCCAGCGCACACGCCTGACGCATCGGACACTCCCAGAAGAGGCTGTGGCAGGAGCAGGGGCAGGGGCAGTGAAAGGCGCAGGGGCAGGGGCAGAGGGGAGGGGGACCAAGGCAGGCGCAGTTACAAAGTGAGACGGGGCAGGGGCAGTGGCGAGCTAAACACCACCAAACGGTGGCGGGTGACGCCGGCGAGGCACTTGCAACCCCGTGTACCGGTCCGTGCGCTTGCAGCATCCGGAGGCAGCAGCAGTAAGGCGGATATTCATTACACGAACCGCACGCCGGCACGCGCCGACGCTTTGGCAGTCAACGCACCCCAGCAGCAGCAGCAGCAGCACCAGCACCAGCAGCAGCAGCAGTTCCAATCCCAATTCGAATCCCGTCCTTGGACGAGCTTACACTTTACATATGTCAGCGATATCCCCGTGGGAGTGTTTGGCAGTCTTGACTCTTGAGTGAGAGCACGGGCGAAAAGTCATGCCGCTGATCCTGTTTGCTGTAAATAATGCGATTAACGTGCAACACGCAGCACTTGGCACAGAATTGTGCGGGGAGGGGTAGGGGAAGGGGTGCTAATGAGACACAGCGTCGCCCAGTTTGGCGCTGGCAAGGATTAACGCTGCAAATTTGCGCCTAAGCATGGTGTGAAAAGGGAAAGCGGGAGACGGAGCATAAAAAGGTAAAGATAGAGAAGGAGAGGAGGGGGAGTAGAAAGAAGCAGGAGAAGGGGAAGTAGGCAGGCATAGCAGGATTATTGATACTTTTGCGGGTGGGTACGAGGAAAGTGGGAGCAGGGACAGGCGACAGTTTGCGGCCAGCACGCATTGTCTTGCCAGCCATTAAAATGTCTTTTGCCCAAGCCAAGTTCCCTTCACCTTCCCCCCCCCACACCTTCTCTTCTAGTGCCTTATGCCATTCACTGATTCGGAAATAATGCCATGAGCTGCTGCCAAAAAGTGCACACTGAATAATCGCATTAATGGAGCTCAAGGCACAGCGCCACGTGTGTGTGAGGCGACTAAATGACTAACTGCTTCATGTACGGAGAGGGAGACAGAGTGAGAGAGAGAGGGACAGACTGACTGACTAAGTGACTACAAGACTGACTACCTAACTGACTCCCTGACGCAATGACTGACTCAATGTCTGACTCAATGACTGACTGCCTAAGTGACTGACTGCCTCTCAGCCTCCCGCCTGCCAAACTCCCTTCTGCCTAGCTCCCTCCCTGCCTGCCTGACTCTTGTCGTAGACTGCCACGCCGTGTCATTGTCGTGCCCGGGCACAAAGGTTGAGCAGCGCCAGCGGCAGTGTTGCACTTTGCCACGCCTCGTAAAACGCTTGGAAAATCATGTGATTTTCCCCCCACTCTCCCTCCCCTGCCCATTCCCAGCAGCGCAAGTGTGCGAAAATTTGATAAACGCAAAACAAAAAACAAAAATCGAAAAAGCGAAAAATGCGAAATGATTTATGGACACGACGGCGCGGCGGCGCGGCAGGCGGCAAAGTGAGTGCTAAATAAAATGAAAAACCATTCAATAAAAAATACAAAAAAATAAAAACGTAAAGTAAAAATTGACTAAATACAAAATACATGACAGACGGCGTGCGAGGATTAATAATGCGTTCACAGGCCGCAAGGATTTCTACAATTGCCGCTGCCCCGATGCCGTCTCTGAATGTGGTTGCGGTTGGTTGCGGTTGGTTGTAGCTGATGTTGCTGTGGTTGCTGTGGTTGCTCTTGTTATACCCATTACCTAAAGGGTAGAAGGTTGTTATAGTTATATGTTAATAGTAAATGTATGTAACTGTTTATATATTCTTGATCGGAATTAATAGTCGAGTTTATATAGTCAAGTCTATTTGTCCATCTGCCCATCTGTTTGTTCTTATAGACTATATGTGTTACGAAATGTAGTAGAATTTAGCATGTATGTTAATTATTGTGTTAAGCTGCTATAAGCTAACAGCTGTTATGCACTCTACTAATGCACATAGCAAGAAAACAGCGAAGTCAAATGTAGATTAAAACTTAAACTATCTTATGTAGTGTGCCCGGTTGCACATTGCCATTCGCATGGATGCGGACACAGCTTAACATGAAAAGCTGATGTTAACGAACATGCCATTCTTAACCTGACACTGCTGCTATGCACATGGAAAAGAAAGTGATTAAATAATAAAGTGATTATCTTAATTAAATCTGTGCCTTTTAATATATATTCATCGCCGATAAGTTCGGCGACTACACACTTAAAGTTATTATATAAAATATATAGTGGAGTTCGCATTGAACTTCACAGCCTAAAGAATAGTATATTCATAAATATCTGTACATATTTGTGTGATTATGCTATCCTGCGAGTAGGGAGATCATTGGAATAGGAGAGAGATGGGGTCGCCAACGGATTCGGTTGGGCCTGTCGGCATATCGACTGCTCTGGAAGTTGATTTGATCTCCGAATGGAACACACTAATGTCTAATATTTAAGAAACATGTTAGTGGTGAACAAGGAGATATCTCACAGTCGTGCACACTCGACTGTAGCTTGCGTTCTTCGTTGCCTGCTTGCCCCTTTGCTCTTTTGCTTTTTATACCATATAAAGTGCAAAAATTGTTGTACTTCTTTTCACATTCGCATTTCGATAAAAATCGCATGATCATAAATTTACACTTTGCACAGCCTCCGCGAGCCACGCCCACATCGCCCCGGTCATACGAAAAAGGGGTGAGCCAACGGTTGCGGGCGTCGTTGTGGCTGTTTGGCATTGCAAGGGGGTGTGTCCCCCGCCTGCCATCAGCCCCTCTACTCCCTCTTTGTCCCTCCCTCCTCGCTGAGAACTTCAACTGGACGCTCCTGGACGCGGCGCGCGCGTGAACGATTGGTAAATTGTTGTCGTTGTTGGTGTTGCCAATGTGGCCAATGTTGCTTGTGGCACAATGCGCAATGTGCGCTGCCTTTCGATTTCAGCTTCGATTTCTGTCTTTATGTTTTGCGCTTTACAAATCGTTGAAATATTTTTCATGAAATGCCGCGCGTGATCGCGTTTTTGCCTCCTTTTTTAGTTTTCAACGCCCACAAGGAGCAACAAAAGCAACGCAGTGTGAAGTAATTTAATTGCGCGCGGTCAACAAACGCGCGCGGCCAAAAACGCGCGCGGTTTAAAACGCCAGCTCTGTCTGTTTGGCTCGTAGGACGTGTGTATTTGTGTGTGTGTGCCTGGGAGAGGGGGAAGGGCGGGTTGGGGGTGACTTGGAAGGGGGCGAGTGTGCATAATTAATGCATTGCACAACATTTGCATATTTCTAATTTAATCGAAACAAAACAATAAATCCAAATTGAATATGCAGCAGCAGCAGCAGCAGCAACAGGACTCGAGAACGTAACAACAACAAAAACAACAACTTTGCCGTGGCAAGTCCGCAACGCTGCTCCCTTCAGACTCCTGCCCCCCCACCCCCACACTCAGAGTTGTTGTGTGCATGTCGTTGCAACATTATAAATAAATCAAAATACAATTTCTCAGAAATTGCGATGGCATATCAAAATCTTGCGAGTGCGAGTGCGCTGCAAGGCTGCCAAGGAGCTACGAGGGGGCAACGAGGGACAAACAAGAGGAAACGGGGAAGGGGGAAGGGGCAGGGGGACTCTAAGCCATCCCGTAACCTAAACATGGAGCACAATTTCCACCCAAAACATGTCGTAGGCAAATCTCTGACCAAAAACGGGGCCGGGCCAAGGAGAAGGCACGACGGGTGCCAGCAGCAACAGCAACAACAACAACAGCAGGCAACAACAAGAGGCAACAACAACATGGTGCAAGTGCAGACAGCGCACAGAGGCGGAAAAGTCGTTGTTCGAGTTGTTCCTGCCAGGTTGCTGTTGCCGTTGTCGCTTGCATTGGTCAGGCAACGGCTGTGGCAGGCTGGCTGTGGCAGTCACATGTTGCACACACGACTTGCACATCGCCTGCGATCCTCGGCATGCCGTGCAATTATTTTGGACTTAAATTCGTATTTTGTACGAATCTTGTAAATGCATCTTGTCTCTCTTCGACTGCCAGTGCCAGTGCCAGTGTCTGGGCAACATTTCATATGCAAACAACGATGCCAATACACAACAACAACAACAAGAACAGCAACAGCAACAACTTGCAGAAGAGTCCACAACAACAACGAGCTAAACTAGCGCTAAATTGTCAGCAATTGTCGTTTAGCTCGTGCAGAGGCCAAAGACGATTTAAGCATAGAGACAGCACAATGTTTCCCCAGCCAGTTACCCTATTGGGAATCTGTGGCGCATGTGCTGTTGCCTCATTCTATTGTTGGGGCAATATGGCCATCCTCTCTTTCAATACTTTGTTCTATATAACAATAATGTTTTATGTATATCATGTGTAAATGATAATATCATTTAAATATGGTATGAATCTTTAAACAAACTTAGACAAGTAAAAGTAACCTATAGTAAGTAAGCTAACATTTATTAATGAACCTATTGTAAGCGACCTATACTAAGTAACCTATCGTAAGTAACCTATTGCAAGTAACCTATACTCGAGTTTAGTAACAGCTAAACTTATACCCAGCATAATGTACGAGTATGTTATAAATTAATGTGGAAATGAAAATATTCCTTAAATATACAATAGTATATATCTCAAACCTTGAAAAACAAGAAAAGTAACATATAGTAAGTAACCTACAGTCGAGTTTAGTAGCAGCTAATGACCTATGAATTCACTGATATTATTTTTTTTAAAACTTATATGTGTATAATTATTTTACAATATACACACTAAAATGATTCATATTTTGTTTGATTTATGGGGGCGTAATTTTTATAACAAATCTGCGTAATGTAAAAATGTTATATACGTATATATATACAATAAATTGTATTATTATTGTATTATGTATTATGTATTATTATAATAAAATATTTCATATTTTTAAAATAGTAAATTTCAGCTGAGAAAAAGTATATTTTTGCTTAAAATTTTTAAGTAAGTATTAAGAATGTACATATTAAAAAATATAAATTTCACTCTTATTATTATAAAATGCCTTTCTTTCTAATATTTAAAAGAGGACATAATTATTTATAATATTTTTCTACATTTTTGAAAGTTTTTCACTAATTTATCTTTTAGTTTTTTGTAAATTTGGTCTAAAATATGAAAACTTTAGTTTTCTAAATTTTACTTTCGGTTACATGTAAAATTGAGACTAATTTTGTTTTAATAATTTATTTTTACCTTAGCCAATGAGATTTCTATCGCAGTTATTCACTTGAGCTCTGTTGAAAGTTGAAGAAATTGTATGAAAAATAAAAACAAAAAAAAAAAAATAATAAAAAAATATAGAAAAATTTTCAAAAATTTAAAATATTATGAGAGAGATCATACTTCAGAGTCCTCCTCGTTGAGGCGTCTGTTGCGGTGACCATTGCCCGTGCCTTGCCTCCGCTGGCCCGTGCACCATTGTCGCATGCGTCGCAGGCAACCCTCCTCCTCCAGAATGTTATAGAACTGCATCAGCAGAATGCACATGACCACGAGGAGAGTGATAAACGCCAAGGTATCGCGTAGCGTCCAATACGGATGAATGCCACAGACACCGGCCAAATCAACGGGGGCTTGAGCTTGTGCCACGGGCTCCTCGTTCTCCATGCTTATATGTGGCATAGCTTTTGCCCCACTGTGCGGCAGGCATGGCAAGGGCAGGTGAACAGCACGATCTTTGAAATACATTGAGAGCTTGCGCATCAAAGCAAAGTCCTGATCGCATATGCCCAACTCCTGCAGCGCCATGTGTTGTGTGTGGAATACCCTGTAATCCAACTCGGCAAGGCGTATGCCATCCATATAGAGACGCTGCAAATTGGGCAGTGCCGCAAAGTCTGCTGCTCTCACATTGATCATGTGATTGAACGAAATGTCCAGCTCGATGAGGCGACTGGGCAGCAGCAGTGGCAGCTCCGGCGAGGAGAGACGGCTCAGCTGATTGTGGGCGAGATTCAATTGGACGAGGCTGGGCAAGAGCATACTCAGTTTACTGGACAACGAATCAATGTTATTTTTGGATAAGTCCAAGCGTTGTAGATGCCACATGCCCTGCAGCAAGCTGGAGGTGGCATTGCCAGTCAGCTGATTGCCCTGCAGGTCTAGTTCGAGGGGAGACCGCTTATCGCCAATGCTGAGCTCAGTCAACTCATTGTTTGCCGCTTTGAGGCTGATAACGCTGCCCTCTATGATTAATCGCCTCAATCCGCACTCCTCCACTTGCACACGTTGTGCTCCGTGTAGCTGCAGCTCCTCCAGTCGCCCCGCGCGATTCAGATCGAGCAGATGCAACTGGGTTAGATGCAACAGTGAACGTGCCTCGAACTGCAGCAACTTATTGTCATTGAGTAGCAACGTTTGCAGCTTAAGATTGCCAGCAAAGGTCTTCGCATCGAGCTGGGCAATTTCATTGCCACTCAAATCGAGGTGCGTGAGATTCCCTAGTCCCTTGAAGGTGTCCGTCGGCAGCTCCACAATCCCGTTGCCACGCAGTGCGAGTAACTGCAGTCGGAGAAGACCCGCAAAGGCAGTGGAATGCACAAACTGTATCATATTGTGATTCAGTTGTAGCACCTCCAGCTCGGGCAGGTACACAAATTGGTGGTTCAACAGGGTAACAAGATGTGTTTGTTGCATCTGCAATTCCCTCAGTTGGGGCACATAGTGAAACACCATTGTGGGCATCAGGTGCAGGGTGCTGTTCTGTATCAGCAATACGCGCAGATTGGGTGTACGGACCAGTATTTCCACGGGCATTAAACGCATTCGCAGGTCACCCAGCAGCAGCTGTTGCAGCTGCGGCAACGTAGTGTTGCTCGAGTAACGCAGCGAACTCTGTATGCTGTTCTCCAGTTGCCACAGACTGCAAGTCTCCGTGGGGCAACGGGCAGTCAAGTTGAGCAGATTGTTGTCATCGTAGTCATCGAAACGTAATGCCTGCAGGCCGCATGTACCCCACAGCAGCAGCAACAGCAGCAGAAACCATCTATACATGATCTATATAATCGATATATATCGATAATTATGTATATGTATATGTATATATATTCCACTTCTAGTGCGACTTACAACCGACGCTTGAAACCGCGTTAAATGCACTGAAATCGACTTGAGCTCCCTCAAGCTTATCACCAGCACAACTGAGGCAACTAATCATGGTTATATATATACATATATACCATATGTATGAAAGTTTACTTGCTCTGACTTACATATGTGCTTACTGCGATAAGCCCCTGGAGCGTGTGTTTATTTATTTTCCCACTGGGGAAGCTTTACGTTTCGTCAGCAACAAAGTTTCACTTTGTTTTTAATTTAACACTTTCATCTTTAATGTATACTCTCAAGAATCTCACGCTGTTATAGGTAACCTTTTTAATATACATTATCTTACATAACACAAATTCAATCTTTAATATAACTGAGACACTTTTAATAACTTTGCTAACTTTAGACAGATTGATTCCTTGAAAACTAAAGGATTTTGCGATCTGATTTGTATGAAATTTGAAACTGATCTTAAGAGAGTTATGAAATAAAATAATGCCAAAGCAGGAAGATGCATTTTCAATACTTCGCTTAAGAATTGAATTGAAGACATGAAATACTGCTTTTTATTGGTATTGAGCAGGACACTCAATATTTGAAAAGAATTTTAGCTGCGTATGGTAGACAGATACCTTCACTATAAATTTAGTGTCTCTAGCTTTTATAAGAGCAAAGATCTATGCTTTTAAATAGACGAACATACAGACAGGCGAGCAGACAGACAGACGGACAGACAGATGAACAGACAAGGGGAAAGATAGTGAGACAAACAGACTAACACACAGATGACAAGACGAACAAATGGAGAGATAGACAGTCAAATATGACTAAATCGCTTTGGTAAGTGATTCTGTAAAAGAATATATATACTTTGTCGGTTCTGCCACGCCTTCTTCTGCCTCAGACATATGTACATTAGGACAAAGTAGGTACATCCTTTATTAAACATATTCAATTTTCAAATACTTTAAATACACTCAAAATACAAGCACCAAACCAACACTTATCAATAGAGCATTTCTCTCAGTGTAGAAACAATGTGTAGCAACAATTGAAAGCACCGCAAAGCTTTTGAGCAAAGCTTGTGACAACGTTGAGCTGACAAATCTTGCGCACTTGGAGGCGACATGTTGTTGACAATGGGTCAGTAACATGACTTCTAACACGTTCGGGTTGCCCACATGCCACAGACTACACTGAGATACAAATGTACAACCATACACACACATGCATATGTATGTGTAGGGTTGTCAACATGACGAAGCGGAGTCGGGGCGCAAGTTAGAAGCCATCATAATTTAAACATGAGTGTTGTCTGCCACTGCGACGCGGCTGCTGCTGCGTCTTTGTTGCTGCTGCTGCGGCTGCTGCTGCTGCTGATGCAGCGAACAAATGCGTTCAACACTGCGCTACAAGCTCGACAGGGTCGCCTGGCGTTATCAGCAACTTCGATGCTGATTAATCGCTGCCGATAAGCAGCCCCGCAGTCCCTCTGTCAGTTTTGCCTGCCTGGCTGGGCCTGGCTGCGCCTGGACTTGGATTGTGCCCCTCTTTGAATGACGAGCCACGATGACGAGCATGATGATCGACGGTAGCGTTGCGTTGACGTCGACATTGACGCTGGCTTCGTGCGGGTTTTGGGTACTTCACACACACACACACACACACGCACGCACACACGCACATTCAGGCAGACACTCGATTCCCTTCATATTCATATTTATACTCTGGCAGAGGGTATATTAAGTTTGGCTAGAAGTTTGCCACGCATCTTGGGAGATATCTGCGACCTTATAAATTATTTATGGTACCTATGTCTATTCTGAATCAGGATAAATAGTTCTGGACTAGTCCTTTCGTGTGTCTGTGTGTTCGTATGTTGTATTAGAAACTAGTCTCTCCATCTCATTGCTTCTTATTGCTGCATGCTGTAATGAAGGCGAATAGAGGCGAATCGGAACCATATGTCATATGTTTACCATACAACCTATCAACAGATTTTTAGTTCATTTTCAAAGTATAGCAACCAAATTTACTACATCTGCTGTTTCCTGTTTCTAAACAATTAAAATTTTTTAAAAATTGTATCAAGATCGGATTAATATAACATATAGCTTCTATAGGATAAATCGACCGAAAAATCGTTTTTTGTTGAAGATCAGTATTCTATTGTATTTCAAAATAAGTTAACTCACATTACTAATTGAAGGTAATCTTCATATATTCTTCTATTTATTTAAGATCAGTAAACTATATCCTAAAGCCTTTTTCGGAATGATCAGTCAGGTAAGAATATTTCCATAAAAGAATTGTGTGGTATATGTATGTTCACTATTATAGTTATTATTACACAGATGTTAACTAATACCTGAACAATGTTATACAATTCACAATACAATATTATATTATATATCTGCAAGAGTATAAGTTCTTCGGCATGCCGCATAAACCCTTTCCTTTTTGCTCTCATATGCCTTTGTATGCGCTTGCTGTGGTTATCCCTTTTTCGGGTCCCTCGATGAAGGTGTGCCTGGGCTATGCGAAATATGCGTGGCGTTGTCGAATGTCGATCGGCAAGACCGATCTACTGCTGCCTCTGCCCCTGCCTCTGCGCCTGTGCCTGCTGCTCGTTCATTGCCCAAAGTGGTTTAGATTAAGGGCTTTAGTTTAGTATTTTGGCAACAAATGGGGCGTTATTTGCTCAGCGAAACGTGCGACTGCTTTGGCTCTGCTGCCTTCATCCAACTTCGATGCTGGCTTTGGCGATCGATCTGGACAACGGTCGGTGCACCTCATTGACCTCAGTTTTTTAGTTCTCATTGTTGTTGTTGTTTCTGTTGTAGTTGTTGTTGTCGTTGTTGTTGCTCTTCTTCTTTATTCTGCTTGTTGCTGTTGTTGCTCTGTGTTTTTTGTTGAACATCTGTCGATCTTGTATGGCGATAATTTGAATTGAGTTTTCTCTGTTTGCGATCCTCAGTTCTCACTACACCAACAACAGCAGCTCCTCTTGTGCCCTGCCTATGGCACCTCTGCCTCTGCCTCTGCCATGCCTTGTAGCATGTCACGTGAGTCGATACTATTTTAATAATAGACTCATCCACGTAGCCCCAGCTGCAGGTCAGCTCGGCCCACATAATAATGCGATACTTGCTGGCTAATGGCAGCTAATCAAAGTGCAGAGCTTTCCCACTACAACCTCAAACGTGTCACCTTTCGCATTCCCTTCCCCCCTCCCCCCCTTCTCTCACTCTCTCTCTCTGTCTCTCCTGTTGCACAGTGTCATCCGTGGCCAAATTCGCGCTGCACGTTCGCGTCGTTTTCTCGCAATTAACGCGAAATTCTACGAATTGTTTAATTAGAACTCCAGCTACAGTTCCAGTTGGAGTCAGAGTCG
Source organism: Zaprionus ornatus (assembly GCA_018904035.1). Lineage (NCBI taxonomy): Eukaryota > Metazoa > Arthropoda > Insecta > Diptera > Drosophilidae > Zaprionus > Zaprionus ornatus. The sequence continues at coordinate 8,358,433 of JAEIFZ010000115.1, read as the reverse complement.
AAGTCAGAGCTGAGCTCCATCTTCGGCTTCAGTTGGAGCCGAGGCACGTTTGTGCTGGGCGCTGCATAATCTTTTTGTAAACATGAAACTCGCGCCATTATATCTCAACGTTGCCACAGACTGCAGCAGCAGCAGCAGCAGGGGAGAGGGGATTAGGGTGTTCTCTCTTTTTGTCTTACATGTTTTATACTGCTCTGTGCGGTCTGTGTGACTACGTTTTAAATTTAAAATCTGTGAATTTGAAGCAGTTAATCGAGCTACGTTGTCTGCCTCTGCCACACGGCCATGCGGCAACATCAGCTTCAGCACCAGCTCCAACTGCAGCTTCTGCTTAGGTGTTGCCTGTTGTTGTTCTTGTTCTTGTTGTTTTTTTGTTCTTTGTGTGTTGTGGCTGATTCTGTTTGCCGATTAAATCATTAAATATTCCGATTGTGTAGCGTTATAATGAAATGTTTTTAACGCTTGTCTGATTTGAAATAATGCTGGGAATTAAAGGATCTCCATCGTATTTACTTTGCTTTCTTGTCTTTCTTATGTGCAAATTCCTTAAAATCAATTTGATAAGCTGCGAGGAAATGTGTAAGGCATTTATTTGAAGTATTTATTAGTGCAGCGAAGGGGATGTTGCTTGCACAAGCGATGCTATCCACAGAGTATTAAGTTCGTAATCAAAATTGGTGTTGGTTTATCTGTAATAATTTTGTTTATATTAGGATTAATAATTCCATGTATATTAATAACCTTCGACTATTCAAAGTCGTCTACATCTTTGTATAAATGTAGATATATGTACGAGTATTCTTGCTCAGTATCCTTAGCCTAGTCTATTGAGCCTTGTCCGTCTGTCTGTACGTCTATTTGTCTGTATGAACACTCAGATCTCGGCTATTATTAAAGCTAGAGACTTTAAATTTGACTTGAAGGTTTCTGTATTCCAGACGCAGATTAACTTTATTTCAAATGTTAGATGCCACGCCTACCGCCCACGCAAATCAATAATTTTTATTTCTAATTTATTTTATAGGCGACGTAAAACAGATACAACTTTCTGACTTTGACATATACTTAGGTGACTCTAATATCTACCTCTTCTTTAAACTTCAATCTGATCGGACAGGAAATACAGTAGGAAGAAGGCCTTCTTCTTCTTTGCAATTGTTAATGCAAGTACAAGTATATGTAATAGGTCGAAGGGTATCTAACTGTGAGTCACGACTAACTCTACCGTTCGTCTTGTAAACAAATAATTTAAAAACAAAGTAATATTTTTTGTCCATTTCAATTTGCAAATTCTTTAATATCAGTTTGACACTCTCTAAATTGTTCTTAATTGCAGCAAAGACACTACAAACTGTAATAATACTGTTAATAATTAAAGAAAGTATAGTATTATTTAACATCCAACCTTTGTTAATTGATTTATAGCAATTAAATCGTTTCACAATTTAATAAATATTTATTTAATTATATATTTTTCATGCCGTGTACCACGCAGCGTATGCGCAACATGCGATTATTGTACCATATATATCTCTGGTAGAGATTTGGGCGAACTTCATTTGATTTAAACACAATCGCTGATGCATAATTAATTAAAAGGTTTTTATATCTTTGCGGTTGTATTTGGTTTCGCCGTCGTCTTTTCACAACACGCCCCAAAAGCGTTTGCTGCTCGTTGTTGCTGTTGTTGTTGGCATTGTTGGTCTCCTGGTTGGTCGGTTGGCAGTTGGCTGTTGGGTCGTTTGGTTGGTTGGTTCAGTTTGGTTTGTGCTTGCCTTATCTTGTAAATTGAATTATGAAATCGTCAACTTGAAACTGAACTGAATGCAGCCGCCACAGCCGAATGCGAGCCAGAGCAGCGCCTGCTGCTCCTTTTAGTCCATAGACTGGAAAATCAGTTAAGAGAGCATGACGACGACGACAGCGACGCAGCAGCAACAACAACAACAAGAGCAGGAGCAGCAGCTGCTGCCCGCGCGTTACGCCAATGACCAATGACAGCAGGCAGCGTGTTGCCTCTGCCTCTGTAGATGCCCCTGCCACAGCCCCTGCCCCTGCTCAACCATTTGCCTTTGAATCTGAATCTGTGCTGTGCAAGCGAGAGGGCAAACAAAACGAGCGTTTAACATAATCATATCATATCGTTGTAGGCATCACATCTGAGAGCTGAAACCACTTAAGTTGCCTTGGACAGGCCGCAGGATGACTGCCATTTGCATATGTATGTGTACAGTGAGTACCAGTTCCACTCCACTCCACCCCCTTCTGATGCTTCCCTTCTGCTGCTTGCCTTCTCTGTTCGAGTTCTGTTTGTTTGTTTGCTCGAGTGAGCAACGCTTAGAAGTTTATCTCCTCCCATTCATGACTATATTTGTTGGCCTGCTTTTGATTTTTCATATTCCTCCGGATCTGGATCTACAGCAGTATCTCCATCTCCATCTGCATCTCCATCTGCATCTGGATTTGTGGCTGTGAATCTGGCCAGTTGCTTTGTCAAGTAATTGAGAATATAATTACACGAATTACGACAACGCACTCCCAGCCCCGGCACCTTATCTCTTATATCTGCTGCTCAAGTTGCCCACGTTGCCTTAGCTGCTACTGCTGCCTTTGACAGCGTCGTTGTGCTGACCTTTTGTCTGTCTGTTGACCAGGTTCAAAAGTCGCTGCGACGACATGTGTGCGCTTTCGCAGCGCGAGCTGACAATTGACAGTGTCCCCAGACAGGGGCAGGGAGAGAGGGGACAGCGACACACAGAGCAATTCCCACTTCCCGAAGCAATTACGCTACAATTTAAGCGTGTAAACAAAAAATTACAAAGTTGTTAGAGCAAAATGGCAAACATACTGCAAGTCATCCTCGCTGGCGCCTACAAATAGACAGATACCAGGGAAAACTCAATGAGACACGGCCAGCAATAGAATGGTGAAGAGACGCAGAGAGACAGTAGAAAGCGCAATTTGACAATTACGCATAGAAATGTTAATAACTATTACAGTGGGCACTGGCAGTTAAAGAACCTTTGACATATATGATAGGGAAAGCAACAGCAACTAGTATGTTAAATGGCACAGCCTTTAATGGATAAAATATTCTCGGATTTATTCTTAACCAATGTTATATGAGTATATATATTGTAGTTCAATTGTATACTATAAAGAAAAGATATATCCACTTAAAGTTATCGTATACAGCTAAAAGAAAGGATTATTTCTAGGAATCTGCATTTTATATTGAAAATATTTTATTGTAAAATGATTATGCCTATACAAAATATAAAAGAATTCGTCATATTTTCATAAAATTAAGACTTAAAGTATGGTTGATAGCCTTTATTCAATTATTAAGTTTTGGTCAAGGTATTTGAAGTCACAAATGTGTTAAGCTCCAAATCCTAACTTCGGCTAACTGTTTCCAAGACAGCTACTTATACAATATGTTATAGAAATCCGATTTTGCAGAGTTTTTAAAAACATTTTAATGATGTAATGAATGTGAGGAAATGAAAGGAAAGTTTGAATTTATTTTTGAAACAAAGTTTTTTAAGTAGCTAATAGTTGCTATATATCGGTGCAAAATATGATCAATTGATCACACAATAATAATAATACTAATACATAATTATAATTATACATACAAATAAATAACAAATCATATACAATATATTTCTTTTGTGCATAACATTAAAAGTACCAATAACTTTAACTGATTATCCCATAAATCAGTAATTAAAATAAATCATTTTCCAATTCCTTTACCTCTACATTTCTACACCAATTAATTAAGTTGTTAAGTTCAATCCCTAGGGTGTTCACTGTAGCATTCGTAGCAGAAAAAAGGTGACCCTTTTTGTTACCCCCAATGGCAATGTTAACAAACCACACGTAATTGCAGCGTTGAAAATCGATGTAGATGTTTAGACAGCCCCGAGTGCAGCCCAGCGCAGCCACAACTGGTGGCGACACACATCATCGAACTGCTAACTCTTAATTGGTCAATTGGGCAACAGTTGAACCTTTACCCCCCGCTCCACTACATACATACGTGTACATACCTCCCTCCCCTTACCAAACAGAGACAACCGCAAGTGTTACCTTTCCAATAAATATTTGTTACGCACAAATAAACTTGTAGAGCGCGCGTTAGAAATTCCCCGTTTGTTGCACGTTTCTAACGGGGCAAGTGAACCGAAACGAAACGGAACATGGAGAAGAAGTCCTCTAGATATACTTGCAACTAGGTATGCATGTGTTTGAGTATCTAATGCCTTATCAAATTGTGATAATCAGCTTGCTCTGTGTGTGTGTTTGCCTCTCGCCTTGCTGTGTGTTTGCTGCGCTTGTCTCTTGTTTGTTGCTGTTGATTTGTATACCCTGTACCTGCTGCAGCTGCGAGGGGTATGATGGATAGTCATGTGGAGTTTGAAGAGTGGGAAATAGTTTCTAATATTTGTACTATATTAACAGAACCATGTATAGAGTTTATTGAAGCACATTTAATGTGTGTGAAATATGAAATAGGTTTAGTAATGTTGTGACTATTAATGTTATATTTAGCTAATATGGTAGAAAAATCTATTAAAAACATATAGAAAAATTGATAAGAAAGTATAAAATTTGAGGAAAATTGCAAGAATTTATAGCAAATCTATTTATAAATCTATATTTTACTAATTTTTAATTGATATAACTAAAAGTCACAGAATAATTAATACAAAAATAGAAAAGTTCAGAAAAACCTTCAAGTTTTATCAAATAAAAAAACTGTTTAAAATTGATGAAATTAATACTTATAATAATTAGCTGTACTAGCTGAAATAATAATAAATAATGAAATAATAATGGATAATAAAGTAAAGACTCAAGTTGAAACATCAAGTACTTCATTTATTTCTTAGCTTCGTTTTAATCTCCAGTATATCAAAGTTGTATAACGTAGAGAATCTGCTGGACTTGCCTGCAGGGGACCCCGAAAAGCGACGTAAATGTTTGTTTAATTTATCTCAGTAGCATCGCCTGAGCTTGTTCGAAAATTGAATTTAATTGGATGCCACCGTAGTGCCCACAGAACTGTCCTCGGTTCATTCTCCCTCTCTCCCTCTCTCTCGCTGTATCTCTGTCTCTGTCGTCCCCTATGCCTAGTCATAATTTGGCAGCAGTCTCCCGTTTAAACGGCTTCCTGTTTCGCACTCGGGGATACGAGCTCCGATTCCGATTCCGATTCGGATACAGTTGCCGTTTTTCTGCCTGTTTTGTGGCTGTTTTTCTGTTTCCTCCTCCTTTTTTTGCCGGCTGTGGCCTATCAGTGGATTCGAATCGCTGTTCGCGCCTATTCAAATGATGAGTAGATGAGCTGATTGAGTCTGCGCCTGGTGCGAATTTCGGAAGTCTTTAGACTTGCTGGTTAGCTGGAAATGGTAGAGAGAGGAAGATTGAGAGGGAGGAGAGGATACAAAAAACGAAGTCGAACGATTATCAGTGAGTGTGTTTTTGTCCTCGGCCATCTATCGCCAGCTCGTCCCATCACGTGTCTAATTTCTCGCTGGCCAAATAGTCCTCCAGAGTCGTCCTGTGCATTGTGGTCGCTCGGCTTTATCTTGATGCAGGCGCGCAAAAAATGTTTACAATTTGGTTTTGGCTCATGGGTTTCTCTTGCCCGGTTCTCTTCTCTTCTTTTTTTTTTTTTTTTTGCTTGCCACACAATGGCAGCCAAATTAAAAATGTTCGCCAGCCATGTCTGCGTTTGGCTGCGTTTCATTTTTCATGTTGGTCACTCAATTGTCTTCGACACGACACATGCCACAAGGTGGCACACACAGTCGTGGACCAGAGCGTTTTGTGTCAAATAACAAATAAATATCACGCATGGCCAAAAGCAGCAATCAAAGCCATCAACTGGCAACGGGCAACGGGCAACTTGAGGCCGATGCCAATGCGACGATAAGCAAAGCATGGCACACATTGTTGAGGATCCTGATGCACACACACACACACAAACACACACACACACCAGTCCTGGCAAAAACACACTCGATATATTGCTGCGATAACGTGCCAGGCATTGCTGTTGCTGTTGCTGTTGCTCGTGTTGCTGCTGTTGTTGCTCTTGTTACTACTGTTGCTGTTGCTGTTGCAATCAATGTTTGATTAACATGCGTTTTAGGTCTTTCAGACGCTGTAACCGAGTCGAGTCAGTCATATAAATGGTCAGCCCTAAGGCGCAACCATAATTATTTCATTATAGCCATTTCTTTCATCAACCACAAACCCATTGGCCACAACTTCTCTGATTGTTGCTGTTGTTGTTGCTGTTGTGGCTGATGATTTGGCTGCTAGCTTATCAATTGGTCGCCATCTTAATTGTTTGTTGTTAAACACGCAGCTCGTTCCCAACAGCAACAACAGCAACAACATCAGTGTCTGTCTCTGCGTCTGTCTTCGTCTCAGTCTCCTTTTCCCTGGTATTGGGCCTGCTCTTGTCTCTGATCCAATAGATTTTTCAGCATATTGATTTTTCATTTGAATTCCGTCGTCAGCCCGCTCGTGATTTATTGTTGTCCACTTAATTTGTTCGAGATGCTGTTCAGATTTGCTGGATTTTAAAGCCTGTTCGACTACTAATTCTCTTGTACACTTATTTTCATGTTCTCTTTATTATTGAGCTGATTTTGCTTAGACGTTTATTCAATCGTTCTTTAAGTTTAGCTTGATCTGAACTAGATTGCTTAAGTGCTGCAAAAATGCATTAAATGTTTCTCGGGAATTCATTAATACTCCTGTTATATCATTTGCATAAATTATGTCTAAGATACAGTTGATCAAATTGGAAATCTTTGTCATTATTTTGCATGTTTATTGGATGAACTAGTTCGGGTGTTTCAACTTTAAAACTTTATGAAGGCATTATATTTTTTTTAACTTATAACAACATTTTTTGAGGTAGAAAATGTCTAATACATTTTAGACTCTTTAAGTTTGTGCTATGAAAATTTTTGGTTTTTGGTTTTTAGTTTGATTTTTATTGAAATTGTTTTGTCTATGGTATGGAGTATATGGTATTTGTTAATCTATGAATTATATATATATATATATAATTTATCCATTATATAGTATAATTGGATATAATATAATAGCGTCATACTATATATTCTACAATATATTCCTGTAGTTCTTAACATAAGCACATTATAGAACATTTATGGAATTGTAAGTTTGAGCATTATTATGCTTTCCTTATTGGATTGATTTCGGATTTTTACTTGTGATCTTATGTGTCCTCAATTCTTCATAGAGATCAGCAGAAGATATGCGTAGTAATAATATTATTTTACTCAAATAACTTGAGGTTGATCAGAGAACATTTCCTAGTCAATAGAATTTTGTTTGGGATTATAAGTTTGCACATTAAATATAACAAATTTTGATGTTTATCTTGAGTAATTTTTGATGCCTTAAGTATAGTCAATTATAAATTGATTATCATAATAAATAAAATATAATATATGTATATACCAAATATGCTACACTCATAGTAGTTAGTGTATATAATCATCTTGCTATAAATAATCATCACTTTCTTGGTACTAACCCCATAAAAACTCATCCAATTCAAGCTATAAGCAGTGTCAGCTTTATCCTTGTAAAATAATAAATTCCCCATTGATTAATTTTGTGATTCTTGCAGTTATCAAAACATATCAGCATTTTAGCCCTTTCATCTAATGCCAGGCGAGTTCTGGGAATTACCAATTGCGGGCTTTGTTCCCCTCCCTCCCTCTTTAACTCTCTCCCTCCCCATGGAATGTAGCTGCCTCTGTTTGAGCTCTGCAATTAGACACAGTTGCCAAACAGTGGCCAGGTGTTTGTGTGTGGTCAATGCAGAGAATCCCCCTTCCCCTTCTCTTTCCCTTGCCATCCCCCTTCCCCTCCCCATCGCTGTCTACCACTCTGTGTCCCGATTGTAGCGTTGAGAGGCAGACAATGGCAATTGTGGCCGGCTGAGAATGTTGTCATATGTCGCCTCCGTTGTCGTCGTCGCACGTCGGTATATTTCATGTAAACAAATAACAAATTAAATGAAAATTTAAATAAAAGAGAAAGAAACACTCAAGCCCGCACACAATCCAGCCCAGGGGCTGATTGTGGCCAAAACAAACGATTTATGTGGCGGGCGAGGGGCAGGATAAACCCGAAAAAGGAACAGAAAAAAATGGTATAAAACCCTGGCGCTAGACGGCGTCGTCGTCGTCATCCATGTAGGCGAAACCCCGCTGATCGAATCAAATAAAACGAACACACACACACACCGAAACATACAGAGAAACACACAGAGAAACACACACGAAAAGGACAATCAGAAAGGTTGCCTGGTAGCTGGCAAGGATTTCCAGAGGGGTTGCCATTGCCATGGCCCTTCGGGGTCCTTCGCTCTGCCAACTAGGCGGGTGGCACTCGACCGTAATTGGGATTTGTATTGAGTTATTATTTATTACCAGAGAACAGGATAGGACAGGGCAGGACAGGGCAGGCCTGGCCAGACTAGAGACCCGACCAGGCCAGAGACTCCAGTCAAAATAGAGAAATTATCGGCCCTGGCGTTGCCTACTTAAATTGCGTGTTGACTTGATTGATTTGGACGTGCCCAATTGCAATTGCAATTGCAGTTAGCAATTGCCAGTTGGCAGTTGCCAGTTGACAATTGGCAGCCTGTGTGGCCTCTCTTTGCATGTCAATAGGTGCTAAAAATTGACTTGGAACCGAGGCGGAACCGGCTTGAAACTTAATTAACCAAAACCAAAGCCGCCACATCAGATGTATCTGCGACAGGGCACAGAAGCTATTCGCCATCAAAAGATAAACGCACGACAATCAGTCACAGCTGCGGGGGAAGACTGCAAAGGCAGCAGCAGCAGCAGTGGCAGTGGCAGTGGCAGCTGCAGCATCACTCCCGGCCAGAACTTGCAGGCGACATTTACATACTTACAAGGAAAGCAAGGAAAGGCTGCTGCCACGGCGATGATATATAAAAACACAAGAAATTTGACATGAACTGTGAGAGATTTCAACGCAAAGATAGCGCCAAAAGATGCGACCGCTTGCGAATGAGTCGAGCCGTCTCTGGCTCCTTGAATAATGGCGGCCCCGACGACAGGACGGAGACGGAGATGGAGACGGAGAAGCCACAACCACAACCACGTCGCTTGGACCCGAAGCCCAATTGTAAGAAAAACTCAAGAGGGTACAACATAAAACACACAAGAGATGAGATGCCAAGCCAGGGCATGCTATGGAATGAGATGGCATCACAGGAGAAAGAGCGAGAAAGAGAGAGAGAACTCAAGTTGAGGTTGAAAATTGGAATTGGAGATGGAGGAGGAGGAGGAGGCGAAGGCGAAGGAGTTGGGGATGTAGATGGAGTTGGTAGCTGAGAAAAGGTACGGGATGGACGCTTGTGGTTGGTTTACTGAAGACGAGGCGATTTCTAGATTTGATAAGCAAAATCATTTGTGATAAAATAAATAATTGAGTTCGTTTGCATATCATGGGAAGCATCTGCGGAGCAGGGGCACAGCGACGCGATGAGAGCCAGGCATAAACATAATAAAAGTAAATAGAAATGAATAAATAAAATACAAACGAAATGAAAAAACTTAATAAATTCATAGGCACACACAAATAATTTTTAAATTGTGTCAGAGATTAGGGGAAAAGAGTAACGTCTTTAGACAGACTTCAATCAAATCGGACAACGTTGTTGGTGCTGCTTCCACTGCTGAGTATCGCCAGGCTATCAGCTATCAGGCGACTATCGGAGACGCACGGGGCGCACCTCAATGCGATAAAGCGTTAAAATTAATTATCGACTGCCACATTGCTGCGCTTGTGCTGTCAAATCTTTATCGCGTAATTGATTTCATAGCTACTGCGCGTTGCGTTCCCCAAAATTACACGCCAAGGGCCCGCTGCGCTGCCACCTCTGCTGCCACTACCACTGCTGCCTCTGCCACTGCCTTTGCTGCTGCTGTTGTTGGTGCCTCACAAGCCCATTGTTTAGACAGTCGAAGAAACTGTTGAAAAACCCCAACGACAGACAAGTCAACACTTGTCTAAGTAACTAGTTGCTGAGCTAAGGGATACCCTGTGATTTAGGGGGATAGGAATAGCACTAGGAAGAGTAGGGGGGCTTGAGTTATCAGGTATATTTCTATAATCAAATTATGAATATACAATTTTTTAATTTTTTTTTGCTTGGTTAAATTGGTTAAATTTGGTTATATTTTCCATCGTCATTCTAAGAAACTAAAAATAAATAAAATTTGTTTCTATATTTGAATACAAAATTCTCTTCTTCTTTTAAGTATTTGTCAAAATTGGAAGCAATAACTTTATTTCGTAGTATTTTATTCCCTCGAAATTAAATATTTTTGTTAAATTTTTCAGTATTTTTCATTAGTTATTCGGTTTTTTAAAAGGTACTGAAAAAAGGAACCAAATCTAATATTTAAATGAATATTCTTTCAATTTGTATACTGTAACGTATATTAAGAAAATTATACAGCATCTCTAAAACTTTATAAAATTGTACACTACTAGAGTTCTATACTTTTTCTTAATTCTGTTGTCTTTAACACATAATTTTATCTTATTTTTAACATTTTAGATTCTTTTATTAAATTCTCCATAATTTTTCTTTTGTCAAACAAGATTTTATACCTCTATTTTCAGTAACCTTCTCTGATCATCTCTATTCCATTAAACTCTCCTGCACATCCCACAACTGCAACGTTTTTTTCACTAATATAGCCCTTCACACAACTAACTGCTTACAGGGTATGCATAGACCCGATGACGGAGGATAGCAATTGGGGTAAAGCGCTAGAAAACATCATGATAAGAAACTGTGATTTTTATTTTTCAAACTGATTTTTGATTTCCTGTACAATTTTGATTAAAAACTTTACGAAGTGGTAGCTCTATCTGGCTCTTCTATTGCTCCTACCCCACCCCCCTCCACCACTTGTCGTCGCCAAACAAATTGAAAACAAAGTCTAATCAGTCACAATTGAGCAATTTTTTATAATTTTTTTCTTCTCCACTTTTTGTTGTAGTTTGGGTTGAGTTTTGAGTTTTGGAGAGCTGGGGAAATCTAATCGCTGACAAGCTATGGCTGCCTGTATTTGATAGATAGTTTCTGATGGCACGTCACACCCCGCACCCAACTTTGGGCCCATTGAGAGGTGGCTAAAGCGAGATTTGGACTAGTTGATAAGCGCCGTGCCAAGTACGAAAGCTGTTGCCACCTAAGGACTGTCATTAGTTGCTTTGCTCTTTAGACTGTTCGCCAAATTTCAGTCTCGAAGATACTACATACACGTACACACATATAGTATACCTATACAATTTCCGATTGGCCACTCCAGCAACCCCCGTTTCATTCTGTCTGATTTCCCCCCGCTTCTCAGCCACTTCCACTTCCACCTTCTTTCAGGCTTTTGTGCCTGGTGTAATTAAAACTTAAAACGCTTTTTGTTTTGCAAGCAGCTCTTGAACCATTGTTCTTGAACCAAAAAAGTTCAGACCACCCCCAGTCAACCCCTGCCAGCGCCAGACCCCCACCCCTTCGATACTCTACACGTCTCGACGACGACGAGGAGGAGGAAAAAAAGGAACTCAAGTGTTTTCATTGTGCAAATTCCAATAGAGAGCGTGCGACTTCACAAAAAACGCAACAAGAACAAGAACAACAAGCGGCAGTTGAAAACTTTGCCCAAGGCAACCCAGCTACCCCCTCGTTGCCCCCTGACAAGCTGCTTGCAGGACCTACAGCAGCACTTGGTGTTCTTGGAGTTCAAGTGTTGCAACGCGCGTGCCTGGCAAGCGAAGCTGTGCACCTCAAGTGCGCCAATATGTTGCAACTTCGAACTACGTAGCACATGCCACAGCATCAACGCCTGCTTGCCGGCTGAGGGGGTAGCAGTAGGAGCAGGAGAGCGCATAAGTGCAGCAGGAGGAGGCGGCACATGTGCTTCGTTTCAGAGCAAAAACTATTGCTGAAAATCTAAAAATATTTAAATTATTATAGTCCCTACTATATGGTATATTTATAGTTTATATTATACATATTTATATCTCAGATTTCCCATTTAATTAACCATATTTAGATAATAATCTTCTCATATTTATTTGTCCAACAAATTGTGTGGAAAATTGATTCTGTTTCGTGTATTTACACACGATCTTTATACGATCTTAACGTTTGTTTCGCTTGAATGAAATCAATGAGCATCGATGCTGGCGATAGCGACAGCGATATCGATCCTACCTGACTCGCTGCACCTGTAATTCTAGTTGCGGCATAAATCAACAACGACGGGGTCTGGTAGAAATCGACCAAAATAAACGCCCGCAGCGCCGTCTGCATTGGACCTTGAACCTGCTCGACTCTGCTCGTACGGTTCAGGAGTTCATAGGGCTTGACCCTACGCCCTGACCCAGACTGCCTTTGCTGCCTGTGACGAAATATTTAGTCGAAAATATTGTCCCTAATGCTGGCGCCAGACAAGTCTTATGCTGATGATGATGACAGACTTAGGCACCGTACACAAAACAAATCCAACCTGTCACACTAACGACTTCTGCGAAGACAATGGCCAGCCCTCCTCTCTCCTCTCTGCTCTCTGCTCTCTCTCTGCAGTGGCTCAGGCTGAGTGCACTGGTTGCAGGTTGCACGTTGCACGTAGCAGGTTGCTGGCTTTGTCTATAAGCCAAAAGTGTTGCACTACTTTTGAGTTCTTAGAGACAAAAGACTATAGTAGTCGGCGCTTTGTTGCTGTTGTTGCCAGGGTGTGTGTGTGTGTGTGTGTGGATTTTATGGTGCAATTCTTTTGTGCTCACAGCAGCCGAAGGCAGGCCAATATTTTTATTGCCGCTTGTAGAGCGTTTATGAAATACAAATAGCATCCGCTAAGAGTTATGACCCGGCGCTAGGACCCTTAGAGTAGAAGCCCTGGAGGCTGTGAAAGGCACTTGGCAAGTAGATCGAACGTTTGAGCCGATATCATGCAGTGATCGTGCAGAGGGTTAACAATGATCGCACAAGATCTTTCACTCAGCTTCTCTGTTCTGCACTGGCGCCAGGATTTCAAAGGGATAAGCTCTAAAATAGGGTCTACACTATTGTCTTGCTGTAGTATATGGCCTAAAACATAGAGTTATTATGTAGTGATACTTATACTTATGTATATAGCCCGTGTCAAGTGCAGTGTTATCTAAATTGTTGCGATATTGAGCTATTTAAACTTATACAGTTTGTAAATTGTAGATATTATGTAATACTCGAAACGATTAGATTAACGTTAAGTTGATCGATCACCACGTTTGGCCGCACATATCTGGACTTCCTCCAGCAGTAGATATGTCACAAATCATGCGACTTTGTTTGGATTGTCATTATGTGTTATGCGATGATGGTATCAACATATTATGGGTCTATAATACATGAAATTTTAGGATTTTCTTTATGCTACACTCTCTTAATGGAAACACTTTTTATAACTAATAATAAAATAATATTATATAGTAATTCATATAACTAGACTTTCATTATAATATAATATAATATAATATAGTAATTAATATAACAAGACTTTCAACGGGAATAACTGAATCAAGAAGCATACGAATGTTGCTTAAATTCTCAATATATTCAATATATTTTTTTTTTCAAATGAAATATATTCAATCTTGATCTTGTAAATTGAAAATATTTAGTACATTTTTCAAATATTTATTATATTCGAATGTTGTATTTAATATTTTAAATTTATTGTAAATATTTTAAATAAGTTGAAGCTAATTAAGGGGGAATTATTAAGGCAACATATGGTAAGTGTAAAAATCAATAACCATTAAAACAAATACCCATGTATTTCTCTAAGTTAAAATCGAAAGATCTAGAGTGTGGTAACTTGTGGTTATCTTAGCTACTTATAACTCTGGTATCTGGAAATATGATAATATCCTTTTCACACCATTGTTTTTATCAATTCCTCTTAAGATCAGTTTAGACGATCGTTTGCTGCATGGATTTAGCATGGAATTCGAGTGCAGCTGCGCCAGTCTGTCTAGTTTGCTCCGATGCATTTGCATTGATAGACAAATCCTACGATTTGCGGCAGTACCTCAATGATTTCCATGGAAATCTGATATCACTTGACCGATTTTCAGTCTAATGTGCAAGTAGAACAATCAACGCCAGTCTCTGAGATACGATCGTGAGGTGCGGGCACACCCGACGCCTTCTGCATACACGACGATAAGCACTTGTCTCTGATCGCCAATCTCTCGCAGGGCCTGCTATCAGAGGTACGAGATCTGCAGCAAGATCTCTCCCACACACACACACACACAGACACAGACACAGAGACAGTGCATACACAGAATGCCGACGCTGATCGAGAGAATGATATGCACATTCCTCGAGTCCGAATCCGAATCTGAATCCGAGTCGACGCCGATGTTTTGCTAATCCTTCTGCTCGGCTAACGCCCTGCACAGACACAGAGAGGGAGGGAGACGGGCCTGGTCTGGCAGTGTCTGCCGCCGTTGTGGCTTTATGCTAATGATCGAGTCGGCCAAAAACTAGAACACAGAGTGCAAAAACCACTCAAACCACTCATTGTCTGTGGGATTGTTTCATCAAAAATTGTTGCAAATCTCTTGCCGGCCTGCGCCTAACCGACCGCCCGCCTGCCTGCCAGCCTTGCCAGCCTTTGCTGGCCTGCTTGTCTGCCTGCCTCTGGCCATCCATTGTTGTCCATGGCCGGCAGTTTGGCCAGTTTGCTCGCTCGTCGTCGTCGTCGCTTGTTTTGGGAGTGCGAAAAAAATCTCTTAATCGGCACTGGCGACAGCATTCAATGAGTTTTCACTGGTGTGTGTGTGCTGTTGGTGTTGTTGGTGTGCCGCGGCCGGAGAGCACTTGAAACATGACAATATCAATTTGTACGTACAATGGCCTAATCTGATAATCAGTGCAAACATGTCCTTTGTGTCCATTGTGCGTGGAACAATGCAAACGGCATAGTTGTGCGCCAGGATTAAGTGTGCTAGTCAGCAGCAGCAACAGCAGCAGCAGCAGCAGCAGCAGCAGCAGCAGCAGCAAATCCCGCGCCAGACTGGCCCAAAAATTGAATCTATGCCAAGTTTTTTTGGGGGTCCAGGGCGAGTTGGCCAAGTTGGCCACCAACTAAGCGCACACACAGTTCATTATGCAGGCCATAAAATGATTAATGTGCATTTTATGTTAATCATATTTGGAGTCTGCAGTCGTAAAAATCACGATCATAAAAGGCGACACAAAAGTTGTTTGCCCATAAAAAGCGAGGGGCAAGCAGGGGCAGGAGGGGAAAGATGATCGGGTCTACACGGCCATGTCAATCAAATGGAGCTCGGCGCAGGCACATAAAAATGATCGACAACAATGACACTTTGGGCGGCAGGAATGCCACGGATAAACATCAAGCTGGGCATGCGTGTGCCTCTCTTCCTCTCCCTCTCTCTCTCACTCTCTCTGTGTGTCTGTCTGTCTGCCTCTTGAGCGCCAGCTTCATTTATCATGGCGTGGCAGGAAGGGAGTCGTCAGTGTGGCAAAGTAGGTGTGGCTACTGAATTAATCATCAGGCAAATGAAATGAAAATTGAAATCAAAAAATCATAACAAATGTAGTTGTAGTTGTTGCTGTGCTTGTTGCAACAGACGCAATTAATGAGCCGCTGCCAAGGGTTGCTGCTGCTTCTGCTGCTGCTGCTGCTGCTGTTGTATCTATGCATCTCTGAGATACCGCAAACAGCTTTGTTTTGGACTCCCCACGAATTAGTTGCGTAATTGAGTCATAAAAACAAATGTGCCAAATGTTACAAAACCAACTTGGCCAACTTTGGCTGCAGCTCTCAGAGTGTTGTTGTCAATTTAATTGCCCCACAAGGATAACAATTGTGCAATTGCGCAATTGTGCATTAATTGTCTTGCAGTTGGCACAACAGACACCACGGGTTGTCCGAGAGACGATTCCTCTTTCCTCCTCTCTCTGGGAATGGCCAGTGCATATGCGAGGATTTTTGGTAACTGAGTCTCCGCCTCGGTTAACCCGATAAGCGCCCACTTAATTATGCCATATCGCAAACAGTTAAATGTGCTTTTAACTCGCTTTGATTATGTGCAGCGCATGTATAAAGAGTGACACCCCCCCCCCCCTCACGACCTCCTCTGTCAAATTATATAATAACATTTTGGGGGCTTACCTTTTATGGGGCGCCATTAAAATCTCCACTCTCTGCGCAGATTTATCGCATTCCTCTTGCTCTGTCACGCTATAAAGCAACAAATAAATTTAAATACTAATAATAATAAAAAGTGAGTTCTGGGCCCCCGAAAAACACAAGAGCGAACCTCCGCACGCATATTCCGGTGGCTCCTGCAGGACCTGCTACTGTTCCTCTGCTAGCATCCATGCATTCATCCTTCAAAAGGATAAAAGGGCGCCCCATTTATGGGCAGCAATTAAATTGCCTGCCATTTGTTTTATTATAACGCACAGCGAGCGGCGGCAGCGCTCACATCGGCATCAGCGATAAGGCCAGTTTTATTATTATCCTTCTCTCTTTTTTTTTTTTGTGTTGCCTTTGCCTTTGCCTTTGGCTCGACCGGGGGCGTGGCTTGGCCAAGGAGCGCTAAGGGGGGCAGCAGGCGCTGGTTTTACACATTAGAATAGGCAAAGCGCAAAACAAGACAAGGCCATAAAAAGTCGCAATGCGCCATAAAAACAGTTAAAGCCAAGACAAAAGTTACACATAAACACACACACACACACACATACACACACACACCTACACATACACACACGTACACACGCACAGCACACGTGGTGTGTGTGTGTGTGTAAGTTAGCTCTCCCGCTGTGTACAAATTAAGCCTTTCTACGTAAACAAACGAGCTCATATCCTAGCCATGTAGATAGCCACTTAAACTTATTTATAGGAAAGACCCCAGAGAGCCCCGTTATCTGAGAACATTAACTACCACATACCCTGCAGTTAGAACTGAGCAATGTTACTATTTTTTATTTGGTTATTTATATAGTTATTTGTAAAGTTATTTATATAGTTATTTATATATACGAGTATATATATATCAAAGTGTTAGAGCTGCAAGAACATCGATGTTAGCTGAGGTTTTTCATATGAAACATTCACCTTACATCGATATTTGTCTGGGTCTACTATGTAAATGTACTCCCTATTTAGTTGGTCACTTATTCATTTATTATTCATTAATTTATTCATTAACTTATTTATTTCTTTGTTTATATATTTATTTATATTTCTATTTAATGATTTCTTTGTTAGTTTATTTATGTAGGTCTAAAATATTTTCTTAATTGTTTATTTATTTATGTAGTTATATATTTATTACGTTAAATTAAGTTATTGTATTATGAAAAAATAGTTTTATTTATTTACTTATCGTGGAAAAATATGAAACCAGATATTAACCAAATATGTGTGATACGGTAATCAATTTAAATTAGAGATTAAAAATTAAATAAAATCATATTAATTTATAAATAACAAACAATAAGAATGATAAGTTAAAATATGTATGTATATGCCAAAATATTAAACAAAGAAAACCTAATTTCTAATTCTTTTTTATTTAAATATAAGAAAGATAAGGGACAACTTAGAAGAGGCCGATCATATATAACATCCCCCATTCTATATCAATTTTAACCGTATCAAGCTGGTTTTTGGCTGTTAACACACTTAACTATGTCCTTCAATATGTAATGTCGAACGAGCAAACCTGCTTAGCCAATTTGCTGGGTATTTATTTATTTATATAACAAAACACACCGACGGCAAATAGTATTGCCAGTCTCTGCTCTTCTCTTCTGCTTCATTGAAGCATGTGCAAAGTGGGTTGCGCAAATCGCACACAACATAAAACATTTTTAATGCCAAGAAACAGCAGCAACAGCAACAACAACAATAACAATAAAGCCAACAACAGCCAAAAAGAGCAATGCGAAAAAAGAGAGCATAAAAATGGCAGCTGGCAAAAGAAAATGGCCGACAAGCCTGCAGCTCCAGCTCCGGCTCCAGTTCCTGTTCCCAGTTCCAGTTGCGGTTCCTGCCTCAGTCGCAGCCTCAGCTTCGCCCACATGGGCCTGGCCACAAGGCTTGCAGCATACAGGATATTGTGTAAAAAGGATTAATGTGTCCTTTTTGTTTTAATTGAAGCAGAACGCGAAATGCGCCCAAAAAACGTAAAGCAAAAGCAAAAATCTACGTATAAAATATCCTTGCCATAAAAATGTCACAAACTCCTTGAGTTATGTGCGTGGTTTGCGGCTTGTGTGGGGTGCCCCTCTTTCCCCCTCTCCATTACAATGCGAAACCCTTTTTGTTTTTTAATTTATATACGGTTGTAAAGGAATTTATTGCTATATTATATAATCCTATAAAAAAGGAGTCAGGCAAAAACGAATCCCGACTAAGGAACTCTTATGCCTATAGCCAATAGCAATAATTACATTTTAAGTGGGAAGATTGAGGCACAAGTTACGACGCCCCCAGTCAAAGGTTGCAAATTTACGACTACAAAAGGAGAAAGTAGGAAAATGACGTAATTTAAATAATCCTAACGTAGCTTAGTACTATATATATTTGCATTAACTCAATATGTCTAGACTCAAAGTCCTCTTAAGATAAGTATTTGCTTATATACATCTACATATGAATATTCATATATTTTGTACTGTTTTTGTATTGAATACGTAGATATTTTGATCTTAGCTAAGCATCACCACAAATCAAAGACGCTTATCTATTGAAAATGTATAAGAACTGAAGGTTTCATACTTATTTATTTTTGTTTTCTTTTTCTGTCAATCTTATACAATAGAAGTTAACTATGTCATCCAAAAAAATTGACTATATCTAATAAGTTGTATATGAACCTTTTCTTAAAAAATAACAAGGCATAATTTTTATAGTAGAAATCGATAAAAACTGAAGCAAAAAGCTTTTCTATAAAAGCTGTATTTTCTCTCTGTTGTGTTTGTGTGTATGTTCTGTCTCCTCTGTCTCTCCTATATTTTCTGTCTGTTCTATCTGCCTGTTCTGTTCTGTTCTGTTCTGTATGTCTGTTCTGTATGTCTGTTCTGTATGTCTGTTCTGTATGTCTGTTCTGTATGTCTGTTCTGTATGTCTGTTCTGTATGTCTGTTCTGTCTGTCTGTCCTCTATGTCTGTTCCAGCTGTCTATTCTGTCTGCCTGTTCTGTATGCTCTGTCTGTTCTGTCTTTTCTGACTATTCTGTCTGTCCGTCAGTTAAGTCTATTCTGTTTGTCTGTTCTGCCTGTTCTGTCTGTCTGTTCTATCTGCCTGTCTGCCTGTCTGTCTGTTCTATCTGTCTGTATGTTCCATCTGTCTGTCTATTCTGTCTGTTCTGTCTGCTCTGCCTGCTGTGTCTGTCTTTCTGTCCGTCTGTCTATCTGTTATTTCTGTCTCTTGAAGTAGCAAATATCCCTTGCAATTTAACATTCAATTATTTCGCAGTCCCTTGCATTCTCTATTTATATGTGTCTCGTTCTCCTACCTAGAGACAGATATCTGCTGCCCACGTATTCTCCTGCCTTGGTGTCGCTTGCATGCATCGCCCATCGCCCTATCGGGAGGTTGTTTTTGGAGTCGGTGTCGCCTAGTTAAACATCTCTCATTTATATGCGGCAGCCAGCAGCAGCCACAGTAGCAGTTTAGCTGTCCGCACACGCAAATTTTGTGGTGCACAGACACTCACACACACAGATACACGCACACCTGACAGGTATGTGCAGGGAGCACACGCCTGGCATCTGAGCCGGGCGAGCAGCGAAGCCAGCGACAGAGCCAAAGCCAAGCCTGGCATTTAATTTATGGCGCTTGTCATATTCTGTTAGACACGGCGATTAATTAAAGTGCAGAACCCGAAAGATCTTCGAGAGCAGCCGCAGGGCAAGAGGGCAAGGGGACGTAGGGAAGCCTAAACAAAACCGGGCTAATTGAAAAGTGGCCAGGAAACTGAAGGTTCAGACGACAACCGCTTATTAAAAACGCAAACGCAAAACCCAAAGTCAAGTGGCGTTCTTCAATGCACTCGGCTAATAAAGAGAAGGCCAGAGAGAGTGACAGAGACAGAGAGATAGAGAGAGAGAGGCCACTCAATGGTCGAGTCATCGATATTAGCTCAATTCCGCGTAAACTGGCGAGGCATAAATAAAAAATCGCCGATCATTGCAGGAGCGGCTCGCTTGAGTGGCAGCAAACACAAATACAAATACGAGAGAGAGAGAGAGAGAGGGAGAGAGAGAAGAATATTTAAAAAATAAAACGAAATGGAATTGAATTAAGTGCAAGTCATGAAACGAAATGCATTTTCGCGCCCTGCCCTGACCAGCCCAGTACGGCACACACACACACACAGGGGCGTGGCACGAAGCTGGGGCAACGCTGAAGTGCCCGACTGACACACATGACATGCTAATTAAAAGACCACAAACAGCCGACGGAGACGGACTGACAGACAGTTAGATTGAGAACCGACAGAGGGGAAGGTGGGCAGGCTGTGTCAGAGACAATAGCAGGTTGTGCTGCCTCCATCTACCTTTCTCTCTCTCCATCTACCTCTCTCTCCCAGCTTCATGTTACTCTCTCTGGAATTGCTTTTGCGCAATCTATCTTATTTTGACTGCAATTTGTCAACTACAATTACATGCACATTCCTTCTCTTTCTCTCGGGTAACTCCCAGCCCACGCAGCATTTCTCAGTAATCTCTCTCTCTCTCCGACTCTCCCCCCACACTCTGCTAGGTTGCTCTCGTTACTCTGCATCCACTTAATTACATGGCTTATTGTCATACGCCTATTCGGCTTATTATCCGCGCTGTCCTTAACTGATCGAACTTGTGATCGAGCCGCGATAATCGCCACACATAACAGAGAGGGAGATAGAGAGAGAGAGAAAGATTGAGGGTGTTTGCTGCGTTTGCAACGACTCTGAAATACACTTTCAGATGATAATGATTATGGCAAATAGAGTTAGTTAGGTATCAGATTCAATAACTTTAATAAGACAGAGATATGAATAAATTTATTAGGAACTGTTAGATTCATTCATTTAAGAATATATTCCGTACATCATATAATGATTGGTTATCTCTACTATATTCCTTTCAATCGTGTTCCAGCTAAGCTACCCCCTTGTTAGTGTATCGATCTTGGCAACCGCTCTTGCCTGGGGCGTTGTTTTCAACCATTGATCAAAAGCTACGCAGACTAGCCTATCTACCATATTCCGTGCACAGATAACTTTATGCTTATATACAATATTTATTTTGTTCATGTTTGCCTTGTTTGTGTGTTGTCACTCGATCGTAGGCGAGAATTTCCGATCAACAGCCTGTGATCGACGGCAGCAGGCCACGCCACGCCACGCCACAATATCGTAGCAGACCGTAGATGCGGGGCTCTGAAGTAAGATGGATCGTTGACGAAGCCACACAGCGTGTTGATTTATTCCCCATAGACTCGACGCGACTTGCCTCGTCTAGGTAGGCACGCATACATAAGCACTATGTATGCATGTATGTATGACTCCTATATGATCTTTGCCATACTAATAATAATAATAAGAAGAAATAATAATAAGCTGGCAAAGCAGACGAAGACAACGACTAAGCAACGCCATGAAAATTATTACACATTAAAAATGGGTTCCCATTTCCAGCTGCGATTCGTACGAATTGCTAATGCTCTGAATGAAGCAGATCTTGTAATTTGTTGCTGATGAAAAGGGAAGATGTGGGAGATCAGATGAATATGAGTTGAGTAAGATTTTAAAAGATGTAATTTTGTTTTAAGAATTAAGTTAATTATATCTGATTATAAAGTGTAGAAAAGAGCACAAATATAACTCTATCTAAAACTTGTATAACTCTGTAAAGAAATATATAATTGTTACTATGACTTATGGTAATATTGGGTCATCGTATTGTATGTCAAACATGTATTAATGATCTAATAAAATATTGGAAATTTAATAAAAGTTGTTTTAGGTTCCATAAATAAGTAAAAAACTGTGTTCGAATCTACTACACCAAAGTTTTATCTATTTCAAATTGCCAACCATTATTTTTTTTTCGATTTACGAGGGCGGGTGAACGAGTAAACTAAAGCTGAATTGAAGTTGTTCTGCGTCTAATACAAATACATCTTATAACCAAGTTAAGTAGCCCTAACTCTTATAGTCTCTGAGATATACGTGTTCATACGGACAGACCGTCCATATAAAGAGTACTGGGTTAATTATGTAATACTTAGTTTTCATATAACAAATAACATAAAAAAACTGTAATTTAAAGTCTTAATTAGGTATTGACAATATTCGAATTATAATAGTTTCCAAATTGATTATATAATTATATGTTACAAAGGTATTTATAAGGAAATTGGTAGTTGGGATACTTACACGTACCTTATGTTAATATAAAGTTATCATATTGTACGTCAAACATAATAGCACATTAGCGATACAGACGAGAACGATATACAGATAGGGGTACTGTCATATACACACACGTGTGTCTGTATGAGTGTGTGTGTGTGTGAGTGTTGCTAGTTTCGTATGCAGCTCAGGATTGTCGCTTGCTCCTCGTCGTTGTCATCGACGACATCGTTGATCATTGAGGCGACTGAAGACGACGCTCCCGATGATGAAGATGATGATGATGTCGATGTTGATGATGATGATGACGATGATGATGTCGATGAGGTTGAGGTTGAGGTTGTTCCTGTTGTTGCTCTTGTGCTTTTGTTGATCGTGGCAAAGGTAGTTTCGGGCGCGACAAGAATAATTACAAATGTCACATCGAATCGGGGAGCATCATAAATCAAATCAAGTTATAATTAAGCATATTTGATCAGTTTGTCTGTGGACTGTTGCCTCTGGTGCCTCAACTGCTGCTTCTGCTGCTGCCACTGTCTGCTTATCTGCCAGCCCGATAGCCTTCCCCACTCACTCTTATCGACGTGTGTGCCTGTGTGTGTCTGTGTGTGACTAGGTTGTAGTTTTGTTGATTTAAGCATTTCGACTTATTTGGCATAAGTAATTGAATTTGTGTTTTGTTTTTATTGATGTTGACGCTGATGATGTCGCAAGGATAATCGTTGGAAATTCATTAATTTCAAGGCATCTCTTCTACCTCTCTCTCTCTCTCTCCTTCTCTCTTTGTTTTTGTATATGCGTGGGCAATATAGTTTTTCAATATTTGCTTTTAATAACATTAATTTGTCTATTTCCAGCTGGCTTTTGTGCTGCGGCATAGCTGCGTGTTTGTTTTGACGCGGATAAAGTTGACATATCTGATAATTTGATTAAGTGTGTAACCCCAAAAGACATTGTACACAGACACACACACACACAGAGATACACACATACTTATGTATGTACATCTAGCTACATATGCTTGTGTGGGCACAAGTCAAAAATTGTTTTGTCATTTGGCTTTAAGAGTTTTTGTGTGCTTTAAGCCAATTTCAGCTGCCTTTTTATGGCTATCATATATTGCACAATTTATCAGTGCGAATAAAAGCAGCGTAAAATGAAATAAATATAAGAGCGCTGCTCATATGTTTCACAGAGAGAGAAGGAGAGAAAGAGAGAAAGAGAGAGAGAGAGAGAGAGACACACACGAGATAGAGATACAAGAGCGAAGAGCGTAGAAATTTATGTTTAGATTTAAACATTTGCAAAACGAAAAGTCATAAATTACTTCCGTTGGGGAAACGACAGCAGCAGCAACAACAACAACAACAACAACACTAGCAACAACAGCAGCAGCAGCTTTTGGCATTAGCCAAGAAGTCAGCAACGGCAGCAACAGCAGCAGAAACGGCAGCAACAACAATGACAGCGACAAGGATGCGCCTCAACAATCCACATGAAAAATCTTCATTTTACGATTCACAGCACACACACACAGATACAAACACACACACACACATACACACACACACGTGCTAGAAGTGTAGGCAAAGCAGGGGAGAAGCAGAGAGGGGGGGGGCTAAACATATCAAGTAGAGCTAGGCGCAGCTTCGCAGCTCGAGATAAGCGCTGCCAAAATCAGTGGCATGTATCTTATGGATACAGCAGCCATTTTTATTGTAGATTTACTTCTTAGGTGGATGCCTGTGGATACTATGGATGCCGTGGATACTGACTGTGGCACAATTGTAGCAACTTCTGCTGCCGTTGCGGCTGCTCAACATTAAAATAAATATGTACAAATGCGCAGATAAATAGATAGCGCTGCCATGTGATGCCTCCTCAAAGGATGCCTTGTCATCCAGGCAACAACGAGAAATGGCGCAAAGGAGACAAGCGCACACACACACAGACGCACACACACACACACACAGAGAGAGAGAGACTCGCACACTTACACTTACAGTCAGAGAAAGACAGCTCATACACACAACATTTATATTTCAGCGGAGAAAGCTCGTATATTATCATAAAACAAGTTGCTGGATGCGACGCACGCGAGGGCGGAGACTGCAACCGAGCGGGAGGATGCTTGCCAGAGCCGGAGCCGGAGCCAGGGGGGGTTGGGGTGAGGCGTGTGATGCGCAAAAGTCGGGTCGTAAATCTTTGCGATAACATTTTATGCGAAACATTTCTTTTTCTGGTCCAGAGGGAGCTACAACGCAGCACGGAGCACGAAGCACGGCGCAAGGACGCCTCCCACACCCACGCAGAGCAGGAGAGAGAGACAGGGCAGGGCAGGCTGGGGGGGATTGGGGTCGCTGTGAGGGTGCCGAGGGTTGCTGTGGTTGTGTCTGCCTGCGTTTAACATTGGCAATCGCACGGAAAATGGCGCGTACAGTGTGCTCGCTGTTTTTGGCCAGCCCAGAAAGGCAAAGGCAAAGGCAAAAGAAACAACAACTTTGCCCCGTGACTTGTGCCCTCCTCCACACACACACACACAAGGTGTGGGGGGTGTGGGACTGTGTGTGCAGTCTGCTGCTGTTGCTGTGGGGGCGCTGCTGTTGCCACATTTTATTGTTTTTGTTGTATTGCCAAGCGGATAACTGCGCGCCAGGGGGTGGGGAGGTGGTGGCAATGGTGGTTTAGGGGCTGCTCTGTTTGAAGAATTTATGGCTTTCAGAGATGTATCTATGTGCCGAGCGAGCGAGCGAGCAACGGAGAGACTTGACACAATAGACCCAGGAACAGCAGCAGCAGAAGCGACAGCAACAGCAGCTTTTCCCACTGCCAAGATCGGCAACCTGCCGCAGGCTTCAAGCTACTCACAGCAACAACAAAGTGTTGACTGGCAGTCCAGAGAGATCTAGTCTCCCTTAACATAAAGTGACAATAGTTCCAAACAAAACTATGTCGAGTGCGCAGCACAACAAACAATTCGACGGCGACAATAATAAAGGGAGCAGAAAAGGTGAATTAGAGAGGAGCCACACGGTGCAGACTCACGAAGGTGTGGGATAATAGGCTTTATTCGATGTTTTACATATCTCATATATACATACATATATTATTAGTAATATGTTGAGATTCACTTGACACCAACATAGTTTTGATAGAGAGGAGGAAAGCGGTGAAAACTCACAAAGCGGTGAAAACTCACAAAGAATCGCAATGATTCAATATTTAATGTATCTACTAAGTATTTGATATCACAGAATACTTCTGCATGTAATAAATATCATATTGATATTTACATTATAAACATTAGGTTACTTTATTGTGATATTCCTAGAGAGGAACAATCACTGCAGACTCACGATATTATCGGAGTTAAGGTTAAACGCAAAAATTCTATACGATTTATTAAAAATATTTTCTATATAACACAATTAATTTAAATAATATCTCACTATTCTTCATCAAAATTCAAATATATCATTATATACTGCTTAAGAGAGCAGCAATTGCGGCACCCTTAAGAAGGTATCGCATTAGAGAATAGTGTTTGCTACAGCAGAGAATTTTACTTTATAATTCCCACATATATTCATATTTATGTTTAATGATATAGATATTTTCTTTATTACTCCAAATTTATTGATTTTTATTTGATATTTATTGATATATCTTTTCAAACTAGTTGCAATAGAAAGGAGAGTAATTAATGCAGGCACATACTTGTAAAGGTATTGCAGTACTGAAGATAAGGTTCTATACCGTAAAGATTTAATATTTATAATATAAACATTATTAAATATATATATATTTTTTTATATACATTATTTATAAATTTTTAGTATTTCTTTTATGTGACGTCAAATAGGTCTACTCGATCTCATTTGTTCCGATATTTATTTGTTTCAATTTATTCATCTCTCTCTCTTTCTCCTAAACACGAGCACATCTCTAAATGAAATAATTTCCATGTCGTGTAATTTTATGCTACAAAAAAAAATCCTTACGAGGCACAAAAGGATCTGCAACTTCAAAGCGAATGCAACACGAGCGTCTGTGGCAGGACAACAGAGGGAGAGAATGAGAGCATCAAATCGGGCGATGATGTGACAGTTTTTCAACTCAATTTTCATAGTTTTCACTGCATTGTTGTGGCAAGCAAAGGAAAATGCTTCACTATTTGTTGTTGTTGTGTCTGCTGTTGTTGTAGTTGTTGTTGTTTGTTGATGTTGTCTAAGTGCCTAAAATCAGCGCTTGTTGTTGCCAAACATGAAACGCATTTCATCAACCTTTCTCCTTTCCCCGCCCCCCCTGGGCCCGCCTTCCCTTCTCTCTTTCTCCCTCTGTCAGGTTTTTTTGTCAGGTGTATTGAGGTATGCCCTTTTGTGTGTGTCTCAGAAAGGATGATTTCAAGTGAAATTATCATAATTGAAGCCAAGGCACGCAGGCTCACAAAGAAAAGCAGGAGAAGGGGAGAACAGGAACCTGGAGAGGAGGGAGGGGAGTGAAATTTATGTGGGATGATTTTCCATTATCCTGCACCATGCACTAAATTTCAATTAGGCCGACCGACGAGCAACTTTCTCACAGTCGGCTCGAGCTGGTGCAATTAAATCGCCATCAGCTTGGCCAAGTTTCCCAGCTCGATCATAAAAATGGCAATAAAATGATGCGCCTAATTTTTGCATAACAACATTTTCCCGGCCACGTTCCCAGCAGCAGAAAAGTGTCACAACAAATCATAACATTGTGTGGGGCAGTCTGATGCGACTATGCAACGTTGCCACGTCTGCCCCGATGGTGTTGGCGATGCAGTAACCCTTAACGAGGCACAAACGCCGTTGCACGCGTAATAAAATACCAAAATCGATTCGATATGGCCACGATGAGCAACGGGTAGTATTCTCCCTCTCTCTCTCTCTCTCTCTCTTTCCCTTTGCCAGGACCTGCGACCTCCGATCCAAGTTGCTTTCTTTGCTAATTAGCTTGTCTGCTGCTGCTGCTGCTGTGCGTTGTGTTGCTGGCGTGTAATTGCTGCGGTTTGTTCAAATAATTACGCATGCAAATTTACATTATGCATGCCCCGTGTGTGTGTGCGTATGAGTGTGTGTGCGTATGTGTGTGTGTAGATGTGCTGCCAGATTGCTGTAGATTCTATGCATGTTCTATCTTCGATCTGCCGCCGCCGCAGCTTCTATAATTATTTAGCTGCCGACGCTGTCGAGCTTGGCACTTGGAATTGATGTAATTTGGTTTTGATTTGCACCACCCCCCGCCCCCGTGGCACCCTCTCTTTTTCATTGAGACAAACGTGCGATACATGACATATCTTGTATCTCAGCCCTGGCAATCTTATCTCAATTGTGTGACCAGGCAATCCCGGCTGAGGCACAGCCACCACCCCCAGCTTGCAACTTGTGTGTCTCTGTTGCACACGGCGCTCGACGCTGTTGTTGCCTTTTTGGATTTTGAGAGCGACAGCTTTTGGTAATTTAATAGAACGATGCGATCGACGATATCAGAATGCTGTGAGGTGGGGGGAATGAGTAGTATTTTATATAGGAATTGTGTTGGATTTGTCGTTGTTGTTGTTGCTGTTGTTGCTGCCGTTGTTGCTGCTGTTGTTGCTGGCATTAAGCGGCTGTCGCTGAGCCGCTTTGGGGTTGCAAGCAGGGGTTGTCACTGGTTGCTGCTGGTATCATGAGTGGGTGGATTGGCTCTAATCTGGGCAGGGAAATCACAGTGCCACAACCACTGTGCGGTGTCTGGAACAATTGTTGCAAATTTAAGCACAATTATTATGAAAATACCAAATGGGATGTCTCGTCTCTGTCTCTGTCTCTTTATCAATGCGCACAGTTGAAATGAAGTCAAGCGGCAATTTTCATTAAAATGTTGCCATTGTTTTTGTTGTACACACTGCGAATGAGCAATAATAAAAGCCACAGTTGGCGGCTTAAAACAAACAACAATTCAATCACAGCCAACAACAACAACGACAACAACAGCAACAGCGGCAACAGCAACTACAACAAGAACAAAGAGCAGAGAGCAGCAGCATCGACAACCGCAGCCGCCACAAAGTTGGAAATACCAATGACAACTCTGGCTGATTGCTGTGTGCCCGCAGCAATTGCGCCTCACCTTTCACCCCTTGCCCCTCCCCGCCCCCTGTACAGGTGAAAAGTTAATCTGCATGCGGTGCACGCTTTGTCGAGCAAAGCCAGCAAAGAAAGCTACAAACAAAAATCACCAAGGCAAGAAAAAAATCATCAAAATTGATAAATGTCAAAGGCAGCGTTAGTAACAAAGAGAGAGAGAGAGAGAGAAAGGGAGAGAAAGAGAGAGAAAAAGAAAGAGAAGAAGAGAGGGGAAAGCACTCCAGGCAACGTCAATACACACACAAATGCAATTATCATGGAAAACAAAAGCGACAGCTTTCGTT
The DNA here is from genome assembly GCA_018904035.1 of Zaprionus ornatus. NCBI lineage: Eukaryota > Metazoa > Arthropoda > Insecta > Diptera > Drosophilidae > Zaprionus > Zaprionus ornatus. The sequence continues at coordinate 8,329,456 of JAEIFZ010000115.1, read as the reverse complement.
GTTGATAACAAACAAAATGGCGACGTCAAAGGATGCGCCACAATTGAAATTGAAATCAAATACCAAAAGAATTGCAGTAGTAGCAGCAGCAGTGGCAGCTGCAGCCACCAACAACATCAACAACAACAACAACACGAACAAGCGTTGTATTTGTGGATGATGATGAGCTCGCTGAGATGACCGGCAAAATAAGCAGCGCAGCAGCAGAGCAGCAGCCGCCTGCCTGCCTTGCAATTGCTTCTGCACTGCTTGCCGAGAACATGCACTGCTTGCCGTCACACATAGAACAGAGCGCAGAGCAAGTGTGCTTGCGTTGCCTGCGTGCACATGCGTTAGAGCGAGACAACCATAGCTGTCAGTCTGCCCTGTGCTCTCTCTGTTTTAAACTCGCCATTTTTGATTTGGGCGGCGTTTGCTTGACGCGCTCTCATTGGCCACGAGCATGCGCAATGTACCCCGAGCAACAACGACGACGAACATCATCAACGACGACGACGACGACGACGACGCTGCTCGACGTTGCGACGTTGTGACGCTGCGCCGTTGCAGATGTTCGTTGTTGTCGACAAGAAATTAAAAAATGGTACAGCAGCCAGAAAACTTTGTCTTGGCTTCGCTTTTATTGTTCGCTGCACTTTTCTGCTATAATTTTGGTCACACTGAGGGAGAGAGGAGGTGAGAGCGTGCAGGGAAGAGAGAGCGAGCGCATTAGAGAGAGTGTGACTCAGAGTGAGAGGGAGAGGGAGATAAAGAGAGTAAGAGAGAGAGGGAGACGGTTTGCTTGCATAATTTTCTAAGCAAAGTTCAGTGAACGTCAAAAATATTTGCATTAGGCAGCTGAGGCAATGCATGTGTGTGTGTGTGTGTGCGTGTGGGTATGGCTTCTTTTGTCTCCATTAGCTGCCCTAAAGCAGCACATACACACACACGCACACAAGCGTATAAATTCGCACGCTGTGTTTGTCGCACTTTTTGCTATTTGCATCTGTGATAAGCGCTGCGTCTGCTTTATGCGGGCCAAACGTCGACAGCTGCAGCCTTTTAGGCGCGCACACACACACACAGCAGCACACACACTCGACTGACAATCATACACATGTAAAAATGTGTTATGTTTACTTTTTTATGTCCTGTTAGTATCAATTCATTTGTTAGCTTTTTTTTATACCCTTTAGCCATTGAAATTGGTCCAAAAAGGGGTATACTAACCTTGTGCAAATGTATGTTGCAAGCAGTAGCAGACGTATATACACCACAAAGTGTATATATTCATGATCAAAATGAAATACCGAATCGATTGTGCCATGTCCGACTGTGTGTCTGTCTGTTTGAACGTCGATATCTCAGCTAATATTAGAGGTGGAGACATCAAACTTGGTATGAAGCTTTCTTTATTCAAGTTCAAGCAATTGACAGCAGGAAACGCTGTCTATGAATATGGTAATTATATTTGTAACAGTTTCCCAAAACTAGGCGAAGGGTATCTACTTGTCAGGCTTGCCCGACGCCAGTTTATGTCCTGTTTGTATCAATTCATTTGTTAGCCTTTTTTCAGCTAGTTGGTGCTGCAGTTTTTGTTGGTTTTGGGTGCAGCGCGTTAATTGCTTCATTGAAACAAGTTGCCAAACTGTTGTCACAAAACTGGCTTATTAGGTGCCAACTGCCAACAATTTTTGGCAGCCGACATCCATCAGCAACGTGGCGAAACCAATCAATGTGTCTGTCTGCTCCTCTGGGGTCTCATTAAAAACGCAATTTAATTTAAATGACAGCGTCAAGTGGAGGCAGCGTTGCATTTCTAGTTTCTGGGGGCCGCAAAGTAAAAGCAATTTATTGCGCTATTGCCATAAGGGGGCACTCAAACTAGCCATTAAAACAAATCACAGCTAAAAGGCACTTAAAGAGCGCGCCCAGTGCGATATTAATCGAACCAAATTAGAACGTCGTAGACTACTTAAAATGAACTCATTAGCACAGGTAGTAAGTAGTATCGATAGTAGAAACTACACTCTAAAAACGGTTAAAGAAAGTGCTGAGCGGGCGAGCTGCGAACACGGTGAAATTAGCTCAGTCAGGAGCGGCAGCGTCGTAAAAAAAAAACCAAACCAAACCAAACCAAAATCAAAGTCAATAGCCGGCTGCTGTGAGTGTGTTGGCTGTTTCCCAGGAAAAGGCATTAAATGGCCAAGTGACAAATGAAGTAACTCAAAGCAAAGCGGAGCACACGCATCCAAAATCAAATCTAATTTGTATGCGCAGCGCGATGAGCATCATAAAAAGAAGCAGCAGCAGCAGCAACAGCAGACAACTGCAGAGCTCGTAAACGAGCAACTTAGACCAGAAAGTAACTTCAACTGACCATTAAAAGTAGCGCCGAACGCGTGCTCGGCCCCAGCCCAATTGTAGCCAAAAACCAGACGAACGCTACATTCGGAGGCACTCGACGGTAAGATACCCTTCTTTCGGTTTTGTGAAATATGTTACTAATACACTAACAATTCCAAAGACAAGGTCTTCTGCAGTATATTGCTTACCCACTGGAATAACTTCGGTGTTTTCCATCCGATCAGATGAAATTTGATAGATAGATTACTTATTGACTTTGTGGGCGGTAGGTGTAGCATTCAAAATTTAAAATAATAAACATGATCTACGTATGGCATATAGAAATCTGTATGCCAAATTTGATATCTCTAACTCTTATAACAGTTAAGATCTCTACGTTCAAACAGACACACTGACTGACTTGGCTCGATCGACTCGTCTAATGATACTGATCAAGAATATAGAAAATACAGAAATACATTGTGGGTATCTGCCACGCCTCTATCTACCTGTTACATACATTTGCACAAAGTTAGTATACCCTTTTCTGCCTATTTTCAAAGGTAGAAGGGTATAAAGATACTTAGATACGCCGGCGATCCGAATTGGAATACGAAACGCACAAACACTGATGCAGATACGGATTGTTTGAGATGTTTGTATCATTCTAGTGGTAAATACGCCTACACAAGGCAAACTGAGGCAGAGAAGGAGACAGAGACGGAGACGGAGACGGAGACAGTCAAGGACAGCGCCGCAAAACGGTAGTAATGCTCGCCCATATCCGTGTGTAGTTGCCGCCTTGTGGCAGGTAAATCGCAGTAGGATATGCAACGCATCTCTCACTCTCTCACTCTCTCTTACTCTCTCTCTCTCTGCTTATCTGCTTTATATCTGGCACTCTCTTTGTGTGACACAATATGACATCAAATTACTGCGACCCTGCTTCAGTTCCCGTTCCCTTTCGCTCTCCCTCCCTCTCTCCCTTCCCCTTGCCATTCTCCTTGCCATTCCCTTTCTTTCTCTCTGTGCTCGTTCCCTTTCCCTTTTGCCATTGCCATTGCCATTGCCGCACGCCCCGTCGCACACGATCGTTTATCTGATCATCGCAAAAAACATTTCAAGAGCTCATTTGTTGTTGCTGCTGTTGTTGTTGTTGTCGTTCTCTAGCACATATGGCCCTATATTCAGCCCAGTCCGGTCCAGTGCGGCCCCTACTCTATACTACCCTACCGTCACGCACTCACTCACTCGCACTCACACTCACTTACTCACTTTGGGTATTCGAATCGCTCCTTTCGCACTCAGAAATGCGTAAGCGCTTATCGCTTATCGTCTATCGCTTGTTTATCGCTCGCGTCTCATCTCTCGCTCGGCGGCTTTCAACAGCAGCAGCGGCAGCTCGACCATCAGTTGAGATTTTCTCGGTTCTTCTTGTTGTTGTTGTTGTTATAGTTGTTGTTGTCTCTTTTAAGTAATTTGCAAGAGATTCGCATAATACGTATGAATCTTTTTTTATCTGCTCGCCTCGCTCAGTTGTCGCGTAAATTTTTTTGAAGATTGCGTCGCATCTTCTGCTGCTTCTTTTTCCCTTTTTATTGTTTGTTATCTTTGCTGTTGTATTTGTTGTTGTTGTTGTTGCGTAGGTGTTGAACGGATTGTGGCAGCGCGGCATATGGCCAGATTGCTTAATGAAAGATGGATCCGCCACTGATATAGCCCCGTCCTGGGTCAGGGGCAAGCCAAGGCATGTGAGTGTGTGTCTCCCTCTTTCTCTGTGTCTGTATGTCTACTGGGTAGTTGGCCCGCTTTGTTCGCAAGGAAATCGTAAAATTATCCTGGCAGACACGTCGTTATTTAGTCGCCGCGTTAACCTTGACGTATTCAGTTTTGGTTTCGTTTTGAACCACCGGCGACGGGCCAAACAATGCGCAGTCCAACAATAAGTTTGCTCAGGTGCTTAGCCAAGCTTTCAACAGAACAGAAGCAGGAGCAGGAGCAGCTGCGGAAGTGGCCACAGCCCGAGTCAGGTTCAGGTTTGTTAGTCTACCTCACATGTGTGTGTGTGAGTGTGGCTCGCTCGTTTCATTCAGCAGCCGGAAAAGCGGAAAACTCGCATGCATATGTATGGCAGGCTGTCCGCTATTTGCCAAGCGTATTGTGCAACGGGAGCAGCACTAACGGCACAGACAGGGCAGACTGGCAGACAGACGTAGTGCCTGGCGTTGCCTCATGAATTTGCAAACTTCGCGCAGACTGTGTGCAAACAATGGACGCTGTTCCAGACTCAAATAAAGCTCCCGCCAGGGACGGGGAGTGCGGCAGATTAGAACCGCAAGGGAATGTGCGCTGTGTGTCGGACTCTCTCTCTGAAGGTGTGTGTGTGTGTGAGTGTGTGGTATATGGCGACCTCACTTTAAGTTCATGCTAAAATCACTAGAACGAAATCAATGAATATATATAATTACATATGAATGAAAGCTAGGTTATGTTGTGGTTGAGGTTATGTTACATATTGAAATAATATGGCAATTTTTGTTTTGCAATAATATTTATCATACATTTTACTGATCAGTCTTAAACCCCACATAACTACTTGAGGATATTCTTGATTGATAACGGGATCTATAAAATCTATTTTAGACTTTTTTAGATTCTATAAAAACATTTCAATGATTTGTAAAAACCTTTCTAATAAATATGTTCCAACAACTTTCAAATTTCAACCAATTTGCGCAGTCTTATTTATGTTGTCTGTATTACCTTATTGCCTTAATCATTATCAAGCATAACAATAAACTTTAAATATGTTATGTATGTTACATTACGAAGCCTAAAATTGCAAATTTAATCTGGTGCTGAATCGTCAAAGTACATATATCCGGCATTGGACCATATTAGATGTGCCTCAGCATAAAGACACCTTCTCGAATTTAGGGAGATAATGTCAATCAGTGCAGGAAAATTCTTCGAATTCATAGGAACTACTCTACTCATAAGCTCAGAAGGGATATAAGAGAACATATAAGTCGCAGTACATCTCCTCCTTGCAAATGATAATATGAAACTATATTAAGTACTGTAGTTTACTTTAAAAGTTTGATTTTCTGGTTTTAATAAAGTTAAGATGCCAAAGCCCCAAGGCAATTGCTTAGGCAGGTTTCAAGTTTGGAATGTGCCATGACTAAAGCTGCTGTTGCAATGTTCTCTGTTCCACTATGTCCCTGTCTATTCCAGTCGGACTGTCTGTCCATTTGCCTAACTGTCTCTCTTCCTCTCACTCTCTCTCTGTCTCTCTGTCTGTCTGTTTGTCATGTTTTGCATACGTGCTCGGGCATTTGCTACACTGCTAATGCGGCAACTTGAACTGCAGCTGAAAATGGAAAGCTCTCACGGACGCATAGTGAAAGTTTGCAGGAGTGTTTCGAGGTACAGGGTGTCCATGGGCACCCATTAAAAATGTCTGGATCGCTTGTTTCGTTTCGTTGCTGCCATTTTCAACTTAATTTGCGCTAAAATACTTAATATGAAAACAGATTTACTCTGCCAAACAACAAATCACTTTCGCCATGTCGCACACATGGACATGGAGTCCGTTCGGTGCTGGTCAGCATAGGCTGGCATTCAGGCGTGTCGAGGGGGAGTGGCAGGGGCAGATGAGGGGGGGTAAGAACGAGGCACGGCTTGGACATTTGCATAATTGACCCATGCAGGATTCGCGCACCAACTGATTTCATTTACGAGGCCGACACTACCCGTCCCGAGACCGTCCCTAGTTGCCCTTCTCTTGTGGCTATCCCTGGCACAAGGCTCCCCTCTTCCCGCCCCTTCCTGCTCGTTCCCCTCTTGTTGGTGTGCGGGCAACGTATGCTCTATGCTCGAGCTTTTGCACATTTAGGCAATTTACATTTATAGCCTGGCGCATGAGGTGCTTACGAGCTGCACAGGATGTGCCGCCAGGCTCTGCCATGTCCTGCACACACCCCCCACACTCCGCGTGGCGGCCATCGCATGAAATTTACACCCATTGCGGTCTGGGGACCCCCCGTTTGATTTGAATTGGTTCTTGTTGCAGCTTGCTCGCGCTATGCAATCGCGTTGTTGTTGCTGTTGTTGTTGTTGTTGCTGTTGCAATGGCTGCCAGCCAGTTTATTATGAAATTAGAGCGTAGCTGGAGTTGAATAGCAGCAGCAGTTGGAGCGAGGGAGGTAGCGAGCAGGAGCTGCAATGCAGTCGTAAAACTGGCACATGACATATGAACTGCCCTGCCCTGCCCTGTACCTGCCCCTGTTCCTTGTTCCCTTGCTGTACTTGTAGTTGTTATAGTTATTAAATTATATAGATATGGTAGACCTATAACAAAATCAACGTCGGAGTTAAGCAAAATGTTTGCTGATTATTGCCAGGGGTGATACACGTGACTATTGATAGTTTCCTCAGACTGGATTGACGATTGGATTGCAGTAGCCCCTCCTCCTTCAAACAAGGTGGTGCCATATGATGGGGTTACTTAAGATATCTTCGCTTTATTCGCTTTACTGTGGTGCATTTTATATTGCTATTTAGACTAAAAGATACTGATGGTATCTTTTATATCAAATATAATTTGATTAAAATAATATAAATGTTAAATTTGTATAAAAATACTTATTTAACATAAGAAAAGTTCATAATACTTATAATAAATGAACTAATAGCCCGCTATGCAAACTTTTAATGTCTTTCTTCTATTGTATACACATAATAATCAACATTCCAGCTTTAAGACTAAACTTGAAATTCGTTTTTGTTTTATTTACATGGCCGGTAGAGGGCGTGCTTGAATTTTAAAACATAATTTACTTTTGTACAATAATCAGTAATATTGTTAGCAAATTTGTTAGCTTTAGCTCTTATAGTTACGGAGTTATAGATGTTCATACAGACATAATTGGTTTATTTGACTAAGTTGTTGACTTTGAGTAAAAAAAAATATATACATAAGGTCTCAGACTTTTTCTACTGCCTGGTACATACATTTTAAAATAGTTATAATACCCTTCTTCCCTATGTGCAGTGAATATAATTCTTATTTTATGGTTATTTATTAAAAATGTGGCAAATCAGCTAAAGTAAATCAACTTAAACCTCGTATCACAGCTAGAAAGTATTTATACAACGTTTCAGAAGTGAAAGAAGAACTGTCTGTCATATCGTAGACATGTATCTGTGTCAGCTTGGGTACAATTATCATTAACTTTGGCAATCTTTACTTAACACTGATAGTGATAGTGTTAGCTACCTTATCTCGCAACATTCCAGAGTATCTGAGCTGAGCTCTTTAGAACTATCGTCTTGTCTGCTTATCCATTTCATAAAGCGTTAGTTCGTGCCACACACAACATATTTATGGCCTCAATAATTTGAGTTGGGCGATGAAGGCGGAGCAGTGGGCGGGGCGGGGCGGTACACAGAGAGAGAGATTTGCAATTACGAGTGGCAATTTAAATAGCATTTTATTTGCTGATTTTATTTATAATCTGGCGGACAGTTTTTTTTTTTTTTAAATATTTCAGCAACATATGCACATCCACACACACACAAATACAAGTGCACACACACAAGCACAGAGGCAGCGACAGTTTTGGAGCTAAATCAGAATTTATGCTTTGTTTAAATGCTGTAAAAATGTCGCTGATTTCTATCGCATCGGCAATGATTATAACAATTACAACAACAACAATGAGAACGAGAACCAACAATAATAATAACTGTCTATATATGTCGCACAGAGTCTGGCGCACATTTATGATATAGTCAGACACTACACACACACACACACACACTCACAGAGTCGCACACTTAGATACATTGCCAGAGCGTACGCGTATTTAAACCAATTTTATGGCGCATTTAATTGTTGCTGCTTATGAGCTACACCGACAACAACAACGGCAACATGGCTCAACAAATTAAAAATGGTAACAAAAGGTTAACATAAATTGTTAAAACTAAATTATACATATAAACAAAACATTTTTATGCGATTAAAATCAAAATTACACGCAACGTGCGTCGGCTTCAAGTCTCCAACTGTATCTGGCGAGTGGAGACGGGGAAGGTGGGGAGAAGTGTGGAGTGAGAGGGTGCCTAAACTACATACGCTGCGCTGCACACGGTTTACTCTACTTGCCAGAGTGGGAGAGGGCAGGGGGAGCTGGCCTTGTCTCTGCTCTGCTTTGCTTTGCTTCGCTGAGTTGGACGCGGACGTGGACGTCGGAAAAGCTGCGCACGTGCTGGAAAAATATGCATTAGAAGAAGTACTTTTCCACAATGTGTGTGTACATATGTGTGTGTGTGTGTGGGTGTTGGACCTGTGCGGGTCGAGCTATTTATACGCTTAATGGTTTCTGCGTAGATCGGAAAGAAAGTCGGGGTGAAAAGTAACGCAAAAGATGCGAAAGAACCGTTAACATTAAAATACGTTTGAGGTCCGTTGAATTCGTCGGAGAATCCTGTTATTATACAAAACAAGTTTCCATTTAAAACAAGCTTTAATATGCCTCTTGTTTTCAGCTACTTCCAGTTTGCTAAACTGTTATTTAATGAGAGTTAATTAATACTGTTCCGACTGGATTTGAATCTAAACTTACTTCAATTAACCTTATGAAACTGATACTAGTATGGAGACTAAGTGGGACTCATATGTAGTCAAAGAATATCACATAAATGTCAACTACAAAGAAGAAGACCATATTTATCAATTTGATGTGTCTGTATGAACACCTAGATCTAAGAGCTTATAAGATATAGGGCTTCCAAATAAGGTGACAATGTATCTCATTAATGCACGGAAATAAAGAACGTTTTTAGACTTGACCACGCCCTCTTTTGCCGCCTTAAATCGAAAGAAAGCGATTTGGAAGCGTGTTATGAAAACCAGAAATGTCATATTTGATATTTTATATAAAATTGATCAGATAAATTCAGTTAATAAACATGAAACTTATTTATGTAATGATTTGAGTGGACGAGCAATTGAAAGTTAGGGTATCGAGTAAATAAAAGTCAAGCTTTACTATAGATATCTTACTGATTTAGATACAATATATATACATATATATTCCTTCTAAAACTGATCATAATAGTGTGACTTGAGGAAACTTATACCTTGCCTTATACCTATTTTAGCTTTAAGAACAATTACTCACAATATTATTTCAATAGAACTGACGTCAACGATGATCCATTGCTCGTGCGAGACAGTGTCAGCCTATTATATTCAACTTAATCTTATCTATTTGCTAAATATTATCGAAAGAGATACAATACAAATACAAAGATCGAATTGTAGCTTGTCATGCCTATTGACGTCGTGTCCGATTGTGATTGTGAGTGTGTGTGTGTGTGTGTGTTAGTTCCGTTTTGATCATCATAAAGATTTCTTACATTGGTAAGCCTAAGGCGCCTTGAGATCTTTCCCATACTCATTATCTGTGCTAGCAGCTTTAGTCGCTCTTTAAGTCATAAAATTTTTACCAGATCTGTATCTGCAGCTGCATGAACTTACGAAATGAGTTTCCCCGCCAGTTCTCTCCCGGGGAAACTTGGTCCAGCTCTGTGTGTGTGTGTGGCACCAAAGTCACAGAAAACTTCCTGGCGCAGCATCCTTAAGGCACTTGCAAAAGTATCTGCGCTACTTTCAGGTGCAAGCAACAACAACAATAACAGCAGAAACAACAACAACAATAACAATCGAAGCATTTAACCCTTTTGCCAACAAAAGTTTCGAGTTCAAAAAACGAAAAGTTTTTGTTTAAAGCGAAAATCAATGCGGGAACCCCGAAAAACAGCGCACGTAGCATCGCTTCCTACTACACACACACACACACACAAATACATATTGCTCTGGGTGTGTGTGTGTGTGTGTCAGTGGCTGTTTATGCGCAGCAGCTGTGGCACAAACTGGAGGCAACTGTGCAAAGTTGAAGACGGCAGCCAACTTGCCAAGTTGTTCGAGCACAAAAAATATGAGCTCGATATTAATAATTTGTATCTAGATATAGTTTCGCTGCCGCAGCGGCCAAAGATGCTGCTTCCTGAGAAAAAAGCAAAGAGAAAGAAATAAAGCAGAGCAGAGGTGCAGACAGAGGGGGTAAGGTAGAGGGAATAGGCAGAAGGGATAGGCAGAGGGGGCATATAGAGCGGTACCGTGGGTCGGAAGACTCATCTAGCTGAATTAAATGCCCCGAATAACATGACAACTTTGAAATTTCATAATTTTAAAACAAATGCGAGTTCTGTTGTAATTTTAGATTTGTTTTAAAGTGTACTATATTTAGTATTTAAGAAAATTCATTATATTATCAGTATCGAGTTGTAGCTACGTATAATTGAACTTTTGCTGAACCCTTAAGTGAACATTCCGAAATTTCAGATCATTTGACTTTCGTGAAAGAAAACTTATATTCCTTGATCCCATTTATACATGAGACTTAGTTTATTCAATTCTATAGGCAATTCTATCTATGGCTTTATAAGTTTAAACACCCTTTTTTTTAGCATTTTTAGAATTATGACACTTATAAACATCATCTATTTTACAAACAAGCCTTGTTTACTATGGGAAGAACAAGTCATAGTCAACTGATCCGCCTGTGAATCAAACTGAATATGTATTTCAATATGCATATAAAGCTTAAGATTCATCCAAATCCATAAGTTATAACGGAAGTTATTAATTAAATTCAGCTAGAAGAGACTTCTGGCCCACTGTGAGGCGCAGGCAAAGGCTGATTGGGTTGGAAGGGCAAACGTGTTATATCTTATGCTTATTTGCTGTATTTACATACACAAGTAAATACATAATGTATGTAAATAAGCACGTGTGTATGTGTGTGTGTGTGTGTGTGCAGACACATGAATAAACATAGGCATAATTTTGCATTTAGCTTAATTTCCAGCTGCTAATTTATGCAAATTTAGTTTTATGTGCAGCAAACATCACCAACACTCACACACAGGCAGAGACAGAGACGAGTGAGAGAACAACTCGCACACACACACACACACACATACAAGCATAACTCAAAATCGGCAGACAAATCTGCACACATGTTAAAGCCCATAAATAAACCACATAATCACAAACGGAACGATCGATGATTGTTGTCACTGTTTGACAGCCGGGCAATGGCAATGGTAAAAGGCAAAGGCAGCAGTGGCAGCAGAGGCAACGGCAGCAGCAGAGCCAAAAGCAGAGATAGGCAGAGAGAGTGAAAGAGTGAGTGTGTGTGATAGAGAGAGAGAGAGCGAGAGGCAGCGCGAGACAAGAGAGCGACAGACAAGCAAAGCAAAACTAAAGCCAAAGCCAGAGCCAGAGCCAGAGCCAGAGCCGCAGCCAGAGCCGAAGCTGAAGCTGAAGCCTTCTCGGCCTCACCTGGCGCATGAGCGAGTCGACGTTGAAGCACCGTGCCAAGTGCAGAGCGCAGAGAGGCGTGCCACAGAGAGATTATTGAACGATGCACTCGAGCATGACGGGCAGCAGCAGAGGCAGCAGAGGCAACAGCAGCAGCAGCAGCAGCAACGCTGTCAGCTCTACAAACAAACATGCAACTGCACGAACAACAACAACAACATTAGTAACAACAACAACAACAGCCAAGCGAAACGAGACGAGAACCGGTTTACCTGCCCGCGCTGCATAACAAACAAAAAACACGCCCCATGCATGCAAGTCGAACAGTGACAAGCATATTGCGCTGTCACTACTGTTGTCTCGCTCTAACCAATGCACTCGCTGCCTGCTATCGCGACCATCTTGTTTGTGCCAAATGCTTTAGCCCGGCCCTCGTCAGACGAGTTTCACACACACACACACAGAGGCACACGCACACACACACGCACGCACACATTCAGCAACAGACTCGCACACAGAGCAGACTCACACACACATACACGCACGCACACTCACACACTGGGGCTGTCTCTGTGCGCGTTCGCTTTCCTGTTTTCGGGCTCGTGGTTCAGTTGGTCTGCGGCCGTTGAAGTGTTTGCTCGTGCCTCGCCTCGTTCGCCCGTGTTCGCATCGTTGCTCGTGTTTCTACCGTTACGTATACGTGTTGTTGGCGCGTCGCGTTTTATGCGTGCGTTATATTCGTAGCAAGTACATCAGCAGCAACAACAACAAGCTCAAATCACACAATCTCCACAAAGAGAAAGAGAGAGAGAGAGGAAATTCCTCATCATCATCATCAACTGCAAAGAAAAAGCGCGACAAACGCGATCGAAAAACGCGTCGGCAAAAGCGCGCAAAAGTTTAAACAAAGTTCTAAACAAAAATCATACAAAATAAAAACAAGAAACAAAAAGAAACAAAAGAAAACAAAACAAATGTGTGCAAAATGTAAGAGAATAAAGAAATTCTATAACTGAAATAGTTAAAGAAGAAAAGTGAAAGAAAACGAAAGAAAAACTTGCAATTGATGTGATTTTAACGACGCCCAATCAGCAGCCTGCCACAGCAACATCTCGAGGAGTTCAACCTATAATAATATTAAATATTTAACTAGACTTACTCAGCCAAGGGCTGCGTCATGGGCACACACAGAGCACTTATTTGACAGTTGCTGCTTGCTTATCACTTTATTGCTATCAATTCTTAATGAAAAGTGTTTTCCCCAACAACAACAGCAAGAACTTATCGCTGCCCTCTGATAAATTGATTGAGTTTTCGGGCCCAAAAAAAAAAATAAAGACAGAGTCACAAAATTTACAGCCAAACCTTAAACAATCGAAATCAAAGACAGAGAGACAGAAAGACAGCACACAGTGCGACGATACTCGAAGTTATGTTGCCTTATCACACTCACTCGGTTATTTGTAGCGCAATTGTCAATTGTGCGATAGGCATCAACAACAACAACAAAAAGAGAAGGAACAGGTCTTGCTGTGCTGCCTTCTTTTTTTATTATTATTAATAATTTTGTTGGTTGAACTCAAAGCAAACAACATAAGAAACAAGTGGGGAAACAGAAAGCAGCAAAAGCAAACAAAGTAGTCGAAAAAGGCATGGAAAATTTATTGATAAAAATCAGTAACGAAACGTACCTTATACAGATACAAGTTGCAGATACTCCACGCACTGCACATTGGCGATAAGAAATTTTCAACATTTTTGTCGCCCAGCTACCTGTCTAAACAAAAGATAGAAGATACACAGATAGAAGATACACAGATACATTGCTGCACATTGATAACTTGTGCTTGTGCCCCCAATGATGGTTCTAATTGGGCCTAGTCTAGCGTAGGATATAAGCAGCTTGTTTAGCGCTAATTGCTAGCCAGCTGCACACACTCGCAGGAATATGTACTGGCAGCACACCTTGCCACATTTTGTCGCACAGTTGCCGTCGGCGCACAACGCCCACACAACAAGTTGCAGGCTGCGCTCTCAGGATTCTTTCTATTCGTAGCGCCAGCAGGGCACACACAAAACACAATTGACAATTTCAGACAATCCCAAACAATCTGCAGACAATCGCAGACAATCCGCAGGCGGTCTACAGCGCAGGCAAGGTATGCAGCGCTGTGCAAAAGATAGTGACAACATTCTTAGAGCAGTTTGGCATAATAAACTACAGTGGGCACTACCTCAATGCACTCTCCTTTCAGTTGCATATATTCTCTATAATTATTGAATAATTTCTACAGGATTATCATATATGCAATTATATTGATATAGATCAGTTTAGATCAATCTAAGAGACATCAATCATATGCAGCATATTTCAAACATATTTCCAACATTTTTCTCTGCCTTTTTCTCATCGCTACCTGTACGCAGCGTACTTGCCTCAGGCAACACAATTGAATTGACATTGTTTTGGTTTATTAGTTGAGAGCTCTGCTAAACAGCATAAACAACAGTGCAGCGAACAATGTCAGTTGCCCACAGTCTGAAGAGGCTGCGACATGTTTATTAGATCCCCCGGGATCATCAAGGCTGGCAGTCTTCAGTCTGCCATCAATCAATAGAAAGAACTGCGAGTCATTTCCCACACTCTCTACGCTAGAGAGTATAGAGAGTGCGACTGAACCCGCTGTCGCTTGCTAGTCTAAAGTCTGTGAGCTGATCGTAAAGTTCTAATCGGGAATTGTGATACTACCGCCCTACTATATAGTGCCATATTATGTGCTGGCTACTGGGCAATCGTAAATCAACTGGACAATCTCTTTGCCAGAGTGCCAACTGTACGCGTGCAAGAAATAGAAAAAGAAATTAGAAACCAAATATTATTTTGTGAAAGACTTGCGATAAGAAAAGGTGTGAAGCTGATAAGGCAGATAAGGCGGAGCTACTGTTAGAATCGTATCAATTGCACACGGACACAGAGACAATTGGAAAGTTACTAAACCAAAGAAATTATTTACAGCTCGGCCAGTGTTGCAAAGCGCATGCAGAGACATGTGTTAATAAGTTAAAACAACTCAACCAAACTAAACAGAACTCCCCGAAGGGAGACAAAGGGAGACCAAGAGAGAGAGAGAAGGAGAAGAAGAAGGAGCAGGAGCAGGAGCAGCAGAGTAAGGGAGAGAGAAAGAGTTAGAGAACTTTTCGCTGTTCTCTGTTGAATTTTGCGCTCCCCCACGTGCTAAGCAAAAAACATTCAAAATTATACTCGAAATGGATATGACCTCAACAGCGGAGGCTGCCGCTCGCAGCTGGTACGACAGTCCGCGCTTAGGCGGTGGCGGAGGCGGTGGAGGATCACCGCATCAGACCAATGGCCTGGGCAGCGCGGGCAGTAGCCTTGCACACAGTCATCACAGTCTGTCCAGTGGCGCCTCGTCGGCGGGCAGCAGTGTGGGTGCCGCACTCGGCGGTGCTGGTGGTGCAGGCGGCGCTGGCGCCGGCCTCGGACTGGATACCAGCGACATGAGCGCCTTCTATGCGCTCGAAAGCAATGGACACCATCGACGCTACTATCCCAGCTATCATCAGCACAGTAAGTACAACATACAATAGCCTCCAATCCCCGCCCACTGCCCCTTCCTACACTCCGGGCAATCCGTGTCCGTGAATCCAACTCGGAATTGAGGTTTATGTTTTGTGTATTGTTTGAGTAATTTTAGTGGCGCGCTGCGGCTTTATTTGTCCTAATGTCATTTCTAATGCGTTTTTAATGAATGCGTAGGCGGGTGGCAGCTCTACACAGGGTGCCATACAGGGTGGTTGTCAGCCCATACACGGCCTGGGGTTGGCAATGGGCCACAAATCGATTGCTTCGCGCCTTTGCCCGCTTCCTGTTGGCTGTTGCCCGTCCACAAGGGGGCGGCAAAGGGGGCGTAAGCAGGCGCCAATTGAGCCGAAACTGACAATCGGTTAAGCTTACTGTTTGCATCCCCTAGAAGCTAATGAAATTGGCTTATGGCGCTGACAAAATGAAGCCAGAATAAAGCTGAAGTGAAGGTGAAAGTTGAAGCTGAAATGAAGCAGAAGTGGAGCTAAAATGAAGCTGAAATGAAGCTAAAATGAAGCTGAAATGAAGCTGAAATGAAGCAGAAATGAAGCTGAAATGAAGCTGAAATTTAGCTGAAATGAAGTCAGCATGAATCTAAAATGAAACTGAAGCTGGAGCTGACATAAAACTAAAAAAAGCTAAAATGTAGCTAGAATAACTCTGAAATGAATCTAAAATGAATATAAAATGAATCTAAAATGAATTTAAAGTTAATCTAAAATAAAGCAGAACCTGTAGCTAAAATGAATCTGAAATGAAGCAGAATTGAAGCTAAAATGAACTTAAAATGAAGCTAAAATGAACTTGAATGTTTTTCCAACATTTTCCTATACAATTTCTATATCAGTTTTCTTCTTTCTCTGGGGATTTCCCCCTGCTAACTGTAAACAAGTCATTTACAGCCCTAGGATCACTTACATATTTTCCCCATTTTCCTCGTTTTCCCAGCTGCAACTTCATGTTTTCTAATTGCGCGCAATTTGTTGACTAGAAACAAAAAATAGAGGCAAATTAGCTATGATCATTAGGGCAACAACAAGCACAAGAAGAAGAGACAGGAGAAGAAGTAGGTGAAGAGGGGAGAGAAATAGAGAGAGAAGAAGCAGCAGCAGCAGAGAAACAGTAACACTTTATTCCCACCAGCGAAATTACTATGAAAATGTGGCCAACATATTTAGCCTTTTTTTTTTTTTTTGGGCCAAAGATGATACAACCAAATTTGGAGTTCCGCTAAGTTAATTTTCAATTTGAGACAACGCTCTGGGTTCGTGTGGCTGTCAAAACTGACAGTTGACTCCCCCCGAAAAATCCATTTTCACTTTGGCACTTAGCAATGCATTGCAGTTGCCATTGTGACTGTTGTTGTTGCCATTGTGACTGTTGTTGCTGCTGTTGCTGTTGCTGTTGCTCTGACTGACTGAGCGCAGCTTTTGCTTACATTTTGACAGTTCCACGTAAAATGCGACGAACTGACAGAGGACCGTGGGCAGAGAGGGGGACGGGGGACGGACGTGACATGCATCGATGCGGCTGCTGCCGTTGCTGAATTTATTTCCTGCTCTGCTCGAGTGTGCGAAAATTTTAATTTAAAATTTGATCCGCGGAATGCGGAGCAAGCCCTGGATAAGCCTGACAGAGAGGGGGAGCAACAAGGGGGGCAGCTAAGCGGGTGCAAGTGATCAATCAGCTTTGCTAAGGCTCCTGGCGGAGCAGGCAGCTCAGCTCGCACGTTTGCATTTATGTTTAATTCATGTTATTCATATGCCGACTTTATTGATGCTTGATCAGCTTCAGCTCAGCCCCAGCTCCAGCTTCATCTTGGGCAGCTCCTCTGACTGCGAGTCTGTCTCTGATCGGTGCTGCTGTAATTCATTCATGCACTCAAAACGCGCATTCAAATCGCTTCGCTTTGTTTGCCACTTTGACAGACAGTTTGTCGGCTCTGACTGCGAATGGAACTGAGACTGGAACTGAGACTGGGACTGGGACTGGGACAGCGAGTTGGGGAGTCGCTGCCGCTGGCTTGGGGCACCTGTGGCGAGCGTTGATTTTAAAATTCATTAGACTGCATGTGTCGCAGGCAGAGCAGTGCTGCTGGCCCTGCCCAGAGTTGTCAGAAGCTCAAGATTTACAGTAACTCAATTTAGTTGTCATTATTATTATATAGCTGCCCCCTCTCCCCCCACTGCCTCTACTCCTTCTCCAGCTCCATCTGCTTGCTCTTCTTCATTTCTTCTTCTGTTATTGCTGTTTAACATTTGGGGCAGCCTAAATAGCCCTTGAAGTGGAGGGGCAGGGGCGTGGTGTGTGTGTGTGTGTGTGGGGGCAGGCATATGCTCATTTACATACACACACACACACACACACGGGGGTAGACATGGTGAGCATATGAGCGAATGCAGTTTAATGGATTTTGACGCGCTCACTTACACACAACACACACACACACACACAGACGCACGTGGAGCGAGCGATTTTTATGATACAAGCCATAAAAGCGACAACAACAACAACAACAACGAGAGAAACAAGCATGTGAAATTTAAATTTCAAAAGCAAACATGCCGCAAATTTGGCAATAACTTTGTCTGTTTTTCGTGATGTTTTTTCGCTTTTTGGTTTTCTGTTTTGTTTTTTTTTTCTTTTTTTTCTGCTTATTTGTTTTGTTGTAGGTCGCCACATACATATCTTTGTTGTTGCTCATTTCTTATTTCGATGAAAAAGATACAAATACAAATGTATCTAGATACCTATCTGCCTTAGGTACTGCCGTGAGATCTAAACTATTTGGGCGACCTTTAATAGACAGAGTTTATTATTTATTTTTTATTTTTTTTTTTTGCACTACACTTGACAGAGCGGATGCCATTTCTTACCGCTTAGATTCCCAAAAAACAAAAACACATAAGATTGTGCTACTCCAAATACTACAAAGGTGACGCTGCACAAATAACACTGATAACTGTGCTCTTAAGTGTTATCATTAATATGAGTAGCCTTTCGAGCAAAATATATTGCGAATGAGTATGAATATATTAGTATAAAAAATATGGTTATAATTAATATATTTTGGACTGTATTAGTTCTTAGAAAGGTTGCGATTTTGAGTTTATTTTGTAGTAATTATTTTACAAGTGATAATATTTTCTTTTATTTTTTATTATAATAATTAGAGTAGAGAATGTTTTTTCTTTATAAACTCAAAGACGTTGATTTTTTGTTTTTAAAATAACTATTGACACAAACTGAAAGCTTCTTATAATTGGATAATTATTAACAATAATAGCCAGCTTTTCTTATTTTATTTTATTTTGTTTTTTTTTTTTAATCATCATTTTAGTAGGTTGTATCGCTTTATTTTTCACAGTCATACCACCATAATTGTTTCAATAGGACCAACTGTGGCTTTCAGGCTGTGTTTGTTTAGTCTATTCCATAGGTTTATTATATAGTATTATATTATTGCTATATTATATCTTAGTATATTTAGAGATAAATAATATACTAATCTTCTTATTTTTATTTATATTAATTATTATAATGCAAACATAACCTCATTGTTGCATTTATAATCAGCCAAACAGTTTGGCAATTATTGAACAAATGCATGTGGTCTATGCACACACACACACACACAAAGGCACACACACTTGTCGACTGCCTAACGGTTTTAGCTGTGCATATGGCTATGCCACTCGCACATTTGCATACCAGAGAGAGAGAGAGAGAGAGAGGGAGAGAGAGAGGCAAACTATGCCCGCCTATATTTCTTTTGACAATATTTTCTATTTTGTGTTTGTCGTGCATTTTCATTTGTTGTTGCAACTTTTAGGCTTATCGCATGCACAAAATCGCACAAATGAAAACTTTGCACACATGTGTGCACTCCTCTGTGTGTATCGATGTAGTTGCTGTTGTTGTTGTTGTTGTCTCTGCTTGTGAATATATTCCCACACAACTCTCTCGCTGCACACACTTAACGCAAATGTCACGCACAGTGGCAATGGCAAAGTCACCGTAGGGATATCAAATAAATGCGGGCACATTCAGCGTGCAGCAACAAAGCACTCCTCTTCCCCCCTACCTTCCCCTCTCCCTCTCAACTACTCTATCAAAAAGTCTATTAAGGCCCAAGCACTGCCAATGCAATTTGCGCAGCTCTCGCGCTGAGCCTTTGGGGCAGGCAAGTGAAATCAAAATGAACTGAGCCCAGGCCTCCTTCCTGGCTTGCTACCAGGTGTTGCACATAGTACGCTCCAGTCTCATAAATTTCGCGCTGGCCCGCGCGCTGTGCGCGCATAAAACAGAAATTTCCAAGAAATTACAACACGGCCAACACACAAAAGCCACAAAAACGCCATAGACACAGTCAGCGAGAGACATAGACACATCCACATACACAAGCACAAGCACAGGCGCAAGCACAGGCTGCAGGCTCAAGCTGAGGCACGGACACAGTCACAGTCACAGACCGTGGCACAGGCAACTCTCCCAGACAGTCGGGCACGGGCACGGGCTCGGGCTCGGGCTCGGGCTCGAGCTTGTTGTGCCTGTCTCTCTGTCTGTCTGTCTGTCTGTCTGTCTGTGTGTGTGTCTGTGTGTGTGTAATAGTTGTTGTAATTTACTGACTCTCTGGGCATGGCCGGAATCTCGGCGCGCAAATCTTAATCCCGGTGCGCAAGTTTTCAGCGAACTGTGCGCGGCCTATAAAAATGAGTTATGGTATTGCAATTGAACAGCTGGGCCACCGCTGCGTATGATTGATGTGACTTTAAATGCGCGCAAGCCAGACTGTCTCTGTGTGTGTGCGAGTGTGCGTGTGTGTGTGACACTTTTCAAAGGTAGCCACACAAACCTTGGCGCGCTTATTGAGCTTGCCACTGTTGCAGTTGCTGCTGCTGTTGCTGCTGCAGTTGCTGGCGATGCTGCTGCTGCTGCTGCCCTCTCAATTCACTTTGATTAAAATGTCTTGAAATCATGCCACATTAATTATGACCCAAATTCTTGGAAGCATTCTTTACATCGTATGATGCAGCGGCAACTGTTTGTTCTGCCTGTTGCTACTGTGCCTGCAGCAGTTGCAGTTGCAGTTGCAGTTGCTGATGTTGCATATTGTTTATTGCATTCGACAGTGAACGGTCATTCATATGTGCAGCTTCTTCTTCTTCTTCTTCTCGTTGTTGCACCGCCCGCGTTGCCAGTGCGCGAGTTGCTGCTGCTGCTGCTACTGCTGCTGTTGCTGGCGCGATGTTTTAATTAGTCGTTGCAACGGCAAACTGTCTTTGCTTAATTAAATGACATAATTATAAGAATGTGCCTGCCACTGGCCCCCAAAGCCGACACCGACAACGACTCTGACTCCGACTCCGACTGCGACTCTGTTTGTGCGACTGCAACTGCCTACGCCAAATGCAACATGCAACACGTGATGTTGCTGCTGTCGTTGACATTGCTGCGATGCTTCAATTAATTTGCACTGCAGCAGCGGCAGCAGCAGCAACAGTCGCCTGCCTGGCTGCCTCACTAGCTTGGTCACTTTGCATGCCA
Source organism: Zaprionus ornatus (assembly GCA_018904035.1). Classification (NCBI taxonomy): domain Eukaryota; kingdom Metazoa; phylum Arthropoda; class Insecta; order Diptera; family Drosophilidae; genus Zaprionus; species Zaprionus ornatus. The sequence goes on along the minus strand of JAEIFZ010000115.1, from coordinate 8,308,583 downwards.
CAGAGCCAAAGGTGCCGCCAGCAGCAACACACAGCAACAGCAACAGCAACTCCATTGTCCAGCGCAGTGCAGCGACAACTGCAGCGACTCCCAATGCCAACACGTTTCGCATTCTAATTTGACATTTCGCATTGCTGCAGCGTGGCACAGCGACCGGGGCCGGACTGGGGCCGCCGCACTGTGGCTGCCTAGTGTGAACAGCTGTCCTTCAATCACTATCAATGTCGCCTGTTGCCCGCAGACTGTTGCCTGCTGTTGCCTGCTGTTGCCAGTTGCCTGTTGCTGGCATCAATCTCAGCCAAGATGGCGCACATCGCGTTTGCCTTTAGAGCTTTGCCGACACGTTGCTGCTCTGACGAACTGGGCCGGAAGTCTTGGCGCGTCTAGTTGGTCCTTGCCACAGCCCTGTCATTTGTCAGGCCCAGTTTCCAGGAACTGCAACAGGCAACAAGCGACATGCAACATATTTATACATACAGAAGTTTTTTTTCATTATTGTTGCCGCTGTGATGTGCATCATCAATAATGTTGCTACCGTGCACAGAGCTCTTTGTACCTCCCTCTCTTCCTCTCTCTTTCCCTTTCTCTCTCTCTCTCCCTCTCTCTTTCTCTGTCTGCCTTCAGTATTAATTTGTAAAATCAAAATGCTGCTCAGCGGCAATTTATAACAACAAGAGGCGAACAAAGCTTACGCATGTTGCTGCAACACATGCGACATGTTGCTGCTGTTGCTGTTGCTGTTACTGTTGCTGCTGTTGTTGTGATTTGTCTAACACAGTAAGCGGTCAATGCTGCCGACACAAAGCGCTGCATTCATTAATTTAATGCAGCAAGCAGCAACATGCGCCCGCCAACAGCCAACAACGACAGCAGCAACAGCAGCAGCAGCAGCAACATGTTGCCTGCCCCGTCCTGGCACGATTTGTGACTGCAATTACAATATTGAATATTAGCGCATTGTTGGCGGATGCTGCCGTTGCTGCTGTCACTGACAGCGGGGGCGACAGTGACAACGGCAGCAACAGCAACAGCAGCAGCAGCCATGGCAGCAACATTTGTGATAAACTGTTGCCAATACATTTGTGCAGCCTTTGTGCGCTGCATTTGGCAGTGTCAAGTTTACAAATGACTTTGCCAGTTCGCGGCCTTAACTGATCAAGCCCGTAGAGAGGCCGCCGTAGATCGCAGACCGTAGACCGTAGCAACTCGCAATGTGAGCATATTAATCAGTTCCAGGCAGGGCGAAGGGGCATTGTACCCTAAAAAAGAGCTAATGCTTTAATAGTTAACTGCTTAATGGCTTCCAAGAACGCGCCTCAGCAATCAAAATAGAACAATCTTACTGGGAATCGAGAGGGAGAGAGAGAGAGAGAGAGAGACGATCAGGTGTAATGCCTATTCGAGTTGAAACTAAAACAAATGACGCCCCCGTTGCGGAGTCATTAACATTGTCGAACATTTCAAATTTGTTGCCAAGGAGGGGGAGGGGGGAGGGGGGAGGGGAAAGGGGAGTCAGCAAACCAGTTTGCAAATATTGTTTCTGGGAGGCTGCTTAGCATAAAAGCGCGCGCGATTCTCTCACAACAATGCAGCAATAAAAGCAACAACAACAGCAGCAACAACAGCAGCAGCAACAACAGCAACAACAGCAGCAGCAACAACAGCAACAACGGCAACAATAATGCGTTGTTTTCTGCTCTGTTCTTGGGCAAAAATATGTCATACGAGTGTGTCGCAAGAGACGCCGCCAAAAATTTTTGTTGCACGTTGAGGACTGCGAGACCCACCAGAGCAGCAGCAGCAGCAGCAGCAGGCACGATTTTTGTTCGTTTGAAGCCTTTTTTGGGACAAACTGTTTAGCATAATATTGCTGATGTTGCTGCTGCTGCTGCTGCTGCTAGGAGTTGCTGCTGCTGCTGCTGCTGTTGCGGCGGCGGCGCGTGTGTTTAATAAAATATTTTATTAATATGCGAAAAGTGGACAGAGGCGGAGGCAGCAGCGGCATCAATTGAATTTCTCAAGTTCAGGCCTTATGAATTTATGCAACGTTTTTCTTTTGTTGCTGCTGTTGCTGTTGTTGCTCGTTTTCGGCTTTGTTTGGTGCCCTGAGGCCCTTTGTTGTGATAAATGTCAACGCGTTCTTATTTATGACATGTGAAACAGCGCCTTGCTTGGTGGTCCACAGCGGCAACAGCAACAGCAGCAACAGCAACAGCAGCAGCAGCAACAGCAGCAACAGCCTCGACAGCAACAACAACAAGTTGTCAAAGCACACTTCAAACGTTGCGTTGATGCGTTTGCTTCGTTTTGGCTGACCAAATTTGGTTGTGTCATATAAAAACTTGTCAATTTTAATGATTTTGCTGACGCTTCCAACTGTCATAAGTGCGCCAAAGGCATTTGAGGCCTGCCACCAACATCCTTCTGCACATGTATCTGTATGTGTGTGTGAGTGTGTGTGTGTGTGTGTGTGTGTGTGTGTGTGTGTGTGTGTGTGTGTGTGTGTGTGTGTGTGTGTGTGTGTGTGTGTGTGTGTGTGTGTGTGTGTCTGCTGCTCATTAGCCATGCCTTTGAATGGCCAACTGGGCAAACTGTCAGCGTGACTTGAGCCTGCCTCGGCCTGCCTCGACTTGACTGACTGACTGACAGTGTCGGCTTCCAATCACTCGCTCTACTCCTGCACCTCCTGCTCCTGCTACTGCTGCTGCTGCTGCGTTGTTGGACTAGCATTTGCATAAATTTATTATGCTTGCGTGCCGTGTTGGCCAGGCCAAAAGGATCAACTTGGAACCCGGGAGTGACCCACACAGCTGCAGCGGGAAATGAGTACGCGTGCAGTTAGCCAAGTTAGCCAAGCCAACTGCAGCCGCATTATTAACATTTTTTCCAGTACCAGCAGCAGCACCCACCACAGCAACAGCAACAAATAAAATAAAAAGCTGCAAGAAAATGGCAGCAACAACAACAACGAGAGCAGCAAACAAATGGCAACAAAAATGGCGCACTTCAAACCCTCAACTTGGCTTATAAGAGAACGTGTAGTTGTTGCTGTTGCTGCTGCTGCCTCGCCTTTGCAGCAAGTTTTTATTTAGTGCAAGCAACATTTGTCGCTCTTTGCCCTGCACTGCTGCTGCTGCTGCTGCTGCTGCTGCGGCTTGTCGCCTTGTCAACATGTTTTGTGGCAACATTGCTGCACGTATGCAAAAGTTACCCAGGCCACGTAATTCACACGTTAAGCTAAATATGCTTGTTAACCGCAGTCACAGCCAGCTCAGAGGGAGAGAGAGAGAGATGGAGGGGGACAGAGAGAGAGAGAGATGTGTCTCAGTCACTTATGATCTCAGAAAATAAGCTAAAACTGAAACTGCAACTTTGAGTCAAGTTTTTGCAGTGCTGAAAGTTTGAAAACTCGAAATTTTAATTAATTTGGCAGTAGAAAACAAGAAAACGAGGTTAATGATTCTATTAATAAATTATTTGTTTAAATATACACTTCTTATTTGTTTAATAAACTCGAACAGAATCTATTGCCTTGCTAAATTGTTTTTTGACAGAACTGCAAATTTAAACTTTAATTCATTTAGCTATTTTTTATAGTTATATATATATAATGCATATGAAACATAACCTATTTTTTAACGGGTATTGAGCCTAATTCAATAAGCCTAAAATCATCGATATTGGTTCAGTAGTTCTTGAGTTATAAATGGTGTAACAAACAAATTTTCCTTAATTTGCTTGATTTGCACATAAAACAGTCTGCAATATATTTGATTTAATTTTCGAAGTAATTTATTTGTGCATAAATTGTTTTTTAAATATTTCCTGCACTGTTAAATTATAAATAGAAAAAGTTACAGCTCAAAATACATATTTTTAATATTTTTAATTTATTTTTTTTTAAATGACTGCAGTATTTGATGCTTCTTCACCAATGTTAATTCACTTTATATTGAGCAATTAATATTGGAATAGCAAATGAATTATTCCAGCGAAGCAATTCGAATCATTTGAAATATTGTGCAAATTGTGTTGCATATTCCAAGAAATGCCAGCGCGCTGTTGTTGCGCAACAACAAGGCTTGCAACAATGCGGGGCAGCGAGGGCAACTTGTGGTTGAGTTATTAAACGCATTATCATAAATACAATTGACAACTTATGACTAATGATAAGCTGGCATGCAACTGGAGCAGGTAATGAAGACGGGAAACTGTGGCAGCAGCAGCAGCAGCAGTGGCAGCAACAGCAGCAGCAGTGGCAGCAGTGACAGCAGCAGCAACGTCGACTGCAGCAGCGGCAGCAAGCCGCAAATAAAGTGTTAATAATATAGATGGCAATGGCAGCGTAGTTTGCGCTTAATAAAGCAGCCGCCTGCCTGTCACTCACTCACTCACTCACACAGTCACTCACTCCGTCCGTCAGTCCGCCAGTCAGTCAGTCATTCAGTCAGTCAGTCGGGCAAGTCAGCTCAGTTGGCACGCAAACTCTGAGCTGCAATATGCGCCTGGGCCTGGCTAGAAAAATATGAATAAAAAAAGCAAAGGAAAAATAATTAAAACAAACAAGAGCGCAGAATGCTAAGCAGAAGCGAAAGAGATCGCGGCTGAGGAACTCCTCAAGGTGTCTTTCAGCTCTCCCTCCCTCTCCCCGTCTCCCCGTCTCCCTCTCTCTCTATCTAACTGACCTACCTGCGCAGCTAGTTGCTGCTGCCGGTGCTGCTGCTGGTGGTGGCTAAAACTGGAATCCGTTATAGTTTATTGCCGCCGCTTGCCGCATTTTAAATTTGGAGCAGGTGTAAGCAAGCTGAGGCACTTGACCGCATTTTGGAGCCAAAAGTAGTGGCAGCCACGCACGCGCCTACAAATGAGGCAGGTGAAAAGTATCCTGCCTTGGCCTGCTCGAGGGTCGCTCAGGTTATAAATTAAGCGAGAGCGCCTGCAGCAGCAGCGGCAGCGGCAGCAGCGTGCAGAGAGGTCAATGCAGGATTCCAGGCTGCCCTTTGTATGATTGATTGTTGCTTAGTGCCAGGCGGAAGCAGCTGAGCCAGGCAGAGACACAGACTGAGCCAGGCAGAGACACAGACTGAGGCAAGAGGAGTTGAGGCAAGTCGAGTTGAGAGTTGAGTTGACTTGATCTCATCCCGCCTGACTGACATACGTTACTTGAACGCTCGCACACTCATTTGGCGATTTGATTTGCTGCCAGCGATAAGCAGCTTCGTCTCATTCACCCCCCTACCCCTCTCTCGCTCACCCCTAATCCGCCTGGGTGTGAATTTAATTTACCAAAGAGCTGCACAAAATCCTTTTCAAAAAAAAACTGTTACATTTGCCGAATTGTGCCCCTGATCAGGCTGTGTGTGCTTATCAAGATACTGCCACAATGAATAGAGAGACGCCTCGAGAGTGTTGTCACTCTGCCCTTTCTTCCATCACCTCTGCCTGCATTCAAATGAGATGCGCTGCTGCCGATAAGGCGCCTCAGATTCAGCGCCCCTTTCTCTGCCTCCTTCTCTGCCTCTTTCTCTGCCTCTTTCTCTGCCTCCTTCTCTCTCTCATTTCTCTATTGCCAGCTGCATTTTGCTTAATTGAATTGAACTATATACACAGTGTATATGCTGCTGTCTCCCTCTCTGTCTCTCTGCCATCACCTGTTCTGCCCCCCTCTTGGTATCTGCCTCTCTCTCTCTCTCTCAGCTGTGGCATATTGTCATCTTCAGTTGTCAAACACGTCGCGCTAAGTGCGCCGATTGCTGTGCATACAATTAATTATGTCATTCACGTTGGCGACGTTGCCAGCGGCAGCAGAGTGCGCTTCAAGCTGCAATTAAAAGGCGCTTTGCCGAGAGAGAGCCAACTTCAGATACAGCGCTCTACAGAGCTCCAGCTACAGCTACAGCTTTGACATGACTCAAGTCGAGTCAACTTCAGTTTCAGCGTCTCGGACGCTTGTCAAACGCTTTTAAAACGCCACACACATGTCCAAGCTTGGCTTTTTCGAGTGTCTCTTACACACACACACACACACACACAACACACACACACACACACACTCTCATACACACTCACAGACAGCGTCGGCTTTGGGGCTTTGATCTGTCAGTTTGAAGAAATCAAGCGCAGGCCAAAAACTTCAAAATGTTTTTGCTCTTTTTTTTTCGCTGCTACAACAAAAAAATTAAAGGCAGATTTTATTGTAGCGCTTTTGTTTATTGTAGTAGCTGTTGTTGTTGTTGTTACTCTTGCTGCTGTTGCTGCTATTGTTGTTGCTGCAGTTGCTGTTGTTGCTGTTGTTGTTGCTGTGTAGAACATGTCAGCCAGCCTTTTGGCTTTGGGGGACGGCCAAGGGCACGACGACGACGACGACGACGTCGCCGCTTTTCACTGGGCACGAGCTTTGCATACCGACAATGACAACAACAACAGCAGCAACAACAACAAAAATGTCGCTGTACTTTAGTGTGTGTGTGTGTGTTTGCAACTTTAATTGCTGTACTCAGCTTGATTTATTAGCGAATTGTTTTATACAAAAGATGCCAACAGCCTCAGCTGAGCAGCAACAACAACAGCAACAGCAACAACAATAGCAACAACAACGACATAACAGTGACTCATAGCTGAGCTTAACAGTCGACTTAACAGCGCTCTGTTATCGCCCAACACCATCGCCAAATTGAAAGTTTTAATTCGCATCTCTCAGTTGGGGCATTGATTTGTGGCAGCCACACGTATAATTTGGCATGTCCAATGCGCTGATTTGCCCCCAAATTATACACACAACAACAACAGCAATAACAGCAACAACAATGTCGACGCGATGACGACTTTATCTTGCCACATGTTGCCGCGCTTGATATTGAATCACGCTTGCAGCACGTAGCAGCAATCGCGCAGCAGCGCAGGCTGCACTCGCAATTTGTTTTGTGTCTCTGCTGCAAGTTTTTTTGGGGCGCAAAAGTGTGAAGTTTGTTCTGCAACATCGATTGGGGCATGCTACACAGAGTGTAGCGCACAGTGACTGCAACTGCTGCCGCTGCTGCTGCACATAATTTCTATAATCAGACACACGTACATATAATATCGACGCTAAAGCACTGTTATTAGGATAATCAAATGGATATTATCGCGCACAGCGATCGATGGGGCAGCGCAGGCAAAGAAGAAACACTGATACCTTGAGGTAGTTTGCGCTCTGGGAATACCCTAGGCAGCGAGAGAACTTGCCATAATTTGCTGATTAAATTATTAAGGGAAGAAAGACTGAAATGGGCAAGGAAATGGGCAAGGAAATGAAGACAGAAATGAAGATGGAAATGAAGAAAGAAATGAAGATGGAAATGTATCTACAAGTTGAGAACTAACCTAAGCAGCTCTGTTAGAACCTATAGACCCCATAAACCCTTTACAGCTTATACTATATATGGCATATATTTCTTGCATATCCAAGCTACAACTCTGACTTGAGTTTACCACACTTGGCAGAGCATCTAAGCTTCGTCTTGCCTTGCCTTGTCTGCTCTTCTCTTCTCTCTTCCTCTCGATCAATTCATGTTTCTACCCGCTCTTTTTGGGCTCAACGTACTAATCCATCCTCATCGTGCATTGAACTGACGCTGACCTACTGTTAGACTGGCAACTCAAGCTCGACTCATGGCAACAACAGCGTCGGCGGCGACTGTTGCTGTTGCTGTTGCTGTGGCTGCTGCATAATCAAAAATAATTTCACATACAAACAAGCCCCAAAGCTGAGCGGGGCCAATATTAATGATAATAATAAGAATAAGTGCGCCCCAAACAATTGCAGCAACAGACAAGGCAGCAGCAGCAGCAGCAGCAGCACTGCAACAGCAGCAGCAGCAGCAACACTGAGCCAGCAACAACACTCGCATGCACATCCTGGCCGTGTTGCTGCTGCAATGAAGAAACGGCAGCATTGGCGCACATAAATCTCACTTGGTGTCCGCTAAATTATACACTGCCAGACATTTAGGCTACACTTTTAGCCAGGCTCTGGCACAGCCAGGGCAGAGGCAGGGGCAGGGGAGGAGGGGGCGGCCAAGCCAAGCCAAGTGAAGCCGAGCCGCTGATCGATCTTTTTAGCTTTGGGACAAAAGTTTAACGCGATTGTTTATGATACAAATTAAACAATTTATGACAATGCAGCAGCAACAGCAACAGCAGCAGCAGCAGCAGCAGTGGCGGCGGCAGCAACAGTTGCTGCTGCGGCTGCTGCCTGCGTCATATGCAAAGAGTCTGCGCGAAGGCCGCAAGCGTCGTTTTGTGGCCAATGTGGTCAGTGCTTTACTGCGTCAGGGCAGCAGCAGCAGCGGCAGCAACAGTTGCTGCCGTTGCCATTGCCATTGCTGTGTTGCTGTTGCTGTTGCTGTGGTGTTTCATAAATTATAACGCAGCTTTTCCGCCTCGAAAAGAGAACAACGTCATTTATTATGCATTTTTTATCGCTTCTGGTCTCGCGTGCCCCCGCTCCCTCCCCTGCTCCCCCTCTGCCACTCCCTCTGTCTTATCCATCCCGGCTTAGGCTGTTAATCTTCGTTATAAATTTTGGCCATAATTGATTTAATGCCGCATTTAACTTGATTTTTTGGCGCGTTTTATTAAATTCTCTTCTCTCTCTCTTTCTCTTCTCTTCTCTTCTCTGTTCTCTTTTCTCCCTTGCAGCATCCCGCATGCCCTCCTCACATGCCACGCCCCAAGTGTGCCGGCCGCACTTTCATACGCCGCTCAGTCCTTGGCTGACAAGTGAACACAAATCGTTTGCACCCGCCAGCGCTTGGGGCATGGGTCAATTCGCTTGCCCCCAGGAGCCGCAGGTGGAGCACAAGCTGGGCCAAGTGGGCCAGAGCCATCAGACAACGACGGCGGCGGGCCAGCACTCGTTTCCATTCCCACCGACACCGCCAAAGGACTCCACGCCCGATTCAGTACAAACCGGTCCATCTGAGTACCAGGTAAGCAACTCCCTCCCTAATCCCGTCCAGGCACAGTCGCAGTCACTAACCTCCTCCTCTCTCCCACTCTCTCCTTCTCTTCTCTCCCCCCTCTAGGCTGTCATGAACGCCTTCATGCACCAACAGGCCACGGGCTCTACCTCACTGACGGACGCCAGTTGCGCGCTGGACATCAAGCCTTCTATACAAAATGGCGGCGCATCCTCGGCGCATGCAATCAGCAGCAGCGGGGCAGGCCCCTCACAGTCCTCGGCGCCCAAGCAGCGTGAAGGTAGTACTAACAACAACAACAACAACAATACAAATAGCTCAAATAGCAGCAGCAGTAGCGGTGGTGGCGGCGGCAACAGCAGCAGCAATCAAGCCACGCAGCAGCAGCAGCAGCAGCAGCAACAGCAGCAGCAGCAGCAGCAACAGAATAGCAACACCAGCAATGCCTCCGCCTCATCCGCCTTAGCTTCGGCCACGTCGAACGGCCTGTTCGATGGCACCGCTCAGGCGCATTATGCCGCAAACAATGCTGCCGCGAACAGCAGCAGCTACGACAGCAGCTATGCCTCGTACCATCATGCGGCGGCGCAGCATCAGGCCGCTGTTGCGGCAGCGAACATGTTCCAAAGTTCCTCGGTGGCAGCGGCCGCTGTGCGGCATAGCATGGGCGCTGCAGCTGCCGCCGCGGCGCATCATCATCATCATCACAGTCACAGCCATCACAGTCACAGTCACAGTGGTGCCTCAGCTGCCTCAGCGGCGGCGGGTGCGACGGGCTCTGGACTGAGCGGTGGCAGTGTCATGAGCGGCATGGGCAGCGGCATGAGCAGCGGCGGGCATAGCAGCTCCAGTGGAGCGGGCGGCATTGCTGGTGGTGCTGGTGTTGGCGGTCTCGATGTCAAGCCCGTGCGCACAAAGCCCCGGACAAGTGCTGGTAAGCAAGACAAAAGATTATCGGTGTGGGTGAATACAAGAGTTGGTTAATCGATATATCGTTTATCGATCAATTTGCTTATTTATTATATCCATAGATCTGTGTGTTGTGTTCTGCAAAACACTTATCGAATGATAATTATTTCTGTTATCGATTAACGATTACTGTAATTGATAGACGATTATTGTTGTCTTTTAATGATAATTGTTATCGGTTGACAATTACTGTTATCGATTAACGAGTGTTGTTATCGGTTAACGTGTGTTGTTATCGATTAACGATTATTGTAATCGATTTACGATTATTGTTTGACAATTATGGTTACCGTTTGGCAATTGTGGTTATCGATTGACAATTACTGTTATCGATACCTGAATATTGTTATCGACTAACTATTATTGTTATCGACTATTGTTATCATTTTACAATTATGGTTATCGATTGAGAATTAATGTTATTGATTAACAATTTCTGTTATCGAATGACAATTACTGTTATCGAGTAACTATTATTGTTATCGATTAACGATTATCGATTATTATTATCAGTTTATCCCCACCCGCATTTTAAGTTTTAGCTTTAATTTTAGTTTTTAGCTTTAGTTTTTTTTAGCTTTAGTCTTAAGTTGTTTATCATTTCTCGCTCTCCTTCTCTGTGTCTTTGTGGCTTTTGATTTCCGTTCGGTTCACACGCTCGCACACGTGGGAAGCCTCCGCTTGCACTCAACTCTGCTCTGCACTTCTCTGTGGCACTCTCCCTCCCTTTCTCTCTCTCTCTCTGTCTAGCACTTGCACCACTTGACATGCTCTCCACGGATCTCTCCATGCCTGGCCCGGCCATGTCGCATTCCCGCCACTTGGGCATGTTTCCTGCTCAGCTGCGGCTTCACTCTTCAGCCTCTCTATGTGTGTGGCACGCCCCCGTTGCTGCTGTGTTGCCCCTTCCCCCTCTCACTGCTCCTCTCTTTCTGCTGCCCCCTGCGGCATTGCGTATACGCCGCATGCGCTTGCCATGAAATCAGCACATTGCAATGACAGCAAAAACGAGTCGAGTGGGGTTTGCTCGACTGGCAGGCACCCTGTAGTCTCAGTTTACTTTGGTTTAGTCAAGTTTCAGCTTGACTGTTAGTCCCTCTATACATTCAGCTCTCTCTGTTAGCACATATACCCCTTGCCTGCTGCCTGTACAGGGTATAAGCAGAAGAATTGCAGCAAAAAAAACAACCTCAATGCTATTGTCAACGCTTTGCTTGGCTCCACTGCGTCAGCGGCTTATTGTGCCCGTTGTTGTTGTTGTTGTTGTCTTGCTCGTTTTGTGTTGTAGTTGTTAATTACTTCATGTTGCTGCCGGTGCCGCTGTCGCTATTTGAAAGACTCAACGCACACACACACCTGCACACACACACACCTGCACACACACACACACACAGTCAGCATTCGCTGCGGAAGTCACTCGCTGCACCTGCTTCGCAGTCACCGTCTCAGCCGGTTTCGCATGTCTCCGGCAGCAGCCACAGCAAGAAAAGCAACAACAACGACAACTTTATAGCCGCTGTAAATGCGTGAGGGGTGAGCAACGGGTCAGCTGCAGTTGCAACCCCCAAGAGCAGCAGCCGCGATATGCATAACACGAAGCACAAACAGTTGGCTGAGCCAGAGCCAGAGCTTAACAGCGCGCTGTTAACAGTCACTGTTACTGGCTGACTGTTAATGACACGCTGTTACTGTTAACATTAACTCACACACATTTCACACACACTTTCTGGCTAAGCCAGAGCTTAACAGCGCGCTGTTAACAGTCACTGTTACTGGCTGACTGTTAATGACACGCTGTTACTGTTAACATTAACTCACACACATTTCACACACACTTTCTGGCTAAGCCAGAGCTTAACAGCGCGCTGTTAACAGTCGCTGTTAGTGTCGGCTGTTACTGTTAACAGTAACTCACACACATTTCACACACACTCTCACGCACACACACACACACACACGCATACACGCAGCAGTCAATTGAGGAAGCAAAATATGTTGCCATGTGAACCAAAAGTATCTGCTGCTCTTTGTATCTTTGTATCTCTGTATCTGCATCTGCAATTGCATCTCTTTTGTATGTAGGAAGCTGCTGGCTGACAAAATGTTTTGCCTGCGCTTCATATTATCAGCCTGAGACAAGCGACAGTTTTGTTTTTTGCTGCTGCTGCTGTTTAACTAACCAAAAAGTTGTCTGCAACATTATTGTTGCTACTTCTGCGACTGCTGCTCCAGCTACTTCTCCAGCTCCTTCTGCAGCTCCTTCTCTGACTTCTTCTCTGACTCCTTCTCTGCCTCCTTCTGCAGTCTGTGCTGCCTTCGTTAGCGTCTCGCTTGTTTTGTTTTTGTATTTATTTATCGTTTATCGCATCGCTTGCGATAAGTTTTTCGGGCGCAAGAACATGTGTTGCCCGCCTTGGCTCGTTGCCACTGCCCCAAACTTGCCGCATTCCCCAAAACAAAAACAACAAAAACATCTCCAGCTTGGGGATTTATGCTGCACACTGCGCCTGCGCCTGCGCCCTGCGCCTGCGCCAAATTGATTGGATGCCATTTGGGCTTTTGTCAGGTGAAAATAAAAAATGTTGTGAATGAGCTTTAAGTAATTGATATGGGTACGAGCAGGGACAGACCGAGACAGAGTTGGAGAAGGAGCAGCAGAGGGAGTAGCAGACGTAGACAGCGGCCCATGGACAGTGCATACCTACGAGTATGTGCAGTCTTGTGCCTCCTCCTCCTCCAGTCTCCTTCTGCCCGCTCATCCTTCACTCAATCAGTCGCTGTGCTTAACAGCAGGGATGAGCTGCTTCTTCAGCTGCTGCTGCCCCATTGTTCCTTTGTGCAGCGCCTTGACAGCTGTGCCCTCAAAATGAGGCGCTTGCCGTTTATTTGTGGCATGCGTGGTCAGCTCTACGATCTCCCAGGTGACTCCAGCTCCTCCTCCAGCTCCTTCTTCTGCTCCCTCTTCTGCCTGCTTCTGCCCGTGTAAATTATTCATTCTTCACAGTTAAGCTTGCATTCTTCTCTGCTCTTTTTCTTCTTTTCTTTTCTTTTTGTGCCCCGTTTACCATTTTCATTTTGTTACTTAAACATTTTCATTTTCATTAAAGCAAAAGATATGATATCAACAACAACAACAACAACAACAACAATTTACTCACACATCCACATGTGTCTTTTGTCTTGTTCACCAGTAAAGCGTCTCTCTCTCTCTCTCTCTATCTCTTTCTATCTATCTAACTAAGTCGATATCTATCTATCTATCTAACTATCTTTTCATTTAACTATCTATGTATCTATAAATATAACTGTGTAAACTGTAAGTAACATTGTTTATTAATAGCAACAACAACAACAGCAGCAACAACAACAGCAGCAGCTAATTAAAACTGCAGTTGACCCTTGCCGAGGAGGTTCCACTTGGGTTTGCTCCTCTGCCCACACTAACAAATTAAGGGGAATTTCGTTCTCGAAAAGGTACAACACATAAATTCTAGACAATTATGGCCACTGACGCCAAATGTCAAATCAAGCCGGGTCCACAGTTAGTTAGACCTTTAAACTCCAGAGGCAGAGACAGAGAGTGAGAGGGAGAGGGAGAGCGATGCCAAATCGAGCCCTAAAAACAGGTTCAGTTTGTGACTCCACAGACAATGTCACACGGACCCGTGGCCAGGCAGGCCGTAAAACCTCAATTCAGACCCGGTCAGACCTCAGTCTCTGCCTCAGTCTCAGTCTCGACCCGACCCAAAGAAGAGCACACGAAAAGGAAATACCAAAGTGTGCACAAATTTCCAAGAAATTACAACGCAATGCTGCGACGATGATGACGACGATGGCGACTAAGATGTGGCCCGGGCCGGGCTGGACCAGGCTGCACAAGAGAGAAACAGTTATAACATGCTACTAAATCATAGGTTAACCTGGAACTGAGAACTGAGCAGGCCTCAACCTGCTACGTGTTGCACGCAGTTGGGGGGGAGGGGAGGAAAATGAAAATGAAAATAAATAAAATGTGAAAAACTGTCAAAACCACAGACGGAGACGGAGAGGGAGAGGGAGAGAGCAGCAGCAGCGCATGGCGACAGGCAAATTGAAATCAAAACAAAGAAACGAAGAGACAAAAAATACGTTAAATAGCCATAAAACACACACGGCGAAAGAAAGGCAGAGGGAGATGGAGAGAGAGAGGGAGAGAGAGAGAGAGAGGGCAACTAAAGGATACGCGACAGATCGCAGCAGCAGCAGAAAGAAATCCAATAAAAATGTACTAAAACAAAAGAGTCAAGCAGAGGGAGCAGGAGAGGTAGAGGAGAAGAGTAGGTGAGGGCAAGGGGGAGAGGTAGAGGGGCAGAGGTAGAGTAGCTGAGGCAGAGGGCGATCTAGAGCTGTACGCGTGCGCTGTGGTTTCACATACGGATACGGATGCCTCAGCTCAGCTCAGCTCAGGGGCAGCAGCAGCAGCAGCAGCAGCAGTAGTTGTCGCCGTTGTTGCTGTTGTTGTTCTGTTGTTGCCTTTGTTGTCAAAAGTGGGCACACTGGGTAAAAACATCATTAACACATTTGATTTATTAACTGGCGAGTGGAGGAAACTTCATTGGAATTGTGCTAGAGAAGAGGCCGAAGAAGAGGCAGAGGCAGAAGAAGAGGCAGCGAAAGAAGAGGAAGACTAACAACAATAAAAAAGAGCAAGCAGAGCAACCACACTTTATGGCTTAATACCACAGCGAGGATTTCTACCCAATAAATGCATAAAGTGCTCAAGCTACTGTATTCCCAGTGGATTAACAGATCCAAAATGAAATCAATGAGGCAACTAAAGCTGAAGAAATACTTCGAAATAGTTAAAGAACAAACCTCGTAAACTATATAATTTAACTTGTGAAGCAACGCAAAAAAATGCCAAAAAGAATTGTCAACTCATAAAAAAGTTTTCAGCGGAAAAAAAGCCAAGCCAAGGCAAGCCAAAAGTAACTGTAAAACATTTCAGCGCTAAATAATTTATGCAATTTTTATTCAGCCTCGTGTGGGTGTTGCCTTTTTTATTGGCGGCAATTTGGCTGCGGGCTTTGTTACGCAGCTGTTGCCCCCTCACACTCCCCCCTCTGCCTGCCCTCGCTCTACACTCCCCTCTGCCTGCCCTCGCTCTACCGCTCCCCTGCCTCATAAAAACTAAAAGTTGCAAAGCAAATAACGCCCCAGCAATTAAAAAAGAGTCGCCGAAAGAAAGAAACAAAAAAAACCGCCAGAAGACAGCAACAACAACAACAACGAGCAGGAGGAGGGGAAAATGTAAAGTACACGCGCAAAAGATACAGATTTATATAGAAAAGAATGTGAAGCAAAGCAAATGTTGCGATTAAATGAAAACAAATGAACTGTTTATTTAACGCGCCCCTGGCGTGGCAAGTAGCCCCCTGGGGTGGTGGCAAGGCCTGACCAAAACACGCAGAACGTTTAATTTAATTTCTTTGAAAGCTCAAAAACAAAATGCCTCACATACCGGACCCCACTGTGCGGCGGCACAGTGGACACGTGTGATTGTCCTGCTCACGCCAAGCCATAGAAATTCTGTCATCAAAACGCGCTTCTAATGGCAACGCGGCAGGCAACGAGTTGACAACGCACTTAATGAGCACGCCTTGCCTCTGCCCCACCTGCCTGCCCCCGCCCCCGCCCCACCTGAGTGCTGGGTGTGACCGTTAATATTCAATAAACCCAGAAAAAAAACACATCAGAGAAAACGTAAACGAAAACGAAAACAAAGTCAGTCAGTGAAATGTTTTTGTGATTAAAGCGCAGCGTTAATTAATTACAATGCAGAAATGTGTGGCGGGAAAATTGGGCCAGAAAGTAGCGTTAAATCTTTTTCTATTTGGCTTTTTTTTTTACTGCTTTTTATGACTAAATTTCAATTTGAAAACGCACAACGAGAGAGAAACAAACAGTATAATGAAGCCCATTTAGTGGCGTCATTAAAGCAGCTACAAACAGAGCAAGATATTCCTATATATACGCAACGCATTACCAGACGAAAGACAAAGGCTGTGGCACTGCCGGGGCACTGTGGCACGAACGAACCGACGTTAATAACGCGTTACATTTGCAACTTCATTTCGGAAGCGAAGCCCGAGTGCGCGGAGTCAAGTCGCTTACAAATTATGCCTAAAGTTATTCAAATGAGTTACAGTTAGACAGGGGCAGGGGCGGTGGTACCAGCGGGGAGGGGGGGGAGGTGTAGCGGGCTTAGGCAATGCGATTGCAGTCACTAGAACCGCAGCGTCGCAGTCGCAGCGCTGCTTAATTAAAATGTGTAAAGTCAGCGTCGTCGACGAGGCTGGCGCTGCAGCAAACACACACACACACACACAGTCGCAGCTCCGGCAGCAGTCCCACTCCCAGCGAATCCATCATTTCCGCTTCCATGCGTTTTCAGCCGTCGAAAAAAAAGGCCAAACTAACTGACTGAGAAACAGCTGAAAAATGTGTGTGTTGTTGGCGGCATTGTTGTTGCTGTTGCTGCTGTTACTGCTGCCTCTGTTGTTGTTGCTGCCACTGTTATTGTTGCTGTTGTTGTTTAACAAGGCTGCCTGCACTTGGACTAAGCTTAAGTCTCTCTAGCTAAAAACCAAGCTAAACTTTTGGCAACTAAAGCAATGTTTAATTTAATTTAACTTTACGTATCTCTCTCTCTCTATCTCTCTCTCATTCTGTCTCTCTCATAACCTATAAATATTTTGCTACTTTCTTCTACTTGCAGAGGGTCGCGAGTGCGTGAATTGTGGCGCCACCTCAACGCCGCTGTGGCGACGCGACGGCACTGGGCACTATCTGTGCAACGCCTGTGGTCTCTACTACAAAATGAACGGACAGAATCGACCGCTGATCAAGCCAAAGCGAAGACTGGTAAGTGCAATTCACCCACCCCCCTTCTCCCTCCCCCCTCTGCTGTTTGCAGCTTCCACACATTGCCACAAATTGATCAATAAATTGCCGTACTCCCTTTTCCTGGGAAATAAAACGCTGAGCATCAATCTCGGCGCACGTTTCTGTCGCCAAAAGCCATAAAAGTCAGCGTGAAAGTTCTCAAATGTCATAATAATTCCAGGAATACACACACACACACATGCACACACACATGCATACATGCACACATACTTGCATACATTTGTATTGTATTTAATTATCATTTTTGTGACTAGCTTGGCGTCTTGATTGCAGGCGAGTAAACGCTCTGCCTGATAACAATCAAGGCGCATCATCATTATCACTTAACGCACTAAAAACATAATCAGGCAGGCAGAGAGAGAGGGGGAGAGAGGGAGAGGGAGAGAAGGAGAGAAGGAGAGAGGTAGAGAGAGGGAGTGAGGCAGAGAGAGGTAGATGCAGAGAGAGGTAGTTGCAGCAGCGTCTCAGTCATTTTGTGTGGGTTATGGTAGATGCCAGCGAGCACAGCTCCCCTGCCTGCCCCCTCTCCGTCCCCCTCTCTGTCTCCCTCTCTGTCTCCCTCTCTCTCCCTCTCTCTTCGTCTCTTCTTCTCTCTCTGCCTCTGTTCACGGTGCACATTATCGTTTTTTATCGCGCGCGCGCATCAACAGCAACAAACTATGAAAATATATGTAACGTTGTTGCCCGCAGGTCTCTCTCTCTCGCTCTCTCTCTCGCTCTTAACAAGAGGCTGCCCCTGGCGCCAAGCACAGCAAGAAGAAGACGCAGAAGAAGCAGAAGTAGAGGCAGCCCAAAACGAAAGACTTAAGCAACGAACTCACACGCTGTCACTGCGTGTGAAAGAGAAAGCAACAGACAGCAGTCTCTCACTCTCTCTCTGTGTGTGTGCTAACATATACGAAATTAGTCCATTAAACATGCGTAAACACAGCTACAACAACAACAGCTACAACAACAACAACAACTTGCTGCAGCAGAATCTATAACAACAATAAACAACAGTTAAATGCAGCCTGGCGTGGCCTGTCGTTGAGTTGGCTCTGCGCAGAGAGCGTTGATTTTTTATTGGCATTTAAATCGTATGCGTTTTGATTGCATAACATTAACATAAATAAAGCATTATGGAAAACGTTCGCCAGGGAATTCCCAAGAAATTCACAGCTGGAGATGAAGCGAGCCTCCGCTGTTGCTGCCACTGATGCCCCCGCGACTGCCCCTGCTGCCCCTGCTGCCCCTGCTGCTGCTGTTGCTGAAGTGTTTGTTGATTTCTCGTTGACAAAATATGCAACAAATTAAAATTTATGTGCCACGCAGTTGACTTATGTGGCCCTCCTTCTCTCCCCCTCTCTGCCTGCCTCTCTCTCTTTCTCTGCCTGCCCCCTCTCTCTGCATGGCTCCCTCTCTCTCTGCCTCTCTCTGTGTACTTCTCTCCCTCTCTCTCTTTCACTCTCCCTCTCTTTCTGCCTGCCCTTCTGCCGCAAGACAGGATGCTGCACATCAATGTCCTTCGCTTGCGGCCTGAAATGCAATTCAATTGTTTCAGCGCTCGCTCGCTTTCAATTCAACTCTTCGCACTGGGTGGCAATTGTATTGATTTCGATGGACTCTGTGGCAGCGCCTTTTTTCGTGTGTGTGTGTGTGTGTGTGTGTGGCAACGTTTTGCATACGTTTTGCAAACTGCACCTGCCCTGACTGCCACGACGCGGCAACGGCGACGGCGACTGCGCATCTCATTGTCTGCTCTGCCGCCTTTAATTAAATTTCCGAATTGTATGAAAACAGTCAACAAGTCGTAACTTTGAGCAGCACACTGAAATTCTTTGTTGCTGTTGTTGTTGCTGTTGTTGCTGTTGCTGAAACAGAACAATGCAAAATTTTTAATTTATGTATTTTAGCCTGCAAGCAACAACAGCAACCACAGCAACAACTGCAACAACAGCAACTCAGTCGCCTTCGCTTACATATGTTAGCAGTTGATGTTGTTGTTTGCTGTTTGCTGCTGTTGTTCTTGTTGCTGTTGTTCTTACTGCTTCTGCTATTCTTGTTGCTGTTGTTCTTGTTGCTGTTGTTGCTGCTGTAGCTCACTCATCGCTGTTGTTCTCATTGTTGTTCGTATTTTTGGCTGCCCCCCGGTCGTGTTTCAATAATTGCATTTAATTATAATGCCAAAAAGTTCTGTGCCACAGGCAGCGTGTGGCATGGCCCTGTGCCTGGCCAAGCCCAATGTGTTGCAACCTTCCAATGCATTTGTCACATACTATTCCAACCCGTTTCTTAACGCTCTGCGGCTAATTGCGAATGCATGTTCGGAGCCCACAGCTGCTAAGGTCACCTGGCCAAGCGCATCTCAGCAACAGCAACAGCAACAACAACAACAGCAGCAATCGTGACTTATATACATATTGTACTTAGTCAGGCTCAGTTGCTAGTGGGGGGAGTGAAGAGGGAGGGGCGGGCGTTGCCTGCATTTTGCATAATATTTATGCCGCATTCGCTGTTTTTTTTTTTTTTTTTTTTTTAATTTATGCGAGTTTTCACACAATAAATTGAACAAAACGTTGCTTGCTGTTGCTGTTGTTGTTGTTGCTGTTCTGACTATATATATGTGCATATATATTCTGTCTTGAATTCTGCTGTTAAGTGCCGCCGCAAAATTGTTTATTTTTATGCTTATTACGCCGCCTTGTGTCATTTGCATGCAGCGCCAGCAGCAACAGCAACTGCAACAACAACGCTGCACACACCAGAGTGCTGCTGTAATAGTAACCACAACAACAACAACCACAGCAACAACTATAAACCCATCAACACTTGACACAATCATTTATAAAAGTATTATTTAAGTGACTGCAAAAGTTGCCTAATTAATTATTAATCAAAGGCGTATTTCAACGCCAGCAACACAACAGCAACACAACAGCAACAGCAAGCACAGCAGCAACAACAACAACAACACTAACAGCAACATCAAGCTCACATTAGTCGCTATTTAACGGCTATTAAATAAGGCGATTTAGATATGAAATACCCTAACCCGAGTGGCATCAAGCTGCCATCAAGCTGCCATATGTTGTCAGCTATATAGCTGTAAAGATATATCAAATCATCCAAGAGATAACAGTTAACAGACTGCAAATGTTAGCTATGAATATAAAAAAATATTTAAAATTTTTAAATTAATTTTTTATATTATTTTAATATATTTAAAGTATTTTTTCATTATTACTTTGAATTCAAAGTGTAATTGAGCTTTATAGCTGTAAAGATATATCAAATCATTAATCAGATAACAGTTAACAGACTGCAAATGTTAGCTATGAATATAAAAAAATATTTAAAATTTTTTAAAATTTTTTAAATATTTTTTTATATTTTTTTAATATATTTAAAATATTTTTTCATTACTACTTTGAATTCAAAGTGTAACTGAACTATATAGCTGAAAAGATATATGAATTCATCAATCAGATAACAGTAAATTGACAGCAAATGTAAGCTACGAATATAAAAAAATATTTAAAATTTTTTAAATATTTATTTAGATTTTTTTAGTATATTTAAAATATTTTTTCATTACTACTTTGAATTCAAAGTGTAACTGAGCTGCGACTTGCTGCTGTCTCTGTTTGGTGTGGAATTACAAATGCGAGGCATCCCACTGTGCACAGCCATAACAACAACAACAACAACAACAACATGCAGAGCTAGTTAGCTGGAATTGAAGCAGTTAAGCCAAGACAATCATCAATAAAAGCCAAAGATAAAAAACTCGATACAAATGATTGACAAATGCTGAGTCGACACTTTTATCGCAGCGAAGCAAGTGAGAAATGAGCCTGAGCAGCAGCCTGGGTTAGCCGAATTGTAATTAACACATTTTAGCCAGATTCTGGCTACATTTTGGCCACATTTCGCAGTGGTATCTGCGCCAGATGCGCCATAGACAGACCCAAGTCGAATGCGGTAGCTGTGGAGAAAGAGGCAGCAATCGATGAGCCTTAACCCTTTTCTTGTTGGCGTGGGAAAACAAGCTGAGATAACAACAACAACAACAGCAACAATAGCAAGCTGAAACTGGACAACAATTCTGGAGGCTGTGACGCCAAAAATTAAATGCAAGGCGCAGAGGCAGAGGCAGAGGCAGACGCAGCGCGTATAAATCAAGTGGAGTCCAAATGAAAGTCAAAGCGATCGATCGAACAACAACAACAACGAAAATCGAATAAGAAGTAAAGCAAAGGCAGCGCTAAGTAAAAGTTCAATGCACGTTACGTTCAAACGGGGCGTATACGCAATCGAACGCATTAAGTTGCCCCCTTTAACGTGGCCAGGCCAGAGGCCAGAGTGGTTGCTTATGATGCTGTTGTTGCTCCTGTTGTTGTTGTTGCTGCTGTTGTTGTTGCTGCTCTTATTGTTGCTGTTGCTGTCCTTTGTCTGCTGCTGCTACGCATTTATTTTGAGGCGCTAGGATCTTGTTAAGAGCGCGCTCATTTCATCAAGTGGGCAGAGGCCTAATACCATTAAAATGCACTTGAAGCAAGCGCAGAGAGGGGAGAGGGGAGGGGGTTCCCTTTGGGGCACAGGCTGACGAAGCTGTAGCTGAACTGTAGCCCAAACTCAATGTCGACTGCAAGTTTATGCCCCGTCGCAGATCAATTAAAAATTAACGATATGAAGCGCAGCCGCTGCAAACTGGGCGTGCCAATAATATAATGAAACAGGACAGAGAGAGAAGAAGAGAGAGAAGTAGAGAGGGAGAAGTAGAGAGAGAGGGAAGGAGAGAGAGGGAGTGGGGGAGAGGGAAAGAGAGAGAGATGATTAAGACCTGCCTGCGCTGGCAAGTCAAGGCAGCCCGAGCTTGTTAATGTTCCCTTTGCCGTGTGCAACCTTGACGGTGCTTTACGAGCCTTCTAAAACTAACTCCAAGCCTATTTAATATGCACAGGCATAATTTGCACACACACACACACACACACACAGTTGCCGTTAAAGGGTTGCATTTGTAACCCTTTGCTCTGGTCAGACAATATGTGAAAATGTGGCAAGGCACGCAGCCCCCACAAAGCGCGTGTTAAGCGCACATTCATTCTGGGCAGGAACAGCTGGCACAGACCCGACTGGACACAGGCTACTCTATATAATTTATATATATACACGTATATATGCAGTTGCAGTTGTGTACAGTGACAAATATTAATGACGATTTTCATGCCTTCACAAATCGGAGTAAGGCAGAGGGAGAGCAAAGGAGCAGGGGGGAAATGAAGTTCACAGTGAGTGTGTGCTGCGCATGTTGTTGTCACTGCTCTGTTTAAAATGCACAAGACCAAAACCTTAACAACACAAAATTTCCATGCGACAAGTTGAACAACAACAACAGCAACAACAACAACAGCAACAACAACAACAGCAGCAACAACAACAACATCGCGAGTGGCTCGTAAAATTCATTGAGCAGCATTAATGAGCGACATTAATGGCTTGTCGTTTGTTGTAGCTGTTATTGCTGTCGTTCCTGTCGTTGTTGTTGTTGTGCCTGGACTAGTATAACATTTTATTGATTTTCTACCTTGGCAGCAGGTGTGATTTTTAGCAATAGTTAAGCGCTCTCAACGTGTGCGTGCCTCACTCGAAATGAGTCGCGCTGATGTTTTAATTAGGCAAATTTCACGTGTGTTTCTGTGTGTGTGTGTGTGAGGCCCCCAATCAAACTACAACAAGAACAACAACAACAACAACCCTTCATATAAGAACATTTTTTCGGGCAGCGCAACAGCCTGCAGCCTGCCACGCCCCCTCTTACGCCATGTGGCATGAAACGTAACGAATCCACGCGAAAAGGAAATGAGCCACGACAACAACAACAACAACAACAACCAAAAACGAGTATGAATCGAGAATTCTAGTTCGCTGCAGGAATTTGAATTTTTAAATTTAATTTCACAGTCCCACACTGTACACTATATACACTATATACACGCATACATACAGATATATATATATATATATATCATATATATAAATTCCTTTATATACGTAAAGAGGCAACAAAACGGCAAAGTGGCAAAGTGTCGCTGCTGTGTGCGCGCACATTCGTCTAAATGTAACTGTTATGGCACGGACATTTTGTCGTAGCATTTTCCTCTATTCATTTTCATTTCCCCCTTGCCCCTCCCCTCTCTCTCTCTTGCTCAGTCCTCTGACAGTTACCCAAGTCAAAGGCAGCATCAGATATAGAAATTTTCGTTGCGCTGCGCTGCTGCCAGAGAGATCTCTGGGTGCTATCTCTTGCCATCTTCTCTTTGTACGAGTGTGTGTGCGTATGTGTCTGTGTGTGTGTGTCGGGGTGTGTGTGTGGGTGTGCGCCTGTTGGGGGCTGCTCCAAAACAACCCCCAAAGGGGCGCTCACTGTGCTGAGGGTTGGCAAAACGAGGCAATTTAATGAATGTTTTGTCAGATAAAGAAAGCAGCAAAAAAAATGAGTTGATAAAATGTCTGCCAAGGGATGGCAGACGAGGGGCATGCAAGGGGGAAAAGGGGGAAAGGGGGCTGCACAGGCAACACAGTTACAGACACAGCTGCCCCCAAGTGAAAGATGTTACACTGAGATAAACGTAACATTGCTGTGCTGCCTTTGCCTCCTCGCCTGCCCCCCCCGCTGCACCTCCTCGGGCTGCTGCTGCTCCTACGTCTTGGTGCGATATCTAAGATGGCAAAGGGCATTGCCATCCACGGCGCACAAAAGCTGCGCAATAAATAGAACTCTAGATGTCTTGTCTGACCCAGCAGAGGCAGCAGCGACAGCCTCCCTCTCTCTCTCTCTCTCTCTCTCTCTCTCTCTCTCCCTCACTCTCTGACTGTCTCTCTCAGGCTCACACCCCTCTCCCTCTCTCTCTCTTTGTATTTACATAAGTATTTACTTTTGTCGGCGCTGCTTTTCATTTGCTTTGCCCCATTTTTCTTGTTCCTTTTCTTCGCTTTTCTCACTTGTAAAAATTTCAATTAAATATTTAAATGCCATTGCCTTTTGTTAGTTGCAATTTGCATAAACAATTTGAAAATGTAATTTCGTAAATTTTCAAAAAATAATTTCTAAAATAGTCGCCATTTTGTTTTGCTGTCAGTTGCAAAGGCGCATAAATCAAAGCAGCGCAAGGTGCCAAAAAAAGCAAGAACTGCAGAGCTGGCACGACTGGCAAATACGCTGTAAACAGCTGGCAGTGCGCGATGAGTTTGCACAGCTTTTAAGCATCTTTTAGCTATATAATAGTCTTGCATACTCTTGTCTATTGTGCATCTACAGGGTGTGCACAACAAATAGAACAAAGTATTTTGTCATGTTTAAAGTGCATTGAGATAATTACAATATATGCACACACAGACAAGCACACACGCACACACATGTACTTCTTAGATATGTGTACTATATAGTTACATATACATCTACATATACCCAACATATATGCCGTCTATACCCCACTTTATATGTCAATTGATTGCATTGTTTTCAGCCTTTTGTGCTGCATATTATTTATCGCTAGCGCCATCTTGTTTTCTGCTTCACTCTTGTTATTGTTGTTGTTGTTGCTGTTGTTGTTGCTGCTTTCTGGCGTCTGCGCTTTTTGCATATCAATTAAAAATGCGCCCTGTCAATGTTTGACAGTTTGTCAATCGCCACAGCGCACCCCCCTCCCCCCGCCGCTGCCCCTGAACCTGACATTGATTTGTGTGTAGCCAACATTCGATTTTATTTTGGCGACACTCAAAATTGTTCGAACATGTTGCAATTGTGGCACCTACCAAGACAAACAAACCTGCCACAAGTTGCAGACAGAACTGCTTAAGTATTTGGGAATCGACTGCGAATTGGAAGCTGAAATTGGAATGCAAAGCAAAGTGGTTTCTCGTGGCTTTGTCGTGTTAACAACTTAATTTATATACGCGCACAGCGATCACTTCTCTCTCTCTGTGTGCGTGTGTGTGTGTGTGTGAGTTGTTGTGGCAGACACACACACACACAGATAATTACCAGAGTTGGCACATTTTGTAGGCGTTGAAATTAATTTCGATTTCTCGCACATTTCGCCTTCGTTTGCTGTCTGTATGCGAAATTGTTACAAGCTCGTTAACACAGAACACGGTGCCACCAAATGTGGCAAGTTGGTTGCAAGTTGAGCGTATGACCTCTGATTTATGTTAATGCCGTGCAGCAGGGTGAAACCAGAACAGGTGAGCCACAGCATCAGCTGCAACAGCAACAACAGCAACAACAACAACTACAATTAAAAATCAAAGTCAAACATGATCAACGCCAGTTTAGGGCCTTGTTGCTGTTGTTGTTGTTGTTGCTGTACAAGCAACATGAACAAGCCACAGAGTCGCAGCCACAGCCACAACCAGAGCCAGAGCCAGAGTCAGACCCAGGCATGGCACAAGATACCAAAGAACGATTCGAGCTCAGATTCTGGTTCTGCTGCCAGGCCGAGGCGGACAATGTTTCTATACCCGCTTGGCATTGCATAGAAGGGTATTCTGACTTGCTGCAGACCTAAAAGAAGCCATTTGCAATACCACAATGTATGTATGCTTAAGCAGAGTCAATAGGTTACTTTATATAGTCAACTTTGTCCGTATGAACAACTATAACTCAGAGAGTAGATGAGGTAGGACTATCAAATTGGTTGACAGTATGTACTAATACAGTACTCAGCATATTACAATCAATTCTTAAGCCGAGTCCATAGCTAGCTTAGTATAACCAACTTTGTCTGTATGAACAACTATAACTCAGAGAGTAGATGAGCTAGGACTATCAAATTGGTTGACAGTATGTACTTATATAGTACGCAGCATATTACAATCAATTCTCGGACTCGGCCCATAGTTAACTAAGTATAACCAACTTTGTCTGTATGAACAACTATAACTCAGGGAGTAGATGAGCTAGGACTATCAAATTGGTCAACAGTATGTACTAATACTGTACGCAGCATAAGTTGGTATTAGAATCAAGCCACGCCTACTTACGCCTCCGCAAAATGAAAAAAGCTGAAATGCAAGTGTCATTTTAAAGCTAGAACATTTAAATTTTATATATCACATCATAATGACAATGTTAATGATTTTTAGAAGTTTCATAAAAGTTAAATAACCTATAAAGAAGTGAGGAACGCACAAGTAGAGCTACAGGGTATATCATAGTCGAGCAGACACTACCCTTTAACTTGTTTTACTCTTATTTTTCTTTTTTTTTTTTTATTTGTTTCTTTTTTTTGGGTCCGCATCGAGTTTGGGCTACGCTTCTTGTAGCCAATTCGTGGAAATTTAAGCGTGGCACAGACATGCTCCCCAGTTGTTGTTGTTGCTGTTGTTGTTGTTGCTGCTGTTGTTTTTGGGCAGTTTTGTAAAAATTGTCATTTTAATGAATTGATGCTGCTGTGAGAGGCACAGTTCGTACCCCCCACCCCACCTCCACCTCCAGCACAGCTGCCCCTCGTCTCCTCCTCCCTCGCATGCCATTTAAAAAATGTTGTTGCCCGTTGTGTTGAGCAACTTTGTTTGCCACAAGTGGCAAGGCAGCCAGGACAGGCAGGCTGAGAGGCAGGCCTGCCTTGCCTGAGAATGTTGTGCAGCTGTCTAAGTGTGTGTGTGTGTGTGTGTGTGTGTGTGACTGCCTCATGCGTTAGTTTTGGCACCGTTCAATTAGCGCGCCAAGGCAACATATTTTTGTGGGCGTGCGGCATTAACATAATCAATTTCATGCAACTTGCCACATGAGTGGCCAAGCAAGCAACCAGTTAACTAACTCTCTATCTCTTTCTCTCTCTTTTGCAGACACTGCAGTCGCTGCAGAGCGCAGCCAAGCGGGCGGGCACATCCTGCGCCAATTGCAAGACCACAACCACAACCCTTTGGCGGCGCAACGCCAGCGGCGAGCCCGTTTGCAATGCCTGCGGATTATACTACAAGCTGCACAATGTAAGTACAAAGTCAAATAGCTATAGATGCCACATATACTCGTATGTATGTGCCATATACACAGTACTCTAGAGAGATGCACCCCAGTCTCAGTCTCTTTCTCAGTCTCAGAGTCAGTTCCCTTTTCCCGTCGCAGTCGATCGATTGGGAATCTCTGCTTTGTTCTCTCGTTAAACGCTTAAGCGATTTAACGCAACATTTAACAGAGGCCGAAGCCAGGCACTCGAGCGGTACGAGGGGCGGCAACGGAAGCGGGGCGGGGACGGGCGACGTTTCGCACGGGAAACACACACAGATTAAACAGTGACAAAAATGACCCCG
Source organism: Zaprionus ornatus (assembly GCA_018904035.1). NCBI lineage: Eukaryota > Metazoa > Arthropoda > Insecta > Diptera > Drosophilidae > Zaprionus > Zaprionus ornatus. The sequence continues at coordinate 8,281,410 of JAEIFZ010000115.1, read as the reverse complement.
AGGGGGTTGGCAGGTTGCAACAGCAGCCACCCCACTGTGGCATGATGAATTGTTGATGATTATTTAAAGATGCCCAACTCGATTGTTGTTGTTGCTGGCACTGCCACTGTTGCTGCTGCTGTTGCAAGATAAGCGTCTCTGGTGTTTGGCTGTGAAAATGCGATAAGCTTTGATTTTATTATGGCAAACGCGTGCGACGCAAGGGCGACGGCGAGGGGTGCCCAGAAATTGGCGTAATTTATGTAATAGACTACGGCTCACTGAATCGCCACCCCCGCTGTCTGCAGACTGCCCCCCTACCCCACCTCTCTCTAGTTCACTTGTTAACTCCCCTCGGCGTGTGCAGTCAGTGACTTCCCCAAATGCAACCAATGATATTGACGCCATGTCGAGCCATGTGGAAACTAGATTTAATAACATTTTCGCGCCCAGCCACGCTCCCCTAACCAGCTCCCTCCCCCGACCCCCTCTTTAGCCACTTACTTTGAGGGTTGTTTTAAGCAAGCTACGAGCTTATTAAATATTCATTAGCAAAAGTCAAGCAGCATTACGATTTGTATACCCTGCAAGCGGAACAGGTACCCCACGGCGGGGCGTGCAGAGGAAACAGAATAAAACATAGGAAAGGAAATATTGTAAAAGGGACTACAGTGAAAGCTTGCTATGCAGGACACAGTCTAAGAAGGGTTTTGTACACTCAAGAGTAGCTAAATTGTGCAAGTTACAATAGATACAGTTGAAAGACCTCGACTGTTAAATAGTCATTAGTTAATTTGTATAAAGCGTAATCTGCTTGCCAAATTTGAGGACTCTAGCTCTTATAATAGCTGAGATTAACGCGTTCATACAAACATAAATATATGTTAGATACGCTTTGTTTAATTTGGATAAAGCGTAATCTGTATGCCAAATTTCAGGACTCTAGCTTTTATAACAGCTGAGTTTAATGCGCTCATACAAACAGAAATATATGTTAGATACGCTTTGTTTAGTTTGAATAAAGCGTAATCTGCATGCCAAATTTGAGGACTCTAGCTTCTACAATAGCTGAGTTTAACGCGTTCATACAAACAGAAATATAGAAAAATCTGGCTAATTGACTCTGCCATTGATGCTGTGCTACATTGTGGCCTTTCCCACGCCCTCTTCTGACTGTTAGTGCAAACTCTTTTTAAACATTTACATTGTTTTTATAGGTTATAGGTCGAAATAGGTCGTACCTAAAAGGCGACCTTCTCTTAAGTTCTCTGTCCACTGGGGCAGTTTTCACTGTATATATTTCTCTATTTTCCTCACAGTGTATGCGCTTTCTTTCCCCCATTTTTTCTTAAGCGCCCCCAGTCAGTTTTTAATGAGTTTGTGGCCCAAAAGTTTGTTTGAAAAAACACTTGAACTTTTAGCACATTTACATGTCAGTGGCTCCCAAATAATGGGCCACCTGTGCGTGTGTATGTGCGTGTGTATGTATGCCTGTGTGTGTGTGCGTGCAAACTAATTAAGTTGTGGTTGCGCTGCAATTGGGAGACTACATTCGATTTCGATGGCAATCGCCGTCGCCGCCGCAGTGAAATGTTTTAATTGAGCATGGCCTAAGGCAGCTGCAGGGGAGGAGGTGCAGCTGCAGTGGGGGGTGGGGGGCAGACATATCAAAGTAGGCAGCATGCTCCATATAGTTGCACATATATCTAATCTGATTTGCAAACTTGCAAACACTTGAAAGCGGCGGCATATGAGCAGTGCGCCCAAAAAGCCGCCGCCACAGCAGCAGCAGCAGCAGCAATGTGTGTCTGTCTGTCTGTCTCTGTGTGTGTGTGTGTGAGTTGCCTAATGGCCTACACACACACAGACACATGCAGTCAGTCATAGCAGCGAAATTTATTTTGCAAAAATTTTCTTTCAATTGGACACTGTCCCATCTTGATAAGATGCCAATCAGCGCGCGCTTTTTGCATTGCGCTCGCTCGCTCAGCTGTTGAAAGAGGTAGCAAAGGGGGGGAAGTGGAGGGGTAGTGGTGCAGCAATAGGAGCAGCAGCCATGGCAGCAACTGTAGTTCATTTCAATTCAATTCGTTTGTCGTCGCCGTGCTGCCTGTGTGTGGGCCAAGCGATCTGAACGATGTGATTGGCGCATTTTATGGAAATGCAGAGTGCATTTAGTTCCAGCTGAAGGCACCTTGGCATAGCCAGAGCTGGCAGGAAGAGGGTGTGCAGGGGGGGGCAGGCAGTGGAGCACAGTGCGTAACGCGTTCTTCGGAAAAGGCAACGCACTTTGTGCTAATTAACTGCAAATGCGACACTTGCCGCGTGCAGCTGCTGCTCCCTCTCCCTCTTCCCACTCCTACTTCTGCTCTTGCTGTGCCTGCACGTGTGTTGTCCTGCCTTATCAGAGAAGTGACCTAACGATACAGGCACACACACACACACACACACTCACGCACACACTCGCTCAGCCTGGCGCCGTTGCAGTTAATTTAGCAACAACAGGCACCCTCTATGTTATTGTTGTTGTTTCTAGTTGCTTGGCCCACCCACTCGGCCTGTCAAATCGCAAGTCAGCTGCAGCGGCGCGTGTGTACGCCCCATACTCCAAGCCCCATGCCACATGCTGCATGCGCCATGCTCGATTAAGATTTTATGCATAAAAATCTCCGACTGCGAGTTTCTCTTGAATTTCTTAATGAGCTCCGCCTGCCACAGCAGCCGCTGCCTCTGCTGCTGCCTCTGCCTGAGCCTCAGTGCACATGAATACGTATTAACAACTTTATGCTTTGTTTAGTCGCTGTTGCAGTTGTTGTTGTTGCTGCTGTTGTTCTTGTTGTTGCATATCAATTAAAGCTTTGCTGCCGCAGCTGGCGATAGTTGCTAATTGCTACAATTTGTGCTAAACGTTAGGGAGCGGCAACACACACACAGAGAGCAAGAGAGAGAGAGGGAGAGGGAGAGGGAGGGAGACCCTATCAATTACCTCTGCCTGTGATCTGCGATCTCTCCGCTCGGATCTGCAGCATCCCTCGCTGCTCTCTGTAAGTGATACGTTTGCAATCTGTATTTGTTTCGGCGCATTACACAATCAACCCTCGGCTGGGGCAATTTAACAATTTTGTGCGACAAAAAAGTAACTGAGGCACTCAGGCAACAATGTCGTAATTCACGCCCAGGTAGGGCAGTCTATATACAGACTCGTATACAGACGTATCTGCTGTATATAATGTAACTTTTCTTGCTTTTCTTTTGTCATCGCAATGGGTAACTCAATATTGTAATTGTAGCGCAATGAGGCACGCTGTGGTTGCTGCTGCCGCTGCCACTGCTGCTGCTGTTGCCCCTTAGATGTTCGCAAGTGATAAGGAGTTGCATATGAAGCGGCAGCCTCAACAATGGCCTCACCAACGACTCAGCGCACTCACAAAAACAAACTCAAAAACTGTGAAAAAAACGCAGGCAAAGCAGGAGGGCGATAGTTCAGGCAGGCAGGCAGGGAGGGAGGGAGGTAGGGGGGTAGTGTAGGGAGGGTTGCCCTGGCGCGTCGTACGCTATCAGCGGCAACTAATCGCATTCGCAAATGTCGCTTATCTGATCGTGTAGAAATGCTTGTAATACTTCATTTTCACTTCCCGGTTCCCGGTTGCCAAGTTGCCACGTTGCGTTGTGCGTTGCAACAGTTGCAACAGACAGCGTGTGCAGTTAGCGGCATTTCCGGCCAAAGGGACGACGGCTCCCCCCCTTCTTCTCTCCTTGCCCTGCACGCCATGAATTTGCATAAATTTGACCCATTTTGTGTTGCCGCTGGGCAGCAGCAGCAGCAGCAGCAGCCTCGTTCACAGTTTATTGATTTTCCCTACTTGCAACACCCACTAAACAGCTGCCACATCTCCCCTCTCTCTCTCTGTCTCTCTCTTTACAGGTCAATCGTCCACTCACCATGAAGAAGGAGGGCATACAGACGCGTAATCGCAAGCTCAGCTCCAAGTCAAAGAAGAAAAAGGGTCTGGGCGGGGGCTGCCTGCCAATTGGCGGACACCTTGGCATGGGCGATTTCAAGCCGCTCGATCCATCGAAGGGCTTTGGCGGCGGCTTCTCGGCATCAATGGGTAAGTGGAGCAACAGCAACTGCAACAGCAGGCGACACTTGTGCCGCATCCTCATCATTCTCGCAGATGACTAACGTGTGCTTCGCCTTTCGCCTCCTTCTGTTCGATTCCAGCGCAACATGGACACCTTTCCAGTGGTCTGCATCCGGCACATGCGCACATGCATGGCAGCTGGTATACCGGCGGCATGGGCGCACTGGGCGCCTCCGGTGGACTGCAGGGTGGCTTCTCCACGGCGGGTTCGCTCGGTGGCGGCGTTGTGCCCCACTCGCAGCCCTATCACTTGGGCCTCAGCTCGATGGTGAGTAGTAGTCTCTACATATAAGAGAGTGTATACAGTATAAGAGTGAATGTTGTTTACTAACGTATCTTTCCCCCCTCCCTCTCTCTCTCTCTCTGTCTCTCTTTCGCTCTTGCAGGGCACATGGCGCACTGACTATACGTGATGGAGCGGGAACAATTTGAACAACAACTTGTTCAGCTAGAGTAGCGCCCATTTCTATCACTACTACTGCAACAACAACAACAACTACAACAACAACTGATGATGATTTCTAACAAACAAAACAAACAAACACAATGCCAAACTGAGGACTCCCCTTGCAGCAGCAGCAGGCAACACCACGAACGGAATGGAGCCGGAAGAGGGAGAGGAGGGGCAAAGAGATGCCTTAGAGATCTCCCTATGATCCCCATACTGTTACAGATGCCGATCCCGTCCGTGTGTGTCCGCTTCAAGTGCTCGGCCCAATTCCTAATTGTAAACATTGCGTGCAATTTTTAATTATTTAAGCAGCAGCAGCTAAAACAAAAGCCCATTAAAATTAATTAAAGGGCCGCACATATTATTTTTATTGCTCCAGAGTGTGTGTGTGTGTATTAGTGTGACTGAGTGTGTGTGTGTGTGTGTGTGCGTGTGTATGAGAATTCGTTGTTTTATTTTTGCGCTTAATTAATTTAATTTCTCGACGCAAATTCGGCGTATTTAATTGTGCTTTATGAACTGCCATAAAAAAAGGAAACAAAAACCAACAACAAATACGAAAATAAAACAAAACAAAAATCAAATGCAAATGCAAATCGGAATTTCAGAAATATATTTCTACTGTATATATGTAAAACTCTCTGAGCAGCAGCACAAGAAAAGCACACAGAAACTAACGATAACTAAGCATCACTTTATTAACTAATTAAATGCACGTCCACAACAATAACAAACAGAAGAAGTAGAAGAAGAAGAAGCAGAAGAAGAAGCAGAAGAAGATGAGGAAGTAGAAAGTAAAAGAAGAAGTTGAAAAAAGTTTGTCCTATTTCGCGAGGCAATTGAAAATTGCAAAATAAGTTTAAAGTTTAAACTGTAAATTAGTTAAATTATTAGACATTAAACAAAACAGACGTGATAAACAAAGAAAAAAGAAAAACAGAAAACATAAATTTAAACAATTTAATCATTGTAAAATACACTAAACTACAGAGCACTCGCAACTAACACAGCAAAAGAAAAGAAAAACAAAAACAAAACAGAAAACAGAAAACAGAAAACAAAAACAAAATCAGAAATCGAAATCGAAGTCAAATGAACCGCATTGTATGTATTTTAAAAAACCAACCACAACAAATACATAGTTAAGATGAACACACATACATATACATACACATACACATACACATACATATGCATATAAATCTATGTTCGATGTTTAATCCTAAGTCTTATAAATAAACAAAAGCAAAGCGAGAAGATGTTGAAATCGATTCAATTTGTAAGATACGAGAAAGAAGAGAGAGGAAGAAGAGAGCGAGCGAAAGAGAAGCAAAAACATTTGTTAGCAATTTTTGTATAATTTTAGCAAAAAGTATTTATATGATAAACGCAAAAAACAAAAAAAAAAAAAAAGAAAACCCGTAAAGAAAACGATAAAAACTTGCAAAATAATCGACTAAGTTCTGTGTAAATAAAATACAAATCTAGTGTTTAATTTAATTTATATGTGTGAGGTTTAAACAAACAAAAAGCAAAAGAAAACGAAAGCAAAAACAAAACATAATATACTTGTATTGTATTGTATACACTACCTATAGACACATACAGCTACAGATACACGCATTGTATGTATGTATGTAAGCGATATGCGATAAATAATGTATTGTAATTGGCCATATTGATAGTTGAATATATTATATAAATATATATATATATATATATATTATAAACATACGTTTATTTAACTTTAAAGGCAATCACCAGAAAACAGAAAAAACATATACGAAAATCGAAAAAAAAAACAAACAAAACAAAACAAACAAGAGCAAAAAAAAGTAAATAAAATAATTTATGAAAAAAGAAAAACATTACAACAAACTGAGTACTTCTAATTGTGTGTGCGAGTGTGTGTGTGTGTGTGAAACTGTAGAACGGTATATGACAGCGCAGACTGAGGCTGATTAATTGCCAGCAGATGATTGGACACAAAATCGACAAACGAAATCAAAAATCAAATTTGAATTCGGGGTTTGGGGTTCGGGGTTCGGGTTTCAGTTTCAAGCAGCCCCAATAACACTGTCCAACAATTGTCTGGGCAATGTCTTTATAAATGCCCATTTATGCTTATGAATTGCTCTTTAAATTTCGATGCGTCTTCAATACAAAACGTGCCCCGTTGTACAGCGATGCCCTCCCGCTCCTCCGGTTCTAACCTCACTTTGGTCATTTGTTATGCAGCACTTTGTTGTAGTTCCTGTTGCTGTTGCTGTTGTTGTTGTGGAGCGCATGAATTATGAGCTGGACGCACAGTTGCTTGTATTGAGGCGTGAAATGGCATGTTAATTTATTGGTACGCGAGTGTACGACACCAGCAACAGCAACAGCAACAACAACAGCAGCAACAGCAGCAGCAGCAATGTCTGTAGCGACGGCAAAGTTCGTTGCCTAAGTCTTTTGTTTTACGAGTGCCGCGTTGGCGTCATAAAGCGCACATAGCACATAGCCAAGTGTACTTAGCCTGCATTCCCCCGGCCAGATTATGAGCACTTAAAAACTAGACCAGCTAGCTTTACTGCCATAGCCCGTACACATCTACGGCCGTAGCGCTAATTAATGACCAGCGCGTGTCTGGGGGCCATAAAGCGGCATCCAGCTAGGCAAATTCTCACTCTGTGTGTGATTTGCTGATTTGCTAGATTCGCAAACCTTTGTTCCCCCCCTCCGCTCCTTCCCCTGTCACTCCCACGCCTCGTAGCACGTATCAATGCAACATTAATTGTCACCAGGCATCCGCTTCCGTTGCACCTTGTGCCACATGGCCAAGGGTTGTGTGAGTGAGCTATGCGTGCATGCAAGGCTCATCAAGCATCTATTTTATATAATAATAACAATACGACTTATCGCACTTGAGTATCGCTCTCCCCCACTCCCTCTCTCCCCCCCCCCACTCCCTCTCTCCCCCACTCTCTCCCTGTTGTAATTGAGCTGCAATTAAATGCACGTTAAATGCAGCCATGCACAGCGCAATGATACGAGGGATACGATAGGGTATATCCCTATATTGTACGATATATCGGGGGTATATATGCACTAGAGATCAACTCAAAATCGACACGAACTACGGCAGCAGCATCACAGCCAACGTGGGGGTCTTTCCAGGCCCCCCATTCGTGGTAATTGCATTTAAACGAACATGTGACAAAGTCTCCAACGCTGACCACGCCCCTAATTGCTATATAATTACATACTGATTCAGCACTGTTGTTGTTGTTGCTATTATTATTATTAGTGTGGCAATTAACTGGAAAATAATCACATCAACTAAAAGTGCTGCCCACAACATTAGTTTAACCATCGAACGAGACAGTTGCCTGCCTCCTCGTGCCTGTTCGACGGTTCGACGGTGATCAATGCATTACAAATGACTCGCAATGGTCTCGACTCATATAAATCAGTTAATCAACATCTGCGATAAGCAGCTACGCATGTAAAGCATTTACATATGGAAAACTGCTGCCTGGGAAATGCAGACACGCCACAGTCGAGAGTCTAGGCCAGGCCTGGCCAGGCCATAATCGAAAGCCAACCAATAATAAATACCCAACATAAACTAGGCAAAGCAAAATATGAGCATAAATCAACGGAGGGCCGGGGCACGAGTGTGAGAACGAGGCAGGAGCAGTCACAAATATTTGGGCATGCATTAACTAATTAGTCTGCGTCCCGTATAGGCCTGGCCAAAGGGCCACGCATCGAACAAACCGTTTCGATACTTATCTGATCTGGCAAATGTGGCAGCATTTCGATTTGGGGACATAGAAATAGTAATAGTACGGGTGTGGGGGCCTATCTGGCATTAAAGAGAGGTATCACGGGAACAGAAAACTAAATTTATTTAGCTTATAATAAGTACAGACAGATATTAGGGATATTAAAGAAGTTGATTGGAAAATGTATTTTAATGATATATGGAATGTGCAGTAAAAATTTATGAACTAAATATATGATAATAATAGGTATAAAACGAATGTTAAAGACAGATATTTTAGAAGGAATTTTAGTGATAACAGCAGCAAGAAAGTAAGATGGGATGATGAACATAGATAAATATTGATGAACAATATTTAAAATAGGTCTATATGCTGGAAGTTCAAAGAATATTCTTAGAAAAAGATATTACGACAGAGTTTTTTAATGTATAGTTAGAAATAATTATATTTATTACGATTACGCGCAGAATGAAAGTCGGAAGTGGAGGAAAAGCTTCGATAAAACTAAAATATAAAGAACAGAAATGATAAAAATAAAGAATAGAAAGAATAGAAATGGAACACTTTATTTATAAAAAATTTGTGATTTTAGTACATGAGTATTAAGAGTACAGACCTTTCTCAACCTTTTCATCTTAGAAATATGTTTTATACAGAAAATATATTTTGTTTAATCATTGATTATAATGAGGGAAAAAGCATTACATTATTTTATATATATAGTTCACATGAAATGATAAACATAAAGAATTTTGTAGATTTACCTGCTGGAAGTTCAAAAAAGAGACACGAAATCCAATCAAAGTCTTCGCAAGTCTTTATATCAATACATAAACCACATTTTACAGATTCTAACTGCATTGAAGTCACGTAGAAAGAAAAACTTGAATAAATATAACATCTTTAGAGTCTTTTTAGATAGATAAAGGTAAATATAATGTACATAAAATATCTTTAAACATATCTAAAATAAAAGCTGAAAAACTTCAAATAAATGACTTAAAGACCTAAAAAGAAATGATTCCAAAGGTACTTTAACCTATTTTTAACCAATTTAGACTGCAAGAAAGTAACCTATAAAGAAAACCTTAGTACAAAATATAATAATATATAATATAAATATATTGTATATAACATATATAATTCAAAGAGCATCTATAGAAACTATAAATACTATAATCGATGTGCATGAATGGAAGACTAACATATAGAAACCTTTAAGGCTAATAAGCCAATTGGTCAAACCATTTGCCAATCAGTTCGATCTAGTTCGCATTGAAATAGCACTGCGATGCGATATTATAATACCATTATATAATAAGCTGCTTATCCGCATCAATGCACTGAACATATTAATGCTCTCTATATACATATATATTCGTGTATTATATAGCAACAACACTCACTCTAACCCTGGCCTAACATGGCGTAGCAATGGCAACAAATATTTGGTCATGCATTAACTAATTAGTGGCAATGGCAAACAGCAGCAGCAGCAGCGAGTGTGTCGATAACATTGGTGCCTCCTCCACCTACACTCTGCCAGCTCCCTCTGCACCACTCTTCCCCTCTCCTCCTTCTTGCTCTCTGTCTCTTCCTTTTAGTCTGCAGCACACTCACACGGCCATGGTTTGTGCGCTCGTGCGTTCGGGGCTGCAAGTTTATCTGATGCAAACTGTTTGGTCAACAATGGCGACACACACACACACACACAGAGAAGCTAACAGCAATGGCCACGCACAAAGAGAGAGAGGGAGAGACAAACAAACAAAATGCTTCTTTAGATGATTAACTGTGATAGTCAAGCGTATCCATTCGAGAGAGTCCAAGTTCGACTCGGAATATCGATACGTTTGTGCGATTTAAATGGATTTTAATATAGCTCAACGCCGAATGCAATTTAATTAGCCCAACACGCTGGCAATCTGCAAAGTCATTACATAAGATGTACTTGCCCAGATAGCTGTCTGTCTCGCTCTCGCTCTCTCTCTCTGTCTCTCTCTATATAGAACTATTTATCAGAGTGTTCACATCATTGGAAAAGCTCATCAATGCACTTGGCCCCAGCAGCTGTTAAATGTAATTGCTTTGCTGTGCAGCTGTGTGTGTGGGAGTGTGGTGTGTGTACGTGTGTGTGTGTGTGTGTGTGCGTGTGCTAGAGTGTGTGTGTGCTGTTTGTCTATTCATTAATTTTACAATGACAGCCGCAATTTCAATTAAATTTCAGTTAAAACGCACACACCAACGAGCTCTGCGATTCGGCGATAGTAACAGCAACAACAACAACAACAACAGCAACAACACAGTCAACAGCAACAATGGTCAGCACAACAACATCAACTCATTGTTCTAATTAGAATTATCCTAATGAAATTAAATTGCATATTGTGCACAAGTGTGTGTGTGTGTGTGTGTGTGTGTGTGTGCACTATTAATTATATAAATTGCATATGGCATATGCAACGTGCAACGTGCAACGTGCAACACTCACACGCACTACGCATGCAATTTGAGCGCTGTCATAATTTGTTTTAGATGCTGATTAACTAAATGGCAAACAATTTCATTTCTCAGCTAATTTGATTAAATTAAGCCAGGCCTGCAGAGGCGACTCCATTGCCGGGGCCTAATGGCAACGGCCCATGTCAATTCGTGGCATATTAAATAGGAAAATTGGCATTGGCAATTGCACAGATATTAGTTTCGTTTCGGACCAACCAGGCAGGCAGGCAGGCAGTCCCCAGTTGGCGCTGAGCAGGAGCAGGAGAAGGAGCAGCAGCAGGAGAAGGAGACTGCAGTTGGAGCTGGAGTTGGTAACTGGGAGTTGGGCTATCTGAGAGTGCGATCAATTTGTCGCTTGATTGTGTGCGTTGCATGCAGCATGCAGAGGCAGCCAGGCAGGCAACTGGCAACTGCTTGTTGTGTGTGTGTGTGTGTGTGTTGACAACGCATTGGCCATATTTGTGTATTATTGCTATAAGGACGCCAGCGAGCGGAGCAGGAGGAATATGACAAAGGCACATAAATTCGGTAGCCAGGGCCAAAAAAAAAACCAAACACTGACGCACATAAATAAGCTCCAAACATAGCAGCAGCAACTTGAATGTTGCCCGTGTGTCTGCCCTGACTGCAGTGTGTCGTCATCACCAGCAGCAGCAGCAGCAGCAGCAGGAGCAGCAGCAGCAGCAGCAGCAGCAGCTGCAACAGGCACAGCAACAACAACATTGCTAAAGTGTCAAATTTCACGCAACATGATGCGCTAAATGTTGCCAGCAACTGTGCAACACTTTGTCCAGACTACAGACACCCCAGTGAAGCTGCAAGAATCCTTGTGGCCTCGTGTTGCAGTTGCATGTTTATTGTAAATATTATGAAATGTTGATACCTGCGATTGCTGCTTCTACTGCCCGACGGGCAATTTATTGATGCAACACGATAAACGCGCCCCGAGCATGAACTGACCCAAGCAGGCAGAGGGGGAGGGAGAGAGGAAGAGGGAGACAGAGAACCAGAGAGAGGCAGAGAGGAAAAGAGACAGACATAAATAACATTTTCTCAGAAATTAAGCCAAGCGAATTATTGTTTTCAACAGGATTTCTGCTGTAATTATCCCCCCCCCCCCCTCTCGCAGGCAGGTGATAAGCATGCAACACCTGAGTGTGTAAAACAGCAGAGATGATTAGCTGCAGATACCACAGAGACGTGGCACGAACTCAAGCATAATTAGAAGTGCGGCAAGAACAACATCATCGATTGCAATTGACAGGCCCGATCAGGCACTGAAAACAATAGCCATAGTTATGGCTCCCCCTCCCCGTCTCCCTCTCCCTCCTCCTCTCCTTCCCCTTCTATACTCATATTTGGAGCGCAAACAACATTAACCTGTTAACCCAAACTGACGGCAAACCGCCAAGTCCCCAAGCAGCAACAGCAAAGGCAGCGGAGGCTGCTGGTGTCGCCTACTTTTGGCAACGACTGGAGGGAGCAAAGCCAGTTAGAGAGCCAGTGCTGCTGCATGGTGGTGGTGCTGCATGAATAATGCGCGCCCACAGCTCAATAAATTTTCACTCTTTTCGCCACAGTCGACGCAGGGGCAGGCAGCAGCTGGAGAGGCAGAAATTCACACATCTTGTCGAGAGCACAGACACAGACCCGACTGTGGCACGGCTGGACGCTGGCAATAAGCACAGTGCAGCACTCGACGCCACAGCAGGGAGGAGCCTGGCTGGGATGATTCATTTGAGCAGGCATGAGGAGGAGCAGGAACAGAAGGAGGAGGAGCAGAAGCAGAGGGAGTGGAACGTAGGGAGTGGAACGTAGCACAGAGAGAAAATGATACAAAAACCATTTAAAGGTATTTCTCAACAGTTAGAGAAGAAGACACGATCGCATCGCATCGCAGGCAAGTGAAGGGGAGAGGTGGGGAGGGGGGTAAGAGGGAAGCTGGTGAATATCAGCCGGCTAAAATGGCCCATGGCCCCAAAAACAGACGAAGTTGTTGTGGTGCACACACAGTAAACACGATGCAACATTAAGCAAGCTTCGCAGACTGCTTGGGGTCGGTCGCGGTATCTCCTCCGTGGTGCCTTCTGTATGGTCTTCTCTGTGTGTGTGTGTGTGTGTCCCTTCCCTATCTCCCTCTCTCTCTCTTCTCTTTCTATCTCCCTCTCTTTTCTGTGTGTGCGCCCACAATTGTCGAGAGAGATTAGAGTTAGCTGTGGTAATTCCACATAGCCATTGGACGACTCCGCCACCAAGACGACCAAGACGGCGACGACCGACGACGATGCGGTTGATTTCGAGCTTATCACGTTCACAGGAGACTCGCAGACGCTAACAATGTTTACACGCAGCAGCAGCACACGATCGCAAGAACATAGAAACGTTTGTCGAGAACCTAAAACCGGAATTTAACCTATCTGCTAAGGTCTTTAGTACCTACTTCTGTGTTAATGATATGCAAATGGGGTCGAACACACGCAACGAACACAAGGCGATATTATCATAAATACATATATAATATGTAAGCTATTTATAGAACTTGAATGCCCTTATCTAGTATTACATGAGTCATTTAGAGAATGAGAGCGGACAAGTGGTCCTGTGGCGCAATGGATAACGCGTCTGACTACGGATCAGAAGATTCCAGGTTCGACTCCTGGCAGGATCGAATTGAAGAGCTCTTACATTTTAGACTTTTTTAGTTTATTGCAGAATAAAAATATTAAAAATAATATAAAAAAATAAAAATTAAATAAGAAGTAAAAATATTCAAAAATAAGAGAATTCTTTTATGCCTTTAATGAGTATTTTATTTTACTCTTATAAAACTTTGTATTTACCGCTTCAATTTATCGATTTTGCTCTGTTTTTTATAATTATTATTTATTACAGTCATATCACAACTCATCCATCATGTTGCTAATGATAAGCTATCTTAGCAAATCACAAATCTTTCATTTAGTTTTAGTAACTTATCATCGGCTCATCAGCCGCCTCCGTGGCGCAATCGGTTAGCGCGTTCGGCTGTTAACCGAAAGGTTGGTGGTTCGAGTCCACCCGGGGGCGATCCAAACTTTTTTGTAAAATTTGAACTGTATTTATTTATTTAATTTTTTATATATTTATTTTTATTTATAATTATTTATTTTTTATTTAAATTATACATATTTTTATATACATTTTTAAGCTTTATACAATTTGAAAATGATATTGATTTTGAATGTAATATATAATGCCTTACAATAATAAATTTATACATTTGTTACTTTATTTAAAGTTCCACTTTCGATTTCTTTCATATTAAACTATTATATATTTGTCTGTATACTATATGTACCTCAAATTCTTTTAAAAATTTGAAAACTCTAGCTAATCATTTAACAGGTTTAACTTGTTTAAATAACTTCTGTCTCTACTTAGAAATATTAATTGTTTTATGATTTCATATGTAGTTTGCTTTGCTGTCTATAAAATATGTCTGTAATACGTCTGCAACAGATCTGTAACATGTCTGTAACATTTCTGTAGCTCGTCTGTAGTTTATTTGTAGTTTGTATTGCCGTAAATAAAATACTGTAAGTTGTTCCATTCTTGCCATAAAATCACCTTTAAAGCATTCTACAAGTCTTTTAAAAGTACAACTGTAAAGTTTTTGATAGAAAGTGATCAATGAGGCACAAATAAGTGTCGTATTTAAATATGATATTTAACCAAAAACCAACTCAAATATTACAAAATATCAGAACTACACTCAAATCTACTGTCTATAGGTTTTATTGCATTGGATTTCAAACACTTTTCACAATCTTCTGGCATCGTATGAACCAGCATGGGCTCTGGGGCGACGCTGGTGTCTCGCTGTCTATGTCTAACAATGGCCACCACAAAGGCAACATGGGGCAACCTCCAACTTCGACTCCAACTGCAAATGCAACTTTAACTCTGGCTGCGACTGCGAGCTTAGTTACTTAGCTGGGCCCCATCTGGGCAATGGCAACTGGGGGATCGACACTGCCCCTCCCCCTCCCTCTCCCCGTTCTACACTCCTCTCACCTGTGCCTGACTGCCTGCTGCATTGCATAAGAGGGAGAGAGAAATATTTGTGCAATTTGATTTCGCAGAATTGCGAATTCGTTGGAATGAATTCCCGATTCTTCCCCCCCCCCCATGCCTCGCCTCTTAGCTGCCGCCTTTAGCCTTGCCACGCGGCTTATGCGCATTATGATTATGATGATACTCTGGCGCATTGTTGTTGTTGCTGTTGCTGTTGCAAGTTGTTGTTGCAGTGTTGTTTTCGCCTTGTTTGCTGGTTTGTTAGCCGCGCTCTCTGCGATTATTGTTGAAATTCTATGCAGTCGCCCAAGTCATGACCACAACGACGACGACGGCGGCGGCAGCAATAGAAAAACCTGAGGGAAATTCTGCGGAAAACTTTTGCGGCGTGCGCCTACAGAGCTGGAGACGGGACTTGAGACCTGAGACTCGAGACTCGAGACACAGCACACACAGATCAACATGGCCAGATTGTGTTTGCAATCATTACAGCTGGCGATGATTGCCAACAACCACGACGGACCCACTGTGGATCACCATCGTCGTCGTCTTCGTCGTCGTCTGCATGTCTGTTGTGGGTTGTGGGCTGTGGGTTGCCTTGATTGGGTGGCATACAATTTGTACGTACTGTGTACTGTGTGCCACATGTAAAACAAATGATATTGTGGCCATAATTTGGAATATTATGGAAAGGCAGCTGAGCAGGAGTCATTAGTGAAAGTGCGACTAGACATTATAAATTGTGGGATGAGGCACACAGTTAGGGAGAGGGGAGAAGGAGAGGTTGAGGTAGAGGTAGAGGGATATTACACCCTTGTAATAAGCAGCAAGTGGAGGAGAACAGCTCAAGGTCTAAAGGGGCACGAAATGAAATGGAAAACGTGTGTGTGGAGACACTCGTAAAATACACACACAAACACAGAGCCGCAGTCAAAAGCCGAACTGACCAGGGCGCGATCGCCTGGCCTCGCCACGCCTAGCCTGGCCTGGCCTGGTCCGGGTCCGTACCCGAACCTAGCAAAATGAGGCGCTTATCTAAATCTTCATAGTTGGCTAAACGCGCGGCCTTTTGCGCCTCCGCTTCGTCTGCTGTTTCTCCTGCAGTTGCAGTTACCTTTATACCTCTCTCCCTCGCTCCCCCCTCTATTTGTTTCTTTTTTTGGCTTTTCATTTTTGTACGTTTTTAATTGCAGCCGAAACGTGAGCGAAATGTAACCAAAAATGCAATTGCCAGGCCAGGCCGGCCAGGCTGAGCAGGCTGGTCATTCCTTTTGGGCTGCTTAATTCGTGCTGCATTCCTGCAGACCCTTGCAATGTATGTGTGTGTGTGTTTGCTGTAATGAGTGTGCGACGTTGTCATTGGAACATGTAATTATGCCACTTTGTGTCAAAGACATTGCCCCTTGAAATGTCTACACTTACTATAGCCCAAAAAGTCAGCAACATCTAACGCTCAGCAACATGTTGCTAGCGTCGCATAATTGTCATTCTCTCTCTGCGTGCAACTTGCCATGTGGCAATTAAATGGGCGACTGAACCTTGGCGACGCGACGCTGTGTGACATGCAAGCCACAAATCTGCTGCAATGTCGCCTCTGCTGCTGCCGCGGCTGCTGCTGTTGCAATTGCATTCTTGACAATGCCCTTAATTAGGCCAGTTATGGGCCATAAAAAAGTTTGCCCAGTGTCTCACGCGATACGCATCTGCAACTGCAACCAGTGCAACAACAGCAACAACAACAATATTAACTACAACTAACTTTAGTAGCTGCAACATTTGATGGGCCACAAATCCGCGCTAAAACCTTCTTCTTTCCCCAGGACGCAGCTCAAAAATTGCCAACTCAATTTCGTGCTTGGATGCGCAGAAAATTGCCAAATCAAGAAAATAAATAGCCAAACTCAAGTCGCATAAATCCCACCAAGGCAAGCAAATTGCCGGGGGGGAGGAGAGTGGTAGGGAAGGGGGTTATCATGCTCCACTGTCCAGTGTCCAGTTGCGAGTGTCCAGCTTTCGTTTTGGCGATAAACAAACATAAAACTTGACGTCGCACACAGTTCAACTGGCACAACTCTTATTTATTTCGCTACACTCTGCAGATATGCAGCACGCCCCCAACCCCTGGCAAGCCCCCTCCCCCGCCAAGACAACGCAATTGAAAAGTAAATAGAAGCAACCTTTTTTTTCCCCGGCACTGTGTTTTATTGACCCGGATTAGTGCACAAATATGGAACCCTTTGGCCAGCACTGATAGTGGACAACGGACAACGGTCAACGGCTTACGGATATGGATAGATGCAGAGCAGGGCAGGAGGGAGGGAGGGTGGTGGTGTGTGTGGGGTAAAGGGTTGCCCATTGGCAATCAATTTACACGTGCGTTGGCTCTACGGATTTGCTGCGCTTCTGATGCGAATTTGATGCGATTTTTTACGGCAGCTCGTAAAGTTCGTAAGAAATTCGTATTCGAAATCAATTTGCCAAATGACATTCTACGGAATCTAAGCTGCCTCCAAAGCTGTGGCGCTAAGCCGTAATCCGTAATTAAGACCGTACTTGGACTATCGCTGACAAACAGTGACAGACAGCGAATGAGTCGAGTGAGTGGCAGGTGGCAACGCGTGTCTGGTAGTTACTTTGATGGACATTTGATCACGTTTCGAGAAAATATACGGAAAATATCGATATATCGATATATATTTAATATTTTTGATCTTATTGAAAACGAAAAAATATCAAAGATATCAAATATATTTCGATACTTTGAAAGATATTTGATCAGGCTTAAGAAAATATATAGAAAATATTAATATATCGATATATTTTGAAAATATATTTTAATTTCTTTTGTTTAAATATTTTTTAAATATGCTGATATTATTAAAAAAATAAAAAATCAACAATATCAAAAATATCAAATATATTTTTATTATTTTATTAAACAGATAAGATATAATATAATATTGATACAAGAAAAAAGACTATTTATCATCAATAGGATACTTAATATAAATATATTTACAATTTTAAATATAATTAAATAATTTTAAACGAGTTTTCATTAGAAATGTATAAAACCAAATTATATCAAAAATAGCAAATATATCGATGTTATTAAGATGTGTTCCCATTATATTATTCATATAAATATATTATCATAATATTTATCAATTGTATTAAGCTGATATATTGGTTTACATAATCTAATTTATGTAAATAGATCGCTATTAATAGAAATATATCATTCATAAAACATTAAAATATATTTTTACAAATTTAAACATAATTAAAAGAGTTTGTGTTATTATTATAAATAAATAAATTTGATTAGCAAATCGACAAATGCTGTGCAAAATCAATTAAACTTTTTATTTGTTTCAACTTTTCCGATTTCCGTTTTCCATTTTCTCGTTTATTGAGTTTTTCGCACGGCGCCCAAATGCGTAAAGCGGATCAATTGCCCAAAAGATCAATTGGCAATTGACAAAGGCAGAAGAAAACGCAACCTCAATGACAAATACGATTGCAATTGCAATTGCAACCACTTGAAAAGCCGCCAGCTCAGCCCATTAGCCAATCAGCCGGAAAATCGCTGTTGAAATCAGAGCGAAACACACAAGCCGAGAAATATCCCTCTTTAGCCCTCCCCTCAGCACTACCTCCCTCCCTCCCTCTCACTCTCTCTCGCTCTCTGTCTCTCTCTCTCTCTCTCTAGCTCGCTCTCTTTTTAATTTGTTGCGGTTTTTGTCAGTCAAGCGCAAAACGAGAAATTCATTAATCCCGCAAGGGGCGCGCCGCAGCTTAGGACGAATTCGGGACACAGAGTCAACATTCCTACTAATCTGGTTTTTCCTTTTGTGTTGCAGTTGCCACTGCTGTATTTGTGTGGCATTTAATTACTTTTGTGTGCGGTTCGTGGTACGTGCAACTCGGCAAATGCGGCAGTGGCAACATGATGCACCTTGCACCTTTTTTGGCGGCTTCTTCTTCGGGCTGCATTGGCACGCGCTGCATTTTTATTGCTTCATCAGCATCGCTTGCGTAATAGCCGCAGGCAGGCAGCAACAACAACTCCAACAACTCCAACAACTCCAACAACAACAACAGCAACAACACTCGACACTGTTGGCCTGACCAGGGCCAAGAGCAGGTGCAATTCCGTGCGAGCCAAATTGGAACTGAAATTTGTAATTCATGTTTCCGCAGCGTGCCACCAACAATAACAAATACTTGCCACAACAAGCAACAACGACAAGCAGTTACAGAAAACATAAGTATTCGAATGAAGCAACAAAGAAAGTGAAATCATTATCAAGACGAATTTATTGTACACTTGTCTGAGCTTAACTCTTTAATAGCACTTTCTACATAGCCCCTTAACTATTATTATAATAACAGAGAACACTCCATATAACAATCATTTTATATAGAGTGAATACTATTTGTTTATTTATACTTGTTATGAATTCCATCTATTTAATTCAATTATTGACTGCATTTATATATTTATTGACATTTCTTATGTTTCTTTATATACATATTTATTAATTAATTTGTTGAATATATTTAATGTCAACTAAAGCCAGTCAAAGCAAAGATAAGGAATATATAATTATTTTTAAATTGAAATTACAATAAAATAAACCTAATATAAATAAACCTATCTCCAATTTCTTATAAATTTACCAACTTATTAACAAACAAATATAAATCAATTTTATCAAAAATACTCATATCACATAAATAGGTCATATCATATCACATAAATAGGTCAGTCATTTACTATAAAAAAAAAAATAAATATAATGTAAAACAATAAACTTAAAACTTTATATTTTTTGTAAAATTATTGTTCTGTTTCTTTACTAATTTAATTTAATTTATTATAGATTTTATTTTTCTTGTTCATGCTTGATTTATATAAAAGGATTTATGTGAAAAATTTCATTTTAAATATGAATGTGAAATAAAATTATACCGAGTCTAAGCAATTTAATATTGTTGTAAATATACTAAAGAAAGGAATTGAAGCAGAAAAAACAAGAAACATTTAAATATAAATACAATAAATATAATACACTAAAAATATAAATACATAAATTTGTTAATAACTCTTAAACCTTTTTTTTTTTTTTTTTATTATTATTATTAAGTGAAGAATCCGTAGATCGTAATATTGTATCTTAACATCACAGGGTGGAGAAATATTCTTAAGAATTACCAAACACTATAACAAAATAAGTGGAGTAGGAATAACTCTTAAACTGAATTGTTCTATTTATCTTAAACTTTAATTAAATACATAACATTACATTCACAATACTCTTGAACTTGGAGTTGCAATTAACGAGTGCAGACTGTACAAGTAACTTGAGCCTTTGATGGGAGGGTTCTGCGAAAATGTGAAAATAAATTACACAGTGAACCGCTCGCAGTTCGTCAAAATTTCGTGCCAAAGTGTAATAAGTTTAACTAGAGAGAGAGAGAGAGAGAGAGGGAGAGAGAGAGAGGGAGAGAGATTTGATTCGTGTACAGAAAACATATATTATTATTATGATGATGAAACACAAGAGCGTGCAATTAAATAGAGATTACAATAATTGGACGGCAGGTGACAGATACAGCGACAGCGACAGATACATATAGAGATACATATACAGATGCAGATACAGATGCAGATACAGACACTTATGCAGCAGACTATTCTGACGCACTGTTCACACTGTTAAGCGAAGGCTGCGTTTACCGTTACTGCTGCTGATGCTGCTGCTGCTGCTGCAGTTGCATGCGGAAACTAGACAAGCTGCAAAGTGGTTAAGTGGCAATGTGGCAAAGTGGCCGCGTGGCCGCTGATTGGCCAAAAGGCGGAGCCAACAACAAAGCGAGTTGTGCGCATAAATTATGGCATTAAGCTAGCGACTGGGATTGGTGCAACAGCAGCAGCAGCAACAGCTTCTGCAACTGCAACCAGCTGCAGCAGCAGCATCCGAGACAAGATCTCTCTCGCGCTCACTGTGCCGCAAGCAGGTTTTTGAGCTGCCCAAGCTCGAAATCGAGGCAACATTTTGAGCTAGCGCTCAAATTAGTTGGCTGCCTCTGCTGCTGACATGTTTATTACCATTAAGCGGCGGGCAGAGACAGACAGACAGGGAGACAGACAGGGAGACAGAGCTACACAGACAGTGGCAGCAGACATAAATCGAGCTGTTCGTCAAGATCGCAGCCACATCGTGTGGGCCACAATAGAAATTCAATTAAAATTGACATTTTGCGATGAACTTATGCAAATGCCTCAAGGGGCCCCACAACGACGACGACGACGACGATCGCCAGGATATTTATGGCCGACGACAATAGAAATTTATTATTACAAAATCGTTTCTATATAATGTAACAAATGTTGCAACGGGACAGCACAGCAACTGGACGGGTAGATCGCTGACTGCATCGATCGATCGATCGACCTCCCGTGCAACGTGCAGTACGTGAGCTGCAGTCGAGCTAAGCTGCAGGGCCGGGGGGGTGGTGAGGTGAGGGGTGGGGCGTCACTCCACGCTTGGACAGTGCATTCAACTCGACA
The DNA here is from genome assembly GCA_018904035.1 of Zaprionus ornatus. Taxonomy (NCBI): domain Eukaryota; kingdom Metazoa; phylum Arthropoda; class Insecta; order Diptera; family Drosophilidae; genus Zaprionus; species Zaprionus ornatus. The sequence goes on along the minus strand of JAEIFZ010000115.1, from coordinate 8,259,933 downwards.
GCGGCATCGAGTCGGCATCGATAACAAAAGCAATTTGTTAAGGAAAGGAAATCCCACCGAAGTATGTGAAAATAATAACAGCCAGCCCAAAAAAACAGAGAGAGAGAGAGAGAGACGCGAAACAACAGCCACAACAACAACAACAACTGCTTGTGAATGTGTTTGTGTGTGTGTGCTGCAATATTAAAGTAGCCTAAAGCAGCTTGATTAATTTTATGAGCGATCAGCCGTTAAGTTCAGCGCACATGAAACTCTTTTTTCAGCGATACTAATCTAGCATTAAGCATACGCCCCGTGAAACGGGCTCAGTGCCAGCTCGCGCGCTCTGCCTGTCTCTACTCCCTCCCTCTCTCACTTCTCTTCTCCCTCTCTCTCTGTCACTCTCTCACACTCGTCCCGTCCCTGTCTGTCTCTCTTTAAAGGCAAATACTCATTAGCGAAATTTTTTATCTCACATTTTCACAAGTTTGGCGCTGGCGGCGTCGCGCCGCACTGCAACCGCTTGATCTTGATGCAATTAATAAAAATATATATATACTAAAATATTATAAAAATACCAGCAACGCTTGGTGTCTGGCTTGACTTGCTCCGGAAGCGGACTAAGGGATCGCCGAGCTGATCAGCCGCCAGCGATTATGATTATTTTATTGCCCTGCAATGAGGCACAGTCCCTTCCCCCCTCTCTCTCTCTCTCTCTCTGTCCCTCTCTCTTCGTGTGCTTGGCTTTCTCTGCGACCACACAGCCTGGTCTGCACCTTTGCCCTGGCTGGGCATTCATCACCACGACAGCTACTCGTCTCTGCGCTGCGCTGCGCTGTGTGCAAATCTGCCTTGTAAATTGACAGTCGCAATTGAATGCGAATTCACAAAATTGGATAATTTCCCAGTGACAATCGAGTCTGTGGTGCCTCAGTCTGTGCCTCAGCCTGGGTCTGGGCCTGGGCTTGAGGTTGTGGCTGAGCCAAATTGACTGTGCCCCCTTGATAAATGCAACGCGCAAAAGTTTCCCAGGGCACGAGAGCACTTGCTGGCCATTGTGGCCAGACAATGCTCGGAGCTCTGAGCTCTTTGGGTGGTATGCAAAATAAATTTCACTTCCGAATCCTTTGCAGTCTGACCCTGTACTGCCTCCTGCGCTGCCTCTTGCTCTGCCTCCTGCTCTATCCCCTGCACTACCTCCTGCTCTGCCTCCTGCTCTGCCTCTTGCTCTGCCTCCTGCACTGCCTCTTGCTCTGCCTCTTGCTCTGCCTCCTGCTCTGCCTCCTGCTCTGCCTCCTGCTCATACCCTGCCCTGCTCTGCTCTCTTTCTGCCGTTGTACAGCGCTTGTTTTACATATGTCCCGCACCTTGGCAGCAATCGACGACGACGCAGACGCAGAAGACGACGAAGACGGTCCAGACGCTGCGCAGACGCCGTCGCCCTCAACGCTGTGGCCCTTTGGGACTGCTGCCACGACAATGAAGCCAATAAACTGCTCCAAAAGGCCTGCTGCCTGCTGCATGCCCCTGCTCCTGCTCCTGCTGATGCTGATGCTGCCACTGCTGCCTCCCATTGTCGTAAATCGCCAGCGCTTTGTGCCAGCTTCGACTGAAATCCATTTGAATTGATTGTGGCTTCGGTGGCTGCTGCTGCCCGTGGACCACCAAAATGTTGCAATTAATTTTTGCACAATGCGCTTTGTGCTATTTAGAGTTAGCTGTTGTTGTTGTTGTTGTTGTTGTTGTTGCATTATGGCAGCCCGTTTCCGCTTAATTGCGCCCAAAAACAGTAGCCAAAAAAAAGAGGATCTGCAACTGGAATTGGATTTGGAACTGGCCTAAGCTGCGCCTGCTCCCGCTGCTGCTGCTGCTGCTGCTGCTGCTACTGCTGCTCCTGTTGTTGCTGCCCCATTGGATCTGTGGTCTGTGGCAGATTTGCATATATTTTGGTTTTAATTAGTTAACAAGCTGCTTTCGTTTGTTGCGATTGCATGTTGAAGCCACAAGGCGCATATCGTAGATGCTGCTGCTGCTGCTGCTGGCCAGGTAGAGGGCACTCTGCCACAAGCGCTGTGTTGCATGCAAGGCACACACACACACACACACAGCACAAGGTATAAAATCAAACACGATTTTTAGCAGTTTTCAATTCCCGGAAATCTTGTACGATATGTTGCACCAGCCCCGGGATTGGGATTGGGATTGGGATTGCCGAGGAGGATTGTGCGACGGCAACTGCGAGCTGCGATACGATTCCAGTATCGTGCAAATGTTTCATTATTTAACAGATTTCCAGCTCTCTACACACACACACACACACACACACACACACACACACACAGCTGTGCTGCCCTTGGCTAGCCAATGGCTTCGCATACTCCCCCCCTCCCCTGCCGTCCCACTGCCTGCCTCACTCTTTGCTGCTGCGGGGAATGCGAGTGTGAAATAAGGCGACAAGACAAACTTGAGCGCAAAAATACCAACAAAAATTCCAAGATGTTGTCATCAATTAAAGAGCAGCGAAACAGAGAGGCAGATAGTGAGTGAGGGAGAGGCAGAGCGCATTGCAGCAGCAGCAGCAGCAGCAGCTTCACACCTGAGAACTTTATTAGTGCAATCCGAAATTGGGCAGAGGCAATGGCGATGGCGATGGTGAAGCTGCGCGTGAATTATGGTTTGAACTAGGAGCAGCAGCAGCAGCTGGCAATAAATGCCGAAAAATCACAAGAGGAAGGGAGGCAGAGAGGGGGCAGTGAGAGACTCTGACTGGGGTAGGTGGAAATCGAACATAGGCGGGCGCAACTCGGCGACAACTTGTGGCAAATTCAGCAGAAAGCACAAGCGCAGAAGACAAGCTTATTTGCATTTGGGCTACCTAAAGAAGGAGGAGGAGAAGAGCAGAGAAGAGAGCAGAGAAGAGAGCAGAGAAGAGGGCAGAGAAGAGGCCAGAGAAGAGGGCAGAGTAGAGGGAAGAAGAGAGAAGAGTTGGGCAGTGTAGAGGAGAGAAGAGAGCAAAAAGAGCAAAGCAAAGCAATGACATGAAAATTGTTGCCCACGAGTCTGGCAAGTACGACCAGAGATGCTGCTGTTGTTGCTGCTGCTGCTGCTGCTGCATGCCACAAACAGAGTTCCAGTCCGAGAGCCTTTTGTTTATCTTGTTAAGGCTTGAACTTTATGCCTGTGCACCCCTCGCCTGCCTGGCTTATTGTTTTCTACCTTCGATTCCAGGAACTTTTCAGGTGGCACAGCATGTTCGGCAGCAGGACACACTTTTGCTGGGCCCCCCACCACCACAAAGACAACAACAACAACAGCAGCAACAACAACAATAGCGCATGCAATTAAATTCTATTTAAGCCGCAACTAACTGACCGCTGACTTGGCTAATTAATATATTACTATAGATTGTAACGCGCAAATAAAAGTATTTATGGTCAACACCCCGCGACGTTGGTCTGCTGACGGCTTTTCTTCAAAGTGGTCACGCTGTGGTTGCCGATGTGGCGATGACGATGGCGTCTCTGGTGGCGCATACAAATGATCTTGTTTTGGATATTGTCTTTGCAAATATTTAAATGTTTTTTTTTGTTTGCTGTTGTCCGACATGTTTTATTGTCATTATATGAACAGCTAAAAAGTTGCTAAAAATTTAAACAGAACTTTAGTTGCACGAGCGCGCCATGTTGGCCACACACACACTAACGCACACATGTGTATAAAACATTTGTTAGTTTTTGCGTAATGTTAGTTTTATGTTATGTTTTTATGAAAATTTATGAGCTTGTCGCGCGCTCGTTCGCTCGTTCGCTCGAGGCACGTCGTTTGTGCCCACTATGACTTGCGGCTTGTGGGTTGTGGCCGAGCAGAGCAGAGATGCTTATCGGCGCAATGTTAATTTCCAGCATTTAAAAGTGTAATTAACTCCAATTTGAATTATTAGAGGCGAGAGGTGAGCTGCCCAAAAACGAAAGACTTAGGCAGCAAACTTGCCCGAAAGGAAGCAGGAAACCACACGCGAGGCATGAGAATATTCCATCATGAGTCACAGGCTCGTGCTAGGTGCTAGCCGGAGACTCGCTGCACTTGCTGAACACTTGACACGTATTCCTGGAAACCCCTGCAGAGACTGCAGAGACTGCACTCACTGAATTCCTAATTAGACAGCAGGCGACTCTGTCTGCCCCTGTCTGAGCCTGCCTGCCTGTGCTCAGTTGAAAAGGGCTCTGCTTTGGCAGTTTTGGTTAGATGTGTACTTACATTTATTTATGCGTTCATATTCGTGCTGGCATCGATCAATTGTCCGACTGCCCCGACAACTGGGTGGCCTAACCTGCCTAGCCCGAGAGTCCGGCCTGCCTGGACTACCAGTCTTGCGGCAGTAGCAGCGCCTCGATTGCGACTATAAATTATTTTCCCTTTGTATGTTTGGAATATTTGATAGTCTTCCTGGCCCAACAACTATATTGACTGTCACTTGACGGTGATTCATGGATCTCCACACTATTATCACACCCCCCTCTAATGCAACATACGAGTACATGCACACTATGCAGCTCACAAACATAGTGCAGATTGAGTAGGGTTTACCAGGAGGAAACTTAATATATTGATCGATAGATAGAAATATACATTTTTTCAATATTGCTAACTTGTTGAAGATCTCAAAGAATTTTCTAAATAATTAAGTTAAGTTCTTCTAGATTTTCAAATACACGTATTAATTTACGATTTTCCTGAATAACAATCGAACATTTTTAAACATTTCTAAATTAGTTTTATATAGAAAAATATTAACTTTCAATTTTTCTAAATAATAAGCCTAGGTATTTATTTGAATAATATAGGTATTATACTCCATAACTTCAGCTGTTTAAACCTAAAAGAGGTGTGCAAGAATTTATATACATAATTATAATCATTTTGGGGGCTGGGTCGAGGTCAACCTTGACCAAAATGGTGAAAAGCAATGGTCACCAAAACTCTATCATAATTATAATATATACATATATTATAATATATGTATTATATATTGCTTTTTTGAAACTCTAATGGAACTGATTTGCATTTTCCCGTTGTGTTTCTCCGTTTCTCCATAGGGTTTAAGTGTAGTCATAATTATTATTATAATTATAAGCATTATTATTGTATTTATCGCTACATATAGTACTTCAATATTTAAATACTCACAATTTTTTATGTCCGTGACATATTTGATGTTTCAAAATTATACGAATTTTTTATATAAATTCAGCTTGAATGGAATATGTGATCGAAAGTTGTCAATTTATCGATTTATAACTGTTTTTATTTCTATTCTAACCTCAAATACACTTAATTTCATTTTATTCAAACTATACGAATATTATACAATGTAAATCCCAAATATCCTGCAATATTAATAGATTTTTCACCCATTATTTTCAATAACACATGATAAGTAATTGAAGCTTTCTAATAAAGTCAGCTTTAATGGCAAAAGTTATCGATAGTTGGCGATTTATCGACTCAAAGCTGCTTTAAATACTATTTCGAATTCCATTCAATGTGCACTTCCATTATTTTGATAGTAACTATACGTTGTGTATATATTTTTTACCTATGAACAGCTGAATAACCCGATACAGTTAAACTTGTCCCCCATAACGATCCCTTGGCAACCTTTCTTATAACAACGTTATCGAGATTCCTTGAAAACACATTTATTTTGAAAATACATTTTCAACGTAAGTAAATCTCACAGTCGATTATAATGATCATCATTTTAGTAATTCTTAGCGTTCGTTTCGGTTTCTGTTTTTTGTTTTCTTTTTTTTATAGTCTTTATTAGTTTTTCTGGTGTGCTCGCTTTCAATTGGATACTGTAGTTTATTTATAATTCGAATAGATTAATTAAATTACAAATGATATAGCAATGATTTAATTGTGTGGCGCAGAGAAGTTGTTACAAAAGCGTGCCGGCGCTCGCAGAAGTGGGCGGGGAGGCGGTAGAGGTTAAAGGTTAATAATGCTTACAAAAGTTCGCTCGGATTTTGGTTTAACAGATGTATCTTACACTGGTTTTGTGACTCTCGTTATTGTTTCTTTATCAAGCACGTTACAGATTCTATTTTCATGCACGTAAGTGTTGTTTCTTTAGTATCGAACGTCTTTTTAAAATTTTCGCTAAGCAAAAATGTAATTTATAAATAATCATAGACATGTTTAGATTACAAAGGTAAATCATAATTGATAATCTGTATTTCGTATTGTATATTTCTATATAAAAAATTATAATAAAAGAAATTAGGTTTTTTTTTATAATCACACCGAATAAACATTAAACATAAGCCTAATTATTGCCCGATATGGGGGGCAACAAATCAATTATATAGACACGAAATTCAACGACAAAAGAAGGTGATCAAGTTGGAAAGCGCATTATGCAAAATACTATGCGATTTCTCGCTGTGTATGCGGGTTGTAGTGTAGTGTTTCTCTCTCTCTCTGCGTGTGTGTGTGTGTATGTAATCTAGACTTACAGAATTCGTTGGCATCTACAAATTCGAGACTTTTAGGCACCTCCAACGTGTTTTCTATATCCTCTTTATCGTTTCCACACATGCAAACATATCATATAGAGCCAATGCAACAGTTTCCACTCTCAGAATCATTATCATACAACAATTAACACCCTATTCCAAATTAAAATATATATAGATATACAAATATGCAAATTAATATAGTTGTTCTGTGTTTGTGTGTGTGTGTGTGTCTGTCTGTGTGAATGCGAGAGTGCCTAAGTTTGTCTGTGTCTGTGTATGTGGGTGTGTGTGAAAATTAGTAGGCTATAAATCTAACGACTTTGGCTTTTCGAATGCTGAATTAACCACTGCAACGTTATGTCGATGTTATCCTTTTCCTTACACGAAATACTATAACAGCAGATTTCCCTGTCCTGTATGCTCGATAGATTCCTGTAAAAGGGTACAACAGTATTAAAATATATATAGAATTACATCAAGATGCTACGCACATTCGCTCAATGAGTCCGGTTTCATCGAGCGCTCCTGGAAGATCACGTTTATTGCCCAGGACGAGCACTGGAATGCCATTCAGCTGAGGTTTATCTAACAGTGAGTGCAGTTCATTGCGGGACGCCTCCAACTTATCCAAATCGGCGGCATCTACCATATAACTAGGGGAGGGAAAGGTATTGTATTTAGACAAGGTTGATAATTAATATCCCAGGGATACTTACACAATTGCATTGACGCCACGACAGTAGCGCTCCCACATGGATCGGAATCGAGGCTGGCCGCCAATGTCCCAGACCTTAATGGTAACATTGCCTTTGGTGATTTTGCGCATATTGAAACCAACTGTGGGTATCATATCCTCGGCAAACTGACCGGACTATTGGCAGAGAGATACAGAGAAATAGAAGTTAATTGGCTTCAGTTTATTATATCATTTATTTACTTGAAATGCAACTCACACTTCCCTATACAGCCCCTATCTATGACTCAAGAATATGTAAACCTGATGACAAAGAAACCCACAGTTATGATTTGTTTTAGGTTTTCAGTTTCAGAGCGTGGCTTATCAGTAAGTAAAACAAAATGCACAGACGGGGGAAGGGGCGTTTTGTTCTCGTCATTAAAGTTACTAATACAATATTAATTCTTATGAAATACTAACTAGAGTTATTTCAGCACAGTGGAACATATTAGTAGAACGGTGGGGGAAAAACAATGATAACCCACTGTATGACGTCGATACAAAGGCAAATCAATAGCAAAAAGGCAAAAGCGCTCGATTTGTCATCTGCTATCCCTGACCCTCCACACCCCTTCCTCCATCAGCCTATACACACAACCTTACTATCGCATTTAGTTTACAGTTCGTTTCGTTTGGATTGGTTTTTTTCCTCAGTTTCGATTGCATTGTCATAGCCTGCGGCGCGCTCTGCCCCCGCAAAACATGAACAGGCGCCGCCCCAAACATTCTCACTCACAAATTACATACAAATTGGCAAATACACATATATACTCACTGCAATAACATTGACAAACGTCGTTTTGCCGGAGAATTGCAATCCTACTAGGGTCAGTTCCATCTCCTCTTTCCAGAAGATGCTCTTGAACCAGTCTAGGATCCTGTTAATAAGCGCCAACATGTTTATTCTGTTTTGTTAATTATTTTTTCCCTTTGCAAATAAATGGCGTAGGCAGCACAGCACAGAGCAGTCAAGTTTAGAGCTGGAAACCAATCGATGTAAACTATCGATAAGACATATAATTGCACTCGCTGCCATTACCGATGTTTGTTTGCAGCAATCGATGTGTGTGTGCGATGCGTTCGCACATTTTTTAATTGTGATGCACAATTAAAGCAAATAAAAATACAAATTTGTATTTAATAATTAGCAATTAATTAACTGCGCTTAAATTTTCAATATTTAAATTTCAAACAAATTGTAACAGCAGACAGCTGTTATTTTACAGCTGGTAAAAGATGCACCCTGTGAATTTGTAGTGAATGGCAAACCTGGTTATCGGCCTGCCACCACAAACACAAATAACAAAATAACAAAACATGGTAAGTAAACGTTTGTTTCAAGTTTTGTTAACTATTTAATTAATTATCACAAAATTTCAGGCGAGAAATGCGGAAAAGGCAATGTAAGTATGGCAGCTGTTGAAAATAACTCAATTTCATTAATATATTACTCTCTCTGGGCAGGACAACGTTGGCGCGTTGGCGAGCCGCCAAGGAAGTCGAATCTGGTGATAAGGAACGGCGGCCTTACCTCGCCTCGGAGTGCCATGAGCTGCCCAAGTGCGAGAAGTTCCGCCTGGAGATTATAAGGGAAATATCCAAGAAAGTAGCACAAATTCAAAATGGTAAAGTAACTTTAAATTACTCCAATTCCCCCAATTAAACCGTTCTCTTTATTGCAGCCGGTCTGGGCGAATTTAGAATACGTGACCTCAACGATGAGATCAATAAGCTGCTGCGCGAGAAGCGTCACTGGGAGAATCAGATATCGTCCCTGGGCGGACCACATTATCGCCGCTACGGCCCCAAAATGTTCGACGCCGAGGGACGAGAAGTGCCGGGAAATCGAGGCTACAAATACTTTGGTGCTGCAAAGGATTTGCCCGGTGTGCGAGAGCTGTTCGAACAGGATCCACCGCCACCGCCCCGCAAGACACGTGCCGAGCTAATGAAAGATATAGATGCTGAGTACTATGGCTACCGCGATGACGAGGACGGCGTCCTCATTCCGCTGGAGGAAAAGATTGAACGTGCCGCCCTGCAGCAGGCAGTGCAGGAGTGGCGCGAGAAAATGGCACGTGATGGTCGCATTATACACGAAGACGATGACGAAGATGAAATCTATCCGCTCTCAGGACCCGCTCGCGAGGCAGCCGAGGACGCCAAAGCGCGTGCTGCGGAAAATGATCCGTTGGGTCTGCTGGCGCCACGTTTCACTGCCCATGTGCCTGTGCCAACACAACAGGATGTCCAGGAAGCTCTGCTGCGCAAGCGCAAAGCAGAATTATTACAAAAATACGCTGGCTCCGAGAACTGAACAAAAACTTTAATAATAAATGTTCTTAAATCTCAATACTTTGGTTATACCCTGTAACTGGAGGGTAGTTAAGTACATACTATTGTAAATCATAAATTCGAGCGCTTCAGTGCGTTTTCTTTTTGGTAAATGCTAAGTTTGTTGGTGCTTCAATGCACAATACACACATATCTTGTCAAGATTAGGAACTTCTAGTAGCGATCCCGACGGCCGCCGCCAAACCCTCCACCGCTTCGTCCACCTCCTCCACCACCATAACCTCCCCCTCCACCACCATAGCCTCGTCCACCACCTCCGCCACCAAAGCCTCGTCCTCCTCCACCTTCGGCAGCACGACGTGCCTTCATGGCCGCAAAACGTGTGGACATATCACGCAGCTGTTCTGGCACCTCCTGCTGTGCCTCTTCCAGAATATTAATCAGATCCTGCGCCATAGCCCAATCTTCGCGTGTAACATAGCTGATGGAGGTGCCCTTGCGTCCGGCTCTGCCAGTGCGACCCACACGGTGCACATATTCCTCGATATTGCGAGGAAAATCATAATTGATAACATGTCTAAGGAGAAGGAAAAGTTAATTATGAAATTGGGAACTGCAGAGAAATCTCTTTTCTACTCACGTAATATCCTCAATGTCGAGACCACGTGATGCCACATCGGTGGCAATGAGAATGCGTACAACGCCTGACTTTATATCGGCTATAGCCTGTTCACGATCCGATTGCTCTCGATTACCGTGAATGCTCTGCGTCATGAAGCCATCCAGGACCAGCTCACTCGACAGATCATCAGCGCGTGCCTTGCGTCCGCAGAATACAATTATTTTATCCGATTTTTTCATGTGCTTAACAAAAGATTTCAGTGTGCTAAACTTGTCCTGATCATTCTCGAGCAGCTCGATAACTTGCGTCACCGAGTGTGTGGCTGCCAAGTCCAACGAACCCACACACACCTGTATGGGATTCTTCATATAACTCTGTGCCAGACGACGGACACCAGGTGGCCATGTGGCTGAGGTCATAATAGTTTGCCTATCGGGACGTATATCCAGCAGTATCTTACGTATCTGTGGCTCGAAGCCCATGTCCAGCATGCGATCAGCCTCGTCCAGCACCAGATAAGTTATAGTCGACACATCTATAACTTTCGCCTGCACAAGATCATTGAGACGACCTGGCGTACATATGATAATCTCCGCACCACGTTCCACATCCGATATCTGCATTTTTCGATTTCCACCACCATAGACGCAGACACTAAAAGAGGAATCGAATATATATAATAAAATTATGTTTTATAAAGAAGTAAGAAAGCTATAACCACTACCCTAACTACATTTTTCTCTTATTTCGTGCAATAACAAGACATATTTCCAACAAATTGCAATTTCGTTGCTTAAAAATTCTTTCAGATTCAGGTGTTGATACCGAAGGACAAGGCTACAGACTTGACTTTTAAGGCTGATCACCCACTGCTACCTGTTGCACCTATTTTCGGTTAAAATACCCTTCGGTCCCATGGCTAGCGGGTATATCGATCCCCTCTATCGTACTCACGCTCTCATTTTGCGGAAGGAATACTTGTTGACCTCCATTTCGATTTGTAGAGCAAGTTCACGGGTGGGTGCCAGTACAAGGACATTGGCGCCACCACGTGTACCGCGGGGTGTGCCCTGATATTCCGTGTGTATCATGCCGGGCAGCAGAAAGGCCAAAGTCTTGCCTGTGCCCGTCTGGGCGATTCCAATCATATCATGTCCTTTCAGCAGAATGGGCCAAGCTTGCGATTGTATGGGCGATGGTTTTGTAAAACCTTGTTTTAGCACCTCTTCCAACAGATCCGGATAGTCCGCAAAACATTGTTCGAATTTCCAAACCGGATTCGGTATGGGGGGCAAGGGTTCGTCACCCTCCTTGTGCTCGAATACATGCGAAACACTGATGTTGTTGTTTTCTCTGCGAATACGATCGACTTGCTCTTGGGAGAGTTGGGCCACCTCCTCGGATTCCCTATAGAAGTCCTTAGTTAAGGGGGGACACTTGGCCCAACGTTCGGCCTGTGCTATTTCCTAAAAGAAAATCTAATTAGAATCTAGCGACAGAAATTAACTGAATTAACTTACGGATGCCTTGTACAGAGCCTGCCAATCGATAGTACCCGTTAGATCACCTTCAGGGGGAATTTCAGCTGGCGCAGCTGGCGCAAAATTAAAGCTGCTACTTCCACCACCTCCACCTTCTCCTCCATATGATGATGATCTGTTATCATCGAATCGAGTGCGCCGTTCGCTGGGTTCACTCTCAACTTGCTTGCGTAAATGGTTGCTGGCATTCCTAACATTCGTTTGATTCTCCCCCCAGACTTTGACAATCAGCTGGACCTTATCTACCTTGATCCGTACATTGTATTCGCTCTGAATACGTGATATATTCGAGCCTCCGCGTCCGATGATTCGGCCCACCATGTCCGTAGAGATGCTAATTGATTCACTGACCCCCGAAGAAGAATCATCGTCTCGATCATATTGCGCACGACGCTTGTTGCCATAGCTCTCCGATGTCGAGTCTTTGCTCCGATAACCGGTGCGACGCCCAAGCGCATAATAGTCGTCGCTGCGCTGCTGCTGCGTACTGCTATCGTATGAAGTGTGATAATATTTGGTTGGCGCCTCAACATAATTTGGATCGTCCCAATCCAATTCAGCCATATTGCGATGTCCAACTGTATTTTTTCCAGTCCAAAACACGCGCTTTGGCAATCCGATTCCAATTCGACCTAGCTGCGCAGTCAGCAATAAAACGGTAAATGCAAAAAGAGCGCCTCACAAAATGGCGACATTTGCCAGAACCGAAAACGCATGCGCGCGTAAATTTTAAAACGCTCTCTGCAATTTGATTAATTTTATCAATAATATTTTATATTGATTAATTATATTTACCTACTTATACGCTCACTACAAGATTAGCCAGGGCTGCATTGAAACAGTGCAATAACAGCGCGCGCACATAAAAGTGTTGCCAGACCAGAAGAAGACCAGAAGTTTGGCGACAAATTCAAATGAAGCCACTGTTTTTTTGTTGTTTCTCATTACTTAAAGTACCTTCAAACAGTGCTGGGTAATGGCAACACCCGCGAATAATTTGGCGGCACATTCAAATAAAAACTCAGTTTGTAGTTATTTTTGGTTACTTTTATGTGTTTTTTTGATGTTGTTTCTCTTTACTCTTAGCGCACATTGTTACACTTTTTGGGTGTTGAGCCTTAACTTAAATAAAGACTTAATGGCTAATACCAAATTAAACAAATTGCATTCAACTCTCGTTCGCTTTTCATATAAATAACTAAAACTAAAAAATAAAACACAAACACAAAACCAAACAAAGTTGAGGTTTAAAAACACATACATACATGGAGAATACATATACATAAACATAATAGGTTGCATAAGGTGTGTGTCTGGTGTGTGTGGGTTATTGAATTTAAAACTTAGAACAGTTTCGGTAATATACAGATAGTGTTTTTTATATCTCCCTCTCTCTTTTTTCAATTTGTATTTTGACTTGGGTTCGTTCTATGTGGCAAGTTATCAGAATTATTTCCAGTGCAGTTTTTGCAAAAATTTCATTTGAATATACGAGTAATTGCTGTTGTTGATGATTTTGTTTTTAATGTATAGTTAAGATTTTTTGGGCTTATGTCATACGACGAAATTATACTAAATTAAACATTACGAGGTGTTTAAACAATTTATAATAGCAGCACAAGACATTTGTATTATCATAGTAAAGTGTGGATACTTTTGGATTATAGTTTTATAGGGTTTTCTAATTTTGTTTTTGTTTTTTTTAGGGTTTTCTTTTCTTTTTGTTTTGTGGAGTCTCTTAAATACATTACAAAAGACATTAAAATTACAAATTAGACTAAATTATTCCATTTCTATGCTTCCCCCCATAAAATTTCTTATTGTTCTTCTTGTTGTAGTTGTAATTGTTGTTGTTGTTGTTTAGGTACAAAATATACACGCTCGATTGGTAGTGACATCCATAAGGCATATAACCTTATATATCCTGCTTCTTATTCTTCATCTTCTTTGTCTGTATATAAAAATACAAAATTTGCATCACTTAAATTTTAGTTTATTCACAGCTAAGGGGCGACGACGACAACGACGACGGCGACGCCTCCAACGGGCGAATCAATCACCCGATGTGGCCAACGCCAAATTGTTGTTATCGAGGGAAGATGCCGCCTCGCATGAGGGCGTCGGAGGCGCCTCCCCGTTGTTGTGTATGGATATGCAGGATACGGATTTTGGTATGTTTAGATTGAGCCTGAGCTTGGCGGGCGAGTTGCGCTTGAATAGCGTCAGCTGTGGTGTGGGTAACAGCAACGAGGGCGATGCTGGCGCAGGTGCAGGGGCAGCTGGATCCACATTGGCAGCAGCAGCGGAGGCAGCATAGCCCGCACTGCTGCAGAAGCCACTCGAACGGGACACAGAGTAGATGCCACTGCTGCTATTGGAGCACGGAGAGTCCAGTTCAGCCACAGACGATGATGATGGGACTCCAGCTGCTGCAGATGATGATGTGCAGGGTGTCTCATCTGGTGTTATCGGCGGGGAAGTGAGTCGCGATGAGCAATTGCTGCCCGCAAAGCTGCCAGCGCCGCTATCGACATCATCGTAATCATAGACATCCTCGTCCATGGCTTCGCTATCGGATTTGGATTTACTGTGTCCCCCCGATGCTGTGCAACGCGGCAGCAAGTGATGTTGACCCACTGATGCTGCTGCAGCAGCTGCCTCCTGCTCAGGTTGTTCTACAAGTTGACTAGTTGTTGTTGTTGTCGCGGTCGGGGATGCTACGGCTGCTGCAGCTGACGATGGCAGCGGCGAGAGTACGCCACTCTTGCAGAGACTCTGTTCCAACTCCAACAGTTGCCCCATAAAGTTCAGATTGGGCGATATGATGGGCCGGGCCACTTTCACCAGCTTGTACGCCTCCGGCAGCGACAGCGACTTGTAGCGCATCGCGTAGGCAATGGCGATGGTGGCGCTGCGCGAGATGCCCGCATGACAGTGCAACAAGACGCGGGAACCAGTTTTGCGTGCATCCTCTGCAAGAGAAGAGAAAGAGAGAGATATTTTAGAGTTATCGTTATCGTATATCGCACTATACTTTCTCTGATAAGACAAACTAGAGAAAAAAGAGGACAAGACATTTTAAAGTTATCGTTTATCACTCTAACCTAGCTCTCTCTATGATAAAATAAACTAGAGACACAGAAAGAAATACATTTTAGAGCAATCGTTATCGTTTATCGCACTAGCAGTCTATCTCCCTCTGATAAGACAAACTACGCTGACGTCGTTACGCGCAATGATTTGCATAAACAAATGCCAATTAGATTCACACACTTACAGACATGCAAGCACACACACACACACACACACACAATCACACTCACATGCAAATGGAAAGAATTGAAATTCAACAGCAACTTGAAAATTGATCGACAACGCAAAATGATTTGCTCTGCCCGTTGCTCTGCGCCGTCTGTCTGTCAACCTACGCGATGCGTCTTTCTTATTTGCTCTCTCTCTCTCTTTTACACACACACACACACACACACACTGTCGAAGATAGAAACTTTTGAGCTTTGATGATGTTGTTTCTGCCTGCTGCTGATATTGGCAGGCGCTCTCACTCTCCCTCTCTCTCTCAGCTGTCGATAATGTTGCAATCGTATTGGTGAGAGAGCACTGCTTGTATATGCATGTGTGTGTCTGTGTAAGTGTTTGAATTTGCTGTGCAATGAATGGATGAGTCATGCTGCCGTCGACGTCGTCGCTGCTTTTTATTGACAAACACACAGCGCGCTTGAGAATATTTATACCCACGGGCAGCAGGCGCACACACACATGCACATTAACTCATAATTTACGTTGTTATTTTTGGGCAAAGATAAGCAGCAGCAGAGACAGGGGTAGAGGAGGAGACAGCATGCGCAACTCTCTCTCTCTGCCTGATGGTGAACTGCCCTTCGCAGCTGCTAATCAATGATTACTCATACACGGGCCATTAATATGTGTTCGTGTGTGTGTGTGTGTTTGTGTGCATGTGTATGCAATTGCAGTGTATGCAATATCAAACAAGTCAACACTTGTCTTGATTTCCAAACACAGCTGATAACCAACGCTCAACGCAGTCCGACGCATTCAATCAGAATCAGAATTAGTCATCCGTCGCCTGACTGGCGCTTGACGTTGCCTCCTCCTCCGTCTTCATTGCATGACCACCACCTCATGGCCTGCCCTGCCCTGCCCTGGGCCATTCTGGAATCATCTGCTATGTATTTACATTGCACTCGGCCCCCAAAAACGTGCAACAGCAACAACAATTATTGTCGAGGTTCGCGCTGTTATCAGTGATAAGAGAACGACGCGCGTTGCCTACGCGCGTAAATCTAAAGGAAATTTCGAGTGGTTTGCGCAGGCAATTTATCATAATACAACATACACACAAATACAAACATACACATAGAGTGAGAGACACACTTTATCAATGAATGGGTGCAAAAGTGGTCGCACTGATAAGACAGAACTGTTGCCAGTGTTGTACAGTACAGTAAAACTACTTTGCAACACACTCAGCTAAGTCTTAATTCGACTAGGCGCCAGTCTACTAAAGCTGGAAGTTAAATCGATACTCAAAACGATTAATCGATGATTGAATTTTTTTTAGATGCATCGATTAAATTATAAACAATTTTTTAAAACGAAAATTTGGCACAAGTGTAAACGTACTACTCTCAAATTAGTAATAATGCTTAGCGGTATAGCTAAGATATAAATTTGGTGGTATAAAATCGTTTTTTTAGGTTTCTTGCATGAATTAAAAAAATCGATTAACTGAACATCGCTTCATTTCCACAGTCTATTCCATTTCTACAATCTATCAAAAACAGGCTTCACTTTGCCACTAATTTCATCAGTTTTCGAGTGTCGTCGAAGCAATGAAGCAAAATCAAAATCAATTTAGTTATCGCACCCGGGTATTAATCGATAATGATGATAAGCACAACCACAGGATGACTGTGCAAATAACAATGATATTGCATTTAGGAAAAACCATAGTAATATACTCTATATATTATAAGTCAAGAGGGGAAAGGAGTATGACAGATTACTTTTAATCGATGATGAAGTCTGCGCCTATTCTAGGCACGCTCTCATCAGAGATTTGTTTGTGTGCGAGAGCGGAAAGAACGTGCCACGGCAGACAACTGGTCACCGTGTGGGGCTCTGTGGGGCTGGGACTGCTCATGGTGCTCATAAATCCTGGCTAGTTAATGACCCCGTCGCTCAGACAGTTAAAAAAGCGCATAAAACGCGCCATAAACGCCCGTCCGTACGTCCATCGCACATGTGACTCACTGTGCGGGGAGCACAGACAGACAGTGGGCCACGGCTATTAGGCCTTCCCCCTGGCCCCAGGCTAGAAATTCACGTATTCACGAAAAGAAGAACGGAAGAAAACTAGCAAAGCCACTTAACATAGTCAGTCCTCTCTTGCTCTTGCTCACACTCTCCCTCTCTCTCTCTCTCTGTCTCTGTCTTTCTATCTCGCTACGACTAAATTTAGTGAGATCATTCGAAGTCAGAAGTCCGTTTTGGTAGCTTGATTCACCGATTCCGCTTAACAAATAATCCCAAAACCAATCAAAATGATTGCTGCGTATAAATCTGAACTGTATTACGAGCACGGGGCACACATATAGAGTCATAAATGCGGATTATTATATCATACTGTAAATGTGGCGTAATGTCAACAATTGCTCATGTAATTATCTGAGAATGACTGACTCTGATGCATACGTGTATAAATAAACAAGCAGGCAAAGAACGGCTGTGTTTGTCTTAAGCCGGCTTAAGAATCCCAGTTGGTAGTTATAATCAGTCAGAACTACTAAAGGATCTGTGGTTTTTTAATTGGAAAAACTTTAGTTTTCGTATAAATCAATGAATATTTTTATATATTCTTTGATGAATAACACCAAGAACAAGCTAAGAACAGCTCAGTTCATTGGATTGTCAAGAAAAATCTTTAGTATACATTAAAAATGAATCATTTTCTATATTTCCATTCCTTTATGAATGAACATAAGCATTCCTGTACTACTATCATATATATAACACTTCTAGTATGTGTGCTAACTGACTTAAAATCCCATTAAGTCTTAAGACCTAAGTGTAAAATGAATGATATGTGAGTTATCTAAAAACCCACATTAGGTAAGCCTCAAATATTTGAAAAACAGTAGATTATATAAAGTACAATGAATGTATCATATTTCTTTTTAGTTAACTTTAAATATTTACTACAACATTCAGGGTAAACAGCGTATAGAGCTTCTGGGAAATCATCTCTCTTGGTACTGCAGAGATTTGTCAACTTTTGCGCAATGTTTTTACAATTAAAAATCGTAGAATACTATACTACCATCTATACTGTACTGCAACTAGAAGTTTACTATATATTCTATATTCTTCTAAGAGCTAATCTATTTTCGTTTCTGGCCTCCCCCAGCGTTCCCATTTGGATATCTTTATAGGAAGTATGTGTTGTTGTCATTCTTTATAGCGAATCTCTCTGTAAGATTAGAGAACAGTCACTCTTCGCCGGAAAGGGAAAGGGGGCGAACGGAGTCGGGGTTTCTTTTATCTGGAAACGTGTTTAGGTGGTAATTGCTGTTTTGTCAAGCCGATACGCTGACAATATGCATACGCTCTCGTATCGCATCGTATCGTATCGTATCGTTCTCTACGTATCGTGTGGCGATATGTGTTAATGCATGTGCTACCGTACCGTACCGGGGGGGATTACTAATCCATCAATTACGGTGAGCAGCGACACTTCATTTATGACTAAACGTTGCCGCATACCCCGCATAGAGAGCATAGTCTAGCGATGAGTGTGTGGTAAGTGACGAGTCGCGACGCGTCGTGTCTATTAAAGCCTAGTTCCCGTACACCCTAGACCCTGTACCCCCTACCCTTCCCTTCACTTGTAGGGCTGTCGTCGACGTCGTCGTCGTCGCCGTTGTCGTGACTCCATTTCGGGGCGTCGTCGTTGTCGACAATTTGACGATATGCGCGATGCGTAATGCCAACTTTGGGTAGCCCGGTACTGTTGTCCCGCTTGCCACTGACACCGCCACCGCCACCGCCCGATGATGATTAAGTGCAACAGCAGCTGGCGTCGTTGCTGTCGCCTTCTTTTGTGCGTTATTTGGCCTCGGGGTGCGTCATTGTCGCAGAACTGGGCCAACAGACGCAGCAGAAGTGCCTCAGCCTCTGCCTCAGGCTCTCTATGTGGCATGACAAGATGATGATGTTCTTGGTGTTCTCATTTCGATTTCATTCTCACTTTTGCGCCAAGGGTCAAACTGATTGTACCTTCTCTCTCCTGCTGCTGCCTGTGAGTCATGGCCAGAAACCGGACAAGGCAATACGATATCGTCTCATGTGCGATATGCTAAGGGGTGTACGTGTGTTTGTATGTGTGTCTGTGTGAGGCAACAAGTAGTTTTTGTTTGTTTTAAAATATTTAATTACTTTCGAGTTTCGTGCGTTGTTTGTTTATCAAAGGGGAAGCGGGGTTGGGGGTTGCAGCCGGACTGGCGCTTACTCAGAGCTTGATCCGATCACAGTCTGATCTCGACCTGGCGGCAGCAGGTGCTTCTCAGGATCCATGATTCATTCCATGGTCGATGGATGTGACTTGACCTTCAACTTGGCAACTTGGCGAGTCATACGGAAACACAAAGCGAGCGAGACTCCTCAAGATCGCTTTGATGTTGCCTTCAACCCGGCAACAACTACGACAACAACAACAGCAACAACAAAGAGAGGGGCTTGTGTTGTCGTATTACTAACCGGGCAGTAGGGGGATAGGGGACTGGGGGCAACTCGTGCTGGTTGTGATTCATAAAGACGCGAAAAGTTTTCATAAACAAAAAACATTTTTTTTTTCTTTTTTTGCTGAGAATTGCGCGGGCATCAGAGCTCCAGTGCGGGGCGGGGGCGTGGACAAGTATACTACACGTGGGAGGAGCGTGTGTGTGAGTGTGTGACTGTGTGTTTGGGATTCCTTGTAATAACATTAATAACGAGAGAAATACAACAATGTATGATGAAGTGTTTTCAAAAATACAATTTCCCCTCTCTCTCTGTCTGCCTCTCTCTCTCTGTCTGCCTCGCTCTCTCTCGCACTCTCTTGCCATTTCTCGTGCGCCCGGCACAAAATTTCAAAATTCCTGCACACTCAAGATTTCATGTTATTGTTGTTGTTGTCGCTTATTTTTTTTTTTTTGCATCTTATAAATAGCACGCTGACGAATATTGAAATTATGTGCACGGGGCCAACAAAAATGTCGCCTCGAGCGGCCTCGTCTCTTCGGGTTAGTCACCAGAAAACCAACGTCGGGACTGCCACTGAGATTGAGGGCCCTGACTATAAGGATTACTCTGACCTGCTTGCAGCAAAACTCCCTTAGTTCTCTTCCTAGATTGAGGGACTTGTCTACAAGGATTACGCTGGTATTGGATTAAGTAAACTTCTAGTAGTTCTCTCCCCAGATTAAGGGACTTGTCTACAAGGATTAATCCTGCCTGGGTACATGTTAAGTTAGCTAGTTCTCTCACAAGTTTTATCTAATCATTAACGGTCCTCAGACTTGTCTGATAAAACTTCGTATAGAATAAAAATAATACGAAGTATGATTGAGAAACTTGCGCTGCTTTCAGTGTACATTTGTGTGTCTGCATAGGTGTGTGTGTATGTACATACATACATATTTATAAGTGTATGCGTGTTTGTACTATTATCAAATAGAGATACCATAAGGTAGAACCTTGTTGGGGCTCCATTCCGCGCGTTTGCTTAGCTGTGCGTCAACGTCAAAAGAGGCCTCTGTTCAGATAGTAAGTTGATAAGTTAACTGCACAAATATCATATATGCTACACACATACTCGGTATATATTTATATAGTCTAGGTACACATACATATGTATGTATGTACATAGTTATGTACAAAATGTACCTGAGGTACAGTCCTAATCAGACAGGGTGGCGTTAATAATTTTCTGAAATTGATCGTGGGCTGCCTCATTGTGCCACTTATCGATTTGAACAATCGAGCTTAGTTGCTTCTCTTTGATTGCTTTCTAGGCCAAGTGGCAACGCTCGTTTACCTATTTATGTTACTCTCCTCGGGTCATTGTTAATGACAGTCCATGAGTGACTGAGTGAGTGTGCGAGTGAGTGAGACGGAAGCATAATGAGCAACACGACAATTCACTCGCCACAGCTCTCGACTAATGAGCTTTCAAAGCTACACTTATAGCGGTGCTTGCTCCCTTTCAATGCACACACACACACACACACACACGCACACAAACATAGACAGAAGCAATGTGCGCTGTTTATGATGAATGAAACGCAGCAACAATGAGAAATCATAAGTAGACAGACAACGAGACAGAGAGACAGACAGACAATCATAAAAGTAATAATAATAAGCATAAGGTGACGACGGAGAGCCGCAAAACGAAGAAGAAAAAAACGAATGCGCAAAAGGCAAATGAAGGAGGGTGGGGAACAGTCAGAGAGAGAGGGAGAGAGAGGAACAATTCTGTGGGCAGCAGCAGGCGAACAGTGAGGCGAAAATCATGACTCATAGTTGCCGTTGCCGTCGTGTTGTTTGTTGTTGTTGTTGTTTTTTTTTTCTTCTTTTATTTCGTGCCTGAGTACTAATGTGTTTTGGCAGCACTGGCAGGCTGAGCGAACGAATGAGTGACTGGCTGAGAGTGGGAGAGAGGCAGAGCAAGTACAAAAATAAAATACATGGCCAACAGGACTGGAGAGAGGGCAATGAGTGGGCGTGTGTGTGTGTGTGTACATTGCTCTCTTCCTGCATCAGCAAAAATTATGGAAGATGATCGAGCCAAAAATGGCTACAGCTGCGCTGTCTCTATCTCTCTCGGCCTCCCTCTCTCTCTCTGTCTGGCAAACAGCTGTTGCTGCACACACGCACCTGACAGCAGCAGCAGCAGCAGCGATGGCCGTGTGACGTCAACGTCGTCATTGTCGAGGCCACGCACAAGGATAATACGCTAGCTAGGCAGCGCTGCCGGCGTCGCAGTCAACGATGAGTCATAAACAGGAACTAAATGCGACGGGCGCAAAAACAATTTACGGCTACGGCGTCGTCGTCCTGAACGCTGAATGTAAAAATAAAACATATGCCAAGAGCAGCAGCAGCGACGGCGGCAGCGCAGTGGCGCAGCTGGCGGGGGTGAAGTGCCGCAAATAGCAACAATAAGACGAGAAAATCGATGCGGATGGTTGAATTCAACAAGGAGTGTGCCTCAGTGTGCGTGCTTGTGTGTGTGTGTGTGTTCCACATTGCTTTGTGACCGATGCGATGAGTCATGCGACTGACTGACTACAGTGGTGGCCAAAAAAAATGTACACAAGGCGCACATTGCGTACGTGACGCAAGCAAAGGCAATTTTTGTGTGTTTTGTTTTCTTTTACCCTTATCAGAAAGGACGTTTGCGGTCGACGTCGCTGCTAATTTGCATACGAAAAATTTCCACGAGTCTCTGTGTGTGTGTGTGTAAAAGTGGAACTATGCGTGCCTATTATGTAAAGAGAGTGAGAGAAAGAGAGCGAGGGAGCAAACAAAACCAAAACACACAGGAGCAGCAAAGCCGCAAAGTCGAACTCGAGGTGGAAGTGGAGGCCGAAGCAGCGACAAACAATGACGATGGCGATGGCGACGATGTCGTCGTCGTCGTCGTCGTTGCTGTCGCAGCCGCCATGCTGTCTGCCAACGCTAACACGCAACAGCAACAACACCAGCTACAGAAGCAGCAAATGACGTTGCCGACAACGAATGCCGTGGAAAGTGTAGGAGCCGAGCAGGGCAGGCGCTCAGAGGAAGCGACACTCGCAAGGAGCGAGAGACAGAAAGAGAAAGAGAGAGGAAGACAGAGTGAGAGCTAGTGTGTGTGGGCAGCTTTGTCGGCCCTATCAAAGTTTAGTTCCGTTCAGACTAATTACGTGCATGAATACCCTGAAATCGCAGGCTGTGAATAAGGAATATTTTGATAACTATGTATATATGACACTATATATACATATGTATGTATATGTATGTATGTATCTGTATAATGATATTATTTCAGTATGATTTCAAAAAGAAATTAATGCCTGGCAAATTTATACAGTATCATATTTTTATGAGTCTAATCTAAATTATTTATATGTATATATCTGTATAATGATATTATTTCAGTATGATCTCAATATGAATTTAATTCTGGAAATATTTATAAGTCTGATCTAAAGTATTTATCGTATATCATTATGATATTATTTCAGTATGATTTCAAAATTAAATTAATGCTTGGAAATTTTAACCAATTTCATATAATTCCTACTGTATTTATGATAAGTCTGATCTAAATTATTTATCAAATCTCAAAAATATCATGTTTATTAAATGATTTATTTAATTCAAATGGAATAAACCTTGATAGTTATCGCCTAATCCAGAGATAATAAAGTATAAAACTAATAAATATTTATAGCTTCTTATTTGGTTATGATAGAAGTGAAAATGATTAAATTACTACTACTATTATTGTTATTAAAACTCATCTAATGCACCAAATTCTTTCATAGTTTCTATGAAAACTCAAATAAATAATGTTCACTTATTGATTTATTTAAATAAATACTATTAATTACTGTTTAAATATAAATAAAATCTCAATTTTGCTATATTCTTTAGTCTATGAAATGTTGAAGAACAAAATATTGACACTACTTTGTACTTTTCAGCTCAGCTAAGCCCAATGAGCAAAAATAACATAAAAACAACAATAAGAATAATAATATTAATGGAGAAACAACAAACGCTAAGCTCGTGCGCACACGTGCCGTGACAAAACTGGTAATACAACAAAAATAATAAAAAAAGAAGACCGAAATAAACAAAAGCGAAATAAAATAAAATAAATTTAAATGATATATGTATAAAAACGTAGAAACAACTTTTGTGCCACGAGAGAAAATGGAAAAATTTGCTATTGACGTCAGCAGAATATTCCACGGCTATACAGATATATTATACTATATCATTGTATTAGTGTGTGACTGTGTCTGGGGGCGCGCACGAGTGTCCATGTGTGTGTGTGTGTGTGTATCAACATACGTATTACACTTAAAATTAACTAAATATACGAGTTTCTTTGAATATGCCTTGAAAATCTATAAAGAAACCGCTTGCGCAGCGAAAAAAACGACAAACAAAGCTAAACCAAGAACAAAAAAAATCGGCCAATAACAAATTTTCCCCGAGACTGAACCGTTATGCAAAGAAGAAAATGTCCCCCGCTCGCCCATACCCCTCTACAGGCATCCAATAGCAAGTCACGTTTCAGTTTAGTTATGAATGGCGCGACGCACAGAGAAAGGTTTCGATAAATCGATAAATTGTATCGTTATTTGTAACTTACCAATGAAATCGAATGCCTCCTGAAAATATTGTTTTATATTCTGATGGGGTGTATCGCTGGCAGGTATTTGCATATACTTCAGGCCCTGCAGATGACCTTCACTGGGACTTTGGCAGGTAACATTGAGGACACAATTGGCGCCCACGCTGCTGGGATCGTTCGCATCGCGTCCATTGCCCAGTAGCAGATGTGGAAATACTGGAGAAGCAGGATGTGTTTCGATATCTGGAATGGAATATAAACGAATTTTTATTATAGTTGGATTTCATTTTGTGGGCACAGGGAGGGGGAGGGGAAATTGTAGAATCTAAACATTACGCAGTTCCATTTTGAAATGAAATGAAATGAGGCTGGGCCGCAGATCTCGCACGATCTATCTCCCTATCTCTCTCTCTCTCCCTATCTCACTCTAGCTTGCTCTTTCTCTAGTTATCTATCTATCTAGTTGTTTCTTTTGGGGTTCGCTGTGTCTGCCAATTGCGATGTCATGCAACAAAAGAGCCTCATTGCCCCAAATGATGATGATCATCATCATCAGCTCTCTGTATGTATGTCTGTCTGTCTGTGTGTGTGTATCTATTGTCTGTTTACAACAGCGTCTAAATTTTCTACAACAAATTTTTTGTTGTTGTTGTTTACTTTGTTGTTGTTGTTGCTGCGCCTTCGTTTCGTTGTTGCATGACTCATGCCAGCAATCGCACAATTTAGTTTCTATTTGTGTGTGTGTGTGTGTGTATGTGTGTGTCTGTGGGCGGCTGCGGGCTAAGCAGGGTGGGCTAGGTGGGTGGGTCGGCAGTCTGCCGTGCCACATAGTAGTGGGGGGAGGTAAATTACTGCCCCTGCCTCTGGCTCTGCTGCTGCCCCTTTGTGGTGGTTTGCCCATCTCAATCTGCGTCGTTTACCATGAGTTCGTAGCACTCTCAATGAGGCGCACAATCAATTCAGTTTATACAGCTCTGTAGCACCCCACTCCCCCATCGTCATCCGCCCCCTCGACCCACGTTTATGGTTAGTTTGCAACTGTTTCCAATTCATCGATTATTTCTGTCGCTTGCGTGTTAATTGATAGCCAAGGCGAAACAACAAGGCTCATGTTTTGGGCCTATAAGTACAACTGTGCATGTGTGTGAGAGTGGGAGACAGAGAGAGCATATGCTAGTCGGTGTGTGTGTGTGTGTGTGTGTGTTGTGCATGTGGGTCACAGTGCGGCACGGAAATCAATTGCATTAGTCATAGACTATTGGGGTAAGACCATCTATACACATACACACACAGAGACACAGAGAACACACACACCCTGTAGTACAGTACAAAGGTATATGATGATAATAAACATACTTATATTGTGTCATGCGAGGGCACTATGAGTATTAGGTAAATGCAATTAAATCACAGTTGGAAACAATATGCTCAAATATTTGCGCAATGACTCAAAGGCGATAGACTGATAGACAGAGAGAGAGAGAAAGAGATAGAGACGTAAACAGGAATTCATAATGCACAACAACAACAAGCACGAAAAGTGACAGTGTACGTCAAAACAAGCAGGAAGAAGGCGCTAAAGCAGGAAAAGTACTCAAGAGAGAGAGAGAGTGGAAGAGCGAGAGGTGGGGAGGGAGAGCAAAAGTCTCAACGCGTTGTCATAAAAACAGCGCGCGACATTGAAAGCTATTTGCATCATTGTGCGATCACATGCCTGGCAAGTGAGCAAAAGCAACAGAAACAGGAACAACAACAACAGGCACAGCAACAACAGCAACAGCATCAAACGGTAATCTTCCAATAATATTTGGAGTTGCACTCAAAGGGCTACCACTCTTGCACTCAAAAATCTGCAGCGAAGTTAAATGAGCACGAATTCACCTCATCACGAAAGTTCGACATTGAAATTTTTCGCTGTACTCTTTGCTTTCTCGTTGTTAAATGAAATTATTATTATTATTATTGTTATTGTTGTTGTGCATGTTTTGTTGCTTGTTGATTTCATAACGTGTGCGCAGAAAAAAAAAATATATAAAACACAATGAGAACGAGCGCAGCAGCAATATCATGTTTATCTCACAGCACGTGCTAAAACAAAAACAACATTGTTTATAATGTTAAAGCAAAGCTTTCAGGGCGATAGTGAGAGAGGTGCGTAGAGAGAGGGGGGCGAAAGTTAGATGAGAGTGAGAGAGGAGGAGGAAATGAAATGCATTCGAAAGCACAAACAGCGGACATGCAAATATGCAAGAGACGGAGACAACAACAGATTTGACAGCTGATAGATGTGCAAGGTGAAATATCACTCAATATGTGTGTATGTGTGTGAGTGTGTGTACTGCTGTTAATCAGCTGATCAAGTTATTTAGTTATGTAGATATTGAATCTGGATTAAGATTATGCGACTTACCGTAGACCGCCGGACTCGAGCAGCTGCGCATGAGCGGCGGCGTTCGGCCGCCATTGCTGCTGCCAGCGTTCATTGCTGCTGCCGTTGACGATGACTCGTCACATGCCAGATTCTCCCTAGAACGTTTGTTGTTGGGATAGTCCTTGTGATTAGCTGCAATGATAATGATAGATAGAATGTTAGATAGATGATCGATAACCATAGATCTAATGCGATTATTTGCGGTTCAATGACGTAACCTAAAAACTTGTCGCGCCGACTCAAATAAAAAATCTCTCAAAAAAAAATATACCGAACCGCAAAAATTCGCCTTCGCCGTTGTCGCCGTCGCTGCTGCTGTTTGACAAACTGACGTAAGACATTTATTTCGGCACGCAGCTTGATTAGCGCAAAAGGCGAGGAAGGCGGCGAAGTCGGTGAGGCGAAATCGAAACCAAAGCAAAGCAAAGCTTTATGAGAAAAAGGGCAAATGAGCTTATCAACGTATTGTTTGTGTAAGTTGCGCATGTGTGTGCGTGTATGTGTATGTATGAGAAGGGAAACCTTATCAGCTGCAGCGCATAAATGCTTTTTATGCTGTGCTGAGCAAAACAACAAGCAACAATTTGTATAGAATTTTATTTTCTGTTATCAGCGAAACGACCTCAAAGGCTCAAAAGCCAAAAACCAACAAAACTTTTCACTCGACGCAGGCAGGAAACGTTGTGCTGATTGTTGTTGTTGCGGTTACTGTTGTTGTTGTTGCTAGTATTGCTCTGGCCAACAGAAACAAGTCAAATCGCATGCCAATGCACTGCAACACACACACACACAGGCACACGTGTGTGTACTCCAACTTTTCAAGTTGTTGCTTTTATTGTTGCTGTTGTTATTGTTGTTGTTGTGCCGACGAATTCGTACTCGAAAGGTCGTTTCAAAGCGGGTTTCGTTGCCAGCGTTGCCACTGCGCTGCATAAACCTGCTTTGCTTTACATTTTTTGTTGTTGTTTCTTTTTGTTGTACTTCTCAAGCAGCCAAGCCAGAAAAAAAAGAAGCTTTTTTTCGTTTGCTTTTATTTCTGAAAGACACGCGAATGTGAGTCACGTATGAAGTAAGTAGAAACCAAGCGACGACTCTGCCTCTCTCCCTCTTGCTCTCTTGAGCCAGGGCGACGAAGAGAGCAGCACAGCGGTGAGGCGAAGAGCGCAGGGCAGCCAGGCAGAGGCAGAGGCGAACACCGCGCACACGGCAGACAAACAGAGACAATCGACGTCGTCGTCGTCGCTGCTGCTGCTTACGTGTGTTGCCTCCCCCGTTCCTCGCAACCCTACCCTCGCTTTCCCCTCTGCTGCCTAGAAGCGGATGCGCTTGAGCGCGCAAAGTTTATAAAGTAAACAGCGCAAGGCATTCCAAAAAACGTAAATTACTTATGAGTAATTTTTGCATTAATCTTACAATGAATATCTCTTATTTTATAGTAGTGATGTTTTTGCTGTTACTTACCACCAATTCGATTATTGTTGTTGTTATTGTTGTTATTTTGGATTGGCATAAATAACAGAAGACACGGCGCTTCTCTCTTTATCCGCATTTTCATTTCACTTTTATGACTCACACTGTTGCTGTCTCCGTCTTGCGCACAGCAATTGTGTGTTGTTGACGTTGCCGTATTGTTGCTGTGCTCGTTGTTGTTGTTGCTGTTGCTCGATTCACACATACACATACAGAGGCATGCACGCGCACAACACACAAACACTCACACAAACACGCACAGGCACACACAGACACAGTCAAACACTTGACAAGAGAATTGTTTAATAAATTTAATATATTTATGCTGCCTATTTGGCTATATAATCTCTTTTGTATTCCCTCGAATGTATCTCCGTATGTATGTAGGTATGTGTATACAGTTTTGTATTTGTATTGTATTGGTTTATTAGATAATCCCTGCGCTTTTATTGTAACACTTGTTGAGCGGCGACCGCGAGCACTTCCCGTACGTAGTTGTTGTAACGCTATATTCACTTGTTGTTGTTGCTGTGTAACTTTTAACACGCGCACATTTATTTAATTATTGTTATATTCTCTTCGGTTATATTTCTACTTTAAGTGACAACGACTTGATGTTGTTGGTATCCTAAAACTTCTTAAAATATTCTTTGTTTTCTTAACACGTAGTTACTAGTAGTAGTTACTGACATCCCATGCTAGTCTGCAAGTTTGTCTCTCGATTTTATTTACTACTATTATTCTTCAATTCAATATTGTCACTCTTCTTTTTTCCACTCGAACGCACAATTCAATTTTGATGCGTCCGTTCCCAATGAAAGTCTCTCGCGTTATGACAACAAAACGAGGCGAACAGCGAACAGTATAAGAAACGAATGCTAGCGAACGAGCGCACACGAAACATTTACGAAGTGCGCACGAATACGAACTCGGGCACACACACACACACACACGCAAAAATGATACGCGCAGGGCGGATGATGCACTCACTGCTGCAATTGAGAGAAATAGACAAGAGAGAGAAAGAGAGCAGAAGAGGCCACAACATCTGTTCAAAATACCAAATAACTTTGGTATTTTATTGCAGCAGCCCTGAAATTAAAAAGAATTTGATTGCAGCTATTAATCCAATACAAATAAAATATGTATTAATTATTTAATATTCGTTCTAAAATAGTTATATGTGAAAATTAAGACAACTGTTCACTGCATTTACTTATAAACCAAGAAAACAACTGCTACATCGGTTTTTGTCATTTTTTAGTACATATTTGAAAAACATGTTTACGACTCAGCGGGAAGTTGTAGTATCAGAAATTTACGCCATAGTAGAGCTGCAAAAACATCGATGGTCGAACCATCGATGGTTAAATTTTCGATGGTTTAAACCATCGATGGTTAAATTTTCGATGGTTTAAACCATCGATGGTGCGATATATCGATGGTAAATTTTTTAAAGTGGTTAAATAAATACAAAAGCTAAATTAAAAACAAAAATATGCGTTTGCAAGGGGGCTATGCAGATGAGGGTGCAGCTTTACCATCTGAAATGCAATATAATTATTACAAAATAAGGCTACAACTGCGATTGCGGAGACTTACTTTGCAAAAACTTGTCCATACTGTTTAGAAGCCGCCAAAAAAGTAAACCATCGATAATGAAAAAAACCATCGATGGTTTCAAAAATTCTAAACCATCGATAATATCGATGGTACCATCGATGGTTTTGCAGCTCTACGCCATAGGGCGTTTAAACTAATTGCATGAAACAAAAAGTAATAATATACATATATATTAATCCATACAAAAACCCGTTTTATTTAACTAATTTTGATAATTTGCATAATGTGATAAATTAATCGACAAATTTGTGAGGCGTCGGTGGCTGCCAACCGCCAAATGCGCGTTCCAGCTCCACTGCCAGACGCAAACAAAGACGATCCTGATTGGGCGCCGCAATCACAGAGAAACCAATGGGTAATCCCCTTTTATTGACGCCCATGGGCACATGGGTGACAGGCAGTCCGAGCACGTTGAATATAAGCGTATAATCTACGCCCCACAACTGCAATGCGGTCCACGGGGGGCTGAAGGCGGCCGTGTGAGCTGTGGGAAAGAGCAGCACGCCCGATTTGCCCAGCAGGTGCTAAAGAGAAAGAGGGAGTGGGAGGGGGAGAGTGGGAGTTTGGATTAGGTAACTTGATCTGGTGATCTCTTTACTTACACTTATTTCCTTAGCCAGTCGCTGCCCCTCTCGCCTATAGTGCTGCACCTGCTCGGCGCCCATGAAGGCGTTCGTGCGACGCATGAGATCAAAGATCAGCGCGTCTCGCGTATACTGCGATTGGCCATAGCCGGAGAAGGTGCGCAACAATTGACCCAAGGTGCTCCACACATTACCCTCGGGTAATATATACTGCATTTGCTTCAGTCGTGCAATGCCAGCCATGGCAATTTCCAGGGAATCCCGGAAACCAGACAAATCCGCATGCTGCACAGTCAATCCGGAGGATTTGAGTTGCCCCACAGCCCGTCGTATGGCGGTCTTCATGTCACAGTCCACGGTATGATGCATACAACCATTGAGCCCTGGGAAACCGTAGGCAAAGTGCACCTTGATTTGATTGAGTTGCACAGGTTCATCCAGACGGAGTCGCGTTGCCTGCTCCGGTCCGACCATCACCTCGAGCAGCTGTGACAGATCTGTGGCAAAACGTGTCATGGGTCCTAGGACCAGGAACTGTTGGAACTCCTCATCCTCTGTATCGCTGGGAAAGTGACCCTCCACAGAGATGATGCCCCCCGTGGGTTTATGCCCAAAGATGCCACAAAAGAGACTGGGTATCCTAATAGAGCCACCTATGTCCGAGCCAAGGCCAAAGAGCGAAGCCCCGGCGCCATTGAGGGCACCTTCTCCGCCAGAACTGCCACCTGGAGTGCACTGCAAATCGTAGGGATTCATGCTGCGACCATTCAGCAGTGTGTTTGTATCGATGGAATAACAATATTCCGGCGTAGTGGACACTAGCAGCGGTATAGCGCCAGCGGAACGGATGCGTGCCACCACTACGCCGTCCTCCTCTGCCCTTAGTTTGCTCCTTGCCAAGCTGCCTACGCCGTAGGGCAATCCACCGAGGGAACAGCATTCCTTTACGGTAAATGGCAACCCTAGCAGAGGTTGCGTCTGGAAAAGCTGCTCCACATTGCTTGCCCCTTCTATGGCCTCATCTGCTGCTGCCGCCTCACGCAGCGCCGCCTCGAAACGCTCCTCGACGAGGGCGTTAAGTTGCGGATTAACCTGCTTAATGCGGTCGATATAAGCGCCAACCAATTCCGACGAGGTTAACTGTAATATATATATATATATATTTATATATCTCTCCTAATCGGGCAATGCCTTATCAGAGGGTATCTCACCTGGCGGGCGCGAAGTCTGCCGCGCAGCTCTTGCACGCTCAGCGTCAGCAGGCGATTTTCTATGGGAGGCAACCGACTTGACTCCTGCTTTCTACGTAGGCGTGTACAACAGAATGACAACAATTTGGCCCACAATGCAACCAATTTAACGGTAATCAAAAGCAAACGCACGAAATATTCCATGTTAAAACGGATCGCAATAAAAACAGGGAGAGAGAGAAACAGACAGACAAGAAGGATGGAACTCTGTATGCCGACGAACTTATCTGCGCAATTGCCGGCAGCAAACTAAACGGAACAAGAGATTGGCGCTATTGGGTAAAGCTCTGTGAGAGCAGGCACTGTCAGTGAGCACGGGAGAGCGCGGCTGAGGTGAGTTAAAGTTATATTAGCTCATTTTGCACGAGCGAAATTAAGTGAGAGAGGATGAGTGAGAGTTACTTTAGCAAAGTTTAGCAAACGACACTCAATGGACGC
The DNA here is from genome assembly GCA_018904035.1 of Zaprionus ornatus. Classification (NCBI taxonomy): domain Eukaryota; kingdom Metazoa; phylum Arthropoda; class Insecta; order Diptera; family Drosophilidae; genus Zaprionus; species Zaprionus ornatus. Next base: position 8,228,016 of record JAEIFZ010000115.1, on the reverse strand, counting down.
GAAGAAGATAATTGAATAGCACACACTCAAATCTTCGCTTAGTTTAAAATAAGTGAGAGTGGGAGAGCAAGTGTTACTTTAGTACAGTTTGGCGGAAGACACGCAATGGCTCAAACCAAATTCAATTCATATTATGTGACAGTTTAAAGTCTAAACGCGGTAAGAGACTCATTTTGGCATACACACATACAGAGATAATTGCTTGTCACACACATACAAACAAACATATTCTCATATTTTATAACAACTCTTTACTCAGTTTAAACTACCTGAGAATTATTTTAGCACACTTTGGCAGACTTTACTCAATGGCTTGTTTTATACACGAGTGAGAGGCACTCACGCAATCTCGACTTGGGCATGCATGAGTTAAACTTAGTGAGAACAAGTGTGAGATAACTAGTCATCTTTTTATTATCTCATTGCACAGGAAAGAGCATTAGCGCCAGAATGAGATATTTATTTATGCATATCCTTGGTAAGTCGAGTCGAGCAATGTCAGTTTATATCGATAATTCGATAGCTTTTATTCTGTTTATCAACTTGATCCCATAGACCTAACCATTTTTGTACTAAACTCTAAACACAATGCTGCCTTGTGGCTTTCATCGTTTCCTGCTCTCCAGCTCTAGTTGATGCTGCAGTGGTGGCACCCAGCCCTGAAATGCGCCCTCCATTTCGGCGGCAATTTGCAGGCAGAGCTTATCCTGATATGGCGCCGCTATCACCTGGAAGCCAATGGGCATGCCGTTGAAATTCAGTCCCAGGGGAACGTGTGTTGCGGGGAAACCCAGAATATTGAACAATAACAGACTATCAATGCTTGTGATATTGAAAAGGCACATATTGAAATTGGGGGCATTGGTGTGGAACGTTGGCAGAAACAGAACCCCACGATCACCCAGTAATTTCTATAGAAAGAGAAAGATAGAGAGAGGAGGATGAGCTGGTGCTTTGTTTTGGTGCACAGTGTAGCGTTACCAGTAGATACGCCTTGATTTCTTTAGCCTCTTCACGATATTGTTCAAGTTTCTTATCGTTCAAAAATCCCTTCATACGCTGCATCAATTCCAGGAAAATCGCATCTTTGGTGAAGAGAGAGTGACCAATGATGCTGTTGAACATCTCCACAATCAGCAGGCGCATGTGCGGCAATCGATGAGCTTGCTGTGTTATAATGCTGGGCAAACCCTTCAGATCAAGCAGACCCACCATGCTAACCTCCAAGGAATTTTCCAGAAAGTCAAGATTTATCTGAAAATTGAGGGCGTATATATGAAATTAATAAAAGTATATGGCAGTATGTGGTATATCGTTATAGTATATCGTATATGGTAGTATATGGTAGTATATGATGTATGATATATGGTCTAATAAAATCGTGTTAAAATATAATCATATAAACATTATATAAATCTAAAGTGAGATATAAAATGGAATTAATTTTATTTAATTTTGTATTTTAAATTATTAGTTTTATTAGTTTTATTTATTATTTAAATTTTATTAAAATATCTTTATTGTATTGGTTCAATATTCATTTGAATTCAGTCATCCATTTTTATTTATTTTTTAATTGCGTTTGTTTACTCTTTTTTATTTTATTTTATTTATTTAAAATTTTTAATCCATTTTTTTCTTGTATTTTATTTTTTTTAGCTCATTTATTTTTTTTCTATTCTCTTTTTATTCAAAGACTTTGAATCTTATTTAGTTTTCTATTTAAATTATTATTTATTAATATTTTCGTATATATTTATTTATTAATATGTTCTTTAAACTTATTGAACCCACCTGCTTGCTTTGAACGCCGGCTGCGCTCAGGAACTGGACAGCACGTGAAATGGCCCTTGTGATCTCTTCATCGGGGCGATAATGCACCAGACTATTTAAACCGGAATAGCCGAAGGCGTAGTAGACCTGCAGAGAGAGAATGGAAAGACATTAGTAGAGGTTGTGATCCGTGCAGCATGACACCCTAAACTGAACCCACTTTGATGTCTTTGAGGGGCACCTGCTCGTTCATCCTAAGTTTGTGCTTGTTATCGCCGGCCATGATCTCCAGCAGGAGCGGCATGTCGCGAGCGAAGCGCGTAATGGGTCCAATTTGCAGCATGTTGGGGAAATTCTCATCAGTCAATGTGTAGGGATAGTGACCTCGCACAGAGGTCAAGCCACCGGTTGGCTTGTGGCCAAAGACGCCGCAAAACATTGCGGGCAGACGTATGGAGCCACTGATATCGGAGGCAATGCCAAAGGGTGTGGCCCCAGCGCCATTCAAGGCTCCCTCGCCGCCCGAAGAACCCGCCGAAGTGCGGTTCAAATCATAGGGATTCACACAGCGTCCATTGAGCACTGTATTTGTCTCGAAGCTCATGCAGAACTCGGGTGTGGCAGATACCAGTAAAGGAATGCCACCAGCAGCGCGTACCAGCTCGACCACGTCGCCATCCTGTGGTGCCTTCATTGTTTTGCGCACAACGCTGCCCACGGCATAGGAAGCACCTTCAAGAATGGATTAGAGCAAGAGAAAGATAAGGAGAGAGAGAGAGAACTGCGTTGCTTACCCTTGAGGCCACAGGCTTCCTTCACTGTAAAGGGCACTCCCAGCAGGGGGTAGCGTGTGAAGAGTGCCACGCGATCGTACTCCGAGTTGGCCTTGACTATTAAATTGTCCGCCCGTCGTGAATCTTGCAGCGCCGCCTCAAAGCGATCCTCGATGACCGCATTTAGCGCAGGATTCACTTGCTGAATACGTGCTATATACGCATTAACCACCTGCTCTGATGTCAGCTGTATGTGAAAGACGAAAGTTAAGTTTCCTAATACTAAATTAATCTTCCCCTCCTCCTCTTAAGCTCACCTGACCGCGTCGCAACTCTGTGACCAGTTCGATGACAGATTTGATGAGTATGGGATCCGAGATGGGCGGGTAATCTGGTTTCTTGCGAGGCACCCAGAATTGCAGCATATAGCTAATCAGCGCACCCAATTGGGTCAGTATAAATGCTATGATACGTATCACTATATCCATGATGGTTCCACGCGGTGCAGGTCAGCAAAGGGTGCTACAACAAAGTATTCTAATGCGACGTATGTACAACGTAGCAGCACTTTGTACTTTTGCCTATTTTAATATTCGGATTTGGTTTCTTTGCTTTGCTTTCCCTCGCAATTCGTTCTAAATCTTCGAAACCTTCTATGGTCGTTCCAGGTTTACTTTGGCGACGCACGCTTTGGGCTCTGGAAACAGACTATGCGCTATCGCAAGACATTGAGCCGAGGCTAGCTGCGATTGACACCTATTTTTTCCCATTTACAGTGTTGCAAAACATGACAGTTTAGAATACCTTTGCCACCAGGGCTGGTGAGCTTTCAAAAGCTGTGTGAACATGTCATATACCTTATTTGTTATATGGAAAGAAAAGGTGAAATTGCAAAATATCACTTTCCGACACACTTTCTGATGTTACCAACACTCTGTATCTACCTTATTAACTGACATTTTATACAGAACCAGCCCCGTACTGAGACATGTGCAGGGTGAGCAGTGCAGATGGGCTCCCGCCTACCAGGGGCCTTCTGCTTTGGAAAAACTGGAACAAGTAGCCAAAGCTATTGTATCATGAGAGCTTTATGTCAAATTTGGTGTCTTTCGTTTCCCTAAAACTGAGATGTTGACGTTCAAACAGACATACATGGCTTAATTCATGATATTAGTACTGCACAAGAATATATATATCTCAAAAACTGTTGATGATTTCGGCAAAAGAAAATCGAGATAAGTATCGATGTTATTAGTAGTAAATTTTTTCATTTTGTGAAATTTTTTATGAACTAACCAACATACTACAATATATACAACATTAAAGTAAAGGTAATTAAACAGGGGCTCCGGAAAATTTAATACAAGGGTCCCAAAGCATAGTAAAGAAACTAACAAATAGATACAAATAATTAAATAGTTTTTGATTATTTTATCAGACATAAATATTTTATTTATTGAATGTTGTAGTTATTGTAACACGCTTTACTTAGTTGCTAAGGAAAATGAAATTGTACTTAATCATTGAGATGAGAAATTACAACTTAAGGGCTCAACAGATAACAGTTTGAATGTTATAGAATTCAACGGAATGAACCTAGAGTCAGGCAACTTGGCATAGAATGAAATTTGATTTATAGACTACAAATAAATCGATTAACAAATAACAGTTAAGTTTAATACAAAGTCAACTCATTGAGGCAGCTCGGCATAGACGCGAAATACACGTACATACGTATCTGTATATGTATTTGTATGTAAATGGTATACACTTATAATACAAATATTGTTAGATTTATATAGATGCAACTATATGTATGCTACATACATATAACACATGTATATATTACTATATAATGTCGACTTTCTCATATTCAATTGACATTTATACACGGATATATCCTTATGTTGAGTATTATCTGCTTTATTCCTATTGTTTTATAGTTGTTCTTCTATCTCTTAGGGGATTTTTCGTTACATGTGTGTGAGTGTTGATGTTTTCGATAGTGTTGTACTTGGTATGCATATATATAATATACATTAATATTAAATGACAGCAACCAGTAGAGATATTCATTACAATTACTTGATATTGTTTAAATACTTGCAGTTAATTGCACTTTTGCTCCGAAGTTATGAAAAAAGTTTTTTAGAAAACTTTCCAAAACTTAGAAAACTTTCGAATCAATCTGTTTCCGATTAATTCTTGTTGTTAACGTGCAATTTCTTACGTTTCTCCTATATATTATATATGATATGATGACAAAAAAATATCGAAAATTTCAAATATGTTATGCATATGTATCGGGATTATCATGATTACAATCAGGATTATTTACTATATGTGTGTGTATTTTATACCACGGTATGTCATTTATACCTGTAAATAGTTATTACTTAGGGTTTACTATATATGTGCTAAGTTGCATAGGTTATTATAGTTATAATATAAACATTTAATTTATTTATTGTCTAAAACATTCGCCTCGACTCTTATACTTTATGTTCCGAATCCTAAACCTGCTACACGTAAACAAATAGTTCCGTTCTAACTAACACACACCTTTGGCTACTTAATATACATTTATTTTCTCTTCTACTTCATCACCTCTTAAATTTATAATTTAATTAGTGTAATGTGCGATCGGGAATCGACCTATATGCGGATCTGGTTTGGTGGAGCATTTCTTTCTATCTACCTAGTTTCGGGCACAACGCATCCCGGGGCTCAAGGGAATGCTGTGTGCCGTCTTCATCATCCTTATCATCATCATTGTGAAATGCAATACCAAACCGAATCCTGCAATTGCGATCGTAGTTCCGTTATGCTGTGTTTTGGTTGCTTAGGTCATGTGTAGATCCCCCTTGAGGATGCGCATAAAGGTCTTCTTGAACTGTTGATTCGCGAGTGCGTAGCAGAAGGGATTCATTGGACTGTTGGCATAGCAGAGAAAGTACGAGAACATATAGAGATGCTCGTTGGTGCATGGTGGATTGCGACAGAAGCCTTCGACCAGCGCCAGGACATGATACGGCGTCCAGCAGGCGACAAAGCAGCCCAAGATGAAGGAGATTGTGCGAAACGCTTTGCGTGCACGATTCTCTGATTTGGACTTTTGTCGACTGCCACCGCCGCCAATGCCCATGACCAGGGGCAGTGCCTTCTTGCTCTTGAAGTGTTTGCCAATGGAGTGCATAAAGTGTCGTTTGCTGGAACTACGACGGGATGTGACTCCTCCTCCACCTCCTCCGGCAGTACTTGTTCCTCCTCCTCCGCCATCGCCATCGCCTTCATCAATGTCTTTGGCATCTTTTCTGCTGCCGCCTGCAAGACCCGCCGAGCTGCTGGTGGTGCCTGATGTGGAGGGCATCTTATTGGTATTACTATCGGATGCCTCACGCTCATCGATGCGCTCCAGCTGCGTTGAGTTGCCACCTCCTGCTGTAGCTGACGCTGCCTGCTGCTGCTGTTGCTGTTGCTGCGCCTTCTGTGCCTGCTGCTGTTGCTGCTGCTGTGGCGGCGGCATAGGTGAATAGAGTACGGCATCTTTGCTGCTGGTCTCCATCGGACTGGAGGCACGTCGATGCGGGCAATCGGCCTTGCTGTTGCTGCCTGCCGGCACATCCAGCAGGCAAATGGCCTCGATGCAGCTCTCGCGACGCACCTTGGCGAAGTCCTCGATGCCTGTGTACGAGACGAGAAGACGTTTTTCAATGCAGGCAACCTGCTCTGGCTCCGGGGACGACTGGGAGCCGGGGAACTCATCCAAATGACTGGAGACATGCTGTCGCTGGGGGGAGCTGGTTCTGGAGCGACGTGCGGGTGGCGGTGGTGGAATGGCGCTGCGTTGAGTTGGAGCTGAAACTGCAGCTGCTGCTACTGCTGCTGCTGGAGCTGAAGCTGCAGCTTGAGCTGAGGAAACTGAGGGCGTAGGTCGGGTGGAACGGCAGCTAACGCTGTCGTTGATCGATGATGCCTGCATGGCCGAGCTCTCGTCCATGTAGCGCAGCTCAGAGTTGTTGGTCGTCAGCAGATCGTAGGTCATGGCCAGTTCACTGTTGCCAGAGCTATTGCCGAAGGGCTGATCCGAGTAGTCAGACAGGGGCGTGGGACACTGGAAGGCTTCGGGTGGCGGCAATATGGCCTGCACCAGACACTGTTGCACCTGCTCGCGTGGCACCTCGATCGGTGCCAGATCAACGGGCGACAAGGGATCAACATTGTTCTGGGGCGAATCATTCTTGGTGGTGCTCTGGTGGTGTTGGTAATGGTGGTGGTGAAAATCAATGAGGCGTTCATGCTCGGCTATCTGGGAGAGCGTGGAGCAGGAGGTACGCTTGGGTCTATCGAGCGGAGTGTGTGCATGCTGTACATGCTGTTGGTGAGGCTGCTGCTGATGCTGTTGATGCTGATGATGATGTTGTGGATGATGCGGATGCCCCACGCCCACCTCCTCTTTGCTCTGGGCACGCTGCATGCTCGTCTGGTGTGCCAGATGGTGCTGCGGGGATCTGGCGCCCATCGAGTGCATGGCCTCAATTGACTTGGAGTTAGTGGCGCTTTGTTGCAAGTTACCTTTGCTGCGTGTGGCCAGCAGTGCGGCCTGTGCTCCAAACACCAAGCCGATGGACGAACGCTTCCTCATGTTGGCCAATTTCTGTTGATTGAGCAGCTGCTGTGTCTGATTCACAGAGGATTCTTCGTCGGAATCAAACGCGGGACTGCTGGAACGTTCACTCTTCTCGGCCTCGGCGGCGGCACGCTTCGACTCCTCGATCTTTGCCTCCGAGGCACGACGCTGCTCGGGTGTCATCTTCTCCACTGCAATGACCTCGCCACTTGTGGCCTGTGCCAGCGGATTGGCTTGTCCCGAGCCGCTTAAACGCTTCACTGTCGTCGTACAGCCGCTGCCGCTGTCGTTGAGCTCATTGAGACCGGCGGACAATTGCACCTTCGTCTTCAGTATTTTCTCTTCGATCACGCCTATGCCGGCAGCATGACCCGCCATGCCGGACATGGCACCAGCACTTAGTGCCACCATCGACTGCATCTTGCGCTGCTTGGCCTCGCTGCGCTTCTGCATATCGTAGGCGGTCTTGTAGATGCCCGCATACAGTACGAACAGCACAATCAGCGTGGTCCAGTAGTAGCCAATGATGAGGGCCGTATTGAAGACCGGATCCTTGAGGAATTGCACTGCACACTGGCCTGGCAGCAAGTCTCGTTTGCCCGTAAAGTGTTCCCAGCCAAAGATCGAGATAAAGAAGAGCAGAGTCGGTATTATCCATGTTATCGACACCATATAGATCACTCTGGTTCGCGTACGCCAACTACGGTACTTGGCCGCAATCTTCACGGAACAATATCGATCGATTGTTATCAGCAAGACAGTGTATTGGGAGACCAGACACACGGTATAGTCCACAGATAGCCACAAGTCGCAGAGCAACGGTCCTAGATCCCAGTAACCCTTCAGCACGTAGATCGTGTAGAAGGGCATCGAAACGGTGCCTGTGAAAATGGGAAACAGTAGGGGGAACTTGATTACAAAAAGGTCTATAAAATGATATACGTATTCATTCATGGGAACAGTAATGGGAACTTGATTATAAACATGTCTATAAAATTGTGTACCTATAGATATTTCATTTCCTATATCATTATAGTACAATATATAAATCTGTATGCATTTTTTTATAATATCTACGAGTATAACTATGCAATATTTATACCCTTGCAGAGAGTTTATTTATTTTGGCCAGACAACGCACCTCCAGCTCCATAAGGTATATATATTCTGAATCAACAGAGCAATCGAACTGTCGGTCTTTCAGTTTTAAAGATATCTTAATGAAACTGGGCATACATACTTTTTATTGCTCCATGCTGTAAATAAGTTGGAACGAGCCGGATCGGACTGATATCTCGTATAGCTGCCATACAAATTATCGGACGATCTTTGTTATTTGTTAAGATATTGTAACCAAATTTACTATATTGGACTTTTTCTATATACATAATATGCATACAAAATTTCATTTAGATCGGAATACTATAACATAAAGCTTTCATAGAAATAATCAGCAGAAATTATGGTTTTTGTATGAAGACCTGTTCTGATTTAAGAAATGTTGAGTTTAGTCAACAGTGCCAATCAAAGTTAGACATAATATTCTGCACCGTTATATATATGTAGTATAGGAACGATCGGAAGATATATAGTAAGAACCTGCAAGGGTATAGAACCTTCGGAATGCCGAAGGTGGCCTTGGTTCTTATTTTCTATACCACTCTTCTGTTAATTCTTAATAATAGAATACTAAAATAGGTTAAAATACACTGCTATAAATATAAAGAAAGTTTTTCTAAATAGCTCTCAAATTTAAAAAACGAGTAAGCTCAAAACCAGAATGATATTCTTTATAAAGCATAATATTTCATATTGTTCTCTTCTGTTATTTACAATCTAACTTCTTCGAAGTAAACTTCATACTTAAGAAATTAACGCAAAGCTAGGATGATATGCTTTATAAGGTATAATATTATGTAAAGTAAACTTGCATATTTTTTCTGTTATTTCCAATCTAAATGACATCACATTGTTTGTGTAAAGGTTTTTGTAATTTATTTCTGAATCGATTTCGGAAAGTCTTTTAAAAAGAAAACCCAAGTTTCAACAATGTCCGAAATGACTATGTAAAAGCTGTCCATTATGATGAGCAGGGTGCTGCCGAGCAGCGGCTCTGCGTGACAGATAAACCCACCTATCAACATGTCCGTTGCAGCCAGCGAGGCTATAAAGTAATTGCTGGGTTGTCGTATATTCCGGTCCACAATGAAGGCCAGCAGGACGAGAATGTTGCCACCCACGGTGAGAATGATGCAGAGAAAGAGACACAAAGCAATCGCAATCGTTTGCCATGTCTCGAAGGGCGGCAACACAAGCGCCGGCCCACTATCGCCGAAGCCATCGCCATTCCCAGCGATGGGCGTGGCACTTGTCTCCGTCGAGATATTACGGCCAAAGTTTGTTAAATTGACACCGAAATTGCGATACCATTGCAACTGTTCATTGGCCGGCCATGAGTTAAAGTCCGTGATTTCCCCATAGATCTTTGCCACCTCCAACAGACGCTTGCACTCGGTATGCTCAATGACGCGATTATAGAAGACGCGGCAGAGATTCTCTCGCTCCTTCCGTATGCGCCTGAAATATGAAAGGTTTTTAGTTGTAAAGTAAAGAAGAAAGGGAACAGTAAGTTGAGATATTATAAAGGAAAATATTATTTAGAAATCGAATATGTTATGTTATGATATGTATGTTTATTTCTGCATTTCGAAGTTGAGAAAGAAATCTATTTTACTCTGTGAATGTCAAACAAATAAGATCAGTTTTAATTCGTAAAGGAAATGCATTCGACTTTATAGATATGTAGAATATATAAACATACATGTATGTATGTATATTCTGTAAGGGGAATAAGGTTTTAATCTATACTGGTGTGTTCAAAAAATATCGCGTGTTTTTAATCTTCGTGGGTAAGTAAATAATAAGTACTGTTCAAAGGAAAAATTACGCACTGTCACATTATCTGTTGAGTAATAGTTTCTATTCATTCAAATCAAAATTCAAAAGAGATAAGAAGACATGAATACAAAATATGCATATCATCTTCTTATCGCCAAATAGAGTATGTCAATATGAAAGTGAATGTACACTTTTGGCACAGAGTCTAAATATGATACTTATATGCAAATGTAGCTGCATTTTAACATACAAATATCGTATAGTTTATAAACTGCAAGGTATTTTAGTGTAAATCTAGACTATAATAATGATGTATATGATTATAATGATGATTATGAGTTGCAATCAAAGTCACGTTAGCCCAAGAAAAATCTGTTATATTTTTGCATAAATTCCCATTGTCTTCAGTTTTAATCTAGTTTAATCTCTACTCACCATTCCGTTATCCAGTTGGACTTGATGGAGTAAACACTTTCGGTTCTATTGCCCGCATCCACTCCGCTGATGCCGTTAAGTTCCTCGTCGCTGGTGTTGAAGCCTGACGAGATCTTGGCTAGAGAACGCATGTTGTCCTTGTGCTGCGACATTAATTTTTGTGGTTTGGTTATGCACTGCTCCTGCTGCTTCTTCTTCTTCTTCGTCTCTGCTTCTATGCTTCGGCTGTGGTAGTATTAATTTCCCTGTTAAGGCCACCGCTCGAGGACTGTGGCGACTGTGTGGCGACTCTGCAGGTCGGGTGCAGCATCTGCAAGAGGCAACAAAAGCGATTCATGCAATTCAATTGGTCTGTTGCCTTTGCTTCCGCTAAGTTTAAACTAATTTTGTGGCCCTTAACTGGCAACCAGCAAGTAGTAACAAGTAGTAGCAGACGGCAACAGGCAGCTCTGGCAGCTTGCAACATGGCAGACAGGAACCCAAAAGCCGCGACAGCAGTGAATGCAATTTTCTTGCAGCGACATTTGCATCCGCTGTCCTTGTGCTACTACCTGAGGTACTTGGTGCTCATTATGTTGTGGCACGATTTGTCCTGGCCATGCCACTTGATTCTCAAGTATTGCCAGAACACTCCCCCCACTCTTCTCTCTCCCCTCTTGCCATCTCTCTTTGGGTCTCTTTTAATGCTATTTATTATTTAAAACTAAATATTCACAGGACTCTCGAACGAAACTTTGTCCACCGGTTGAACTTCTTGACTGTTGCATCTGATGCCGTCAACAGGAAAAAGGGGGAGGGAAGTAGAGGAAGGGGATGTGAGAGGTTAGGTGGAGGGGGGAGGGGGGTTGCTTGCAGGATACAACACTGACAGGACTTAAAATTGCAACGCCAAATTGAGTTTTCAAGTTTTCAAATATAATTTCCCAACAAATCGATAAGTTTTCCTTCGCTCCGTCGCTCTGTGCAAATTTCTCAGCATCAAATTGAGTTATAAGTCCACAGTCATCTATAGAGATATACTATGTATATATGCCAATATAAGTATATATACAGGAGATATATGTGTGTTTGCTCAGAGTTTCTTGTTAGGTGTTGCTTTGACTTTTATTGCCTGTTGATTGACTGCAAATCGAATTACTTTAAACAATTTGCAGCATTTAATTTTGTTTAAGCCTTTGCGAAGTTTTATTTTACTTTTTGTTTTCGTTTTCGTTCTCTGTGGCATGTGGCACACAAATAATCCTGCACAACAAGCGCGGCAATTCAGCTCGCTCTGACACCTGTCAACCTTGACCACAAAAGTCGCAGCTGCCTGTTGTTGTTGTTCTCTTCGTTGTTGTTGTTGTTCTCAAGCCTTTTCATGCTGTTGTCGAGTCTTAAGATGCCGTTGCACCTCAATCAAGCTGAAAGCCAATTTCTATGCTAATTGAGTCCTATCAAAACTGAAGCCTTGTCTCGCCTTGATTGTCACAGGCAGAGCACAAAATTCTTTGGCCAGCTTAGTGAAATGGGTTTACTTCCCTTTTTTAAAGTTTTAGAATATTTTATTAATTTTTTAAAGCAAGCTGCAAGTTTTTTTTTAATAAAAAACTGTTAAATATTTGCACATTAAACTTTTATCAAAAATGTGCAGAGGTACAGTAAATAATCTAGTGTATTTCAAAGTGTTTTCAACTCTCCCTCTCTCTCTCTCCCTCTCTCTCCATCTCTCTCTCTCTCTCTCAACTGGCCATCGCTTTTGTCTTTGAGTTGAAACTGAGCCCGCTTTTGGCTCAAGTAGTTGGTCATCAAGGTAAGGCTCACCCTTGCCCACCTGTAACCACAGTACAAAGTGCAAAATGGGGAGGGCTGGGGGCGTGGCAGCTGGAATGTCCTTGCGGTTTTTGACCCACTCGGACACCACAAACTGACCGCATGCGGATCTTTGCGAAACAGTTGAAAACTTAAACTTGTTCTTAAAGCATTGCCAAGAAAATAGTGTTGCTTGCCACATGCAGTAGCAACAACAACAGCAGCATCAGCACAATTGATGTGGCCAAGGCATAACGTGGCATGAGGCTCAATTAATGAAGTTTGTTCATTTGTTTGTTTTAATGAAATGATTCGTGGAAGGCTGAAGGCGAAAGGAAAGGGAGGCGAATGGGAGTAGGCAAAGACAAACACGAGTGGCGAGTTAAATCAGCAATTATGCTGTGTAAGTGCAGCATTGAGATACCCTGTAGTTGGACGACTTGGAGGGGGGGCAGTTCGATATGAAAAGTATGAACTGGAGACTGTGCTGCAAGTGAGAATGCACTTTAAATTGAATATAAAAAGGAAATTATCTTGTTTTTAATATAAGAATATCATTGGTATTTTTTAATGATAAATTAATATTAAAATATTAAAAATTATGTATATATTTTCTTTTATTTTTTATATACTTTTTTAATTTAATTTATTCTTCTTGAATTACAATACAATTCTTATCAAACATGCCTTTTATTATAATGATAATTTTAGATTAATCGACTGCAGTTGGTTAAGCTTAAATAAATATGTTAATAAATAATATTTCTTCACCCTGTGATGTTAAGATACAATATTATGATGTGTGGATTCTTCACTTAATAATAAAATTAAAAAAAAAATAAATAAATAAATAAAAAAAAATAAAAATGATAATAAAAATATTATATTAAATATTATTGTATTATATATATATTATATAAATTATATATATATTATATAAATAACAAAAAAAAATAAATAAATAAATAAAAAAAAATAAAAATGATAATAAAAATATTATATTAAATATTATTGTATTATATATATATTATATAAATTATGTATATTATATTATATTTATATTATTTATATTATTTATATTATTTATATTATTTATATTATTTATATTATTTATATATATTTATATATTTTACTTTATTTATATATTGTATTTTATTATATTAAAAAAAAAATTTATTTTATATTATTATTTTCAACACCTAATCGAATTTTAATTTACGTTCCTTTTTTATCTTAAATCTTCTTTTTTCGATTACTTTACAAGTTTTACCCCTCACACAACCCCCCTCACTGAGTATTTTTGAGGCGTATTGATAAATTCTGTACACCCCTTTGCAGCGAACCTTTTAGATAAGATTTTTCTCATAACGCTCTGCTTCGCTTTGACATTTCACCTTTTGCCTTTGCGCCCTTGCGCCTTTTGGCTTATAATAAACTTATTAAATGTATAAGCCAGCCGTTTTGTTATTACCTTCAAGTGTCCTGTCCCCTGCACCTCTCCCCCCTAGCTGCTGCCCTGGCTCTGCTGTCTGCTTCCCTTTCATTTGCCAAATAATGAAAAATAATTTAATCAAGCAAACAAAGCGCGGAATGGCGATAACAAAAGGGGTAGCAGATAGCAAAGGTGGCATGCGACACCAGGTGGCACCTGCTGCTGCCACTGCTGCTCAAATGAAAAACGTCAGGGGAGTAGGGATGACAAAAATAAAAATCTCAAAAATGCTCAACTAAAATTGGCTTCTTGTCAAATGCAAATTGATGGGCATAAGGATAAGCCAGGCAGGCAGAAATGAGGGAAGGCAGGCAGGCAGATCTGGCCGCAGCTGCATGCGGGAGGAATTCAGCTAACGGGATTTGGTGCTGCGTGGCGGCCTAATTGGCAGCGGGCTGCACACAAAGGCCCTGCAATCTCTGGCTGGCCGTAAGTCCTTGCGGTTTTCAATCATGCGCTAATATCCGCGTTCGCTTTGACAGACCAGGCCAGGTACAGAGAGAACAATGGCATCCAGCAGACTCTCCCTGTCTCGCTCTCTTAGCTGGCCACAACAATGTACCCCTCTGCTGTTTATGTGTGTGTGTGTGTGTGGGGGGACTGTCAACATCAGCAGCAGCAGCAGAGCGAGCCATTCTTTTGAGCCCAAACCCAACAGCGGCGGCGTTCCAACTATGCCACACAGATTATGAATTTGACAGCATTCCAGAGCTGGGAGATTCTCTAGCCCTGCCCCTGCCCCGCCCCGCCACTTGGCATGCCATGGCAGCCCTGGCAATGTATAATGAACTTTTTGCAAGTGCGCCAGGCTAAGTTTTAATTACAAGCGCGTCACTTTGCTCTTGTTGCTCTTGTTGTTGTTGTTGTTAATTCATAAGGCTGGCATAGATTTCTCTCCAAGGAGTTTAGTGTCGCCTAAGATCTTTCTCCCTCTCTCTCTCTCGCTCTCGCTCTCTGCATTTTAATCAAAGTGAAATTTTACATAAATATTAGAGGCAAAGTGATGAATAATTTTAGTTGCTCATTCTTTTTTTTACGCCACGTGGTCCTTGCCGCGTTGCCAATTGTCGCCGTCGCCATCGCCGTCGCCTGCGCATGCATAGAACAATTTCAATTTCGGCTTGGCAAACAGAGCAGACAATTTGCACGCGTCGTCGTGGCCACGGGGCGGGGAAGTGGGCGTAACTGTGACTTGTCCTTGCGCCACGTTGGTTGCATGCCAAATGAAGTAGCGCGATTGCGGGCGGAAGAAGCGCAAAAACGCAGAAAACTCTTTGAAAAAGATGAAGAAGAAGATGATGATGAAGAAGAAGCAGCAGAGCCGCAAACCGTCGCGCGTTGTCAGCGTGTGTAACTGTTGCGCTCATTTGGCATTGTTGCCTCACACACACACACACACACACACACACACATGCATGTGCGTGGTGAGTCAGTCTCATGCATGTCGCGGCGCGCATCCGCATGCAAATTTAACGAGCGCCAATGGCAAAATTGCGCCCCCAGGCCACTTAGCGCTGTCTTTGTGGCAAACATCGTACTCTCACACACACACACACACTCGCACACACACAATCGTGTGTTAGTTTTATGTATATCCGGCAGGAAGATAGCGCATAAATGCCAAATGCCACCACAACACTTGCCGCCTTCAAATGCTGCAAATGGCGCCGCAAGATCTTAACTTTTCGCTTGTCTTTGAGCGGCTTCTGTGAGAGTTATTTAAAATGCAGACTGGCTTGACATGCTTTATACAGCAGAGATAGATGCATATAGCATATATAGATGTATGATATGTAGATGTCTACATGTTTATACACATATTCATACGTTTAATATGGTTGCTTGTCTTGTTTAGTATTAAGTGGATATATATTAAAGAGACTCTGTACTATTTAACTATGTACAACATCTAACATGTCTGATGGGATTGCAACTTAAGTGATTTGTTCATAATATAGCCAGTTATCCTTGTGTCGAAGTAACAAGATGTATCTTTAATACTTCGCTAACCAATTAAGACTTTTCAATTAGTTTTCCTTATTGTGGATACAATGAATAATTTATACCAAATTTGAATATAACTTTACATGGAGTTGATATATAGAAATTTACATGTCGAGTTTGGTGTCTCTAGCCTTCTAAGTTGCTGAGATTAACGTGTTCATACGAACATTGAATCAGATTTTACTGCACTACAAGAATATCTGCATGTGTATTTATATGTATAATACTTTTTAGGGTTTGGCACGGCAAATAATTGGATATAAGGTATTACTAAGCAAACTATATTATAAAATTCTAAGATTTTTTATGATATTGAAAGATTGGAACAAAAGAATCTATGCAGGTCGGATTGCTAAGGCTTTCTCAGAAGAACACTACACAGTTTTTATAAAAAAACTTTTATTTAGAACGATTCTCTCAATGTAAGTTGTGTTTATCTTTTAGTAGTTCGATGAAGATTTGATATCTTGTAAAGGGAACAGTCAATCAAAGTTATAATAAGTTTAACTGTCTTAAAGTTGCCTACTCGATTAATGTACTCCCCACACGCTTTACACCCTTGAGCTCGATAAAAAGTGTGCACAAATTGTTCAAATTATCGAGCACTTCTCTGGATTAGTAGTAGCCTTGTCGCTTAATACAGTAATAGCACACATTTGTTAGGATATTCCCAATAAAACCAATGCCATCAAATAGATGATGAGCCTGCTCACATTAATAATTCCACTACGATATTCCTTTGATGAGAATTGGCAGCAAAAAAAAAGTTTTGATTGCCTCAAAGTGTAACCGAAGCATAAAACCTACTTGGAAACACATGTTGAGCTTGATAACTCGATTCATGCCACAGCAGCTGTGTGTGTCTGCTCTCCACACACCCAGGCACACACACATACACACACGCACACATACACACACTCATTTGGCGCGGCTGCTACACGTTTTTATGATTATGACAACGATAATTCCCTGAAACTTAGCGCCAGCTTTTGTTGCCTTTTTTTTTTGTGTGTGTGCAACAACTGCAAAATGCGTTGGCCACACTTGCTGCAGATTGCCAAAGTGGCAGGAAGGGGGGTAGGGGCGAGACTGGCGCTCATTTGGAGCTAGATACACAAACGATTCAAGCTGAAAATTGCTTGACACAGTTGTTGCATGGCTCGGGTACGGTGTCTTTACCTCACCCCCTCCCCCCGCACTGCCTTCGTCCTTGTAATTTTCCACGCGAAAAACGAAACGAAAAGTAAACAAAGAGGCAGCAGTCGGCAGGCAGCTGGGGCTGGCAACAACAACAAAAAGCACCGCTACAGCCATAAAATGACAGAGCAAATGGTTGCCTGCTGCCTGCCCCCCCCCCCCCAACTGCCACCTGCCACCAGCCCCGGTTCCCGTTTCCCGGGCCCAAACCCGTGTGCGACCCGCCTCAGCCCTAATGACACTGATGCGTTTTTGATGATGCCACTGACTCGTATTGCTGCCTGCCTGCCTGCCTGCTTTACGTAATTGAATGTTGTCTCACTCACACGCCCATTCTCTCTCTCTCTCTCTCGCTCTCCGTGTATCTGCGTGGTGTCACACTGCGTATGTGCAATATGCAAACAGGCCGAAAGGGGGCAGGCAGCAAAGTTGTTTAAATTTTTGGCATGCACAATTAACGTGTCCAAAATTAATAATAATGGCATTAATCATGCACAGCCACGAGTGATGGTATGAGAGTGGAGGGGGGGGGAGGGGGTGGTTAGTGGACGGTAGCTCGCAGCGTTGTCCTTGCTTGTCAAGCATATTAATTATGCTGCTGCCTTGTCGCGCTTGCTGCTGATGCCATTATATCCTGTTGCGCAGCATCCTGCGATGTTTTTATGATACGCGCTTCTCTTTCTCAAATTTTAATGCGCAATTTTGGAAAACGCACACACAAATTAAAGACAACCGTGCGAGAGGTAAGCGGACCTTCTCCTCCTCCTCCTCCCCCAAACCTGTTTTCATCTCTTTCACGCAGTTGCGTGTCCATATAATTAATGTGCCTGGCTCTGCACGTTAATCGATAAGCACTCAATTAGCAGGCCTTAAAGGCTTACAGGAGTTAGTCACAGGCAACCCCCATCCCCCATCCACTCTTCCCCCATCTAAGCTGGCGAAATAGTCGTGTCGCATTGCGTGCCTCGCGCATCCCGAGACTTGACCACATGGCGCTGGCCAGTTGAACAGCTGTGGGTGCAAATTGATTCAATGAGCTTAATTGTGCTGACATTTTCATGTTCAATCGATCGATCACAGTGTGCGATTGTGCGTGTATGTGTGTGTGTGTGTGTGAGTGTCATGTTTCATGCTCCAATGCAATGATAGAACCTGCCCCCATCTGCGCTGGTGTTGGCCATAAGCCTAATTTATGCCGCTTCATGAAGCTGCCGGCTCGGGGAATTGAATATGTGAGAGGCAGGGAGAGGGAGGAAGAGAGAGAGAGAGGGGGAGAGGCAACTTTATAGAGTTTACTTTATTATAATCGCATAAAGTATTTGCCTGTGGAAGCACAGGAGGGACTCAGCACGACTCAATGATTGTGCCATAGTTTGTGGTGGTGCACCAGGTCGGATACTTGATGCTCCCTCGTGCTGTTGTTGCTGTTGTTGCTGCTGACACTTTGCATTGTTATTGCACGCGCCTGTCTCATGCATCTTTCATGGCGAGCGTGGCCAACGATGTCGTTAATGTGCCTGCCATCTGCCATCTGGCGAGCAAGTTTATGCAACAGATTTATGGAAGCGCAGCTACGTGGCATAACTGCGCAGCAAGTGTAGCCTGCGGCAGAGGATTGAAGGGGAGAACAGTGAGACACTGTCGTTCGCTGATGGCTGAAGGCATTCCCAGCACAGTGGTTCTCAAATTGGCTTTGCATTTGTGAGCGTTAAATAATGATTGTCAACTGAATGCGAGAACAACTTGCAACTGGCAACGGGAACGGACAACTTGCAACTTGCAACCACTCTCGACGGCAGTTTGCAACTTGTTACAGTTGTCGATTTCATTAGCTGACCTCCCTCAACTCCCCCTGCCAGCTCATCTGCCTGCAAAACTTTTGCCATCTTAATTAAATTCAATACGAAGCACGCTGCTGCCTGCAGTCAAGTGAAGCCAATTCAACAACTTAGCGCATAATTCATGCCCCATTTGAGTAGCACATAAGGCACAGTTGCAGTTGCAGTTGCAGATGTACCCATAGAATGTTAATTGTTTTCGCGGGAAACATCTGCATAAGACAGCTATAAATCAACTTGAGTAATTACTTAATATATCTGAGTTCTTCTCTGCTTTTGTCAGTATGCTGCAAGCAGCATTGATTTTGTATAGTTCCAGTTCTATATGTGATGTATTTTCTTGTTCAGCATAATATGTTTAATCGATATTGTATAGACTTATGAGCTACAATAGCTGAATTACGTCCTGGCTTGTCATTTGTCAATATACAGCAAACAACACCAAATTTGTGTAGTTTCCTAAGTTAAACTTCTATATATTATATATATTCTTGTTCAGCATAGTAAAGTCAACCGATATTGTATAGATCAATGAGCTATAGTATCTGAATTGTACTTATTATCATTATCATTATCATTATCATTTGTGAATACACAACAAGAAACGCGCAATTTTTAAGTCTCTTCAGTTCAAGTTCTCTGTGTTATATATATTCTTGTTCAGCATATTTAGGTCAACCGATATTTTATAGATCAATGAGCTATAGTATATGAAATGTACTCCAGTTTATCCTTTGTAATTAAACAGCAAAGCTGAACTGATTCTTTATAGTTCATTCTATTAAAATTCATTATGCTATATATTCTTGATCAGCAAGGCAAGTATAACCGACATAGGTAATACACATATCATATATATCAATAGAGCATTTTTCAGCTATCAGAAGTTTACATTCGAAGCAGAGACATAATAATTTAAAGATTTAAGAAAAGCTATGCTGTTATATATCAGAGAAAACCTGTTGCTTGGACAATTTCCGTACATCTTGTGCTTATATCCGCCGAGCTTGTCAGCCCTGTAAATTGTTCACTAATTTCGTTTAAAGTTGTACAATTTGTGAACCACTTTGAACGTCTCTTTCACTACTCTCTCGACACTTCACACTCATTACACTTCCTTCCACTTGCAACTTACCAGCTTACTCACTTTAATTCCACACACAAATCCGTTTGGCTCTAAACGCACTCGATTCACACGTCTCAAATTAGTTTTAATCTCTGTCTCAGGCACGTCAGTTTCGCAATGTCCTTTGAATTTCCGCAAAGGATCAACACACAGCCGCAACACAGAGAGAGGGACGACAAAAGGACATGTCATATATACGTGTATGTATGAACATTGTAGTAGTATATATTCTCTTCAAGCGGAAATGAGTTCGTTTGTAGTTGCAGCTAGCTTAGAAAGGATTTCACTTGTTCCTGCTGTTTATTGTGCACATTCCAGTGGAAAATGAGTTTTAGCTTGATTGTAAAACTTTCATTTACTATCTCGTGCCAGCCAGAGAACAATGCAGTAATTGCCTTTTAATGTTAACTAACTGAATAATTAACTACAATACTTGCCCTGTCGTTGAACGGCAAATCAGCTCAACTAAAAGAACACACTGCAGCGCTTTAGCTAACTACTATATACTATAAAGTATAGAATGCTGACTTGGTCAAGGGAATGGCTTGTCTGTCAGGTGTTGTGGTCTCAGGATCGATGTAGTGGGGGTACCTGGTTATGGCAATTACATGTGCAATTAGTTTTCGAGGGTTATGTATAGAAGTGATATACTTATTACTGTGTATAAATATTTTACTTTCTTTTCTAGTTTATAAGTTGTGAACAGCTTAATATTATAAACTTTTTTTTAGTAAATAAACTATAGATCTTCTTATCTATATATTGCT
The DNA here is from genome assembly GCA_018904035.1 of Zaprionus ornatus. Taxonomy (NCBI): domain Eukaryota; kingdom Metazoa; phylum Arthropoda; class Insecta; order Diptera; family Drosophilidae; genus Zaprionus; species Zaprionus ornatus. The sequence continues at coordinate 8,207,292 of JAEIFZ010000115.1, read as the reverse complement.
GAACTGTTATGCTATTTTCAGTAAGCTATCAATAGTTTTTATAGTTTATATATCTTTATTCATGTCTTTAAGTTACTTAATATTGCTTAGAAAAATGTCCCAATATTTGTTCTACCTTAGCAAAACCTAACCTACAAATCTTAACTTGCTCAAACCAGACAATAATTGCAGTAGGTTTCTGATAGCTATATTTATAAGTGTTATAGAAATTAATGAAAAATGGACTTCTAATAAATAGAATATAAAATAGAGTTCTATTTTTATGCTTGTCTATAACTGCCTCTGTCTGAATAATTGGTTATAGTATTTTGTCAAGACATGACCCAAAAGTCTCCACTTGCACAGACATTCTTGAGTCATTGTCGATCAATAATAGTGCGCAATTATTAAGCTGGGAAATGCCGTTGATGATGATACTACCCACCAGTCAGACAAGGGCATAGGGTAGAATAAATAATTTCCCATTTGTTAGACGTCAGAACGTTACAACGAGTGCGCTGAACTAAATCTAGTGCATAATATAAATTATAAATTATAAATTACAGTCAATTCTACAGCACACACACACTTACACAATGTAAGAGGGCAATCACACAGCTGGCCAAGTGTTATTAGTGGTCGCCAAGGAATGAATGACAGGGAGAGAGAGAGGGAGAGTGAGTGAGATAGGGGGTAAAATTGCGCTACTTTTATGATATTATGCCTCGAATGGGTCTGTATGTAATATGCCACTGTGCTGAGTAGTTTTTCATGTTTTTTTTTACAGTTAGTTTCTGTTTCTGTTCTCTACTCTCGCGTCGAGCCTTTTGTTTGGGCTTTCAATTTGAAGCGTGCGCCGAACTTTAAAGGATTCCAACAACAACAGCAACAACAACAACAATAGGAACAACAACAGCAACATGCAAAACGAGTCTACAATTTTTGCAGCAGCGCAATTTGAGTTGCTGTGGGAAATGACTTTTCATTTGTGAGAGGCCTGCAGAGGGTTGATATATTGTATATTATGGTGGTACGAGTATGAACAATATTTTTTCGCTTTTCCAACAATTGTAAAAGGGCGAGGGAATGGGCGTGCAATCCATAAATTATGCAGAAAATTCTTCTTTATTAAAATATCAGAAGCATAAGCGGAATGCTGAACACAATAGAACTTTAGCTGATGCCCGGATACGGATTCGAGCAATCAATGTCCTTGACGCTGTGAACATCTAAGCAGAGAAACACTGCAAGTAAATGTAGGTCAGTAACTGCGAGAATATGATATATTGATATAGGTTATTTCGTTCTAAAGCGCTTTAAAGAACTTAAAAACCAGAATGAAAGGCTACCTGCGTCATGCCGAAGGTCATATACCCTTCCACGTTATTATAGCCTTCGATCACTCCAATACTAGTTACATATAATTCAATAGTTGAGTTAATTCTTAAATTAGAAAAGGTCCTAATGCAAAAACCTGCATTCCAGCTGGATTTTCCTACGTCAGCTATATGTTATAGTGATCAGATTCCCTTGAAATTTTATATGCATATAATATATATAGAAAAAGTCGGTTATAGTAAATTTGGTTACAATATTTTACCAAACAACAAAAATCGGACGATAGTGTGTATGGCAGCTATACAATATATCTGTCCAAAACGGTTTGGTCCAACCTATTAACAGCGTGCACTAATAAGCCAAGCCTGTAAGTCAAATTTCATTAAGATAGCTCCAAATCTGAGGGACACACGAACAGACGAATAACTCGATTCCTCTGTTGATGCTGATTCAGAATATATATTCTTTATGTGGTCGAAGATGTCTCCTAGGGTGCGTTGCAAACTCTTGGCTAAAATTAATATAACCTCTGCAAGGGTATAAATAACTAACATTAAAGTCAATGCTATCTTTGATTAGATATTCTATTAAGAATATAACCCTTAATACATAAACAAATATTTTCAATTTAATTTCTGTATTAAATCGCTAGTTCCTTGCTCTAAAAAAGAACTGACCTTACATATATCAAATTGAGTTTGAGCAGCACTGAGCACCTTTGCTAGTTTATTGCTTGTTCCCTTAAGAAGATAACATATTGTATCTAATGCTTTTTCCGAGCAAAAGCAATTGTGTGTAATTTGTATCTTTTTTTTTTTTAAAACATATTTTTTATGTTTTCTCTCTTTGTTGTTGTCGCTCTGATGCTGTCAACGCATTATGTAATTATTTATGAAATTATGAGAAATTGCGCAGCCAGGCATCGGTGGCAACACATCCTTGTGGCACGTTTATTATTATTTTTTTTTGCTCCAGTTTGTTTTTTTTTTTCGAGGAACGTGTTGTGGCACATTTAATGGCTGGTTCGTAGTCGTAGTCCTTGCAACATTACGCGAATTATGTGTGTGAAAACAAATGCCGCAATAGACAAACAGGCAGACAGACAGAGAGACAGAGAGAGAGAGATAAAGAGAGTGAGAGCAGGACAGACATGCATCAGAGTGATGACAACATAGTGTGCAGAGAAGGAGGAGGGGAACTGCGAGGAGGGAGGTGCTCTTGGCTGGCACGTGAGCCCCCAGTGCATCGTTAAAGATTTATTTTGAAATTCCAATGGGCAGGCAAACAACGCGCCAAGCGTCGCATCGCGTAATTGTGCACTTCAGCTCAAGAAGGTGGTGGTGTAGGGGGGTAAACTGTGAAGGGAGAGAGACGAAGGGGGAATGTGGCGTCAGTTTTGCTTACTTTTATGGTAATAATTTCAGTAAACGGAAGCGGAAATGTATGAAAACGTGTTGCCAGGAAGTCATAATTCAGCTTAGACAAACGACAGATAGCGCAAAGGCGAAAAGGCAAGAGAAGGAGTGAGACATAGAGACAGAGAGGAAGAGAGAGAGAAAGAGAGAGTGTGTAAGCCACATGCAATGCTTTGTCAGCTGTTTTGTTGCTGTTGTTGTGATTGCTGCCGTTGAAGGACTACATCGCATTAATGTGGTTTTACAACATGTCGAGGCATAAAAATGAGAAATTGCTGCCACACATGCCGCAAGTATGTGCGTGGTGTCCGTGTGGCAGTGTGTGTGTGTCTGCGCTTCAAGTAAAATCGCTGTCCTTTCTGCGTGTCTGTGTGTGTGTGTTTGCACGAGCTGGTCAGCAGCAATATAGTCGAAATTAGCGCAAAATGAATAATAAATGCGGCCTCAATAAAAAATATAACAATGCAGCAAAGTGGAAATGCAAACTTCCATCAGCAAACAGTCAAGCAAAGTGTAAAGTGGACGAGCGCACGAAAGGTCAAGAACTGTATCACAGTTCGCGTAGATGGAGGGTTACAAGATTTAATTATGGGTGCGATACAGATAGAGAGACAAGAGGATGAAAAACTGGTTCATATTTTGGTTAATAGTTTGCGGAAATAAGGTACAAGTTTTTAGCTATAAATGAGCTAAAAGACCAAGACTAAATATTGTTTCTTTCTTAAGTGTTTGTATACCGAACATATTGCATTGTGATAAACTTATTAACAGTATATTTAGTCTTGTGTATGCCGAATCAGTAACTACTATCTCTAATTCCACGCTAATCAATCAATTCAAAATTATGGATTTGTGGGAGAATGGAGAGTGACATTTAACATGTTAACTGAAATTTTACTGCGCGGTGTAGGTGGGAACTTACAAACCAAATTTGGTGTTTTTGGTTTTTATAGTTACTTAGATAGACGCGTTCATACAGACACTTTTGGTGACATTCGTGCTCTAGCAACTCAATAAGAAGTTTTTCTTATATAAATTGCTTGCCCTGCGGTATTTATCTTGTATTTCTTGTATTATATTATATTTAAGCACACGATAAATAATCGAAATATCGAATTGTGGGAGACTGCAGAGTGACATTCAATATTTAAACCAAGATTTAACTGCGCGTGGAATACAGAACCTACAAACCAAATTTGATGACTCTTACACTTATAGTTACTTAGATAGACGCGTTCATACAGACAGTTTTGTTAGAGTTTTTGCTCTAGCAACTCACTGAGAAGAGTTTCCAATTAAAATGTCTTTCTTTCTTTTATTTCCTATATAAAGACTTATATTCTATATAAAGAGGGCTCTGGTTTCTTTTCAAAATCCTTTTAATAATTTTAACGTTTCAATCTTTGCTGATCTTGGGGATACTTTCATAATATACTTATTATATGATTCAATTGAATTGCTTTGCTTGAGCTCAGCTCGAACCTAATTCGACTCCTTCTTCCCTCTCTGTCTGTCCAGCTGTGTGGATTGCTGCGAGTTATGAACCATAAAGGACTTGCCACTTGCCACTTTGGGGCATGCTGCTGCTCATTGTATGAAACATAGTCGAAACGAGACGCTTTATGCGCGGCTCAGCAACTAATCCCTGACTGTGTTTGCAGCTGCCACAAAACCGAAATCTTTCAGCAAGCCACGGGGCAAATCTTTAAAGTCGCATCGCGCCACAGTTGACGCAGTGAAGACGTTAGAAGAGAAGGAGAGAGGGCGTTGTAGGGCTGGCTGCTGCTGCTGCTGGCAATTATCACAACATCGTGTCGCAGTCATTGTCCCTGCTGTCTTTATTTTCCCCTCCCCCGCCATCTTCGTGCCTCAGCAAAACGTTGCAGCCAATCGGACAAAACAGAAAACGTTGTTGGCCCCGCAACGCCCATTTTTAATGTGCGCGACTTGACAAGGAGGAACGACGAAGGGGACATGGCAGAGGAGCTGGGTTCATTTCAGTCTCGGGGTATTGGTATTGGAATTGGCTATGTGCAACTGCTTGAATTGCCCTGTACATATTTACACTGGGCAACAACAGTAAATTGACATAAAAACCAAATTGTCCATAAAAATGTGTATTTCCCTTTAGCCAGCAAAGATCTCCCCCAGCACAATTTTTTTCCCGTGCTCTGTGTATTCCTCGACGCTTATCGATAAAGTTCAACGGCTGTTCACAGTGCTGCAGGAGCGGTGGTGGTGGTGGTACTGGAACAGGAAGGAAGGTAGGAGTAGGGGGGAGTCATGTTTGCAACTGGGCAGCACTTCGCTGCCCAGAATTAGTTTCGCCTTACACTGTCTGACTCTGTGCTGTAAGCCCCAAGTGACGAACTCCTCCTGCCAGCCCCCAGTTGCGTCAACAATTTAATCAGTTCATCGCCGTTCCCGCAAATCCTTGGCTAAAGGCCTTTGCTAACATTTTATTTTATTCCTGCCTTCTGCTTTATTCCCTTTTTTTTTCGCTTGTCGTGTTTATTTGTAGACCCTTTGGGCTTTATGTTTATTGTAGATATTGGCACAAAGTTGGTGTTGCTGTTAGTTGACTTTCTTTTTTATTGATTGAGTCGACTGAACAGGAAATTAAAAGCCATACTCTCAGTCCACCCCTAATGCCCGTCAGGCAATATTTTAGTTTCCTCTAGTTCACCAAAAAGCGAAAAAGTATCAATATTAACTCAGGCTAATGCCTCGTGCTTAAGTAATTATCGCGATAATTTGCAGTAATCTGCTGAAATTGGAATACAAAAAGATTAGCAGGGAAAACATGCTGGGCCAAAGTTATTAGATCATTATTATGCAATTATCTGCTACTTAAGTGAACAGTTGGGTATTATAATCGAGTTTATTATGAATAACTTGGACTTACTTAACTGTATTGTTTTTTTTTTTAAGAGAACTTTTTAAGCCGATATGAAAATTGGTATGAACAGTCGGAAATAAGTTATGAAAGCCGCTCAACAGTAAGATATTTATCATCCTGCATTGGAAGACCAATAAAAATGCGTTATCCAACACTTAATACTGTCAATAATAAACTGTTAAGCTCAATAACTTGTTTATTTATTATTCCATCGAGTCCCAATTTGGAGAAAAGGTTAAAATTATAGAAAGCTAGGTGTACACCACAGCAGAAAGTTGTATGTTGAATACATCGCATAATAATCAAATTTTTAATGCAAAATTTCAAATTGTTGCCTTTAGTGGGCGTGGCAGCATAAATTAAATATAAGCTTATGCTGCGTATGCTATACAGCAACACTCATGCCAAATTTGAGCTCTCTAATTTGTATAGTCGCTGAAATTAGCGCGCTCATACAGACGCAGAAATCGACAGACAAGCATAAATCGACTGGTCTGTTGATAACATAATATGTTTTATCTGCACTATTTTTACAAATTCCGATCGAAGCGTAAGTTAGAGTATTCGCCTTGTTCACCTATGCTCTGTGGATGCAGCATGTCCGCATGTTGCACCTACGCAAACATGCCACTAATTGTTTGCCGATGCACAAGAGATGCTGATTGGCATTGTGATGCAGCGTTAATTGAAACGTATCGAATGGAAAAACAGATGCCAACATTGCTTTTTTCACGCACACGTATCAAAATCGAATGCGTCTTTTTGTCCCTTATCAACACATATGCACACACACACACACACACAGATATACATAGACGCACACACACACGCTGGTACATTGGCTTTGAATGAGTTTTTAATAACATTGTCAGCGTCAGCTCGTGCGATGACCACAACCGCGACCTCCAAGCCCTGGGGAGAAGCTGGTAAAGGGGAGGGGGAGGAGCTGGTAGAGGGGAGGGCGAGGAGGACTCTGAAGTTGACTCTCGCACACGTTAGAGGCCGACCGGGTTGGGGTTGTGGGAACAACAAGAGCAAAACAATAATAAGGCTCTGTCTCTCACTGCGTGTGTGTGTGTGTGTGGGTGAGTGTGTGTGAGTGAGAGCGTGGGTATTGGCTATTTTTGTTTGTTTATGCCACGCCAGGCGCACATGTAAGCACGGACCTGACCAATGTTTGCTTAACGCCTCGCGTTGTCCTTTGCCAGCCCCGCACACACACTCACACACACGCAAAAGGAGGCAGCATATTGAAAATGTCGCGTAGGGAAATCAGCTAAAGCTAAAGCCACACACATTCCCCCCTCCCCCACCTCTTGCCCCTCTCATTTCCGTCCTGTAACTGTTGTTGTGATTTTATTAACGATGCAAAACAAAAAAAACTTTGGTTATGCAAAGTGTTCATGGGGGGGGAAGTAGGGAACATTATGATAATGCAGTGTGGTTTTGATACGTGTGCGTTAGATAGACTTATGGTAGGCAGTGTATGCTGTTATGACAGCTGTCGAAAGGCAATGACTCTCTACTCTCCACTCTCCACTCTCCACTCTCGACTTCTTCTGTAAGCTGTTCCAAATTAGTTTCATACAAAAGCGACGGCCTGCGGCTCAAACTCAACACTTTGTCGATGTGAATGTGTGAGAATACGTGTGTGTGTGTGTGTGTGTGTGTGTGTGCGAGTATTCATCATTCATATGGCAGGTGGCAGCCGGGCAGTCAGTGCAGGATGTGCTCAGACTGACTGCAGATAAAGACTGTATGCAAAAAAAAGAGAGAGAAAAAAACGGTAAAGGAGGCAAGCAAAAATAACGAAAGTGAAGCAAACAAAGAAAGGCAGCCGAAAACAAATAATCCGTTTGCCTTTCGCGCCTGCCTCTGCTCTGCTCTGCTGCTGCTGCTCTGATGTTTGTGTTTGTGTTCGTGTTGGTGTTTGTGTTTTTCTTTCACGCACACACACACGCACAGAGCACAGCATGTTGCACGCTCCTCTCTTATCTGGTCTCAGTGCGCTGCATTCGCTTTTTGTCTGTTTGCTTGGCTGTTGCCATCACAGCCGCAACATGTTGAGCTGGAAAGTAATATGTTATAACAAAAGGCCAGGCACGGATTCAGTAGCTTGTAAGCAGCAGCAGCAGAGGCAGCGGCAGCAGCAGCAGCAGCAGCAGCAGCAGGTGCGGTAGGCGACAGTGCGTCAGTTCGTGCTTAAAAACTCATTGACACGTTCTTCTTGCTGCACACACTGCACACACACACACACACGCACACTACTTTTCTCTAAGCCATTTCTTTAGTCATGTTGTCCAAGTATAGCCCTGGCTGGCAATCTCAGCTTGCCCCTCCCCGCTTGGCTTTTGGCTTTTTGTGCAGGCACTTGCATGGCGTATACGTAATGTGCGAATGAGTTGCCAAGCATATTACAGCATTAGCAGTGTCTTGAGAGCGCAACAGTGCGTATGAGTAATTCTGAATGTGCATTTAATTGCAATTTGCTGCGCCAGCAATCAGAATTCTAATTTGCCTACAAGCAATAATAATTCAATACGAGATTACATGCTATCATATCCTCCTGCTCATGCAAATCCTCTTAACCATACGAGATTTGCTGTGGCAACCAGTGGCAATCAGGCGGAGAGTTAGTCAGTCAGGCGGGCAACACCTTTGTTGAAAACATCAATAGATCTTGCAGAGTTGAAAAAGCAATCAGACGAAAGCATTTTCTATTTTCTGTTTTGCTTGGTAAAGAGTTGATAGGGAGGTGTGTGTGTGTGTGTGTGTGTGTGTGTGGGTTACTTTCATAAATTATGACTAGGCGCTAATCAATTTATGCAACCTGTTATCTATAGGAAAATTTGAAAATTGTTTGTGACACGCAAGGTTATTTCAACAGAGCCAGAGACGAATGGGAACTGTAGCTGAATTAATGCCAGTTCGATTTGTTACATTAATCTCTCGTTCTCTCTCTCTCTCCCTCTCTCTCTCACTTCGCCTAGTCAATTTCAGGCTCGAGTTACTTTGGCACTGCCGGCGCTGTTCTAATTAAGTCACAGCCAATCATTCATTAGGCAAAGTCGAAGCACTCATTAAAGTTTTGTAATCGCAGCACACACACACACTCATACACACACAAAACACACACAGAGAACTTTCTAATGCCACAAAAGCCAAGCAAACGTCGATTTTAATTATGTGCCCTGTTATTGGGATTGAGCATAGGTAGCAGACCACCAGACCAGCAGAGTCACCCAGTTAGCCATTTAGCACCTCGACGCACGTCAGATTCGCTCGCACCGGGGCCCAGCCCAGTGTGTGAGTGTGGCTCAGGACACACCCAATGTCAATGCAAAGACTGAATGGCGCCGGGGTGCGCTCAAGGCTAAAGCCAAATGGTTTTCACTCACTGACTAACGGACTAACTGACTGCCTGAATGAATGACTGACTAACTGGCAGCCCGATCGACAACGTATTTTTAAAACGACCTTCGTGCAAAATCAAATGCAAACTTTTTTTTTTTTTCTCTTTCCTGCAGCCTGGGCAGATGCGCGCGTTCTGCGTCTCATTAAAGGTCATAGACGATTTCGTGTGTGGCAACTTCTGTCTAGGAACCTTTTGCCACCTTTGCCACCTTTGCTGTTGTTTCCGTTCTTGTTTGCTCAATAAACATAATTAACATTTTTGGCACTCAACGTGGCCGGGCCGGAGCTCAACTAATGAATGAATGTGCTGAAAACGTGTTTCACACGCACTTCATTTCATATGCAAAGTGAGCTGCTACAGTTTATTAAAAATGCAGAAAGAGCTTAACTATTTGGTTGTAAAGCTGACAGCGCCAGGTTAGTCCGCAAGTCTGCAGGGCAAATAAATAAACACCGGCAGACACACACACTCACACACAGACACAACGTGACACACATATAGGTAAAGTAACAACTCAACGCTTCAACAACATGCATACAAGTGTCACTTGTGTGTAGGACACATACTCTGCCGCACACATACACACACAGGCACACACTCCACACTTGCCAACACTTGCAAATTGCCAAGTGAACAAGCACAGCAGCAGCAACAGCAATAGCAGCAACACATGGCGTATGCGTGTTGCGTCCTTTCTATCTCTGCCAGTTTTGGTCGTGTGGCTGAGCTGCTGCTGTTGCTGCTCCAGCTGCTGTTGTCGTTTTGTCGGCAAGGGCTCTCTGTGCGTCTGTGGCCGCACCGCAGTGTGTAATTAAATATTTTACAGGCAATCTACATTCTTGAGATAAACTCAACTTTATATGTGGCCGACAACAGCAGCAGCCACAAATGGCAAGGACAATGAGGGTGGCAGAAAGACGGCGCAAATTGTAAGCCAGAATAAACAGAGAAAAATAAAAAAGCACCGCAACGAAATTTACATACGCTTACTTTGTTTTAAGAATGAATAATTGAGAATAAGATACAATAACGAAGGATTTAATAAGAAAATATATGAAAATGAGTTACTTTAATAGTGGCAACGGAATATTAATATTTTTGTATTAAGTACTTCTACAGTAAACTGCTAATAAATATTAATACATTTAGTAAAATTAAATATTAAGATAAAATCCACAATTCCTGCTTGGCAACACTAGCTGTTAAAACTTTGTAGCATACTTCTGTGCTGTACGAACAAATTGACAATTATTTTTATTAAGCATACTTTTGTGCTTACAATTATTATTATTAAACTTATTTTTAAATATTTTCGTTTAATGTATTGACTTTCTTAGTTATATGCTTATTGATAAAAACATTCTCTTGAATTAAATTAAATTTATTTTTTAACATATTGTCTTAATTTTACTCAGAGTTCGTTTTGGTTGCAGAAAATTTCGTAGCATACTTTTGTGCTGCATCTATTAACTCCACTTCGGTGAGTGTATTCAAAAAGGACAACACTATAAAATATCAGATTAATTTTTGCAACTCACACACACTTTTTTCAACATACACCGACACGTGTGTGCCCAACCTCACCCACTATGGAACCTAAAAATGTCGCCATTGCGCTTAGGCTGCAATATTTTCAAGGCCCCAATACGCACGCAGTCACACACAGACACACACTCAGTACACACAGAGAGAGGGAGAGGGAGAGAGTGAGAGGGGGGGAGGCAAACTCAAGGGAGGCCTGTGTAGCTTACACAGATATGTTTTTGAATTTGTGCTCGTCTTTTGTGGAAGAATTTGGATTAGTGCCATTTGACTTTTTCGAGATACAAATGTAGCATGAAAAGATAATCGGCTTGGCTGTGTAACCGAAAACATGGACATCCTGTGGTCCTGTGGTCCAGCCATGGAGGGCAGTTAGGCCAATGGGGGCAAAGCCTGCATTTGAGTTGCCACATTCTAACGGCTTTCGAATGCTGTTTTGGGGTTTTTGCGGCTCCACATGCCACATCCTGTGCCTCTCGGCTCTGGTCCTGCTACATTCAGTGCCCGGTGTCGGTGGCAAAGGCTGCTCAAATTGGTTGCTGTTGTTGTCTTCCACTTGATTGCGGCGCGAGGCCTTGCCACGTGTGTGCGTCTGTACCTCTCTCCCTTTCTCACACTCTTCTCTTTCTGTATGCGTGTGTGTGTGTGTGTGTGGCATGGCTTGTTAAACACATGCACGCGTGTTTGTAATTGCGCTTTGAGTTTTTGTAATTTGCGAATTGATGTAGATTTTCAAAGTGAGAGAAAATTCATCCGTGTTTTGTTTGCTTCACTTCAGTAATGACAATTACTGAGAGAGATGCGGAATGCGGAAAGTTATTTAATTGCTCCGCTACTTCTTCTTCACTCATTCATTCTCGCTGCAGCTGCGGCAATTGACATTTTTTATTGCACTTTAATTAACAATTAAGCTGAAATTGAATTTCTGCCGAGAGTTTTATTTGCATTTTATTAGAGAATTTCATTTGGCATTTCTTGCGCCTCGTCCCTCACACACTTCTTTCAGCGCTGTGCGGCCGAGCGGAAGAATTTGTTTTTCTATTTGCACAAATTTAATTAAAACTGCATTTGCATTGAAATTGACACGCCTTTATGTATTCAAACTAATTAATAAGTTATGCCTGCCCCCCGCCCCCCCTGCCACACAGCACCAAAGGGACGTTACACGTCTTTGGCATGGCAACGAAACGCGGCTTGTGGGTGGCAATGGAGGAGAAGGATTGGCCAAGGGTTTAAGCTCGACCAGCCAGCAGCTGTTAAGTGGGTCGAGGCAAATGGCCAACACACGTTCTGGCCACTTGTGTTGCCCTAATTGGCTGGCCAAGTGACTGCGGAGAGGGGTGTGAGGGGGTTGAGCCACACTCAAGAATCCTTGCTGCAGTTAAGCGAAAAGCATTGCCCTAATTGTAGTGCAGATAAAAAGGCATTTGAAGACAGAAAAGGCTTGCGAAAGAGAGCGAGAGAGAGAGAGAGAGAGATTGCATTGCATAATTCCAGTTAAAGCCATTAAAGGGCTGTAGCTTCCCCTCCCTTCCAATCCCTTCCCCTGAGTAAACCTCATTCGAAAGTTTCCACTTTGTTTGACTTTCTCAAAATTTGACTTAGCTTGTGGCAGCAACAGCAAGAAGGGATAACGTTTGCGATTGAGTCAATGTCAAAGGGAACGTGTTGCTCACTCATTCAAACAAACACGTGCACACACGCACACACAAATGCTTGCCATGTATGTGTGTGTGTGGTGTGCATTAAAACTACAAAAGCAAAAAACGGAAACGGAAATGTAGAAGCGTGTTTGAGCTGAAAGCCATAATTTTGCATTAGCAACGGCAGCAACAGTAGCAGCAACAAGAGTGGCAAGCTAAGCAAGCAAGCGCGAGCAGCGTACCAGCTTTTATGGCATCCACATTTCACTGAATACCACTGCGAGTATACGCGAACGTGATACAAATTTACATGCAGCCCAGGCAGCTCAGGCAGTCAGCCTGCCTGGGAATACAAGTGTAATAAATAAATGAGCTCACGTGTAACCCGATTTGTATACAGACACTCGCTTGCCTAGGGAAATGGCAAATTTATCAAGCTATTCCAAAGACATACATAATGTATAAATCTTAGTTAATATATTTTCGATAATCAGAAAAGAAATGCTTAGTAATTATTAAACCTCTAGAGGAGGCAAGTGCATAATCAATATAAAGTTTACTCTTCTTAAAGTAACCTATTTCTAAAGACACCCAGGGCCCATTTATACAGCTCTACGAAAGATATTTATACGTATATATGGGTTATATATATTTTAGATAATATATTAAGCTAGAAAAAGTTAAAGGGTTTTGATTGACGAAGCCTTTTGTCAAGTTAATAACCCAAACAAAGAGTGCCGTATTAAAAGTAACCTATTTCTGTACATACTCAAACTATAAGACAAATGTATAAATGTAGACAGTCAAAAAAAAATATTTATTTATATCTTAATAATTAATACTACCAAGAGAATCTTCAATAAGATTTAGATAGACAAAGCCTTTGTAAAATGTATAACTCAAATAAAGTGTAACCTATTTTAACCTATTTCTAACCTATTTCTGGACACACTATTGTAAAAGCAAATTTATAGAGCTTATCAAAAAAAAAAAAGGTTAAAGCTATATATTTGATATTCAATTTTAAATAATCAATAATATTTAAATAATGTTTAAAAGAGGTTAAGCTCTTAGATAAACGAGGCATTTGCCAAGTAACCTATTCAGAATGTACTGTAAAGTAGTTTAAAGAACTTGATTCCTATACACACTTTTTCTATGGAGCTTTATCTTTATGCCTTTATAGTTAATATTCATATTTAATATATTTATAGCACTCCAGAAGGAGCATAATCTTTAAGTATAAGACTACCTTCCCTTTCATATTATGGAAAATGAGCTCAATCACTTTCTGCTGTCAAGACAATTTGTCAGGTTTGTCTAAAATTTCTCAGCTATTGTGCGATTTGATTAAATTGTGCACATAATGCATAAGTTGTCAAGCGATGTAACTGATGACTGACAATAATGACAACGATGATGACGATGAAGGCGATGATTGAAGTGCGAAGGCAGTGTGAAATCTGAGTATGCTGCGCATAATTGGAAAAATCTTGTCCAGCATCTGCTGCTGCGGGGAGACCTTGACGCTGACTCTACTACTACGATATATATAATTAGTTTTGCACTAACTGGGGCGTAAAAAGAAACCCCACACACAACCACACACACTCACACAGATACAAAAAGAAACATACACATTCACACGCAGACACCGCGCCCAGATCGAACGAAGCATTGCCTGGACGAAAATCATTAAAAATATTTGCCTGCACGCGCTGAGCCGCCTCGTCATCCAATCAACCACCCTACCGAAAAGAGGAGCAGAGGCAGAAGAAGAGGAGCAGAGGGCGGTCTAGCGGATGGCGAAAAAAAAAAAACACACGACGAGGAGAAAAACCCAATTTGGAGCACAAAAATTGTTGCTTACTTGGCAAAGATGTTTATCACATAGCCCGGTTCGGCCGCACTGAAAGCAGACCACACCGCGACGCATAGCGAGGGTAGATTGAGGCGATAGGAAAAGGGCGAGGAGGGTAGGCACTGCGGCTAGTGGCTGCTGCTGTGGCTACGGTGGCAACGGCGGACTTCGCTGCGGTTGGTGGCAGTGTAAATATTTTGGCATTTTGCGCTCGCGTTTTGGGCTTTCTTTTGGATTAGTTTCGTTTATTTCATCATTTGCGCCTCGCACTAAACGCATTCACTTCTCTAGGCCGCCTTTCCGGACAGGGTTCTGTTTGTCTCCTACAAGTTGAGGGGCTGTGGTCGGGGGATACGAATTTAATCAGGCCGCTGGGGACTGTAAAGCGCAACTGCCTTTTGCCTGCCGTACCCCTATACATGGATCTACTAGTTGGGTACTGGGTGGTGGTGGTACCCATGCCAGAATTTCCTTAAGCGAAATGCTGAAAATGTGGCCCAAGATGATGACTATGATGACGATGTTGACGACTAGCGTGCTCCGCCCCGGCCCCTTGGCTAGAGCTCCACCCTAGACAGGCGGAGTTCGCTTGCCGTTGTGTTTCCTTTTTCGCTTGTCGTATTTGGCCGTTACTTTCTATACCCTGTACAAGCTACAGTTGCAGAGCAGATACAATAGAATCGAAGTGGAAATAAGGTATTTTAGAAAGAAGTGATGATTTCCTTATTGAATTACGCACTTTGTCAGGAAAATATTCAGTAATAATGTTTTTTTAAAACGATTAATTCGCTGACATCCTTAGCAATGATTATATATGGCCTACTTAAAGGACTCACAAGTGTAACCGATCCCAAAACGGAAACATTCTTTCCATTGGTATTCTAAAGCTTCTTCCTTGCCTTTTCTATCATAGTTACTTTCTTGGTATTCTCGTAGAAGTCTTATACAGTTTTCTTTTACTCGAATCCCGATTTCTTCGAACAGGGTGTCTTGCAGTCCACACACCTTACCCAACACTGTTTTGCTTAGATTCTTTTTTTTTTTTTTGTATTTTTATTACACGTTATACAAGTGTGTGAAGTAGTAATTTAAGTGCGGGACGTTGACACGCCCACTGGTGTGCATTAAATGCCGCCATCCATGCCGCCCCGGAGGCGTGTACGTAGCCCCATTGATTTTTGGCATTCCCTTAAAGCACATTTTTTCGCTGGAAATCATTTCGGTTTCATTCAAGATTTGATTTCACGGAATTTCTACAACATTTTGAATGGCATGCGCTCCAATGGATAGGGTAGACGGATGTAGTCTATTCCGCGCTT
Source organism: Zaprionus ornatus (assembly GCA_018904035.1). Classification (NCBI taxonomy): domain Eukaryota; kingdom Metazoa; phylum Arthropoda; class Insecta; order Diptera; family Drosophilidae; genus Zaprionus; species Zaprionus ornatus. The sequence continues at coordinate 8,191,881 of JAEIFZ010000115.1, read as the reverse complement.
TAGCCACCATGCCAGGAAGCATGCCAAGCGCACAGCAAGATATTCTTCCTCTCCTTCCCCCACTCCTCGTTCCCTGCTGTCACATAGGAAAGTGGGATGGAAGATAAACGGGAATAGAGTGAGGAAGCAAGAGCCAGACGACGAGTAGGAGAAGAAGCTATGCTTATTGCTTTTCAGATGGCCACAGGTGAAGCTCACCGGGGTCAAGCACTTTGATAACTTTTCCAGATAGTTGCTTCGTGGCAATTGGCCACTTGCCTCAACAAAATGGAAATGAAAATGTCCGTTTTTGTTTTCAAACTGCGAGAAACTTTCTACTAGAGTGTGCATTGGGAGTGTGGGCAGTTGTTGTATCCATATCTAAAGTGTCAAAATGTTATGTGTCAAAACAGAAATTAATTAAATATTTTTGTGATATGTGAAATAATATTGAAAATATGTTCATGCGAAATTCAGGCAGAGACAGGAATTTGTTTTTGTGTTATTCAGCTGTTTTTAGGCTTAGTATACAAAATTAATGCATGTATTTTTAGTCTACATAGATACATATTTTAAAATAATACATTGAATTCTTTCTTTTGAGCTCAACAATGAAGAGAAAGCGTGGATAGACAGAATAATTAAACTTTCAAAAAAAGAAAAGAGAATAAAAATAGCTTTAAATAAAATTTAACATTATTTTTTCGTCCCTTAGCTTATGTTTGTCTGTATGAACGGCATTATCTCAAAAATCTTGAGAGCTAGGAGTACCAAATTTGATTATCAAGTGTATTATTATAGCAACTTTGAATTAGAATCTGTTTTTGGCCGCTTTCGCTTCCGTAAATAGAAAACAATAAAATTTCGCGTATTTAGAAAGATTTAGTTGAGTTAGGGATAGGGAACAGTGATATTTTTATACCACATGTGTATATAGAATATACCAATAGACCCCATAGTATGTACTTTATATTTTCTTTAAATTTGTATGACTATTTTATAATGAATGTAACCGTTACTAAGCATGAAATATCTTTAATATGTTCCATCATTTAAACACTTTTAAATTTACATACCTATGAAAAATGAATATAAAATGTATCTTTAGTACAAGTATATGCTAAACTGCATACTTTTTTAGATCAAATGTCTTTCTAATTAATTAAAATTGTAATTGAAAATTCAGTTAAAAGTTTAACATCTCAGTGCATACGAGATAAGGTTCGCCGCGGCTCGACGTTCTCTCAATGTGCAATCTATTTTTGAATTTCTCAGCTTGCTACACATAATTTATTTATAAGTCGTTAGTTCGAATTTCAATTTTACTCGATTTTGGCTTTAATCCCGCAAGTCAAGTGGAGAAGCCGGCGGAACACGACAGGCAACGATAGGACAAGCCTGGGCAGGCCATGACAGAGCAGAGCAGAGCAGAGCAGAGCTGAACGGAGCGAAGCTCTGCTGTCGTTCATTGCTGTGTGCACTTATTTTTAGCATATTTTTCTAGGCAGATGTCTGTGCCGCTGAAGTGGCACCTGTCTGGCTGTTGTCGCTGTCGCTGGCTGGCTGTCTGGCCAGCGTGGTTGTGCCTCAGCGAATCGATAACGTTTCACATGTGGCATCGAGTATGATTGATCTAATCTAATGTCAAGTCTGATGAGGCATACTTAGTGTACTAGATTTATATTAATTATATCATATGTTTATTGCAACTTACATGCTCAACCTTAGCCAACGCGGTGCAACAGCAACAGTTGCCACACACTCGACGCAGGCGCCACGGCCATTCGATGTTGCAAGCGATGCGGCTGCACTTTAAACACGCGCTAACTTCCACACAATATTTGCCACTTGCCACTTGTGTCTAGTCTTATTTTGAGTTTATTTCAAATCTGTGTTGCGTCCGTTAACTAACTTTGCATGTGGCATGCATGCACACAACACACACACACTCACACACACACACACCTGGGAGATAGATAGAACTGCCTGTGGACTGCCGAGCAACGCTACTGAGCAGCCCAACGGACGAGTGTGGACTGTGCCATGGCCTGGCCGCAACGCTGCCTATTAACCAACGTCAGCTGCGACTCCTGCGAGCAACTGTTGGTCGTGCGTTTATCGTAAACGATAAAGCATTCGGCTCGAGTTCGCCTCGGCTCGACTCGACTCGGCTCGGCTTGGCTTGGCTTGGCAGGCCGCTTCTTCGTGTTGTTGCCATGTGCCATGTTCTTCGTCGTGGACTTAGGAACGCAGCAGCAACAGCTTTGCAACAAGCGACGTCGGCCACATGGCAACGGTTGCATCGGCAGCTGTTTAACTATTTTTTTTGGCTGATTTCGAGCATTTTTTTTGCTGTGTTGTGCCTGCGCTGCACTTCAATGACAAATTGTTGCATCTGCAAGAAGCGACCTGCCATGGCGTGTGTGTGTGTGTGGGGGAGTGTGTGGTCTGTTTGAGTATAGGTGCGTGTTATGTGTGTGTGTGTGTGTGTGTAGGTAAACATGTCAGAAACGCTTATGTGTTGGTTTAAATCAATATTCCGTTTGCAGTTGCAGGAATTTCATTTGGTTTTTGTTATGTTTTGCATTCAAAATTGCTTTCACTGATTTTCGGTTATTTTTCGCTGCATACTTTTCAGCGCACTTAACAATGAACGTGCTGGGGTGCAAAAAACATTAAACTGCGCCACAAAAATACAAAAAAAAAAAATGTAAGAAAAAATGTAAAAATAAATGTAGAGATTTTTCAGATTTTCAGCTCAATGCGAAAAGTATTATTTATTTGCTGTTTGCTAAAAATATTTTCAGATTTGCAACTTAATCCTAACAATATTAATTTTTTTTTTGTTTTATTATTGATATATAATCTGGTAATATGTGTGAATAAGTAAAATTTTTAATTTTAATATATAAAGTTACTGGTTTTAAAATTCAATATTCTTAGCCTGATATATTCCACCCAATAGGTAGCGGGTAAAATAACTTTGTGCCAACCGTTGTTTTTAACAGGCAGAAGCAGGCGTAGCAGACCCTACAAACTATATATATTTTAAATCAGCACCAACAGCCGAGTTGATATAGCCATGTCCGCCATTCGTCTGTCTATCTGTCTGTCTGTCCGTCCGTATGAATATTTAGGTCTCAGAGACTAAGTCGTACTTGGCTGATTTAAGCTAAATTCATTTAAAAGTGATCACTTATAAAAAAATAAAAAAAAAAAAAAAATTTTAAGTGGTTAACTATTATAGGTTGATTTTCAATAATTGATAAGTAATAATTTCTTACAAAAACTCATCCCGTTTTTCTTCTTAAACGAAATAAGGCACATTTTTCAACTGCCAAAAAAGAAAACAACAACCTAACATATTTCATAAGAATGGCTTACAAAGCATTTAAATTTATTACACAACAACAACAACAATAATAAGAAACAAACCAACTGAGGAATCCCGCAACTGAGCAACTGATAGATAAAAGTTTAATGGGAAATGTAAATGTAACGCGCCATTGTATGACATACGACAATAAAATGAAATGAAACAATAGAATAAAACGAAGCCGATGCCGATGACGTTCAGGCTGAGGGTGTAGCTGTGGCTGTAGCTGAGGCTGATGTTGCCGGCGTTGGTGCCGTCAGCAGCAGCAGGCCAGGCTGGAGATTCCAGCACAGGTTGTTGCCACCTGTGTGTTCTACCTTTGGCTTTGCCTTACCTTACCTTACCTTCTTCTTTCCCCCTTTATTTGCTGTTATTTTTCTGCGGCCGTGGCCATATTTTACAGTAGTAACAATCACAGCAGCCACAGTAGCAACAGCAATAGCAACAACAGCAATAACAACAGCAACAACGTGCGAGACATTGTATGTTACATATAAATGCGAAGCTGAAAATGAAAGAGTCTAACAATGCTGCTGCTGTTTGTACAGTATCCTATGCCACCTCTATGCCCCCTCATCCCCTCCCTGCCATTTTCTCCTGGTAGTGTTCCCTTCGATCTGCCACCATTTCTATTTCACTTACCGTTACGAGCGTACTGCGCAACGAGCGTTGAAGCCAAAGCTGCGTTATGCAGTCGGAGAGTCAGATATTTCATTACGTCTCGCTCGATATGTCATGCTGGGCTTGTATTTGTATCGGTGTGCGTGTGTCTCCTAGTGTATGTATGTGTGTGTGTGTACGTGTTTGCATGTGCGCCATAATTCAATTTCAGCCCCAGTATTGCTCTGGTGGCAGTGTTTGCATAGACTAGAGGCTCGAGCTCCGTACACTGCCATGCATGCTACATAAGGCATTGATATGTGCCCTGTAGGCTTTTATGGATGCCACTATGTGTCTATGTCAGCGTGTCAGTTTGCGTATATGTGTGGATGTATGTGTGTGTGTGTACGTGTGTGTGTGTGTGCGTGTCTGTGTGGCTGAAAAGTTTAACGACGCATAAACAAATATGGCCAGCAGAGCGCTAAAACCATTGTCATTTTTATCACCAGACAGTTATCATTTGAGCCGTATGACAGCAGAACCCTCCTCCTTCCCCCCCCCCATACACATATGCTGGCAACTATCTGCCCTGTAACTGTATTAAATTCGTTAGTTTATTAGTTGTCACATCAACTGTGAAAAATTGTTTTTCAAATTTTTAAAAAGTTATTGAACGAATTTTTTGTTGAAGTTATTTGTTTGAAATTTGAGATTTAGATTTGAAAGTAAATATGCTAGGAATATTTATAGCTTGATACCATGAAACAATATTCAGATATTGCAGATTATTATATTTATTTATTATAAATATATTCATAGATTTACAAAACTATTTCTCCACCCTGTGATGTTAAGATACAATATTATGATGTAAGGATTCTTCACTTAGCAATACAAAAAAAAAAAAAAAAAAAATTGCAGTTTCAGATATTTCAAGATATTCTTTTTTTGCTTGCCTAACTGCCATAAGAACAGTAAATTAAATACATAACCTTGCACAAAAAAGGGGATCACAAATAGTTCATTAAAAACAATAATGGCAACTTTAAATTGAATCTAAATGTCTTAAGATTATTTACTTAAGCACAATCTGATAAGCATGTCTTTAATTAAAACATAATAAATTGCGCTGATAAGAAAACTTAACAAGACACGAGCAGCAGGCAGAGAATCGCTGCAACTTTTGCCGCGCTCTTGCAACTTGGCTGAACGCACTCGAAATTGCTCTATAAATCGATTACCGCGGCTGGGAGGAGGGGTAAATGGTGAGGGAGGGATATGGCATCTGAGTTGCACATCCCAATTGCCATTTGCTGTGCGCCGTGTGTAATTTCCAAAGCAATTAACCTGCGCGTCGCAAGCACATATTGCCCCAAGTTGGGGCGACATCCTTCTTGCTGCCTGTTGCTTCAATGCCAGTGTGTGCCTGTGTGTGTGTATGCGTAAGTGTGTGCAAGGTGTGTCTGTCTGTTTGCATGGCCACTAAACGTAGTAAACTAATTTGAAAACTCAATCAACGTGCTCGCTTCTTACCAATTCGCCATGCCGTGTCTTGGCCATTATTTGTCGCACTTGTTGTTAATTGGATTTTGTTGTTTTGCCACTTGTGTCCTACTCTTTTCTCTTTTCTTTTCCTCATTTGCTTGCCTGCCATTCCATGACCAACATGAACCGAAATGTTTGCTTGACGTTGCGCATACGCCGCGTCTGCCAAACCATTTAGCCTTGGCAAATAAAGTGATTGTATGGCTTGTTTAAAATCTCAATTGAATTTCGGTTAAATAGTCGTTAGCCTCGTTATATGTCGCGCTCTCCACACTCCATAAATGATTTCGTTAAGTCACTTAAATTACAATCAATTTCGCCGTCCCCTACGGCAACATACATAGCACATACATGCATACATATCTATATCTATGTATATGTGCTCCAGACACGGCGTGCATTTAAGTGAGAAATAATTTGCTCCTTGTTGAGCGCACAAATTGAATAAAAATCGATGGTTTTCCAAAAAGAAAACACATAACAAAAAGAAATGCCAACATTTCCAATTGATTTTTGTACTTTCCTTTTTGGTGCTTTTATTTTATTTCCTTTAATTGACTTTGCCATTGCATGTGCAGGATTAAGTGGATCGTTTTTAATTTGAAATAAAAATAAAGAAAGGGGTTGGCTTTGGCAAACCGAAGATTTTATACGCTCTTGAATGGAGGTGCTATTTAAAATGGTATTAGATGAATTCATAAAATAAGAAAGTTGCTTATATCCTACGATTATACCAATAATTGTATATAATGGTGCAGAATTAAATGTGCATATTCAATATTATGTCTCAATAGGTCAATATAACAATAGGTCTTCAAACAAAAACCTGATTTTCGGGCAATCAGAAGTTTCTTCAGACAGCTTCTTAAGTTGCAGAAGACGTATTAGTACATAGTTAACCTAATCTGAAGATTCTTCAGGAATATATACTATATATTATTCCTTATAAGAATCACAGCTGTTCTTCATCGGTTCGTTGCAATTTTCAGTGCAGAAGTAATACGCACTCGGCAAGAGTATTACAGGGAAAAATAGCAAAAGGGGCTGTCGTTTGCACGCTCATGCACAGTGGTAAAAAACGACTGTTTTCCAAATACTTTTAATAACTATTTAAATAATTTTAACCAGGTTATTAAATAAATGTAAGTAAGACTTTTAAAGTGTTCAATTTAAACATACTCTCCCTAATTTATTTGGTGTATTTGTCACCCACAGTGCCATGTGGCAGCAACAATTGAAATTGAATGCCAATTTTATTGGCATGCAACTAGTTGGCCTGTCAATGCAGCACGGAGATATAATATTTCAGCGCTGCGTCAGCGAAACGAAAACGTTCCGCACTTTGGAGATGCTTTTCTCCACTTTCACTTTATACTTTTTTCTCTCGTATTTTCGCCTTGCCAGCTGGCAGTGCCTGTGGCACGTGCGGCCTGTCCTAGTAATATCAGCATTATTTGGGCAAAGAGAGGCAGGGGACATGCATCATACTCATCAAGAGTGCGTGTTGTTGTCGTTGTCGCCGTTGTCATGATGAAAATATAATTAAAGTTTATGACATTTATCTTTTGCCAACATTGAATGACACTTGTGTGAGTCTGTCTGAGCGCGCCTCAAGTTGTCTGATAGCCACCCTTGCCTACTACCTCCTCTCCCCCTGCCTTCTCTCTCTTTCGCACTGTGGTCATTAATCACACAGAGCGAATTGAAGCGCAGGCATTTTCAACAGCTGCCACCAGGATAAATGGTCAGCAGATTGCGCGGCACAGATCGATTTCCTTTTCCTGGCCAAAGTCAGAGATGGATTCGAATTCTCTCTAATTCGCACTTAACAAATTCACTCTTAATTGCACTCATTGCACCCATCAATTCCAGTAAATACTCAATTTACATAACCTCAAACATTATTGGTCAATTTTCAATTCAGTTGCGTGTGCTACATGTGGCATGAATTAGTAAAATCTATGTGGCACATTCACTTCCAGCCGATTAGTATAAATTGTAAATGAATTCGATATTTTTGTGGCAAATCGCATGGAATGCAGATTAGATTAGAAATAAATTCGGTAATCAATCTGCTGCAAGTTAAACTAGGGGCGGGGGTAATTGCAACCACATACACGTACATTCGCACAGCTTTACTCGTTGTTCAGACACATTTGGTCATTAATTACATGGCATAACATTGCCGGTGTAACGGTGCAACGAAGCTTCATCTTACTCTTCGTCTCAGGCTCTGCACATGCAACTGAGCCGAGTCGTATCGAGTGGCTTTTGTGTGTGCTTGTGCTTGCCACATGTGGCTGGGGCCAGTAAATCTTGTCGTCAGCTACGCACACTGAAAATGGGATATACAATAGCACAAGGACTGGATAATAATATCAATCAATGCATAGCAGAGAAATGCATTACTGCAACGAGTAGGCAAATTAGAACTGCAAATTGAATTACGTGCAACAATGTGTGAAGCTTTAAGTGCAACAAGCTTTTGGCAAAATGCACTAAATAATTTCATTAAAGCCAAACAGGCAAACAAACTTGACCACACACTGCGTATACGCAATGCGGATGTTTGTCTACATCTCCCTGTGTCTCCTTGTGTTCCGGTGTCTCTGTGTGTGTGTGTGTGTGTGTGTGTGTGTGCTTTGACTCGCTTTGCCATAGGCCTTGACAAGAAAATCCTTTTACACCATATCGAGTTTTGTTGTTGTTCCTGTTGCTGTCGCTGCTGCTGCTCCTGCTGCTGCTGTTGTTGTTGCTGCTGTTGTTATTATTATTGTGGTTGCTGGTGTCGCAGCCTTTGGTAATGTTGCTGCTGCCTGTGCTTTCTTGTTTCGTGTGCGGTAAATAACTTTTGTTCGTTGCGCCCGTAATTAGGTTAAAATATTTATAAAGTCGAGAAAGGTGTTGGCCACGTTCAAACTTGAATATGCCAAAGTTTCTATTCCCCAGCTCAATAAAATTTGTAAATTTATCTAAAATACAATTTAAAAGGCAGGCAGAACGTGCTTTGATTCGTTTAGTTGGAGTAAGAATACTTTAATTCATTTACATTTGCATAAAATTAAACGAGCTTAGCACCTCTTAAACAAATTATTTACTGCAATTATAATTTAAAACATTCAATTTAAATCATTTACAATAATAAATAAAGAAGTTCTATGGGAATATTTTTGAGCGATGCTCATGCGACGGTTCTTTTGGTCAAAATTTAGCAAAAAATCGCCGAGCACGCAAAACACTTGCAACCTTTACGCCTCTCACAACCAATCAAAAAATGCCATTCACTTGAATCTTGGAACAGATGTTCGAGAAGAGTGTACAAACATAAAAAAAAAAAAAATCGATAATCGAAAGTAGAAATTTGAAAAGTCACCTTACTCTTTGAACACACCTCGTACTATATTATATTATTTCAGAGATATTGAAGTAATATCAAATTTATTATTTCGATTCATGCCTTCAAAGTAAAGAGATTGTGAGTTACTTCTAAAACTTAAGAGTCCTGTAGACATGTTCATTTTGTTTATTTATTTATTGTTATTGTGGTAGATATCATAAATTTCTATCATCCTCCTTATAGATCAATAAATTCGCACTTAGAACAAATCAGTTGTTCTTTATTATTCAATAGAGATACATATTTCATATCTCATTAGTAGAGTTGTGCGTTACAAACTTCTACTCAAACTTTGTATTACTCTAACCTCTGCTAGTGTATACGAACCGCTGAATATTTATTTTTGTTTTTGTGCTGATTGTAGCATGCGAATTCCCAAGGGTCAAACTACTTTGGATCAAAATGTCATCCAGGAAAAGTGACAAACCAAGCGAAATGTTTACAACAAGCGCAAAAAAAAGTTGTTGATGCCGTTGGCACCAAAGACTCACTCACACATGAACATAATTCACATTTAAATGGTCAAAATGTGGGTGTGGCTTATGTCCGAGTGTGTGTGTGTGTGTATGTGGTCGCACAAAACCAAAATCACGAGAGCTCTTCAAATTGCTTTTGTATGCGCTGTTTGTCAGCGTTGTCAGCGAATGTAGAAACTTTTGTTTGGCACACGGGGCGTATACGCAACAAGCACTTATTGCCTGAGCAGTTTAAGCACACACTTGATGAACCATTTGGTTGTCAGCTCGCGGAAATACCGCTTTTTTGGCAATTCAATTAACCAAGAGGTTGAACAACTGAAACTGAACAAGTAACATCGCCAAATCGGGTCTCTCATCAGCTGAAGGAGGAGAAGGAGGAGCAGACAAGCGCCATTGTCCGGCGTTTAATGGCACATTTAACTTTATGTGGCGCTAAACGAGAACTGTACTTCAAACTATAGAAATGCTAATTTTAAGTGCGTGCATTTTAAGTGGATTACACCAATTAAATCTGCAACTGAACCTTAAATTGCACGAAAGAAGAATGCGAAGGTGGACAGAGATAAATTTAAAATTTGGTGAAAGGTGTGCAATTATTATTGTGTGCCTGTGTGAGTGTATATGTGTGTGCGTGTGTGTGCCTGTGTGTGTGTGTCTGTATATACCTGAGTGTGTTCGAATACCATTATTAAATTTGCACACAGCTTAGGGGTTTATTGAACATCAAAGCGACTAACAAAGAAATTGTTTATGCATGCTAAATATTACAAAGCAAGACATTTAATAGAGTTCAACGAACATATAATACACTGCAGTTTGATTATAAATTTACATAACATATTGTAGAACTCTATTTCAATAATAAAATTTAAATAATTTATACTTAACTCGAGCATAGGTTAACTTAATCATATTCTAGGTCATCTAAAACAAAAACTTGTACACAAATACTAACTTAAGAATTCAAAATAAGTATATTTTGAATATAATGAAAATTCTAGACAAATTTTAAATACTATAACGTATAGTTTGCCAATATATAGCAACCTTCTCTACTCAAAAACTTGCATACCTAATACTAAAAATGCAATATCCGCACTTATTACAGTGTACAGAGACTCGTTGGCGCTTTCGATTGCGCAAAAAGGGAAAGCATACGCCGAGCCGTACAAGTACTTTTACGCCATATTATGAGTTTCGTTAGAATGCTCAAAGCCAGACGTGGTCCACGCCAGGCCAGGCCAGGCCGGGGCAGGGCAGGCCAGGACAGGCGAGGCCAGGACAGGCGAGGCCAGGCCATGCCAAAGCCGCAGCGTGCAAACAAAGCGACAACCGTTGACACTTTGCCCGAGCATTGGGATCAGCCTGCTGCGTGTATCTCACAGCGCGGGTGTCAGTGTGTGTGTCTGCATACATAAGCATACGTATACATATATGTATATGCGCTCACGGGCCTCTATACTGCCAAGCTGCTGTTCAAAGTCTCATAATGTTGATGGACATTCGCTTTGATTTGGTAGAGCTAACACGGCACACGCTGCCGCTGCCGCTGCTGCTGTCGAGCCTCCTCTCTTTATTTTCTCTTTTTTTTTCGTGCCGAGCAAAGCCGCACTAACGAGTTGCCATTTGATGTCATATATACATACATATATACTGTGTGTGTGTGTGTGTTTGTGGTTGCGAGGACATCCTCGCCATACATCTGACTTAATCTCGCTGTCCGTGCCACCTTTGCATGCTTCTTTCTTCTGGTTACGCGACGCTTTTTTTGTGTTTAAGCTGTGGCTCATGAGAACTCGTCGACAGTGCTTTTGGCTATGTTACATTTCAAATCAATTTTCAGACACACACAAGGAAATATATAGAAAAACCTCAGTCTCTTCTTTGTCAAGTCCAATGAATCACACACACTTGCCTGGCAATATGCAAATATAAATCCATTTTGTTCTGCTTTTTATACCCTTGTAGAGGGTATATTAGTTTTAACCAGAAGTTTGCAGAGGACTCTCTGCGGATCCGTCCGTATGGCTGGTTGTCAGTCCGTCGGTCTGTTGCAACGCAAACTAGTCTCTTAGTTTTTGAGCTGTCTTAATGAAACTTGACAAATATGCTTAATTTGCTGTAAATAGGTCGGAACGAGTCGGATCGGACTGATATATCGTATACCTACCATACAAACTATCGGCCGATTTTTGTTATTTTTTAAGATATTGTAACCAAATTTACTACATCGTACTTTTTGTATATATGTAATATGCCTACAAAATTTCATAGGAATCAGACCACTATAACATATAGTTGCCATAGGAACAATCGTTTAGAATGCAGGTTTTTGTATGAAGACCTATTCTGATTTTAGAATAGATTGGTATACTATAACATATAAAGAAACAAGCGACAGAAATTAGGGTTTTGGTATGAAGATCAGCATTGTTTTTCGCAATAAGTGTAGTGTCAAACAAGTTTAGACAGTAATCGACTCTTACTATTTCCATTTCATTGCACTTCTGTATCATTCCATATTATATACAACTAGTATAGGAACGATCGAAGGGTATTAAATCTTTGGCATGCCAAAGCTTTAATTTCTTTCTGGGTTTGCTATGTCATTGGACTCAAGAGCTTCCGTAGTCTGCGACCGATATGAAGGTCATTGCTGATAAGCCTGTCGAGCTTAGAAAATGATGATGAGATGCAACATTGCAACATGTTGCAAGTTGAACGCACTGCGAGAACGTTTCCTGGTTCTGACAAGGCGGAAGCCGCAGCTTATTTGGGTCATGTTGACTGTGCCTTTTGACACGCCGCTTGAGGCCCTGGCACTGGCCAGGGTTGTAACTTATGCTGAAAGTTGAAAGTTCATAACCAATTTGAAGCATTCTCAAACACACTGTTCACAGTTGCACAGTTGCACGACGCATCTTTAATTAAACAGTTCGTTGAGGGCATTCGGCATCAACGGCATAACGGTAAAAGTTTCAAGAGTAGGCGTGCCACGCTGAAATTATTCATTGGCCATTTAAGTGTCTTCAAGCATGTCGGCAGCCAAGGCGAAATGTAAAAGTTTTATGCGCCTTATCGCAAAAGCCGCACAAGAAGAATATATTCTGCCGAGAACCGCCGAAACCCAAAGCACATTTAAAAGGGAGTGTCGTCATATGCAATGCTCAATAAAGTGCCGAGCGAACGGGGGGAGCTGGGAAGTATGATGGCTTTCAAAAGGTGAGTGGATTGAAAGAAGAGCCAAGTTGCCGTACAAACACACACACACACACACACGCATATCTGATTGTGTAAGAGCATTTTGGGGCATATCATATATTATATATATGCATACTTGATCATTCTTGATTTATCTAACTAGTCTCTCAGTTTTGTATCAATAAATCTTGCCATATAAATATATTAAACTAAAACTCATTTTGCATATTGATTTTGCAATTTTAATGCGTAACTTCAATCGATTTTTATGCCCAATCCCTTCCTCAAGACAACAAAATCTTCTCGAAACTGCGTCGTTGTCATAAGGTATTATAAAAGTATAGTGGGAGAACTAAATAGATTATCTTACCAAATACTAGACAATAGTGTTGTGTCGTTCGTGAACGAACGAACTAAATTGAACTATTCACCAAACTGAACGAACGAACTAGGTCTGTCTTTATAGTTCAATATAGTTCATTATTATTTCTTATTGTTATTATGTATAAGTGTTTTTGACATAAATTGAATAAATAATATTAATTTTCAATGACAGCATTGTATGAAATAAATTCATAACATTTTTTTTTTTTTTTTTTGAAGCACCTTTAAGCAAGTTTAAAAAATGAACGATTGAACTAAATGAACGACCTAGTTCATTGATTTTAAACGAACGAACGAACTTATTCCTCAAATTGAACTAGGATTACCCAACACTACTAGACAATATTTTCAAAAATGAAGTCCAAAAACCTAAGGAAATTCCCCACTGTAAAATGTTCTTCGACGGAGTCAGCACAGGATTCTGTTGTGGAAGTGGAAAAGTGTTTTAGATGCATGAGACGGATATATTAAACACTTCCTGAGCTCGAATGTCTTCCTCTGTGAGGGTAGAACATCCCCAAAATACTAAAACTCCATAGAATAGACTAAAAACGAAGAAACTTGTGAAGGAGAGTCTCCTTACTTCACTCTCTTGTATATTTTTTGCAATCAATATCAACATTTGTGTTTGAGTTCAAGTTATTAAAAGCCTTTAATAAGTATAGAGAATATTTGATCCGTTGGAATGCCTAAAAGCGGCTTTGAAAAAACTTTACTTGGGCTTACGACACTTACATTTACAGTTGTAATAACAAACGGCAGAACATTGTCATATTGAATAAGCCGATTCGAGTACAAAGGAATCTACCAATAGATGTACAACTACAGCAACAAACCCAAACAATTGCTGTCTAAATTCATTGTGCTCGCTTTGTGTGTGTTGCAAAGAACGGATCATTTGAGATATGTGTCTGTTCTGCTGCGTGTGTTTATGTGCGCGACTGTATGGCATGTCTGTCTGTCTTTTTGTAGATGTGTCAATGCACGTCTATGAATATAAACGGGGCTCTAGCAACTCATATTCGACTGCAAGATACTGTAATGGGAACAGCAGAGAAGGTGGCAAACTTCAAGCTATGCAACAGATCAAGCTGTGATATAGACCGACTTCTTGAGAATATATAACCTCTATAGGCTCGCAGATATTTCCTTCTCATTTTGCAAAGCTCTAATAACCTTGTGTCCATTATGCGGGGTATACAAATTTCAATGACGTCTCAGTCGCATTGTCTGCAATGGCGGAAATATTGTTTGTTGCTGCCTTAGTATTGTGTGTGTGTGTGTGTGTGTGTGTTGACTGCATGAGTACGTTAGTGTGCTTGCAAATAAACAGATAGAATGAGATGCCATTTGATTGTGCGCCGGCAAACACTTCACTTCACATTACTTTCGATGGAAAGGCGTACAGTTGAATGGGCGTGGCCGTCGATACACTTTATTATTGCCAACTGACTGGAATGCTGACAACAAGTCAGCAACGAGATGTAACCTGGCTCATTATCAGACAAATCAAGTGCACATGTAGACAACTGAACATTGCAACCTTGCTGGAAAGTTGACTAAATATTCATAAAACTTATGTTTAGCATGCCTCATCTGTCTTTGTGTTTGATAAGATATTCTGTGATGGCAAGCCGTGCATGTTTAACTTGGCTTACTCTGATATTCAATGTGACTTGTAACATATGTATATGTACGAAGTTTTTGGGCATATTTGAAAATGCAACACTCATTGGTCGGGTACAGTTCTTATGCATGCATCGACAAGAGTGCAATAATTCCATACGAGCCATTTAAATGGCATCTAAATATGGCAATATGTCTGAAGAGACAGGTATACAATATTCGACATCTTCTATTTTCTCATATGACTTATTAAAGTTAACATATTATAATATAAATGTGAAAATAAATGAAATGTGAAAATACTATTAAGTATAATTCACAATTGCACACATTTACTATTTATATTTATTGTAGTTATCTAGTGTAAATGATATTCTCCATCTTGTTTAAAAGCTTTACTTGGAAATTGCAATTACAATTATAGTTACAGTTACAATTAAATCAATCTCAAGGCTGTTAATTAAATACCAAAGAGACGCTGATTGAAGTCAACCATAGGTGGACTCTGCCAGACACTCTGAACGGTATCGATGGCCACAACATTACGCCATTCGGCAATACCTTTCAGTAAATTAAGGAACAAGGTCGTGTAAAGTGTTATATTCTCTGCATTCAGGGGAACTGGACGTTTCTGTGGAAGAGGCGGAGGAGGAGGCAACAGAGCAATATTGGACAAGACTTTCTCCGTGGTATTGGTTGGCATCGTTGTGCAAGTCTTTGAAATGAAAGTATTATAAAAGTCATTATCAAATAGATAACAATCAAAAGTTACTTACAGCCAGGAGACCAAGGAATACTATGAGCACTAGCATCATTTTCCGTTCTTCTTGGAAGTCCAACTTGACTTCTAACTGAGTTGAGTAACTGTCAGCAAACTGATTTTAATAGAAATTCACTACGAGATGACCCCGAGCCACTTATTAATTGGTAACTTTACTCAGCTTGTTTGGCAATCAGTGTTCTAGTATTTGTCATGTCAAGTGAAGGAGGAGTGGGGGATGGCGGTGACATTTGTGTCAAGAGTTCCAGTTAATTAAATGTTGACCGAGCCAAGTTACTTGGCAAATATTTAAAGTGAACAAAGATGCGAAACGTGTCCACTAAAGATAACGGATAACTGTTCTGTAGATATTAATCAATGTTTAAGTACTGTTTGACCTTAAGTACCTGACGATTCCGAATGAGTTTCGCACTGCGAATGTGGGCCAAGGTCGTTTCAAGTGAGAATTTCCCGTTACAGACCTTGCAATACCTATTGAAGGTATCAACCAGCATAGGTTGGTATATTTATCATTTATCTGAAGCATTTGCAAGTATTCTTCTTAAATTTATTCTGGTATTTTTATTTTTCCAAATATATTTCGTACTCCGACCTTTATCGTAATCGAAGAGTATGTACTTACTATACGGGTTCGGTTAAAAACCATAGTAAATTGCAGTATATAAATTTTTCTGCACTTTAGCGTTGTTTTTTTACACATACACATATATCATTCATATGTATATACACTTATAAATAAGTAATGATTAACGCTTATCAAACCACAACGAAAATTCTGGAAAGTTTTTACTCTAACCGTACATTCTTTACAATTGTTAGCTAACTCTACAATGTTATTGCTCTTCTTGTGAATAACAAATATATTCTGTACATATTTGTTTATATTGTGTTTTTGCGAAACCGTGTAATTATATGAATACTGTTGTGGTTTGTTATGTACATGTACGAAAACCCAATTAGGCTGAGCTTCCGTACGTAATATATAAAGAATATAATGATATCAACAGGCTTTTGTTAAAGTCGCTTAAGTGTTTTATTAATCATATTCAACAACATGTATATAGAGCATGTGTGAGTACGTAAGTATGTAGTTCGCGGAGTTTCAGGTGACACATCTATGGAGGTACGTATGACAACGATTCGAGCAACACTCGCTGCTAACGGAGCACTGTAAGATATAAGATATAAGATCGAACATGAGAAAGTGCAGTTAAGGTACTCGAATGAAATCAACCTACATCGAGTCCAATGGCTTTGCAAGTATTGCTTGTGGGACGAACGGGCACAGGTGCATTGGTTACGCGATCCACTCTCTCCACTGCATGGTTACCAGTATTTGCCTTGTCATCTGGCAGAGTTACAACTTCCACCTCTACTTCAACTGGATTCTCGCTGCGCTTAAATCTAAAATTTCTTTGATTTTGATTGAAAGGAGGTGGTAAAAAATTTAAATCTTCATCACTATGAATGATCGGAGCACAAAAATAGGCATACGTCATGCATTTCCCAGAACAACACTCCCCATGACTTTGACACTAAAATTCAGAGATTAATTGTTAAAGAGTTCAGATAGATTTCTTCAAATTCATTACTCACATATTTTCCATTACTGCGACATCTCAATGTTTGTGAGATACAAACACTTAGTAAAGCGAAAAACACAAGGAAGTTTAGGCAACGAGCTATCGACATTTTTACACTGCGAAAGTCAAGCGTCGAATGAACGCTTCACATTCGCAACTTGATGCTATATAGTATGCTGCAGGCCATGACCGAAAAGGCAAAGCGATAAGGCGCAGTGACGTATAGTACATGCTCCCCATAGCTAACTCGACTGCGAGATATCCATAACTTTCTCGATTCGTTTTAAAGAAAAGTCGATTATAAACGGTAAAATACTCTACGTCATTATTGCTTCCCGCTCTTATAGTTATGTACTCATCTTTAGATTTGTGAACAGCTCTTCTGTTTATTAGGTGATCGGGTAGAAGTGTTTAGAATCATGTGGATCTTTTAAAAAACTGAGTGCCATATGACCAATTGAGAATCAGGCTAAATCGACTACCTTTTTATACCTTTGCAAACAATATATAAATTGTGGCCAGGAGTTTGCAACAAACCTTAGGAGACATAAAGTATATATATTCTGAATCAGTATCTGTTCAACGTAAACTAGTCTCTTAGTTGTGGAACTATATTAATGAAACTTGGCATACGAGTAGACGCTTCTTATTGCTGCACGCTGTAAATAGGTCGGAACGAGCCGGATAGGACTGATATATCGTATAGCTGCCATACAAACTATGGGCCGATCTTTGTTATTTCTTAAGATATTCTAACTAAATTTACTACATCGGACAATTTTTATATATGTAATATGCATATCAAATTTCATATGAATCTGACCACAGTAACATATAGCTGCCATAGGAACAATCGGTCGGAATGCAGGCTTTTCTATGAAAACCTATTCTGATCTGAGAAGTAACTAAACTCATCAGTGCCAATCGAAGTGAGACATAATATTGAATTATATATAACAAGTACAGGAACGATCAGAGGATATAAGAACCTTCTATGTTATAGAACCGTCGACATGCCGAAGCTAGCCTTTCTTCAGTGTTGAAACCGTTCCAAAATGTAAATGAGTACATATACTCATAGTTTGTGGGGTCTGCCCATGATGCATTTAAGAGATTACCCACATAAAAGAGAGTTCCATAACCTGATCGTCTGTCGCACATGGGTGCAAACCATCTGGATTGTATGAGGCCGTTTCGAAGAGCATTGCGTTTGCTTTTGATTTTACTTTCTAAATGCTCTCTTATACTATCGATCAGCACATATCTTATCAGCAAGGGGCTTAACGCGACAGCGCTAGCGCCAGCGACAGAGTGAGTAGGGCAGCGCAAGTTGCCTTAGCATTTAGTCCACATTCGGTAGTCAACGTGCTCGCTCGCGTAATCTTAAAACGGTCGTAAAATGCATAAGCCACCATTGTCGGTTATAATAATTCTGATTATGGCACTGGACTGGCGCCTCACGATGTCAGGGCCAAGTCCAATTCCAAGTGTGGTGGTAACAACGACGACGCCATCGCCACACCTGCCATCGCAAAGATCTTTGCGGCTGCCAAACGATACGTATCCATTGGGATATCATTTGCATATCAGCAGCAATATACATAATGGTGATTTTCAATTTAACGGAAATGCCACCGTAGACATTGAGATTAGGACTTCCACAAATGAGATTGTGCTTCATGCCAAAAACTTGAGCGATATACAGATAACACTGCGACTTCAAGACAACGACAGGCCAGAGGCTGTTGGTCAGCTAGTCGATGATGTGACGCACACATACGATCCAAATGGTACATTTCTTGTGATCCATCCTCGCGAGAATTATCAGGCCTTCGAGGCGGGTCAACGATATCGACTACAAGTGCTCTATACGGGTCTGATGGGAACACGACCGAAGGGCTTGTATTGCATGGAATATAAGGATCCAATCACAAATCGTTCAACGTAAGTGTGTGTTGTGTTGCCACTTTTGTTTTTGTTATTGTTCCGGTTTGATAAGAGCATAAAAGTGGCTAAGTTCAATGCCGTAATTGCATTACAAAACCTAGTACTCGTACACTTAATCTTGAGTTGTGCGCGACGCGCGTGCTTTCGCATTATATAAGCGATACTTTTATGTGAATAGATAATAGATTCGCGTATTTGCATTATCAAGTTGAAATTGACTTTTGCTTTTCTTTAGTCTCTCTGCGAATACCCTGTATGTCAGCGAAGGGGTTTCACAGACGTCATCAACATTATGAGATTGTCTGTATAAACATGATTGTATACAACTTTTTGTTTACTTTAACTACACACATTATTTTAATTGTTTTGCTCCAAATAATTCACAACAGATAAGGTACACAGGGATTTTTCGAAGTTCTCATGTGACTTTTACACTACTTAGCGAGACTACAAGTTCTGTTTTTTACGAAAATTAATTAACACTACATGATCTAGGTTCCAATAGAATTGGATTGACTAGACCGTAGAGTGTTGTGTTTCCGATCGTCTGGCTTATCGGATTTACCATGCGAGTCACTTCGTTGCATGTAAACAAACCTACGTATTGTTCATACATACATAGTATATTTATAGGTAGACCATGCATTGACGTTTCCTCATAAAGGGGCATGACTGTGAGTACACTCAAATCTGGCGGCCCCTTATCTAGGGCAGCTGAGACAGTGCAGAGTCGAGATAACGCCTCAATACAAAATGTATCATTGTGTTTATTACCAACGGGTATAACCAGCAGCCATTCAAAGTGACAAGAGTGGGTATATACATTGTGTGAAGAATTGACAGAGCCTGCTAGGTATATATATTCCTGATCTGCATTTATAGTCATGTTAATTGGTTAAGTAAGTGGGACATGAAGAGCAAAGTGCTGCGCCAACTAACTGCAGGGTATCTAGGAGTTGACTACTCCTTCTTGAGTGAACCACAATCAGCACAAAGCAATGGGTTTCTTTGTGAAGCGATACTATCAAAGTGTATAGTTCGAATTGTCAAGATCGGGGCTATTTAGTACTTTCAATATATTGAATTGAAATTAAAAATTGAAAATCAAACAATTTATTTATATCTCAATATTTTCTTTACAGCTATGTGGCCGCCACACAAGCAGAGCCGACCTATACCCGCCTTATATTTCCCTGCTATGATGAGCCTGCCTTCAAGTCGAATTTTAGCATTAGTCTGACGCACAGCAGTAACTTCACTTCGGTATCTAATATGCCGGTGCAGAAGATCGAAATTCTAGGGTAACACATCGACAAATCAAATTTGATCCTACGTATCTAGCTATAATGCGATTTCATTGAGTACAGCGAGCTGACAACAACCACTTTCCAGACCACACCCGTCATGTCCACCTATCTGTTGGCTTTTGTCATCTCGAATTTCGAACATATCTCGGAAACATATCGAGGTGTTACGCAAAGCATGTATTCATCGCCCACAAGAAAGAACAAGGGACGAAGTGGACTGAAGAATGCTGTGCTGGCAGTTGCCGCTTTAGAGGATTACTTCGATGTACCCTACTCACTGCCCAAGCTGGACTATGTGGAACTCAAGAAGAATCAAGGTGCAGCCATGGAGAATTGGGGCTTGATCACCTTTAAGGAGGATACTATAATGCCAATGGGAGAATCATTAGATTCGTATAAAAAATTTAAGGACATTGTCATGCAAAATCACGAGATATCACATCAATGGTTCGGCAATTTGGTTTCGCCCGAATGGTGGACATATGTCTGGCTTAACGAAGGATTCGCTACGTACTTTGGTTATATAATCACAGACTTGGTAGGTGTTTATGTTTATT
The DNA here is from genome assembly GCA_018904035.1 of Zaprionus ornatus. Lineage (NCBI taxonomy): Eukaryota > Metazoa > Arthropoda > Insecta > Diptera > Drosophilidae > Zaprionus > Zaprionus ornatus. The sequence continues at coordinate 8,171,119 of JAEIFZ010000115.1, read as the reverse complement.
GAATATTCATTTAATAATTTGTATATTTTCGTCGCAGCTCAATCCCGATCAACATGTAATGGATTTGTTCATTCGGGACGAGGTTGATAATGCCTTTAGCTACAGCAACTTCTTCGATGTGCGTCCCATGACCTCGTATGTGGAGACCGAGGCGGATATAATGAACGTCTTTGATATAATCTCTTATAAACGTGCGGCCTGCGTCATTAGGATGTTCCATCACGCCTTCCGCCAGAAGACCTTTGAGCACGGCATCAGACAGTATCTAAAGAAATAGTAAGTGTCGATCGGAAACCAACCAACATTGAACTGGTTAATTGCAATTGATGTCCCAAAGTTTAAACGTATTTCCAGCCAATACAGTGTGGTCAATGAGTTGAATCTGTTCGATTCGCTGCAGACGGCACTGCTGGAGGATCCGGAGTTCCAGAAACAGGATTGGATTCACAAGGTGCCTGAAATAATGACATCGTGGACGCACAGCGAGTGGTTGCCCATTGTATCGGTCATACGGAATCATGAGAACAATACGATCACATTTAGACAGTGTTCTTTGCATTCCAAAACCGAACACTGGTGGATCCCATTGAACTTTGCCACGCCACAGTCTCCGAACTTTGAGCGAACACATGTCGAGTACTTTATGCCGCCAGTGACAGAGCTTACACTCAGTCTAGATGAACTGCATCTGCAGTTAAGCGGACACGATTGGCTGATCGTGAACAAACAGCAGATGGGCTTCTATCACGTACTCTATGATACGGACAATCTGCGAGCGATCGCACAACAATTGCAACGGAATCATACGGTTATACATGCCATGAATCGTGCAGCACTCTTTCAAGATCTTGGACCACTTATCGAACGCAATGAGATCGAATCAATTGAAGTGATCTTTGAGCTTCTTAAGTATTTGGAGTTCGAGAGTCATCTGGAGCCATGGCATCAGGTATCGAATATTCTTGACCTACTGGATATCACCTTCTTTGGCACCCCGTCGTACTCGCTGCTCAATCAGTTTGTACGTCGTCTAGTGGGACCAATATTCATGCGTCTGTCGAACAAACACGATCATATGGAGAAGTTCGCATTCTCCGATATACTACCGATTGCATGTAAAGCACAAATGCCCGAGTGCCAGAAGTATACGCAACATCTGGCCCACGAGTATATCTTCAAGAGGATTAATTTCGAGAACGACGCAGCCGATTATTATGCCATACACGACACCGTTCTCTGCATGGGTCTACGCAACCAGAGTGATGAAGATTTCGCTAAAGTCATTGCAGTATTACAGGCAACGGATCGTAATGAGGGTTTCTTCGATGATATCATTTACTCACTGCGTTGCAATCAAAACCCACAGCATATGCGCCATCTTCTTAATATTCTAATGGGAGATAACTTAGCGTTCCAGTTACTTGACACCCGTGAATGCCTCATGTATTTGTGTTATATATTCAAATCGAATAAGGCATCACGTTCCGTCATCTGGAACTTTATCGAGCACAACTACAAGCATCTCACTCGATCAGCCAATTTCGTATCGGCTTTCAACGATATTGCCGAATATGTGCACGAACACCAGAGACCATATGTAAGTTGAGAGATTCTTTCATTATAATTTGTAATGATTTTCCGCTCTTCTACTTTGTCTAGTTTGCCATGCTGCGAAACACTATTGAAGCATACATAAAAGATGAGAACTTGAAGTACAGGGAGCAAATAATAGACGAAAATTCTAGCCGAGTTGGCAAGAAGATACGGAAAAATCAACAGTTTTTGGAAAAGTTTGAGCATCAGATACACAACTGGCTTCTCAACGAACTGCCCCAGTCAGATAGCGAAAATGAAGCATTATATGCCGCTTCGCTGAATATCGGTAACGGTTCAAGTCGTCCTCAGAGCCTGCTCGGTGCAGCCAGTAGAATGGTGAGAAGTGCGTTACGAATGGATCTGTTAACGTAACACTCGAATTGTCAATTATGAATTGTTATTGTTTGTATTATGTACATATATTGTTTAAGTTGCAAATTAACTAAAATAAATTTATAAATCAGTAATGTACGATTTATTTTTGAATTCATATTTATAATTAGCCACAGATGTTGGGAGCAGGTACATGTCTCTCTTCCTATAAAGTACACTCAATATATTCTGAATGAGGATCAAGAAGAAAGTCGAGCCAGTTTCTCAGTTTAGGAAATATCTCGATTAGATCTGTTTTGATTTTAGAAATAACTAAACTTATCAATGCCAATCAACGTGAGACATAATATTTGAATTATATATAATAAATATAAATATCATTTTGGTGGCTGGAGGTCAAGATCAAGTTGAATAAAATAAACATTTTCTTTTTATTCCGATATATTTCGGATACACTTCGGTAACCGTCTTCAGGGATATGTTTTTTACCTCTGCTCTTCCGCGCCCGCAAGAGATGAAAAACAAAGGTCGCAAAAACTCTGTAATAAATATTAATATATATAGACCACTAAAACATATTTATGTCAAAGAAACTATCGACTAAAATTTTTATTTTTTTTTTTTTTTGTTTTTGTTATTGTTAAGTAAAGAATCCGAACATCATAATATTGTATCTTAACATCACAGGGTGAGAAATATTCTTAAGAATTACTAAACACTATAACAAAATAAGTGAAGTAGGAACATACCATAAGTGAAAAGTTTTTACTGCTGTCCAAATGTCTTGGATAAGCCTTGCCGTTTGAGTCGCCTCAGAGGTCGAGCGGGGATAGGACGTCTTGCAAGAAGACTGCTATGTCTCATCGACTAAAATGATACTTTTTTCTTTTTCAAACCTAAAGTATTTTCCTATCAATTACAAATTTCAGTTTTTAGTGATCTGCTTTGTGTATTACTTGAAATTCCAAAAGAATCGAATACTTATATTATATACTAAGAACATATGAACATTATTATTAAAGACTGTTTGTAACAGTTCCTTTTATTTTAAAATGATTGAATTTCATCATGTGCTAGAATTCAGTTTTACTTCCAAGTATTTAAAGTGCATATCAATTTCGACTAATTTTTCTACACGGCACTAAATTGATAAATGATAGATCAGAAAATATGATGACCACGGGACCAATTGTTTACACGTTTTTGATACGATTCTTCTTAGGCTGGCTGAAGTAGTTGCATGCATTTACTAGAAATCAAAAGTCATTGTTTCTTATCGCACAACAACAGTGTAAGGTCGTGCAAGTGAGAGGGTAAATAGCAAGTAAGTTGGACTGCACTATAAAAGTACTTGTATTATCTGAAATTAGAAATACGAAACAATTGAAAACATTTATAGCCAATGTCTAGAGATTAGATGGCAGAATGATCGACAGTTTACTACGGTTTACGGGTTTATAGCTCTACTTAGGCTCAATGCGAACTATTTAGGGTAAACACCCAGAATGAGTGCACTTTTATTTGACTTTATCGTTTTGTTTCAAAACAAACTATCTTTATTGCGTCACTTCAGGATAAGATATAAAATTTTCAATAAATATGCGAATGTTACGCAGCGGTCGTGTTATATACTCGTGATTCCAGAGCGCTCAACATGGCGCATTGGCTGTGTAACTCGAGGCTGCAGTCTCTCCTACTGCTGCTCCTGCTGTTGCGAGTGGGTAGCCTGCAGGCTAGGACAAAGGTGCTGGATATAGATGATGTTGATGGATCGCAGCTGGAAACAAAAGGATACCAATCTCAATCTACTGCAATTCAACCGCGTGTCGATGACAATAGTGCAGGAAACTATCGATTGCCCAATAATACGGTGCCACTTGCCTACGATGTGGAACTGTGGACCGAGGTTGACCAGAGGGTACTCAACTTCACTGGCCGCGTAAAGATCAACATTAACGCTGTGGATACTTCCAACACGATTACCTTGCACTTCCGACAAACCGCTAATTTCTCGGCAAGCATTATCAACACTGATGTTGCCACAAGTACGGAAAGTGCGCTTACTGTGACCACTGAGGCTACACGTGAATTCCTGATCTTGACGAGCACAACCTCTTTGACCGCTGGCAGCAATTACACCTTGACCATCAACTACACTGGACTGCTACGTACTGATCAGGGTGGATTCTATTATTCCTCATATACCGATGATGACGGTACTGTTCAGTAAGTACTAAGCTTATCTTTGTCTTGACGATCTGTTTGACATCTGATCTTCCTGCTTCGACTTACTTTAACTATTAATTGATTTATATATTCTTTGACTTAATCTTCTCCATCATCAGTCCCCTGGCCACAACCCAGTTCGAGAGCACCAATGCCCGCCATGCCTTCCCGTGCTATGATGAGCCAGCAAAACGTGCCAATTTCACCATCACCATTCATCACAATGCCACCTTCACTGCCATCAGCAACATGCCAGTGAACGAGGCAGCATCGAGGTTTGTTTAACCATCAAACAGATGACAAGTTATGTGCTAACCATCATGATTTCTACTCTAGTGCTGGCATTACTGTTTTCCAAACAACACCAAAGATGTCGACCTATCTGATCGCCTTTATCGTGTCGGACTTTGAGTACACCTCGGGCGAGTTGAATGGTCTGCCTCAACGTGTATTTTCTCGCAAGGGAAAACAGAACGAACAGGAATGGGCATTGTGGTCGGGTCTGGTGGTTGAGAACAGTCTGGCCGGTTACTTTGGTGTACCCTTCCCGCTGCCAAAGCTCGATCAGGCTGGTATTCCAGACTTTTCAGCCGGCGCCATGGAGAACTGGGGTCTGGCCACATATCGTGAAATGTACATGTGGTGGACCAAGGAGGGCTCCACAATCAATCTCAAGACGAGTATTTCGAACATCATTGGACACGAATATGCGCACATGTGGTTCGGTGATCTGGTCTCTGTGCAATGGTGGACATATCTCTGGCTGAAGGAGGGTTTCGCCACACTCTTCTCTTACGAATCGAATGACATCGCTTTTCCCGAGTGGAACACATATCAGATCTTCCAGGTCAGCGACTACAACAGCGCCTTGATCAACGATGCCGCAACCTCAGCAGTCCCGATGACGCATTACGTGCAGACCCCAACTGAAATTTCGAATCGCTATAATACATTCTCGTATGCCAAGCCTGCCTGTGTGCTGTTCATGTTCAAGAATGCCTGGACAGATGCAGTATTCCGTCGCGGACTGAACCATTATCTGACCACAAAGTAAGTCGAATGATCACTATAACATATGTATGTATCGTTATTATACCCATGCAGAGGGTATATTCATTTTGGACAGAAGTTTGCAACGCACCTTAGGAGACATCTCCGATCCCATATAGTATATATATTCCTAATCAGCATCAATAGACAAATCGAAATGTCAGTCTGCTCTTGTGTCCGTCTGTCCGTCTGTGGCAAAGCAAACTAGTCTCTCAGTTTCAGAGTTATCTTAATGATAGTTGACATACATGCTTCTTATTTATGCACACTGCAAATAAGTCGGAACGAACCTTATCAGATTGATATATCGTATAGCTGACATATAAACTATCGGTCGATTTTTGTTATTTGTTAAGATATTGTCACCAAATTTACTACATCGATCTTTTTCTATATATATAATATGCATATAACATTTCATAAGAACCACTATAAAATAAAGCTGCCTTAGGAACAATCGGCCGGAATGTCGGTTTTTCTATGAAGACTCGTTTTGATTTTAGAAATAACTGAACTTATCAGTGCCTTTCTTCTGGTTTTTATTATTATTATTTTATGTACTATTATTATTTTTTATACTATTTTTATTATATATATTTTTTTATAATTTCTTTCCCTTCAGTCAATACACCTCCGCCGATGAATGGTACCTGTTCGCCTCGCTGCAGACTGCAGCGGATGAACTGAACCACCGCTTACCCGTCGCTGTTGCGACCATTTTCTCATCATGGTCGCAAAAGGCAGGTTATCCCCTATTGACCGTTACTCGTGACTATTCATCGGGCACGTTCAGTGTCAGCCAGCAGCGTTTCCTCAACAACAGGACTACTGTGAATACCGATACCTGGTATGTGCCGATTAATTATGCCGTGTCATCTGCCTGGGATTATCGCAACACAACTGCATCGCACTATTTGCTCAATGTGGCAAATACCTCGATCACAGGTGTGAATATCGCCAGCGATGATTGGTTGTTGTTGAACAAACAATCGTCTGGTTACTATCGTATCTTGTACGACGAAGAAAACTATCGCTTGATCGCAAAGGGCCTGGCTGAGGAAACGTACAAGTTCCATCCACGTAACAGGGCTCAACTGTTGCACGATGCCTATCGATTTGTCGATACCGGCCGCATTAGCCAGGCTACACTGTTCCAGCTGTTGGCCTACTTGAAGAACGAGGATCAATATGCTCCCTGGTCTACTGCCAATAGCATTCTAACCATTTACGATCAGTATCTCAGAGGCGATTCAAACTATGCCCACTTCAAGGAGTTCGTTGTCGAGCTGATCGAGGACATATTCCTTAAATTGAGCGTCAACGAGCAACCAGGAGAGCATTATCTGAATAACTATCTGCGCGTCACTCTTATAAGCCTCGCCTGCCAGGTGGGCAGCGAGAAATGCTACACTCACTCTGCTCAGAAGTTGAAGGATTACCTGGAACGCGGTGTTGCCCTAGAGCCGACTGTCCGCACTCAGGCCTACTGCGCCGGCTTGCGCCAGACTGATGACACCACCTACAACTTGGTGCGCAGTCAGCTTTTCGCCTCCACCTCGTCTACCGATCGCTCTCTGTTCATCTCATCGTTGGGATGCTCACAGAGTGCCTCACAGCTGAAGACATTCGTTGAGAGCTCCATCGATGCATCGAACTCACTGAGTTACTCGGAGCGCACATCTCTCTTGAATGCCGCCTACTCCAGAAGCGAGGCTGGTCTGACCGCCAGTTTGGACTTCCTGGAGGTGAACTGGAAGGCATATGCCGAACTAAGCACAACCACGGCTAAGCCCCTGGACTCAGCACTGCGCGGCATTGCCAACTATGTTGTCAGCGATTCGCAGAGGACTAGGGTAAGTTGAAACTAAAAGAAAACTATATCTGACGATCTGATTAACTGTATATATATTTATCTCACTTGCAGCTCAATGCTCTTGTTCAGGAGGTGAACACCAATGGAGCGGACTATGTCAACAGCGATCTGAGCACAACAGTCAGTAGCAATATTCAATCGAACTTCGACTGGTTGGATACTCATCGCGATCCTGTCATCAACTGGCTTAGCGCCTATCGCGCTGGCAGTGGCAGCTCCGCTCTCAGTGCTTCTCTGCTGACTCTCCTCGCCGCCCTTGCTTTGCTCTTGTGCAATGTACACTGAATAATGTTCCCACTATCCCTATTAAACTTAATTTTAAATAATTACCATAAACTATGCGTATACTTCATTTCATTTTCTTTTATATGTATAGACTTTTCAGGAAATGCATTCTTTATGTTACGTATATACGCAACGTAAACGTAATATAATATCGTAGATAAGTTGCTTCCACACGGCAAATATATCATTACGACATTTGCCTTGTCATGATCCCTATAAAACAAATATTTATGAACCGCACATGCTTATGATCCAGATAAAAGTCATAATTTAAAATGACTGTTGATTTTCCCGATTTTATAACTGCACATTGCCCCCGTAATAGTGCTTTTTGCGTGCTTATCACAGTAAGTCTAAAATTTAACAGTTTTTCTTAGATTGCAATATAACCTAAAAATATTTCTAAATAAGTTTAAAATCTGTCTGTCATTACAAGGTAATAAAATGGCGTTTGCACTTTAAGTTTTTGCAATATTTTATAGTGTGAGATAAGATCACAATGATATTGCTTTAGAGTTATTATTAAAAGTATATTACGTATTTATTAGCACAATATCATATATCTAGCTGCTCATTTCTTTTGTATATTCGTTGTATACAATCGTATTCGGGGGATAGAAGTGCACATCAAAGCTCTAAACGCGACAACCTAAACCTGTCTTTATCGCATCAATAATAGCACTTACTCATATGGTACCCACACATGAATAATAGGTAATAAATCGATAGGTTCTTCAGAACTTACTAAACCTTAAATCCTTAGTACAAATCAATAAACCTTGAGTAATCCACAAAAAAAAGCCCCACTATCTGAATGAATGGGATTACCAGTGCATGGAGGAGACCTGCAAAAAATTTGGAACCTTTTGGCCACTCGAAATTTCAGTCACATTCACAGCCGCCACCTGCCGGGGCAGTGCTAAGCTTCTTATCACCAAATCAGTATCTTAAAAAATGCTATTCACTTGAATTGTGGTTATCTAACTTAACTTGGCTAACACCAGTTGACAACCACGTGCGATTAGTCATATACTATATAATTAAAGGTATCAATGAAGCGTGTGACACAGGGCGTTTTTAAGGATCGATTTCTTTGATTTACAGCCATTACGATTTATTGTTAATGTGGGGCGTGGCGTGGTTATGCTAGCGTCAAACTGTGATTAAAATAATCTTTATACTAGGCTAACTGATAAATAGAGCGGGGCTAGTTGAAATACCTTGACAGTTATCACGATAGACATGCTTTAAAAGTGCCTTACCAAGTGATCGTTGCTCAGTTATTGTCCAGTTGTCGTCACATCGTGCACTACAACATGGCACGCGCTCTCGCCTCACTTGTGATCCTTGGACTTGCGGCCTTTGTGGCCCAAGCAGCCGTGGTACGCGAATTTCCGCCGTTCGAGCAACTGCAAATGCTCGAGACACCTAATCAGCGTATTACGCCACGTGCCGATGAGGACACTTACCGTCTGCCAAACAACACCGTACCTCAGGAATATGAAGTGACGCTGTGGACGAATGTCCATACGGGCGAGAAGGGTTTCAACGGAAGTGTAACCATCTTGCTGAAGGTCCTTGAGACCACATCGACCATTGTGGTGCATACACGTCAGCTGGAGAACTTCACCGCGTCCATTATTCAGGTCGATGTTGCGACAAGTACTGAAATTAAGCTGGACTACACTCAGGATACCGATCGTGAGTTCCTTAAGTTGCATGCCACCGATGTCAGCTTTACTGCCGGTACCACCTGGCGCCTGACCATCGCCTACCAGGGTAACTTGCGCGAGGATAATGGTGGATTCTATTTGTCCACATATGAGGATGAACAAGGTGTTACCAAGTACCTTGCCACCACACAGTTCGAGAGCACCGATGCCCGTCACGCCTTCCCGTGCTATGATGAGCCAGCGAAGCGTGCCAATTTCACCATCACCATTCACCACGACCCCAGCTACAATGCCATCAGCAATATGCCCGTGGATGAGTCCAAGTCAAGGTTTGTTCACAGCCTAAGAAGTATTCCACAAGGTTTCTCGATAACTAAATGATCTTTTTTGTTTTACAGCTCTGGCGTGACTGCTTTCCAGACCACAGTGAACATGCCCAGCTATTTGGTTGCCTTCATTGTATCGGAGTTTGTGCACACCGATGGCGAGCTGAACGGCCTGCCCCAGCGTGTCTTCTCTCGCAAAGGTACTGAGAATGACCAGGAATGGGCATTGACCACTGGCATGCTTGTGGAGAAACGTCTGTCTGGTTACTTTGGTGTGCCATTTGCCCTGCCCAAGCTGGATCAAGCTGCCATCCCTGACTTTGCTGCCGGTGCCATGGAGAACTGGGGACTGGCCACCTACCGTGAGGAGTATCTGCTCTACAATACCAAGAACTCGACCACAAACACACAGACAAATATCGCCACCATTGAGTCGCATGAGGATGCGCACATGTGGTTCGGTGATCTGGTTGCCATCGAATGGTGGAGCTATCTCTGGCTGAAGGAGGGTTTCGCCACACTCTTCGAGAACTTGGCTGTCGACTTGGTAAGTCTTCGCTAGGATCCATACATTTACAATATATTCCATTTGCTTACTTCTTGGTCTCTCTTGAATAGGCTTATCCCGAATGGGACATCTTCCAGACCTTCCATGCTGGTTCCTATCAAAACGCAATGGTCACCGATGGTAATCCCAGTGTCCGCCCCATGACTTACTCTGTGGAGAAACCATCTGAGATCGCTCTGCTGTACGATAACATTGCCTATGCCAAGGCTGGTTCTGTGCTGGACATGTGGCGTAATGCTCTGACGAACACCGTCTTCCAGCGTGGTCTGCACAACTATCTGGAGACCAAGTAGGTTCACTGTAGCTAGCGACAAACCAATATGAATTAATCAAATTGCATTTTATAGCAAATATTCTGCTGCCAATGAGACTCTTCTGTTCGCTGCGATTGCACTGGCTGCCGTTGAGGAGAACTACGCTGTACCGGCAACCGTTGATGAGATGATGACCAGCTGGACACGCCAGGGTGGTTTGCCCCTACTGAATGTGGTGCGCAATTACAACGATGGATCGTTCAGTGTGGAACAAGAACAGTATACCAATAGCAAAGATGCCGTGGGCACCAATACCTGGCACATTCCGATTAACTATGCCATTTCATCGGATCCCGATTTCCGTAACACCGAAGCCACGCACTATTTGCTGAAGAACAATATCACCGTGACTGGCACCAAGCTGGACAAGGATCAATGGCTGATTTTGAACAAACAATCGACTGGCTATTATCGCATCAACTATGACTCCGATAACTGGCAACTCATCATCGATGGATTGATCAATCGTCCACACAAGATTCATCCACGCAATCGTGCTCAGCTCATCAGTGATTTGTATCGCTTCAGTACCAGCGGACGCGTGCCACATGCCACACTGCTGCAGCTGCTCACCTATTTGCCACAAGAGAACCAATATGCACCCTGGTCTGCAGCCAATACAGCTATCACTCTGTTCAATCGTTATTTGGGCAGCGACGAGTCCTACGCGCACTTCCAGTCCTATGTCAAGGAATTGGTCAGCGAACAGTACGATAAGTTTGGCATTAACGATCTCCCTGGTGAGCAACATTTGGTCAAGTTCACACGCAACGTTGTCATCAACATTGCCTGCTTGGCTGGCCTGGAGAGCTGTCTGAGTGAGACGCAGACCAAGCTGCAGGCTTTGGTCGAGAATGCCACACAAATTGAACCTAATCTGCAGACCCCAGTCTATTGCAATGGTCTGAAGCAGGCCAACGATGCCACCTTCGACTTTGTGTACAACAAACTGATCAATTCCAATGATCAGGCTGAACGACGCCTGCTCATCTCAGCTCTGGGTTGTGCCCAGTCCGAGACGCAACTGAGGAAGTTTGTTGAGAGCAGTATTACCGATACGTTGCGCATTCAGGAACGTTACACCCTCCTCAGTCCGACCTATTCACGCGGTGAGATCGGTCTGTTCGTCTGCATTGATTTCCTACTTGAACACTGGCAGACATACGGTAACCTGAATGCCGGCTTTGGTGGCGTTAATCCGCTGTACTCCGACATTGTTGGCATGTCCGCATATGTTGTCAACGACAATCAGAAGGCAAGGTTACAGCAACTCATTGACGTTGTCAAGGACTCCGAGTTTGTGCCCACAACTCTGCAGGCTAGCGTGGATGCCAATGTAAATGCTAACCAGGATTGGCTGACAGCCAATCGGGAGCCGATTATCACCTGGGTGTCCAACTTCCGCAACGGTAGCCCCGCAGCTGCAGGCGTATCCATGATTGCTCTGGTTCTGTGTCTTTTGGCTGCAAAACTATTTTAGGCACACTACTTAATCTAGTTTAAGATCCTCCATAACACACACACACACATACTCGTACATATTTCACACTTACAATCGTTCATAATAAAATTGCCACAAAATTATGATCTTTCATTTTTTTATTTGGGCTTATTAGGGCTTTATGGGGGCGATAATGCGAATACTTTATGATTGTTATGAAATTTCGGTTTCTTTAGGTTGCAATGCGATTCGATTATTTACTTTTTATTCCTATCGTAAATATCTCAAATACTTATCACAATGTGAATTCAGATCGATCACATGGCAACAGTATAGGGGATATAGAGGGGGGAGGTGCTTAACTTATCTATAACAAGCAATCAACTGAAATCAGCAATTGATTAATCCGCCATTGAGACGCGCCATCTTGAGTGTAGTCGACAAGTCATTGAAAGCCATTCAAGACATTCATTATTTCCAAGTAAACTTTGTTTTCACAATTACATGTTGAGACTTTTGTTTCGAATTTATCTCAGATTAGATAAGATACACAGTGCAATATGGTATTGCTCGTTGCTTTTAGCATAAAGTTCCAAAATAATCAGATGTCTCACAGTTCCATTTGTATATGTCACGGTTAGAGTTCTATTAGTGTTCACTGTGCACTACCCTTAAAGGTACCTCATAACATAAAAAAAAATACTTTGTTCAGTTTCTACAAATTCAAGTTCAAAATTTGTATGTTTAGAAGTTTAAGTCAGAAAGTAAAATCAGAATTTCTTTGGACTTCTTTATACCTCTATATACCTTTATATACACTTTCATCATTTGAAGAAGCCTCCTGCAAAAGGAGAGCGCAAAGGAGTAAAGGCCTTTGCCTATGCATGTACTATACCTATATAGGTATAGTACATACATGTTTTAAACTTACGTTTCTTTTCATTGAACGTTCGATGTTATGAGTCATGATGTATACAAGTATAGTCTTTGGATTATTGACCATAGGTAAACATCAATCAATATATAACTCGACTCACTTATATGACCGTTATATGACAGTTAGTTACCCGTGCCGTATGTACTATATGTATGTATTTTTGCAGAGCACGTAAATCACCGTCTTGTTCTCTTATCAACGTAATCGTCGTTTAATCTATGTATACATTATCTTGACTGAAATAAAATGTTTAAGGCTAGAGATAAATCGTTGATAGACTTGCTGCACAAAGCTTATAAATAGTCCCGTCGATCACCAGCGGGGCTTAGTAGCCGAATCGCGTGCCGGTGGTACGTGTTAAAAAACAAAAAAAAACAAGTGTAACAAACACCAAAGTTCAGTAAATCTGAAGTGAGTGCAAATCAGTTGTATAACGTGATGAAATAAACGACTAATTTAACAAGGCAGTTATTATAGATAAGGCTCCTTGGTTTTAATCGAAATTTCTCCCATTCAATTTACAGTTGAAATGTTTGTCCTGCGTGTCGCTGTCCTCGTGGCAGCTATCTGCATGCCTGCTGTCCTTGCCGACACCAAACCACTGCAGCCGCCAACAACATATGCCACTGCAAACGAGGATTATAGATTATCGCAAAATATCGATCCGGTCAATTATAATCTAACGCTGCGGCCCTATTTGCTGGAAACTGATGGCTCAAAACGTTTCACCTTCGACGGCGAGGTCTTTATCGAAATTGTACCTAAGACAACGACTCGTCTCATCTCGTTGCACTCGAAGAATCTTACTTATACAACGCGGGAGTACTGGGCTAAGCCGACGTCAGCTGCTGTAACACCCACTATACAGGCTCTGACTGTTTCGGGAACTCCCAACACTGATACCGACATTACGAATCTGACTGCAGCCGACGATCTCACAGCAAATACCGCGTATATTTTGCACTTTGTCTACACGGGCCTCATGCAGGACGACATGCAGGGTTTCTATCGCAGTTATTATATTAACGACAATAATGAGACCAAGTGGTTGGGATCGACACAGTTCCAAACGCATCATGCTCGCCGTGCGTTCCCCTCCTTTGATGAGCCACGCTTCAAGGCCACCTTTGACGTTGCCATCAAGCGTCATCAGACCTTTAGCAGTGTCAGCAACACCCGCCAAATTTCGTCCACCCCCAGCAACGAGACGTAAGTTAGCTTCATATTCAGGTGCATTTATTTTGTATAATTTATTATATTATATTTTATTTTTACTCCCCTGTCACTCAGTGAATATTATTTGGATGTGTACAAGACGACGCCAAAAATGTCGACCTACTTGCTGGCCTTCATCGTCTCGGAGTTCACAGCACGCAAGGACAATAGCTTCGGTGTGTACGCACGCCCAGAGTTCTATGCGCAGACCCAGTACCCTTTCAATGTCGGCCGTAAAATACTGGACGCAATGAGTTCATATTTGGGCAAGGACTACTATGGCATGGGCAACGATAAGATGGATATGGCTGCCATACCTGATTTCTCAGCGGGTGCCATGGAGAACTGGGGTCTGCTCACCTATCGTGAGCGCAGTCTCTTGGTTGATGAATCAGCGACGACATTGTCATCTCGTCAGTCAATTGCTGCTGTGGTTGCTCACGAACAGGCGCACATGTGGTTTGGTGATCTGGTCACCTGCGATTGGTGGAGTTACACCTGGCTTAATGAAGGTTTCGCTCGTTTCTTCCAATACTTTGGCACCGCTTTTGTTGAAACCGAATGGGAGCTGGAGAAACAGTTTGTTGTCGATCAGATACAATCGGTTATGTCTATGGATTCAACCAGTTCCACCAATCCGCTAAGCGACCCCAACACATTCACGCCAGCGCACTTGAGTCGCATGTTCAACAGTATCTCGTACAACAAAGGTGCCTCATTTATTCGCATGATCGAACACACCATGGGTACTGCAAACTTCCAGAAATCTCTACAGGAATATCTAGAAAAACAGTAAGTAGCAATTTAAATATTTGTTATTTTTACATAACAGGAAAAAGGAAGCTACGGGCATACATAGCATGCATATAATGCAGATATAAACTTGATCGTCTGTATGAACGCCTATATCTTAGTAACTATAAGAACTAGGGCTACCAAATTTGATGACAATATGTTTTATTATTGCCAGCAGATAAAGTTCATTTTAGAAATTGGCCATGCCTTTTTACTCCCCCATTAATCAATAAAAATCAAGTAGCAACCCTAATCTTAAAACTAGAAAGTTCAGTTCTGTCACAATTTGATTGAGATCGTATAAGATTCATTCAGTTATTCAAGAACAAGTAGGTAATACATAGATATCTTTATTCATATACATACATATTTATGTCATTATATTTAACTGATCAATTCTCTTGTCTTTTTTTACTACAGCAAATTGGAAACCTCTGTGCCACAGTATCTGCTGGATGCTTGGCTCGTCAACTGGCCAGAGGACAGTTTCCGCAGCAGCGCCGAACTGATCTTCTACAACTTCACGACCCAAGTCGGTTATCCGCTGATCAATGCCAAATTGTCGAGCGACGGGCGTAGCGTGGAATTCACTCAGCAACGTTTTCTGCTCAATCCAGATGACTCTTCATCGAATAGTTCTCTGCGCTACACTGTGCCCATTAGCTACACAACCAGCATTGAGAAGAACTTTGATAATACCAAGCCAAAGTTCGTGCTGGCCTACAACGCCACCTCACACACTGAGACCTTCAGCAGCAATGTCACCTGGGTGATTGCCAATATTCAAGAGACTGGATATTATCGTGTCAACTACACTGAGAGCAATTGGCATGCAATTCATCATGCACTTGCAGCTGCCAATTGGAGTGGTATTCATGAGGTTAATCGTGCACAGATCGTTGACGATCTGTTTAACTTGGCCAGAGCCGGAAACATTTCATACGATCTGACATTGGCAGTTCTGGAGTATTTGGAAACGGAAACCAATTATATTCCATGGACATCGGCATTCAATGGCTACAGTTACCTGACCATTCGTCTGGGCACAAATACCACTGAATTCAGTACGTACATCAGACAGTTGACCTCGAAGGCGTACAACCAACTCGGATTCGCAGAGGCCGCTAACGACACTGCCCTCGAAATCTATCTGCGTACCAAGGTGCTATCCTGGTCTTGTCGCTATGGCAATAACGATTGCATCAGTCAGGCGAAGAGCTACTTCAACTCCCTGTCCAATGTGCCCAAGAATTTACGTTCTGTTGTCTATTGTGTGGCCCTGCGTGAAGGTGGTTCCACTGAATTCGAGGCACTGTACCAGAAATTCAAGTCAGAAACCGTTGCCACCGAGGAGACACTGTTGCAGAACTCCTTTGGCTGTGTTAAGACGCAGGCATTGATCGAGCGTGTCTTCAATCTTATACTCTCCGATGAGATTCGTCGCCAGGACAAATCCTCTGTGCTGTCAACTCTCTACACCGAGAACAATGAAAATGTGACACCCGTTTTCCAACTGGTCACTGCTCAATTCGAAGAACTTGCAGAGGCGTAAGTCAAATGAATTTAAAACAATTTGCTTAATATACTTATACAATTCTCTTTCTCTCCTCAGTATGGGTAGCTATTCTTCAGTTGCAACAGTCATCTCTAACATTGCAGCGCGCTTTACTGAAGAGTCGCAGTTTGAAGCACTGCAGAGCTTTAATAACGCCAATGGCGCCAAATTCGGCACCGCTGCCAGCACGCTGACCTCAGCGGAGACTACCGTTAGACGTAACTTGGACTGGGCTGAAGATAAGCTGGTACATTTCCGAAATTATCTGTCCCTACGTAACGGCAGCGCAGTAATCGGCGCTTTCAATTTCCTAATCTTGCTGCTTGCGGCCCTGGTCACATTGCTGCGCTAAGTTGCCATGAATATAAGTCCCATAAAAGTATTTGTCCATATAGTGCATATTTAAGGTTAATAAATTATCCAGATAACCTGGCTACAGGCTACAACGGCTAATATAAACCATATAAAATACTCAACTAATCTATTGGAATCATATAAACTCGGGTACTTTTTATTATCAATATTTTTGCGGACTTCCAGTGGAACTTACCTCGAATTCGTACAATATCAACTTCCTGAGAACTTGACTGGGTCGACAAAGAGCAATAAACCAATTGTGTCTGCGGTTATAATATATAATTATTAACGGATTGGGGCCTAATCGTATCATTGTAAATGTATTATTTGCCATAGGACTGTACATAAATAGGAGATGTTTATACTTTTATTATTTATTATACTTACACAAAGGTGCAGCTGCATGTTGTAAGTTTAATAGTTCAGAACTAGATAACTTATATAAACCATAAACAAAAAACAATCTATTAGAATCATATAAGCTTGGGTACTTTTTATTATCAATATTTTTGCGGACTTCGAGGGGAACTTACCACAAAGTCATTTAATACAGTATTAACTTCCTGAGAACTTAAATGAGTCAACAAAGCGCAATAAATTTGACCAATTGCATCTGCGTTTATAATATAGAATTATTAATGGATTGTGGACGGATCGGAGCGTTATAAAAATAATAGTTTCCATAGATGGTCCAAGATATAAATTAAACAAACAGAGGAGAATATAAAGTCATTTGCATTTAGTTAAGTTGATTTGGAGATATAGTACGATGTTAAGAGTATTTTATACTTAAAACTTTTTGAAGAACTATTTTATTGAAATTATTGGAATGTGTACTATGTGCCTCAGGACGTTTAGACCGACAGAGGGACTAATATCGAATGAAATGCAACGATTCTCAACTGTCGCTAAGGACTTTCCTGGCTGAAGCAATGTTTGGTGGTGATTTGTGCCTATGTGGGGGGGCAATACAGCCCAAAAACGCAGCGGGACAAATGCCGTTTTCATGTATGCAATTACTAGGCAAAAAGGTTGCACTGGGCGTGCTTTATTGGGCAATAAGTCATGTATACCGGATTGCCATTAGAGTGATGTCCGTTGCGGGCATTGCCCATGGTGATGCAGTGGAGCATGTATAAAAGGCGTAAGGCCAGCTGAAGGGTTTTCCATTTAGCCGGGAAACGGGACTTGCGGGTGATAACAAAATGTTGCGCAATGAGAACAATCGGATATTTCTGCTGATTTTGTATTATTACGTGCTAGTCAGCCTGCTTAAATTGTGTACGGCTCAGGCTGACAACGCGGTGGCCACCAATGATAATGGTATATCATCAGGTAAAGTGGGCGATAGTGTTGGTTTGCTATATCGTAAATTATCCATTTCAATTGTAGATATTGGTCATCTTGGAGACGATTGTCAGGTGACGCCCGTCATACATGTTCTACAGTATCCTGGCTGTGTACCCAAACCCATACCATCTTTCGCCTGTGTGGGACGCTGTGCAAGCTATATACAAGTTAAACAGATTGATATATAGATTGGAGTTTATATACTGTACGATTACTATTATTTTGCAGGTCTCTGGCAGTAAAATCTGGCAAATGGAACGGTCTTGTATGTGCTGCCAGGAGTCGGGAGAGCGCGAGGCAGCCGTCTCGTTGTTCTGTCCCAAAGTCAAACATGGTGAAAGAAAGTTTAAGAAGGTCCTAACCAAGGCACCACTGGAATGCATGTGCCGCCCGTGCACCTCCATTGAAGAGTCCGGCATTATTCCCCAGGAGATCGCTGGCTACTCTGACGAGGGACCACTCAACAATCATTTTCGACGCATTGCCTTACAGTAGAATCACAAATTGAATTACATAATATTTTGCACACACAAATATCTCATCAAAATATGTACACTAAAAGCTACAGAAAATAATTCAATTTCCAAAAAGCTCATATTTCTTATTATTTAAATATTTTTGAATTATTTGCCAGTGCTGATAACTGTTTAATTGCCACTATTAACAGTCTGTTAACGCAGGAGCGAGCAGATTACAGTACAACTTACGCACAACGGAGAATATTTGTCCAGCAGGAAGTTTTTCGGATAAATAAGTAAAATAAAATTGTACAATTTTATGGGGAATTAATTTCGCATAAAACTTTACCTTTTTTTCATAATATTATTTGTTATTAACATAAATGTTATTGTTCAGCATACTGAACTTAGTGAAGGTCGACTAATCGATAGTTGTATCGTTAGTGTAATCGATGTTTAAAGCAGTCCATTTACATGCTTTTAACATTTTTTTAATAACAAAAAGGTTAACAGCTGCTAGTCGAAAAAAATCGTTGAACGCCATGTACACGCATCGCTTGTGAAAACGACGAGATTGGGCGGAGTTTAAAGCGCTATTTTCGCAATAGAAAAGCCAATATTCCCATTGTGTTACGATGCAGTGTTAACACATTTTTTAAATTTTAACAAATCGACGCAATTTCCACACTGAGAAATGTAGTTAAATTGTTATACGAATGGTGTTAGAGCTCAGAAAAGTCACGCGTGTGTGATGAAGACAATATGAATACAAAATACGAATAAAAGTCAGAGCGAAGCAAAGTGCAAAAGGAAATAAGAAATAAAAATTAGCACTCGAAAATACACAAAAAGTATTTTATTACACGAAATGTATGAAAGGAAGCAATTTTAAATTATACAAAAAGTGAAAATTTCGGTAAAGTTCATTTGCAATGCACAAAAAGTGAAAATCCACCAAAAACAAACGCGAATGCAACAGTAGCAAAACACAGTCAAGTTGAACCAACTTACACAGACTCACTCAGACACACACACACCTAACGTGGATATATTGAACTAAGTGTGGCCAAACAGCAAACAGAACGTAGTTCACACATAAAGACTTACACGCACACACACACACAGTTGTTATTGTCGTGCTCTCTTATTTGTGTGTTTCTTTTGTTTTGTTTGGTTTTTGGTGTACGCGTCATTTTCGTTAATGTTATTGCTATAGCTGTGTGTCTGTGTTGGCATTAGTGTTGGTGTTTCGAGCAAGCATTGGGCAAGGACGACAACGTCAGCGACGACGCCATATTTATTGGAACACATAGACGGCGCCAACTTGTCGATTAACGATTAACCCAGACGACAACAGTGTGGAGGATAAGGGTGAAGAGAGAGAGAAGGTTGCCCAAGTTGGCGTGTCAGCAGCTGTAAAGCTGACTGTGACGGCTGCTGCAACAATTAAACCATGGATACTTTTCGCAAGTGGCTGAATAAACCAAAGGTGCGTTTACTAACACTGAATATAGTACAGTATATGTATGCAAGTGTGTGTGTATGCATGAGTAAGTGTATTACTTACATAAAAACAACTATCGCGCCTGATAACCTAATTTACATTTGTGTGTGTGTATGTGTGTACACACGCCGACACACAAACTCGTGTGCTTATTTATGATAATTGTAGTTATAGTTGTATTGGTTTCCTTATCATCAAAACAGAAAAACAAAGAAGGCAATAAGAAAATAAGACTAAGATAGACCTGTAATTAATTAAGAGCAACAGCTTATATATAGCATACGTACATATATATGTATGAATTGTAGGGTTGCGAGGCGACAAAATAAAATGCTGCTGCTGCAACTACACGACTAGTTCGTGCGCTGATGACGTCATTGCTGCGCTACTTCGACCCTGGCTATAAGTGCTGACTTCACCTCCCCCATTCCCCGACCCTGCTCACCGTCTTGCTTGCTTGCTCACTCATACACGTTCACAGCGGCAAACTGCGTTTTACCAGCACTTTCCACATTCGCTGAAGTCGTAGTAGTTCGGAGCTGGCATGATTAATTCTCTGTGGTTGGCAGAACTTGTAAATACGTAGCAGCAGTTTCAGTAACTGCAATAACAACAACAACAACTGCAGCAGCAGTAGCAACAACAAAAGCAACACAAACACAATTTCAGTTGCATTAACATTTTCGCTCAACTCAAATTGGAAACATGTGCTAAACACACACTTGATAAAATAGGAACAACAACAAAAACAGTCTAACTAGACTGTTAGACTGTGTTCGTGTGTTAAGAGTCTGTTTTTTTTTTAATAAGGGTATGTTTTTTTACTAGATCCACTGTCTGTGTGTGTGTGTTTGTCTAAGTCAGTATTTCCCTGAGATGACTCTGAAATTAGTGGGAAATTTATTATTTCGCAAGGCCGTAAAAAATTACATGGAATAACCCCATCAATAGCGGTCGTATCAAATAAAACGAAACCGATATAACCCATAGAATAAATAGTGCTTGGTTATTTTTAGTCAAAACGTTATAAGAAATGAAAATACTAATAGAAATTTCATGGAAAGTATATATTTAGCACACGAACACAAATCCAATATACTAGAACTGTTCCAAAAATATAAAAAGTCTTTCCCCTACTTCTATAAAGTGATGGTATTCCCCCCATTACACATTTTAATACCCTGTCGTAGACTACTCAGCCAGAAAGAGACCTATTTTCGTGGGAGGTTTGTATAATTCATCTGCAGATCAATTTTGTGTCTGTATGTGTGAGTATTATTAGAGTACCTTTGAGTATTTGTTTCTGTTAATGTTAGAGACTTTTTAGCAGTAGAGTATCTTACCGTCGATCAGAATCCACTGTAACTTTACTTACTTGTTTTGATCTTGAAATGTAATCGCACATCAATGCGTCAATCTGTCAATCAGCGTGACGTTTTGATTACCGCTGCCCATTTCACAATCTGCTTGGGGAACAAACTGAACGAATATAGTACGTTAAAAGCGTTTTCTAAATACTTTGAAGCCAATGCACGACTTAGCAATGTTATGTTAGATTATAATAAATTGATTTGGAAGAAAAACAATTATCTTTATTGTGTGAGCAGCACTGTACAACCCTTATAAGTAGTTAGACTGGAAACATGAACCACATACATATGTATATACATGTGTTTGTTTACTTACGCCTATATTCACTATACAATTACAGTTTGGTATTTAATCTCTCTGCCTTATAAATTGTGGTTTCATAAAGCAGGCATAAAAGTAGGACAAATGGCGAAAGTATTTCATAGAGTTATAATTAGAAGCAACAAAACATTTGGCCTGACCTAAAGAAAGCTGTAAGATGGAACAACGAAAAAACTATGAATGATGAAGACATATTTGCAACCTCAGAGCAGCGAGTGGCAGTAGACAGTACAAGGGCCTTTGGAGGTCTGTCATGACACTCGAAAACGGTAACTGAGCGACTGGCTAAATTCATTTCGTAATGTAATATGGAATGAATATGGAAAAAAGTGGAAGAAAACAAGTAAAACGAGAAAAACAAGAAAGAAAGGTTATATTTGGTATGTCGACAGTCTTATACCCTTTGCACTTTAATTTTCTTCGCAATCGAAAGATTAATTATGATAATTATTTTTCTTCCTCTCTCTTTTCTAGTTAGCTTATAAAATTTGGGCCATTTTGACATGTTACCTAGACTAAGTGACGACTTCCATTACAAACTTTAAGCTCCGTTTTCGTACTAAAACGCGGAACTCAGTTGATTGCATTTGTCTTTCAATTCAGCTTCTTAAAGGTGCTAATCTAAATTGATAGCACGTGATGTTATCACCGCAAAGATTTTGTGCTTAACTATTTTATTTGTTGTTGTGTTGGCGGGTACGAGTAAATTAATCAAAATGTTTTTTGTCCACATTGAGACGAAACTAAAACCAACGCAAAAAATATTCCACTAAGCTTTCTTTACGACACATGTGGCCCTAGAAAGAGTTCGTATTATACTCTTACTAATACTGTAGGGATTGATTACTTGTGCATAAACACACACATACGCTCACAATACAATACAAAACTTGCGGAAACTTTCAGCCTTACCTTGTTTGCACCATCTGACCCCACAAAGTATATACTTATATTCCTAATCAGTGGCGACTCGCTTGAATTAATATATTATCTGCAAGAGAGAGGCTATAAAAAACGTTGTTATATTCCAATACGTCTATATATAATAAATAAAACTATCCGACAGTGTTATCTATCGGCACCTTTCTATTCACATCTATTATTTGTGTGCTGTGCAGCACTTCGACAGCTGTCAGTTTGCCCAGTTGTTGATAAGTCTCGTTAGTTAGGGTCTGATTAGAGGTGCCCTCTCACCAATCTCCCCCCAAACCAGACAGAGGCATCCTCAGGTGCTTCACCTGCTCGTCTGCCTACCTGCCTGCCAGGTGGTTTGAGGGGCAATCATGTCTGCGCCAATATTTTAATTCTTGTTTATTTGTCGTTAACACTTTTTGCTCGACAACGTTCAACTTGCTGACAGCAATATTTTCCAATCCACAAAATAACATCAACATAACAAATGTCTGGCGATCATAGTGTGCAATGGTAAAAGTAAAAGCGGTGAAACTTTCCCATTTCCCACATTGAATCGATCTCGTCGCAGTGTCGTCTGCATCGCTAGGAGTGCAATGCTCCGTCTACTACGTCTCTATCCTCCTCTGACTAGCTCGACACTGGTCAGCAGACAATCAGTCTCAGCAGCTGCTCTACTCTGTTGCTTTCCAATAAAGATTGCACATTTTAACAACTCGTATTACCTAATCCTATAAACGAGAGAGTAACGCTTTAGCGCTGCCCTACAGAGCGCGTCGCTCTGCTGCTGCTGCTGCTGCTTATCAACAGTTCGAAAGCGTCAACATTGCATAAGACCACGCTCTAGATGACCGGAATATCAATGAGATTTAAGTCGAGAGTCCGCAACAAAAACGAAGCTCGGGTATCACAGAAAGTCAGAGCGAGTGTAACCAAAGGCGCACAGACAGGGCTAGAGACGTGAAGGGAATTCCGTGCTGAAACTACGCGTGTTGCAAACAAAAGCAAAAGCGTATGGCTACGCCCCCTACCTAGCTAGACAAAACGCGACACTTCCGAGTACGAACAACGTACATATGCATATGATATATCGAACTATTAATCGGTTGTCTGAACTGCGTTTCGGGAATTTTAACCTTCATTCGATGTACGTGGCGGTATAGAATATATATATTTATATGTATTCATAATCAACATAATATGTCCAAAGAATGATCGACGGAAATTATGAATCTCAATAAAAATGCAGTAATTAAAGTAAGAAAACTTAATTGAACCGTTTCTTCTTGTATGCAGTATAGCTCTGCTATCTCATTCTCTCTTTTGCTGTCTCTTATGCGTGTTTTCCTCGTATGCAAATTTTCTGGTTTGTTTGTTAATAAATTGAATAAATTATGACCTAATAAATGCCGCTTTTGACGTCAGTTCACATGGTTAGTACTACATAAAGGTAGAACTTGAATTAAGCATTAAAACACATTCACATTCGAGTGCATTTCCCTTTCGCATATTAAAGGATATAGAAATTAAACGCTTAACGAGTGTATTACGGAAATTTAAAGCAAATTTTGAAAGTTGAATGCACTTCAAAATGTGCGGACAAAATCATCTTAATTCTCAGGAAGTAAAAAATTTACAAATAAAAGTTTTCCTTTATTATTATACCCTGTATGGAGGAGACATCAATTAACACGAAGAGCTTCCTGTATACCAAGTGCAGTTCAAGTTTATTAAAAACTTCTGTTAAAGCGCGTGTTCACTGTATATAGCACATAATACTTGTTTCTTATTGATGAAAGTGGTTAAGGGTTTTAAAATTATAAGGCAGAGTATTTTATAGTCGTATACTTTTCACTTGCCTTTGTCACAATTATACGAGCTGATTTAATGTTCATTGTTTCCAGTGTATAGATTTCCTTTGTTTCATATAGAGAATAAGCACTGTGAGGAGTGGGAAGATGATAGCTTTGTCAATCTTTAACATGACGAATTGTACTACATAGTACTTGATTGAAATTACGTATATATTTATTATATATTTATTTATAAATTAATTGTCAATGTGGCCGTGACTCACTTTTGTTTCAGTCTTGACAATTATCGACAATTTGAGAATGATTTACAATCATTTCGCATTGGAATTATCAGAGGTTGAAATACGTTTTCGGTTATTGTAGTATTTTTGTGTGTGTGATGAGGCTTTAAATTTTATTTAAGGGTGTTATGATAAAAATCAGTTACAGAATTCAAATATTGAAGTATATTTTACATAATTTACATTTATTTACATCATACACTGTATGTTGATATTACTACCATATACGATATATTTTCATTAAAACACTGTGGCTTTTCGTTACGGTTTACTTATTGAAATGCCTTCATTTAATTATGATTCATATTATGGTTGCCTTATTCCCATTTGCTTTATTCGCATTTTCTGTTTGTTTCCTGTTTGTATTTTTTATAACTTTTACGGTAAATTGAAAAAAAATGAAATAAAGACGAAGCCAGATAATAATTGCAGATTGCATTTCCAAAGTATCGTGTGGAAATTTTATGTGTGCTCGAAGGCAACGTAAACACTCGAATAACTATACTTACATACATATGGATATGTGAACATGCAAACAAACATACATATCTGTTATATATGAATATTATATACCCTCGTATACTGTACTAAGATAATGTCTGATAATGTGCCAGTAAATTTATTGAATTTCGGACGAACTATACCCGCTTGCCTGTTGCTTGACTGATTATTTTCTCACCGTCTGTTATTCTATTAAATTTGACACTTCTCTAGTGGCAAATTGACCGGCAATCAAATTCAATTGATCAAAGAAGTCTGAGCGAAGAAACAGATTGATGCTGTGGCGCCTACTCAGCTGTTAGATACCCTATGTAGTTAAAAAGAAATACAAAATTAATACTTGATGCCCTGATTGGTGTATCTCTTATAATTATTAAGATATACAAACTAATACAGTTAGATAAGGATAATTTATTTACTAATTACGGTGCGCCACACCAAATACTTGTTTCATAAAGTTAATATACCTTTTTTTTTGTATAGAAAATCGAAATTGTCGATCGTCTAAACATCCTAACCCCGGCAACTTAGACGCAATTGAACCGTACTAATTGGCAATTAACCAAACACGGCAGGTGCCGCCGTTTTATGGAACCGGAGAGTGTTTCTTTGTTCTTTGTGTTACGCAATCGTTCAGATGTGCCTTTGCATAGTCATACACTCACTCACATATACTCATACGTAAATACGTATGTTTGTGAATGAATGTGTGATTCGCGCTTAAAAACATGAGTATGGTGTCTACCTCGTTTGCAATCATATTTCTCATTGTGCTCTGAGTAATCAAGCCTTTCAATTGCCCAGCATTTCTTTGCCAATTGATGATAGACTGATTGAGTGCCAGAAAAGAGATGACCTTTCGCAGCGTACATATATTCAATGTCAAGTGCGTCTAAAGCTAGATAATGACCTAACCACAACTTGAGCACCTTGTGTGTGCTCATCAAATTGCCATAAATATATGTATATTTGTGGATGCCCTCTTGCTGAATACCCTTACTATTATCGGGTTATATTGGGTAGCCCTTTACTGGATACCCTTTTACTGGATGCATTCCTACTCACTAGATACTTTTTATAATCCACATACATAGTTCATAGACGACTAAGCCTTTCAAATTGTGAATATTTCACTCGTAGAATCTTAAATTAACTTTTAAAGTAACACTTTAAATTTTTACTTTTTCAGTTAGAAGAAGTCTTCTATATATAATTTAATACAGTACAAGTCAGACTGAATTGTTATTAAAATTGAAGTACTCGCATATTTTACACTTCTCTGTAGTTTCGGCAATCTTTGATTGTTGATTAAGAAACGAACTGCGTCGTAGTGTCACAATTATTGTGTGAGCCCAAATCAAATAAAACCCCCAACTCCGTTGTATATTTTTTGGCCAGAAAGAGAATGAGAGCGACGAGTGAGAAAGCTGTGAGGTGAGAACGTGTTCGGCAGTCATTGAACTATTTTACTCGCGGCCTTGCATACACACTCGAATAAATGAACTCGTGTATGTCGACTTATACCTAATACTGTACCCAGAGGTGTATATATAGATATGTCTGCGGGTGTATGTGCGACTGTATGTCTGTATCAAGTTGACTTGCGTGCGCTTCTGAGGTTATTTCGCATATTACACGTTTAATTCTTGTGTAAACAAATGAAATTGCCACATGCCACAAGCAGTAGAGTTGACTGAAAACCCAAACTGC
The DNA here is from genome assembly GCA_018904035.1 of Zaprionus ornatus. NCBI lineage: Eukaryota > Metazoa > Arthropoda > Insecta > Diptera > Drosophilidae > Zaprionus > Zaprionus ornatus. The sequence goes on along the minus strand of JAEIFZ010000115.1, from coordinate 8,144,353 downwards.
AAGTGTGATTCATATTCACAATTCAAGGAAAACCAACTGTTAAATTTCTGTGTGATAAATAGTTTTATTTTTAGTAGTTTAATTGCAACAACAAATTTCTTTAAATAATTTACGTTTAAAAGTTGAACAATTAACTTTTGGTTACCTGACATCGCGCCTCAAACTTACCGCACTCACTCACTTGCTCGTGAGCTGGTGCCCCGCCCCCTTTGCCCCTTATCGAATTGCGCAGTTTTTAAGTGAAGTCGACGTTTTTGAGGTTGCTCTCTTTGTTTACCTTTATAATAAACACATGTGGTACGTTTTGGTTTCCGTTCACCGTTCAGTTCTTTCAAAATATCCACGAAAATGAACTGAAGAGAGAAACGAATGAAGGAGAAATAAGAAAGAAAGGTTATCCATATATGCCGAAGGTTTTATGCCAGACGAGAGTTGATCGATTGTGTATCTAATTTTGATAAACTGATATCACCTTTTGTATTTGTTGAACTAATGCATCATCTTTCCATTTTACTCCATTTTACAGGCTGATGACAAATCCCTGCTGGCACGTTTCTACCATGCGGATCGATCGCTGACTGCGGTGGCCAGCGAACTAGACAGTTTCGATGGACGTGCCGAACCTGATCGCTGTACACGTTTAGTCAGCAGATTGCGCCAGAATCAGGTATACACAGACAATATATCACTTACACTTCCATAGAATGGCAACTAAGTTCTCATCCTTTCTATTATTTTAGGACAAAGTTCTGGCCATAACAAATCTGATAATGGAGGAACTGCTTGGTGAGGAACGTGATCCACGGGCTTTTCGCGCAAAATTTCCCGAGGAAGTGTTGCAAGAGAATCTTGCTGGGCAGCTGTGGTTTGGAGCTGAGTGTTTGGCTGCCGGTTCATCGATTTTGAATCGTGAATCGGAAAGCAAAGAGATGCGTCCATTGGCTCAGGCGGTGACCAAAAGTCTGGGCAATGTGCGTGTTCTGCTGCGGGACCAATGTCTGCGCAATAATGTGCCTAATAGTAAGACTCTACATCTGGACTTCAATGACTCGAGCACCGAGCAGCTATACGAAAGTCTAAAGATCTTCGATCATTTGTTCGCTGAATTTGAATTGAGCTATGTGAGTGCAATGGTTCAAGTTAAATCGCGACACGAGTACGAAATGCAGCAATGGATTGGTGTACTCTTCTCGGAGACGCTACAGCGCGCTTTGAAGATTGGACTGCTTGATCAGGATATGGTGGATGCCTTCGATCCTGGGCTAATGTTCTCAATACCACGTCTGGCTATTGTTGCTGGTTTGGTGGTATTTTCAGAGGGTCCACTTAACATGAATATGCCTGGGGATGAACTCTCAGAGATGTTTCGTCCCTTTCGCACCATTCTCATTAAGATCAGGGATCTACTGCTCAATCTGAGTAAACAAGAGCTTTATCAGTTAGAGAAGATACTCTGCACAAATGAGGATATCAACACAAAGGTTAGTTAAGTTTGGTTACATCTGAATTGACAATATAATTAATTGAATTAATTATTATTATTGTATTATGTGCAGGTGCCTTTGGGAACGAGTAGCATTGAGGCGCCGAGTCCGGAGCACAACAGCAACAATAATAATAATAGCAACAACAACAGCAACAGCACTGAAAAGACAAGCACAACAAATGTTCCCAAGGTGGCGGAACGTCTTGTGGATCAGCGCAACAACAACAAAAGTAGCTGCAGTGGTAATGCACCAACAACAGCAACAACAACTCAGGAAAGAGCAAGCACTCCATCCATGCGATCGTTATCGACGACCAGCACACCAACAGACTCACCAGCACTATCGCCAACGCCATCGCATTCGATTGCATCCACCTCGTCGGCGGCATCCACCTCGTCAGCGGCATCAACATCGACAAACCCGCAGGCTAATTGGAGCGATGATGATGACGATGACGATGACGAAGATGATTATGATAATCATCATGGTGGCCATGATGGTGAGGATGAGGAAGAGTGTGGCATTTTGGAAAGCGATGAGCAAGAGTTCAATGATGATAGCGATAGCGATATAGATGAATATATTAAGGCACAATTAAATGCAATTGTTACCGCAGCCGAGTGTGCCTCTGGGTATCTAATACCCAACACAAATCTGGGCAATCTTCTGCAGCCACAGCAGGTGCCACTCACGGACAACTTCGTGGCCAGCGAAGACGATGAGTTTGGCATAACTGCAATGGAGGAGCAGCAGCACCAAACCACCAATCAGCAGCAACAACAGCCGACTCAATGGACAGAGGATGAGCCCAGTACAAGTGCCGCTATGTTGGCTGCAAGACGAACACTGCGACGTCTTCAGTTGCCCAGCAGTAGCAGTGATAATGAGCAAACGACAATCAAATCACCAACGGGGGTATGTGAAACCACCACCACCACCACCACTACAACCAGCGGTAATCGGCATCGGCATCGACACAGTCACAGTCACCGAAACCATCATCACCATCATCATCATCACCATCACCACAACCATCAGCATCAAACGGCACAAGGGGTCGCTGAGCACAGTCATAACAACAATCGCAATCGTCACCATCAGGCGCATCCGCATCGCACAATTCGCAGTGGGCGCAGTAAATGTTCCAGCCAGGATGAACACTGCGAGACGACGACGACGATGACAGCAAGTGAGCAGCAGCTACAGGATCGTAGCCCGGTCAGTGCCGATACCAGTACAGCCTCCTCGCTCTCAGACGATGTGTCTCTGGCTATGCGCAATACCACAGCGCGGCTCAAGTTTAAGTGAGTATGACAAAACTGAATCAAAACAAACTTGATATAAAACTTATTGTGTTTAATTTGTAGGAGCACTGAGAACCTCTTGCATCGCCTGTTCGTGTGCATTGCCGGTGTTGCCGATCAATTGCAAACAAATTTCGCCTCTGACCTGCGCCAGATATTGCGCAGCGTGTTCCTTATTAATATGTCCTCGGCACAAGAGGAGGTCATCGATATACCAGAAAAGACAAAAGAGTCGGAACTATTTGAGTTTCGGGCCTCCGAAAATGATGTGATACAAGAGAGTGCCGGCTCTAACCAAAGCATTTATTCAGCCGAAGAAGTCAATCCCGAGCTGGACAATGTGTTCAATGCTGGCACAGCAACGGCAAGACATTCTGCCGGTGCGCAAATGCAGCGCAACAATACAATTGATTTGGCCAATGTGAACGATCACAGCAGCAACGGTAGCAGCAGCAGTAGTAGCGGCTCCAGCACTGGCACCACAACAACAAACGCAGCTCGCAATCATGTGGCACGAAGTCGCAGCCTGGGTGATCAGGATGGAGCTGCAACGAGCAGCGCACATCAGGAGCAACAACGACAGCAGCAGCAGCTGCAGCAAATGCAACGTCAACGCAACAATTCCTACGGCAGCAATTCACCATCGAGTGAATCTTCGACCAGTTCCAGTTCGGAACACAATTCGCCTGTTAGCACACGAAATGGCACACGTCGTCGCTTGCAAAGCAACGAACAACCAACGTCCACGCCCACGTCTACGCCTACTGCAACAACTGGTAGTGGAGCTGCAGCAGCAACTATGTCACCGCCAGCATGGATACCCGATGGCAAAGCGCCACGTTGCATGTCCTGCAAAACGGCATTCACCGCCTTCCGTCGACGTCATCATTGTCGCAACTGTGGTGGTGTCTTCTGTGGCGTCTGCTCCAATGCATCTGCACCGCTACCCAAATATGGTCTAACCAAAGCGGTGCGTGTCTGTCGCGAGTGTTATGTGCGTGAGGTTCGTCAATCGCAATCGGTGCATGTCACAGCGACTTCGCCAGCTGCTGCTCACAGCCAGACGAACAGGCCACAGGCAGCTAGCGCCTCTTAGAACTGGCCAATGGCGCTTGCAGGCGCTGATCATGACCAAAAAAAACTTTGTCCATTTGGTGCGCAAATCGATGAAAAAGCAAACTGTGAATCGCAATCGTTCTTCAAAATTGTTTTCTTTATTTTATACGTAAAAGCCTAAAGCCTAAAGCCTAAATACAGAAATAATTCCTAGACAAACTGCACTTAAGTTGCTAGTGCATATATATTATTATATTCGTACATACATACATATTAAAGTACATGTACACTGTTTTTGTATATGATTACTATCATTAAATATACAAACTGACCATCTTACTGATTATGTTTATCAATCTGTACAATAATAAAACTTCGCTCTATGTGTTATAATTATCGCGACTAATCATGTAACTAAATCATTTCAAAAAAAAACTATAGAAAGGAAAAATCAAAGCTTTCAGTTCATATCATTTATAGAACGTACATTGTACCGATCCAACAATTAGCATATATATACATATATATTATATATATACGAAAGTCTTGTATTTCAATAAATCTTTTGGGTTTTGGGATTGCATTAGGATTAAAGTAAAAAAAAGGATCGTAGGTAATTTGAAATGCTTTTAATTGCAATTGTTTTGTTATTTAGCTAACACGATATATGCAAAGAGTATAATGATGTATATATTTTTGTATCATGTGAAGCAATTTAAGCTGATTGATAGATATTAATTCTAGCGACAAATTTGTTGTGATTTAAATTTATTGTGATTTATTGTTATTTATATACCCGACAGATCGACAAATCACGATGTAATCAATGTCATTCGAGAAACTAAAATCAATTCAATGCAAAGTAAAACTATTAATATACTATAAGTATGTTCGAAGTACAGGGTATATAAATATATAGTCGGTGTGTTTTCGACTATTCAGTTCTTACTTTAAATCCATTTTATGTTGAAACGTTTTTTAAGCTATCAAGAATTTGATTTTGACCACAATAAAACATTAAATACAATACAAACATATTTTATATAATGATTTTGATTGGGTTGAGCAAAGGGTATCTCGCAATCAAGTACGCTCGATATGCTTAAGTTTAAGTACGAATCAAATTTAGTTAACATTTGAATTTTTCTTCAATTAGACTTGATTTTACACAAACACTTTTTTGTTTTCCGTGTTGTCTTTTTGTTTTGCGCTGTTGTCTGTTTAGATTGTTTGCAAATTTTCCTTTGCACCCGCAGCAATGTCGAAAGCCCACGGCAGACGCGATAAGAAAAAATGTTTGCACATGGCAGACCTTTTGTCTGCAGAATTCAATTTCCTAGAACAACGATTTAATGATGATTCGACAGAAGTAGCCCAACTAGATCTAGTTAAGGATCTGGATGAAAAATTCTTTTCAACATCCTATGATCTGATACATGAACTGACATTGATCAACAATTTTGTGGCGGGAAAAATGAAACGTTATGTTGATCTCTTGGCCAGAATTCACGGTCGATATGTCGATGTGATTGAGAATTCAATGATGATAAATACGCAGGTAGCAAGCGCCGAAAAGAAGTTAAGATTAGCTGTTGAGGCAACATGCACCTCCAACGATATGATTGAAAAATTAAAGGATGCTCTGGCCGAGGCCTGGCGCATAGCAGACGCGTCGGAGAGACGCGAATCTACCCAGTTATTTCGTCATATCAAGGAATTTGTTGAGCCGACGTACAAACCTGAAATGGAAACAGGGCATAACCTCGATAGACTTAGGTAATGAGTTTACACTATTCACTTATAAAATATGGTATTAATAATAATTATAAATATTATTAGCAAAGAGCTTCGTCTCCAAAATTATGTATTTCGCGAACGAGATCGCCTGGCAAGAGAATTGGCAGAGTATACGAAACGACTTGAAACCCAGCGCTATTACTCTGAATCAATGGACAAAATTATCGAAACTCATCGCACCACAATACATCAGCAACAAAAACGAGTCAAGAGACTTGAAGACGAGAACTTTAAGTTGGAACACAAACTTCGGGTTGAAAATATGCAATGTGAGGATAAAATTCGTCAGATGGAGAAGGAAATGTTAGGCGTGCAACAAATGAATCAAGACTTACAGATATTTGAAAGACGATTTAAAGAGTCATCTGATAAAATTGTGGAACTTAACCATGTGATCGATCGACAAACGCATAAAAATAATAATTTAAGAGTCACTGTCTCTCGTCAAATTAATGATATACAAGGCCTGAAAAAAGTCGTCCATGATCTAGGAATTAACAACAAAGAACTACGACATGAAAGAGATGAACTTGTCGCAGAAAATCGAAATAATATTCGTGAAATGAAAAAATGTGAGGAATTGCGCGCAACCATGAACCGACGTTTCCATCAGTTGTCCAAGAAAAATGTAGAACTTACAGATAATGAATTTTTATTGACGTAAGTTTAATGAGTACGTTATCTTTCTATATCGTATTCTTGTATCGTATTCTCCTTTAGTAACGAAGTAATTGGTACTATAAAGAAACTTAACGCAACTGATTCTAAACTAGATGAAGTAATTCGTCAGCGAAATGATAGCGAACGTGCTAAGGAACGATTACGAGGGGAGGTGTCGCATCTTCACGATACTGTGGCCAGCTTACGACATGATTTAGTTATACAGAGAAATCGCATGCAGGAAGTGCAGCAACGTCTTGAGTCCATACTCAAAGAGTCAATTGAAAAGGATCAGAAAATACATACGCTTAATAAGCTTACTAACGATTTACAGTGGGAAACAAATGATTTGAACAAGAAAATTGAAACCTTAGATGGTATGATGATCTATATAGCCAAGACCTGCATGTGGTGTTTGCGGTGCAACGAACCACCGCCTGCAGGTCTATGCTATCATAAGAAAACCTATCTATTTATTAATTCTTTGTTTAATATTTAAGCTGATCTATTCGAAAAATCACAAGAAATATCGAATCTAAGGGATAGTCTTCACCAGAAGCAGCATGACCTTTTGCAGCTGAAGAAACAAATTGACACAATGCATTCTGAGAAGATAGCGCTGCAAAAAAACTATTCTATATGTGAACAGGAGCGACAAGGTCTGCAGAATTTAAATGTAAAACTATCTCATCAAGTCACTCAATTGTGCAATCAGGTGGCCCAGTTTGAGAAGGATGCGACCGTTTTAAAAAATCAAATCGATCAACTAAACAATTTGGTGAAGCACAAACAAATTGAGATCCACAATAAGGAGCGACAACTGAAGCGTATGCGCACCGATCTCAATGAGATGCGGATGCGTAATGTCCAGCTGCAGCGTACAGTCGAGGAAGACGAGAAACGTTTCAAGCTGATCACCTTCAGCCTGGAAGAGGTGACCAAAGAGAAGAGTCTGGTGGGTCAACAGATGATGAGACGCAATGGCGAGCTGCGTTTGCAACACGAGAAGCTGTCGATGATGCAGTCGGCACTGAGTCGTGGCGCAATACAATACAATCAGAGAGTCGATGACATACGTCTGCTTAAGACTGAAATCAGCAATTTGCATATGACCAATGAATGCCTGAGCCGTGCTGTAGCTGTACAGGCAAACATACGCCACGAGGTTGTGCGGCTCGAGCGTCAGCTCATTCGTGAAAAACTGAACGTTGCAGTGTTCACGGAGGAGATGAAGCATCCGTTTCGCATACACCGTTGGCGTGTGCTACGTGGCAAGGATCCCAGTCAGTATGAGCTCATTCGAAAGAATCAGGCGTTGCTAAAGCGCAACCTACGCCTTAATGTGGAGCGCGTCAATTTGGAGAACAAGGTGCAAGAAGTGCAGCGTCTATACGATATGCTGAAGCAGCAGTTAAAGCATATACCCGATGCCAATGTCATAAGTCAACTGTTCGAACAGCGGCGCATCAACCGTCGTCGGATTAGTAAAATGCGTGCTATGAAGGCTGAACTAGTGATCAATGAAATCGATTTAGAGTCCAGGGATGTCATCATTCAGCAATTTCAGCAGGCACTCAAAAACCAAAATGACTCGACGACTGATAATGTGAAGTTTGCTAAACGACCGTTCTTGCCGTCATCAGAAACATAAGGAAAGGTTTTCTGTAGCAAGGGTTTCTTATAAATATTTTATATTTGGAGTCGGTTCGGTTTCTAGAGCAAACTGCTGACTATTTTAAAGCCGCCACCAAGTGTACGAGGCAACTGAGCCGGCGCCGAGTAACAATGCGACTGCATCTGCTCCAATAATTGACGCTCCTCCAGTAGCTTCTGTTTCCGTCGCTTCTCTGCAACTAGTTGCGTCTTTGTTAGCGCCAGACTGCTTCGCATCTCCTCTAGCTTTGCGGCATTGTGCTTATCATCCGCCTTCCGGGCACTCAGCTCGGCCGTAAGCACTTTCAACTTGCGATCCTTGGCCGATAAACAGGCCTGCAAGCAAAGGAAAAAGCATCAATCACAAATGGAAAATTGTAAAACATTTTAAACTTATAAAAAACTATAAAACAAACGAATCTCCCTCTTCTCTCTCTTCTACCTTGACCGTATTAAGCTCGGCCTGCACCCTGTGGCTGGGCAGCTTGAGCATAAACTCCTTGAGTGCCGCATAGAGCTGCTGGGCCTCGTTGAGAGCGCGTTCCTGTTCCAGAGCTGCCACATTTTGTCCGAGCAGTTGTCGGCGCAATATGCGTATACGCTCGAGCAGATCCATTTTCTCGGGATCTTTGCCACTCAAGAGACGCCACCGATGCACATTCATGGGCGTCATCATTTCATCCTGCAAAGCGCGTGCCTTGATCCGCTCCTGATTGAGCAGACGTTGCATTTGCAAGAGTTCTTGTCGCAAATCGGCGGCACTTTCACGATCGGTACGCAGCACATTGCGTTCCGTGCGCAAATTCTTTATTTCTATTGCCATAAGACGCATATCGTCCTGGCACTGGGTGCACTGTCGCTCTGTCTGATCGTAGGCCGTTTGTAGATTATCCAAATTGTGCTGCAAGCGTGCGTATTCCTCATTGCGCTTTGTCAGAGCCGCACTAATGGAGTTCTTCTCGTTCATTAGATTGTCCACATCCTTTCGCAATCTCGACAAGCGTTGTTCGTCCTCCTGCAACGATTTGGCATGACGATCGTTCTCCTTTCGCTTGTCCAAGAGCTCAGCCTTGGTGTGCTGCTGGCCGAGCTGCGCATGCCTGATATCGTTGCGCAACAGACGACGTTCCTTCTCCATGCGATCGATTTGCAGCTGCAACTTGCTCAGCTCCCCGTCGCGATAGCTTATCTTGCCCTTTAGCGTCTCGATCTGTGACTGAAGACTGCTAGCCTGATCTCGCAACTTCTGACGATCGTCGTCAGCCGATTGTAGCGATCGCTGCAGGGCTTGACGCTCGTTAGTCAAGAGATCGTGCTGCTGCTGAAATTTGGAGCACTTTGCTTCCAGATCACTGATTGTACGCTTTAGTTCGATCTCGTAGTTCTCCTTCAGGTGAATTTCATCTGTGGCAGATTACGTGTTATTAGGTCTTAGAAAGAAGTAGCAGGTTACCTACTTTGCAGCACATCCACTTTGTCGATCCAGTGTTGAATCTCGTCCAACTTCTTGGACTTTTCCTTTTTGTGTCTCTTAATGTCCTCGAGTTGTTTCTTCATTTTAATATCCATGCTACTGACGGTGTCCTTGAGGGCGCGTACCTCGTGCTGTGATTCTCGATACAATGCGCTGCTCTGTTCCACACTCTGATTTGCTGCTTGTAGATCCCGTTTGAGCACATCACGTTCCTTTGTTAGATTCTCATTGTTTTTCTCGAAATGATGAACCACACGTCGCATAGACTCCAGCTCCTTGTCCTGCGTGCCCAACTGAGTTCTGTAAAGTGAAGCGATTCATTGTAATCTTTTCTTTTCAGAACTGCAACACTCACTTGAGTCGCATGTTTTCCTGCTCCACCTCCTGCTTGGACATCTCCAGTCCGCCATATTTGCGTGCAATGGTCTCTTGAGATTTGGCCAACTTTGCGGTCTCTTGGCGCTGCTTGATGAGCTCATCCTCGCGCATTTTAAGTAAATTAATTCGCTGCACAAGGGCGCGCTTATTCTTGTCCCGCTCCTGTACAGTGTACTCCAAGTCCACCGTAACCTTAGCCAACTTGTTGCAAGTGCTGTTGTGCAACGTATTCAGATGCTCCAGATTGGTTTTCAGCGATAGTATCTGTAGGTTTTGACGCACTTTGACCTTTGTCAGATGCTCGTTGCTCGATTTTATTTGAGCGATCTGCTCCAGATACTTTGTCTCCTCACTCTTCATCACGCTGAGCTCTTTACTGAGTGCATCGCTTTTACGCTTCAAATTACAAGCATCGCTCGAGGTTTCCTGCAAATTAAAAACACTCACTTTACACTCAAAATTAAGATGGGTCGCTACTGCACTTACATCGAGCAGTTTGAGCAACTCCTTGTTTTTCGCCTCTTGTCCCTGTAGATTTTCCTCAACTTCTGTGGTATAAACACGTTGCAGCTGCAATCGTTTGTTCAGTTCCTTTATTTCGGCATTGAGTCTTTCACATTCTTTGCTGTCGTCTCGTTTACTCCTCATTGCCTGTCCCTTTTCGGTCAGATGCGCCACCATCTCTTCGGACGACTCCAGTTTCTGTCGCAGTCGCAGGCATTCATCTTGGGCGGTTTGTTCACGTATCTGTGCCGCATCCTTTTGCTTCCAGGCACCCTCTGTCAAGGAGAAGTTTCATTACATTCTACGCCACATTGGAGAAGGACTCTCCTTACCTATAACTCCACGCAACTCCTCAATGGTTGCCGCATCCAATTTGCTCAAGCGCGCAGCATTCTCCAGTCGCGTCTCGAGTTCTTCAATCTGTTCACGTAGCTCCTGCGATCGTCCTTCCTCCAGTCGTAGATCATTCTTGTAGCGTGTGCCACAAATGAGCAGACGTTGCACATTGTCAGCATTATTCGGCGTGTCCTTCTGCCGCAACGCCTTAGTGGCCTGTTTAGGATAGAAATAGATTAGCAGACATATGCTTCACACTTGCCGCTCACCTCGGGTATCTTATCGCCCAGTTCCTGATAGAAGTCATCATCAAAATCATCCGGTACTAGCGGCTCATCCTCAGAGCCAGAAGCTTTCGACATTTTTCAAAACCTTTCCTTTTACTTTCCTCAACTGATTTGATCGACTAAACCAGTTAGAATACTGTCGTCTGGCGTCCGGGCAACACGTTGCCATACCGGCACAAGCTTCCATGGCAACGAAATCATTCAACAGGTAAACAACCTTGTAGCTTGCAAGTTTGTTTATTTGTATAATAAATTATGACTTTGGTTTACTTACACTAGAGAGACAGCACGATAACTCAACTAATTGAGCGTTACATTATAAGTATTTGAGAAGTACCAAAAGTAGTAGTATTTGCCAATTATCAAGTTATTTCCCTAGTCTCTAAAGTAAATAAATATTACTAAATGCTAATGGAATTTGTACTTAATAACTAGTATTAAGTAATTACTCATTTTTGCTAGTTTAATTGCCACGACTAAATCACAAGAGCCTCAAACACAGTCTGAAGACTATGGCCACTCATCCTCGAAGGGCGCATCTTGCACAGTGTGAAAGCTTATGCCATTACCTTCGGGTTTGTGCCACGAGGGAAGTAGCACTGTGCGCCAAAAGGATCTGAAAAAAATTAATGTTAAATTAAGTTAAGTAAATGATAGAATATTTTTATTTTAACTTTGGCTTACCTGCCACGCACCAGTCCCAGGAATAGTTTCCAGTTCTTCTTAGTTCCGAAATTATAGGGATTTATATAGATACGCTTTTGTTTCAACAAGCGCTTTCGTTCTGCTTCGTTGATGTGCGCCTCCACACTTGTCTCGCCACGTGTTATTAGCATCGCGTGCCAGGTACAAAGGCTGCCCAGGGCAATGACTACAGCAACATTGACAAAGGCCATGAACCATAGGGCGCGCCGTCTGGTAGGTGAAGAAGTCTCTGGATCCTCAATGGGAGTGGGAAGATTGTGAACAGCGGGTGGCAAAAGGATGTCGTCATATTCATGTGGATGTGTCTGCAAGACAAGAAATGCTTTAGGAACCAGAAATAAAGAAGACTGTGCGCAACTTACAACAGGTATTATATGTCCACTGAGATTAAACTTAACTGGCTGTCCTTCTAGTGGCTCGAGTTCAGTCCAACTCTCACTATGATCTAGCCAAAGATATTTGTGGCCTATCTCCAAGCCACTTATAATAAGAAAAAGGCAACCCATCGTGGTGTACAGCATGTACAGGAAGAAGTACCGATGATTTGCATAGCCAACACAATTATTCAGCCAAGCTATAGGGGAAATCTTTCTATACAAATCAAATAAGATTAAGTCCCTTAGTTGACTCACGACAATGATGATCCATCTTCAGTATGCAGCGATTGCAAATGGAACAATGATGCGTTCGGGGCGGCTTCGGTAAAATGCATTTGGCGCACATGCTGACTGCTTCCACCTGGGAGACGCCTTCAGGTGGATGACCCGCTGGCGTTATTACAGCCATCACATAGTGGAATATAATGTTCAAGAGTATCCAGTTACCTACTATGAGCAGCAGCACCGTCATCAATTGACTCTTGGCCCACCAAAAGGGAAAGCCAATCCAATAGGCAATGCTGACAACCGATGTGGTCAATAGGGCAACTCCAATAACAAAAAACTACAGTGGGAAAACCAAAAAATAAGATTATCTCACATATGTTTAAGTCTCTATCCTACTTACCGGCCCCAGGCAGTGTGTGTAATTGTCAACAATCCAGAATATTGGTGTCATGAACACATCGGTGGCATAACTGGTGTTCATATGCGCATTGAATGTGAGTGAGTGCCAGCAGTGCTTCATGTAGGACCAGCGTAACCGCAATGTCGAGCTATCGTTAGAGTAGAAATAATAAACAAAAGACTATTGTAGCACCTCTACGCAATGTATACTTACTAAATACTCTGTGTAGAGTTTGCACGCCAGGTAATACGCGCCATAGTAACTACTTTTGTCTTAACTTTATTTAAAGCGAAAATACATCCCTCTTGTTTACAATCAGCAGCCGCTCGATACAAAAAGCTTTAGTGTTGCAAAGCACAATTGTTGAGTATTTATTTATCGTTTGACTGCCACAAGTCGCGGAGTTGTTATCGACCAACCACCACAAGTCACATGTAACGGCTTAGTTGCGTGGACTATTTAAGCGAAAATCTTAACGTCAGATCGTTCTGTATAAGAAACAATAAAAATCCTGCTACTGTTGAGTACATCTTGTTAACCACCGAACCGTCTAATTCAAGCAGACCCATAGGCATTAACTTAAACTTAATAGTGCACACCTCCAACCAAAATGCATCCACGACTTGCTTGAACCGAATATCAGCGCGTTCCATATTGATAAGTTGTAGTAAGTTTCCCGTAACATTGGCCTAAATATGAAATTATATTAGAATTACTCTATACATAAATAAATATACTTACTTCTCCTACTAGCTCCTGACTAACACGCGCCAGCAAAACAATCTCCAGGAAGGGAACTGCTAGGAACACAAAGTTGGCCAATGCTCGGGGTACATCATAAGATTCCTCAGTCATAATGAAATCGGCGAGAGCTTGGTATTGGGTATAGAAACCTAACGTGGTACTGAACAGATTAACACCCATGGAAATGACCAGAGAAAAGGATGTGATTAGCAGATACTCCTTTGTTGAACTGGTCACCAGGGTGTACTTGCTGGCCAGTTCATCCACACGGTCGGCCAAGTCACAGAAGCGTTGCATGCGGAAATATGATTTCTGCACTAAAAAATCCACTGGCTCATGCAGCCGATTGACCTCCAAGAGTATCTCGCGCAGTTTCTCATTAATTTTCATCAGTAATACCTTAGAAATGACCATAGCGGAGAAGAAACAATTGTTTATCTGATTACTCAAAACGATGGGGATCATTGTTGCACTCGTTTGAATCCAACTAGAGTCTGGATATCTGTGCTTTTGGTACAGCAGCAGTGTGAGCTGCATCAACAATGGAAACGCGAACATTTTCAGGGCTGTCAGCATCAAGGCGTGTCCCACCGAAGCAAAAGATATGCTGAAAAAGTTGATGGTACTATATAGCGGTACATTGTTAAGGAAATCCAAAACAGATCGCATTATTGCCCATTGCGTTACGTAATTCAGCAGTGCCACAAACACATTCATATAGCTATAGATCTTTATAGCGTCACGTGGATCGATGTGACCTCCCATATATTCCATCCAGATGAGCCGCAAATAATAAACTCCAAATGTTGTGGATGCACAAAAACAGTAAATGGCCAACGATTGACTTATTATAAACCTCCGTCTTTTCACACTATATCGACATGGCAAGAGACCATACAGATTGTTCTGCAACATGGTGATCCCTATGGATATGAATGTAAATTTACTGATTGAAGTCCAGGAACTAAATCCGACGGGCCAGGCTATCTTAATGCGGCGTGCTATTCCTATTAGGTGGTTCATTATACTGAAGAACAAACGACAGTTACAATCACTTGAGCTCCCCCTATAATTACATATTTATTAATGATTATTATCGAGATATGACATACAAATTAGTGAAACATGCAACGCATTAGCCGTTGATCAAAAGATAAGTTAGCAGAGGACTTTCCTCATTTATTGTGGCATATAATTAAGAATGGAATATAATCAATAATATTATATCACATTGCAGCACATTCTGTGTCATTCTTTAAAGGGGTTTGTAGTCAAGTTTGGTCTCCAGCTTCTTATTGTCGGCAGTTTTGCGTACAGCCTTCATGAAATCCTCGTGGATAACGTATTCACGATCCTCGCGCAGTGCAAACAGACCTGCCTCGGTGCAGACATTACGTAGATCGGCACCATTAAACAGATCCGAGAGTTTGACAACAGCTTCGTAGTCAATTTCACCACGCTTGGCCAGGGGAGCTGCGTGAATTTTGAGTATGTCCAAGCGAGCTACCTCATTTGGCAATGGTATTTCCAACTTGCGATCCAAACGACCGGGACGCATCAGGGCCGGATCAAGTGTATCAGGACGATTGGTTGCCATGATAATTTTCACTTGCCCCAGAGCATCGAAGCCATCCATTTGATTCAGTAGCTCCATGAGAGTACGTTGTATCTCGCGATCAGCTGAGGTGCCCTCCGAGAAGCGGCGACCGCCAATGGCATCGATCTCATCCATGAAAATAACGCACGGTAGATGGTCACGGGCATATGAGAACATTTCCCTGATAAGGCGAGCACTCTCGCCAATATACTTGTCCACAATTGCCGAGGAGACAACCTTCAGAAAGTTGGCGTCCAGTTGCGAGGCGATGGCACGCGCCAGCAGGGTCTTCCCAGTGCCCGGAGGACCATAAAGCAGGCAACCCTTTGGCGGACTGATGCCAACACGTATAAATATCTCGGGATTCAGCAGCGGCAACTCAATGACTTCGCGTAGTTCGCGAATTTGATCAGCAAGCCCGCCGATTGCCGTATAGTCGACATTACCGGGATCCTCATGCGACATGTTGTATACCAGAGGGTCCACTTCGCGCGGCAGGTACCGCATGATTGTCAACGTAGTTATATCCAGGGCCACGCGAGTTCCAGACTTCAGTTTCGCCTTGTTTAACTGGCGACGGCAACCAACCACATAACGTGGCCCATTGGCCGACTTCACAATGAAATTGTCCGGAGTCAGTTGCTTTAGGACTTCACCCAACATTTGGCCTACACTTTGCAATGCCTTTAGATCATCCTCGGACTTTTGAAATGTCAACTGCAATTCCTTATGCTTATCCCGCAACGCCTTCAGACGTGACTCGATCTCGCGATGCTCCAGGAGCTTGGCGCGATATGCGGTCAATGCAGCAATGCGTTCTGCATCCATTGCTGGACGTCCAGATGAACCATCTGGTGTAGACATTTCTCTTAAGTATTTTCCAATTGACGTTTAATTTTATTGAAATTTTTATTGAGATTAAGAGAGATGTTCTTTGCTGAAGCTTCGGCAAAAAATGTCAAATCATGTCTGTCAATTTGGGTTCTCGAATGAAATGGTACAATGGAATGGTACAACTGACAAATAAAACAGGGTGGCCCAATCACTTTAAATTGCGCTAATCAGGTATTAATTTCAATAAGAAATTTTATTTAATTTCTATAACATCTTACAATAACAATAGCCCCTTTATTTATTCATAGATTTTCTTTTTTGTTGGGTTTTCTTAAATTTAGCCTATCAGTGTGATTATAGCATATGTAAATATCATGAATTTACCTTTGTTTTAATCATACTAAACAGTTACTAAATTCTTAACCATTCATATTAGCTGTTACACCATTTTTAAATGTATATCGATGTGCAAATGCGCATATCTGAAAAGACAGAAAATATCGATTATTATTTGGTGTTCCAATTATTATAAATTGATTTTTGATCAAATTTTATAGTTAAACCACTAATGTAGTATTATTGAATTATGATACTTTTAAGTAGTTTTGAAATAATAAAATTGTTGTTGTTTATTTACAATTGAAACTTGATATTTTGATTATCGAAACAGCAACTATCGCTACTGCTGTTAAGACACTGTTGTGTTAATGTTAAGTTATTGTCGCTGTTAAATAACATTCCACCTGGTTAGTTGGCCGAAATTTTTGTAGTCCACAAACGCGTCGTAGATGGTTTTAATTCCACAAAAAACTTATAAAACTTTACTTTCCGTGCCCGTGCTCCAGCAAAAAATGTTCAATGATGTGCAGTGAAACGATAAATCTAACTATAACTAATTCAAATGAATTGGCAATTACACGACCCCGCACTATATGTGTGCAATTGAGGGCTATTGGGAGAGCGAATGCTGTGTAGACATGAAATAAAAGAAAAAAAATTACAACGTACTGCGAAAAGCATCAGTGGCAGCAACAGCAGCAACAGAAAAGGCAGCGCACCCAGAGCAACGTCACTTCGTGAATGTTTCGCTTTTGCTAATAATTTCTCCAGGGGCTCTCTGGTGGTGCTCCGCTGGACAAAGTGCGAAAAGAAAGTGTGCACAAGTGTGTGTGTGTCTGTGCATACTACGTGTGTGTGTGTGCGTTTGTGATGATTTATTTATGTTGTTGTTTAGCAACGGAATCAAACCAATTAGAATATAACATAGTTAAATAATGTTTGTGTGCGAATATTGAGTAAAGAGAGCAACGCAAGTGCAAAATGTTTACGAAGAAATCACATGCAGATGTTAAAAAATCGACGGCCAAGTTACAGGATTGCAAGAAGGATTCGGCTTCACGCCTGCGGCACCTGCGCACAATCTTAGGTAATGAAACCACCTTTTCGATAGTTATAAATTATTTAAATCACAGACACACAATAAAACTGGTAGATTTCATATTCATGCTGGGACAGGTGGGCGTTTAGACCTGCACATTGCCATATACAATATATGAAGCAAATGTTAATTCACGAAGGTTAATTCCATTTCCTGTTGGTGAACAATAGAAACAGAACCAGAAAACACCCACACACAAGCCGAAATCTATATATGCATGAACAATAAAACATTTGCACTGCATTCGCCAGGAATTCACTATTTATATACCCGCGCCAATTCAAATGTCTGCTAAATAGGGTATATTAGTTAAGTGCAGATGTCTGCATATTCTAAAAGAAAAACACCATATTGGGAATTATTATTCCTGTATATCATAAGTAGATAATGCAAGGCAAATTAAGGGATTGAAGGTTCATAAATTTTACGGTTCGAAAAACTATAATATATGTACATAATCCATAGATATTACAAAGAGAATGAAGTAATTAAATTATATTGCATATTTCAAACAGTTTGTTTAGTAAAAAATGAATTATTATAAGAAACTATAAGAAACTGTATTCCATGCTGAGCAGAGCACCGCTTTCATGTACCAATTAAAGAGTCCACTGGAAATCTGAGTAAGGTATCTTATAGTCGAAAGCGCTTGACTATAGCTCTCTTTACTTGTTGCTACTAAACACTTGAAATATTTTCAAGGCGGGGGTAAGCACAAAAAATTTTCAAATAATGCGGTTATGCTTTTTCTACAAAAAGCAAATGGCACATGTTTATAACCTTACTGAGGGTATATTCATTATGAAATAAAAATATAAACGAGTTAATTAGACTCTATATCTAAATGGAAATGGTTATATGTACGTGATGCCTATTGCTATACTATAAATATACGTTGAAATAAGCTTAACAAAGTGTTACTACCGTGAGAATGATATGTAAAATTGATGCCATTATTTCGCAGGGGTATACAACTTTTTTTTGTTTTTTTGTGTAAACATCGCACTCGATTTCGCATTGTTTCCCTTGTTTTTGTGATTTTCTAGCCTTGTGGTTAGTTGTGATAGCTAGACTAGTTTTATATGTGTGGGTTCTATAAAAAGCATATCTCAGAAAATAGTAATCACCCTAGTTTATGTTCAAATTTGAAACACACTCATTCTTACATATATTATAGTACAAACAACGCGAAATTTGAAACGATGATAAGCTAGTCAGAAAACAAAAAGATACTACGGAGTAACTCAACTCGCAGCAACTCTCGACAGAGTGGCAACATTGTATGTGTGTGTGTGTGTGTACGCGCTTGCTGTGTAACTTTCTTTTTGTGTCATTGAACGAAGCAATTGAACAAAAACAACACAGCAACAACAACCAACAGGTGCCTCACACCCGCTCAGGCTGCCATTGTTTTTGTTGTTGCTGTAGCCTGTGGAATTACACGCTGTTTTTGCTACACAATCACACGCATACACACACATAAAGTGGCAGTGCGCTTGTCTTGATTTGTTTGTAACTTTATCAACAACATTCAGCGTTGCGCTGTTTTGGCCTTCTATGAAACCAGTTTTAAAGGTTTCTTGGCCTACTCTTTCGCTGTATGTTTAGCTTTCTTCTGTTTTGAAGCAATTCGCTGATGACAGCTACAAAGTCGGCAACAGCCTAGTCACCTCCCTTGCCCCCTTTTCCCCCCTCCTCTACAACTTGCTTTGCCCGCTTTGGCACTGATTCATCAAATGTTGTTGCGGCTTCCGACTGCGGGTTTTTGTGTGGTTTTGTACTTGTGTCTCTAAATGTGGTTGTAGAATAGAGTTATGGAATTTGTTGGTCTATATGAATATATTCCATTATCCTTTATCGTTATTCTTGCATATGGTAGCTCTTTGTTTATTAACCAATCGATTGCCGCGTTGCGTCATAGGCACCACCTGTTGATCCAAGCAGAAACGTGCTTGCCTTATCAACTTGCCGCAGAAGTCCAGTTACTACTGAACTAACTCAAGTTAGTTATCTACAAAATATATTTCTCTATATATATTTGTTTATTATATATGTATTTGTATTCATCGTATATTTATATTCAATATACCATATTCCATATTCTATATCCTATTCTCTCCTTCTCTCTTTGCAGATAATGTTGACTATGAGGAGTCGAAATCGCTGTTCGAGACAAACTACAGCCATGTCTACTTTATACTCTATGACACCTTCATACAAGCTGAGGCGAATCTCAAGCAAAAAGGTAATTTCCATTTTGGATTTGTTTTCTTAAAGTTATTACTCTGCAAGCTTTTTTTCCACTTGTCCTAGTTTTGTTAATCTCTTTCTCTGCCAATTTAGATAGCAAATCGTATTCAAAATAATAGTTCCTTCTTTAAATTCTACATTATCTATGTTTATCACGTTTGGCCCCTTTATTTTTAAAGCAGAGATTAGAGCACAAATGATTTTTATTTGGTTAACGAAATGCGATACTTCTTAAGTACTCTAAATTCACATCCTATTCTATTTTTTGCCCTCTCTCTTTTATATACCTTTTTCCGCGGCAGAACTTCCGTTTCACATTGGTAAGTTTATGTGTGGTTTTTTCTTATTGCCTTATCGAGTAATTCATTACGACATCATCGACTTCGATTACCGCAACCCAATTCATTGTTTGCGTCGCATTCATTTCATATTTTTTCTTTCATAGACTTGAATTTCTTTTCCTCTCCTCTCCTCTACACGCTCTTCTGTTCTCTATTTGCCTTGTTTAAAGACTGAACTTATAGCTGCATTTATAATCTCTCTTTATTAGTTTTATTATTAAGTTATAAATATTCAAAATATGCACTATATCTTGATAAAGCCCTTACCTAAAGTAAGTTCTAGCATAGACATTATAAGATTCTCATCTCATTTGCTGCATTTTGTTCAGCTTCAGTTGAAAGTGAAATATCTGAAGACTTCACTAGCTTGCAATTATATTTAAGGCTCTTCCGGGAATGTTCTTGCATTAGAACTAATGAAAACATATACCCAAAATTGTGCCTTATCTCGCACCATCTCACACACGTTTGTACATTCATATGGAACTGTGTTCGACTCCATCTGCTTGCTTAGGAATCCCTGAACTAGATACTTTGATTGATTCAATTCATGCTAATTAATGTTTTCTTATCTTTAACAGTGCACAAGGCGCACCGTGAGGAGCTGGACGGATCGCTATGGCTGCTGGAGAAGATACTGTGCCTGCTGCCAGAGCTACTGGCGCGACGCTGGCAATGTCATTCGCTCAGTCGAATCATGGCCAAGTTGCTGCACTTGGGCAATTCACCTAAGCTGCGACGCGAAGGTGTCAAGTAAGTGAACTCAATTAACCGATCATTGTTGTTGCACCTTTAAACTTATTCCCCTTTTGCTTTTACAGATACTTCCTGCTGTGGTATCAAACACTGGGCGAGAATGCGCCTAGCTATGTGCACGCCATGTATGCGGACTTGATACCTGGCCTGATTGTGCCACAAAAAGGAGTTGTGGGCCCGGATACGGAATTCAGTTCAACAGATTTTCTCTCGCATCCCAATATGAAGGCTGATGGAGGCATGGCCTCAGTGTTCCATGACAATGCATTCTCACATCCGGTGCAAAGCTCCGAGGTGGTTGCCCTACTCCCACCATCATCTAGTGAAAAATCAGCACCACCAGATCCACGTGATGGTCTTGAGGTGCTCCTAAATAGTATGGTACAAACGGCGGCATGTTTACGTTGGCGTGATAATCGCGCTCAGAAGGATCATCGTGCATTTGCCTTTCTGCTGCAGCGCTTCAAGGAGGTTTTCCTGCCTGTCTTCTCGCCCAGCTTTGATGCCACCACATCTATATATAATCCCCGCTTGGATATGCCCGTCATGCGTTCTATACACAAAAAGGAGGAGGTAATGGCCTCGTGCGTCGTGGTGCTCATCAATTGGGTTTCCCGCTTCACACACGAACGTTTGCTGAGCCATCGCTTGGACTGTGCCCTGCACATCGAGGGCGTCGATCATGTGCGCCTGCTAGGCTATCAGCAGGGACTCATTGTGCGCGACGTGTTCTACGTTAGCCGCGAGAACATCAACTTTGTGCATGAGGTCTATCGACAGGCGTTCCTCCTGAACTTTACATCGAAGGCACAAATTGATGCCATACGCACTGCAATTGCTGTCTATCGAGATTGGATGACAGGCAGCACGCCACCACCATTTCTGCTGGATCCAAACGATGATCAGCAAGCGGTGCCAGCAGTATCTAATGCCGGTGGCACGCCACGTAGCCAGAGACTGCGCAATCCCTCATACGTGGGCGCCATACAGGGCGGCGGCGGCAACAAGGATAAGCAACAGCAGTTGGTGCGTGCTGGCATGCAGAATGTGCTGCAGGTTTTCGTGACCAATGCAGCAAATGTATTTCTTGTCAACACTGCCAATCTGAACATATGTTTTCCTACACGATCGCGGGATTATCGATCGACGCCGCTGCAGGAGCAAACAGAGATATGCAAGAAGGTGTTGAACGTGTATCGCACCATGGTAATGAATACCCGAATGGAGTCACGAACGTGGGAGCAATTGTTGCTTGTATTGCTGCAAGTCACATCGGTTGTGCTGCATCAGAATCCGCCCACAAATGGATCGAAGACCGGCAGTCTTGGCAGTATACTCGGTTCGGCAATATTTCAAACACTGATTGTCACCTGGATACGGGCGCACACCAATGTTCCGGTGAATGTTGTGCTGTGGGAAAAGTTCCTCACTGTGCTGCAATCGCTGACACATCGCGAGGAATTGATCGTGGAATGGAATAAAACCATACAGACATTGACACGAGTCTTCTCACGCTACACTTATGGAATTAATCTTTTGGATTTGCCGCTCGATCGTGTGGGCAAGAGACGACGCATTGGCAGTGTCTGGCAAGGATCGGGCAGTGCTGCGAGTGCAAGTGCCAGCAACTCGGCCACTAGTGCGCAGCGGGAACGGGAAAGCATTGCCGAGTCGAGCAGCAGTCGTTCGGATGAAAACTCTCAAACGGGCAGCGCGAGCCAAGCACAATTGCTGCAACCTGCCACACATCGAACTCATCACCAGCACACCCAATCGCATGGCGGAGGCACTGGTGGTGGCATGTCCAGGCCGGTACCATTGACGCCCATGTTGAGTCGGAGTTACAGTGAAGGCAGTCTGGCCTCGGCGGCACGTAACTCACGTAGACGACGTAATCGACGTACTGTAGTGGTGCCAGCATCACCTAAGATCGAAACACTGCACACACTTGGAGGCGGAGGCATAAATGCACAAGATTTGAGACGAGCCATGTCGTTGGATTCTCTGGCACCAGTGCAAAAGAATCGACGTCGACGTGGTTCACAGCAGGCGGTCGATGATGTGGACGGTTATCAGGACGGAGATGGAGATCAGGTTGGAGACAACGAGAGCGAGGGCGCCGGCTCGCGCAGTCCATCGCCAACGGCAAGCAGCGGCATCGAAGGTGGTTCCATCAAGGATGGTCAATTGCAGATAGATGTTCTCGCTGCGGATTCGGGCAGTCTGGAGGATGGCAATTCGGGTAGCTTTGGTGCTGGCGGCGGTGCTTATGGTTCGGAGCGTCGTTCGATAATGCTTGGCGGCACAGCGACTGGTTGGCTGCCGGACTCCACATCGATTATGTGGAAACGTATGCTGGGCGCTTTGGGCGATGTGAATCGCATTCCAAAAGCTGAGCTACACGCGCAGGTGTTCAAGCATCTGCTGGAGATGACACAGAATCTGATAAAGATTAAGTTCAATCAAGGCATCTCGACGGATAATCAAAGCACTCCGCCCCCTCCGACTCTGGTGCCGCCCATTGCAATTGTGGCGCCTTGGTGCTACGGGGCTCTCACCCTGGATCGCAGTTTCAAGAAGGGGAAACTGCTGGCAATGCAATTGCTCTGCGCTTTGGCCCTCCAAGGATCAATTGGAATGCAGCAGCTGCCTTTGTTCTATCACGCACTGCATCAACTGTTCACTGGAGAGGATCGTGATCTAATCTATGCGATTATGAAGCACTTGGATGGACCGCGTCTGCTGAGTCTTTTGCTGCCAGGTCACACGCTGCTGCTCTTGGATTTGGTGCATGCCAGCGCGATACTGTTGACCTCGCTGGAAGTAACTCGCAGTACACCACGTGCTGAGGTAGCTGCTCTCTTGGGTTCACTACTCGCGTATCCGCCCACGTTGCTGCCACGCCCAGTGCTGCAGCCAACGGCACAGCAGTTCGAGCTAATGGAATGCCCAGATCTGCAAGATCATATACTCAATATAATGTTACGGTGTGCACGACGAGAACCCTCGGCGAAGGCACGTTGCATTGCTCTCTGCCAGTTGGGGCAGTGGCTGCTGTTGCGCCTCTCGCAACCCTTGCGCAACAATGCGGCGCAACGTGGCCAGTTTCAGCAATCGGTGCCGCATCCCAAGGATATTCTACTGCCCAAGGATACGCAAGGCAATCAATTCCATCCACGCATACGTGAAGTGTTGCAGGTGCTGCTCCAAGCTCTGCAGTTTAAGCATCACACAATCGCTGTCATTGCCGTGGATGCGCTTAAGCTGTGCGCGGAACGAGGGCGTCAGTTGGCGGCCATTGAACGTGTGCCACAGCTGATTATAACGGCACTGTGCAAAGCTTTAGAAATACAGAATGTAACAAAGCCCAAAGATGCAGACAAGGTGGTGCTTACCTCGTTGATGCTCTGCCTCGGGGAGTTCTGCATGGCGATTCCGGCTTCGCTGATGCTGAATCCCTATAACGAGCAAGGGGATACGCTGGTGCTGCAAGTGCTGCGTGTCCTGTTGCAAGTTTCATCTGGTGCGCCACGACATGAGCGGGTTAAGCTAACGGCCGATGATGATTTCGATATGCACATTGCTGGCGATGATCTTCAGGGTGATGGACGATTGCCGGAGGCTAGCTTTCAAACCTCGGAGACCATTCAGGCCTGCATCTCGGCCATACGTCTGTGCGCACGAGCTGTGGCAATGCATTTGGTCACCCATTTGGGTCACTTTCCCATGGGCATTGGTGCCTCACGCCTCAGTTCAATGGTCGAGGAGCAAGATGATATTTATAGCAGCCACAGCGGTGGAGGTTCAACTCAATTGGAGCGTCGCGACTCGATTGAATTGCCATCTGTGGTTAACGCACAGAATCTGCAACTGTTTATGCTCAACTCGGGTCTGGTGGCCAGTTTCATTGAGTTGCCCACGTTGAAGTTGCCAGGGGGCGGCATTACCGCCGGCCTGGTTACCGCAGAGAAGCAGGTGCGGGTACTTATGCGTGACCTCAATGGGAAGGCCTGCTGGGATGCTTCCATACTGTACTCGGAGCCGCGCACAGCCGAGTCGCTGGCAACGTCGGCTCCAGCTCAAGTTCAGTTTAGTTCGGAGCGCTACGATGGACCCGCGAAACACACGAAACTGTGTCAGCCAATGGATTCCATGCTAACACATGAGCTGCAGCTGCCCCGACACACATTGCGACATCGTCCAGCTGGAGTGTTGCCGCTCGCCATGGATGTGGCACCTGATCTGGATCAACTTGATGATATGTTAGCTTACATCGGCCACACGAGTCCGGAGTGCGTGCCGCCAAGTGTGTCGGAACTTAATGCACCTAGCTGCAGTCCCTTGAGTAGCGCCCAGGAGGCTCAGGCCATATCCATCATACTCGATCAGCGTGTGCGAGAGCAGGAGTTTGTGGCACAGCAACCTGTAGCAGCAGCAGCTGTGGCGTCGTCTACATCTGCTTCCAGTTCCTCATTACTGCAACCGGATCAGCGCTCGCTGCAGAGCGGATTCGCTTCGTTTGATTCCTTTACGGGTGGTGGTACGCCCGGTCGCATCGAGACACCATTCCAATACTGTCGTCTGCTATTCGCTCATCTTGGCCTTGCCGGTTGGGAGCGACGGTCGCGCACGCATCTGCTACAGCGCAGTGAGAAACTGATGCGGGAACTGCGCAACGTGGATCTGCAGAAGTGCCGCGAGACACACAAAATGGCTGTCATCTTTGTGGCAGCTGGGCAGGAGGATAAGACGAGTATATTGCGTAATACAACTGGCAGTAGCATGTACGAAATGTTTGTATCGGCCCTGGGCTGGGAGATTGATCTGGAGACGCATACTGGGTTCCTCGGTGGTTTGCCGCGACAGGGATGCGGTGCTACAGCACCATATTATGCCACGCCCTTCTTGGAGGTAGTCTACCATGTGGCCACGCGTATGCCATCGGATTCGTCGGAAGCAATGCTATTAAAGACGCGACATCTTGGTAACGATGAGGTGCACATTGTCTGGAGCGAACATTATCGTGACTATAGACGCGACATTCTGCCAACGGAATTCTGTGATGTCCTCATCGTTGTGTATCCGCTGCGAAATGGTCTGTTTCGTGTGACAGTGAACCGCAAGCCGGAGGTGCCATGGTTTGGGCCCCTTGCCAACGAGAGCGTCGTCAGTGGCGCCTGCCTGGCTACACTTATTCGTGCCACGGCCATCAATGCGAGTCGCACTAAGCGCGCCGCTCTGCCGCTTTACCAGCAATTGTGAGTGGAAGGTTCTTTGTTATTTCTACGCTCATTTCTTAAAGTTATTCATTTCCTTTACAGCTATGAGGAGCGCAATCGCTCGCTTGACAGTGTCTCGTCGCGCTACAAGGAGAGCACCACTTTCGAGGACTTTGCCAGTCGCATCTACAATCCCATTCAACCGTTGTCACCCATGGGCACTTTGCGCGAATCGAATGCCAGCAGTGCTGGGGCCCCACTTGCATCCGCTTTGATAGATCACAATCGCGCCTCTGTCAAAGGTAAATGTAAAAAGGTGTTTGGACATCAAAGCGCACACAGAGATTATCTAATCTGATTATCGTTTTACAGGCTGGGTACAGGCATCCATTGATGCAACACCAACGATTGGAATTGTGCCATCCGCTTCGGCCGGCTCAACGGCGGCTATGGAGGCCAATACGAATAGTGGCATAACATCGGCATCGCCACGCGGTCCACGTAAGCTGGGTGCACCCTTCAAGGGTGTGACCAAGAAACACTCGTTGCAGCAAATTGTTGTTGGTGGCGGTAGCCAAGGGGGCGATACACCGCCCGAGAGTCCTACATTGCCGCTGAGACGCGCCAAGTAGACGTCAACTACTACTACTACTGAAAACAACAACAAATACTACTATAAAATTCCTCCCCTCAACTGAACTCATTCCCCCCAATCAAACAACAACGACACACCGACAAGCAACACCAGAGCCAGGCTGTTTCTCGAATACTTGAAGCAACAGCGGAATACGGAGTTCTATTGTACAAGTTCTATAGTATTGCAACCAAACAAACGTTCTCTGTTATGTTTATGATAATTATTGTAATATAGATTTCTCAAACACATCGATGCTATTTTAGTCCAACTACTCACTGTATTTAATCAATTAATTTATCCAAGTTCCAATTTCCAACTAAACGAATAACAAATGCAATTTACGTATTCATTAATGAGTTGCGATTCCATGTTACGTCCACTAAAATCTAAATTTATCTTATAATTGAATTCAAATTGATTTTAATATTATATATAATATATATTTATTTATTGAGCAGCATATTCATATTTATGTATGTACATTAATCAGCTCTATAATTTAACTAATTTTACTCAAAGTTATTTTAACACAACACATTTGCTTTACGTTTTGTGGTATTGTAATTTCGTATAACATTCATAACGTACATACGTAATCAGTCCTCAGGACTTGTCAACAAACTAAATTCATCAAATGTTTTATTTGTATGTTCAATTTTCAAAAAAAAAAAAAACTATTTTACGCTTTGATTTACACAAATTCATAGAAATCGTTAAATGTTAAGCACAAAGCAAAAAAATCAAAATTAAAGTTTATTTACACCAATTTTTGAAAATCAACTAATCATTATAATACTTACTAGTAACACAATAGCATACATTTACTGTTAGTATTATGTAATCGAGCTCTACTATATATATACAAATGTATAGACAATCTAGTTATAAGCGTGCGTGAAGTAGGTGACTATCGCAGTCCACATTGATATATTTGCCAATATTGTTCAAACAATCGGGTTTTAATTATATGTAAAAAGAGAGAGATAATTGCAAATTGTTAATGATTTAAAATAATGAAAGCGAGAGCACATTTTTTATTAATGTTCCGCCAATGATTTCTGCAACATTGATCAACACAAGAAATGTATATTTATATACGTTAATTTTGGTATTTATTTATATATGTATTTAGAACGGAAATGTGAAAAGTTAATTGCAATACGTTTTTGTTGCAAAAATGTTTTACAAAATTTTTAGTCCTATTAAAACAATTTAATATTTAGCAAGTGTTAAGTGTAAGGATTTTTTATATAAACACAAAAGCAAAAACAATAAGAATCCTAACATAAGCTAAAAGAAAATGTAAACAACAAATTTTTGTAACTGACACCAAGTACACGCATTATTATAAATGAAACATTTACTTACTAATTTATATAAGATAACAATCGAGTATTTTTCATAAAATAAATGCAATTTAATTCAATGAGTCTCTATGCTGCCTTAATTTCTCATGCAGGTTTAAAACTATATATACTTATGTTACTGATTTGTCAGATACGAAGAAAGATATTACGTGTTCTGTATGTTTCCACACAAAGCAATCCTTAAAGTGTGGATGAACGAGTAAATTACCGCCAGGTGTTGTCTATTGGGAACTGAACTTTTACACTAATTAACTGTTAGTTTCGTTAGACACGTTAAGTGCATTACCCGCTAGAGATGAGCGTGTGTCCGGAGCACGAAGAGACTGTTCATATAATGTTAGAGCCTCATGTTAACTAAGTTTACAGAACCTTTAATATCATCGTACCGTGACACGATATAATACTCTACGCTAGCGCTAACATATTGAAAAGTCCTTAGAATGCAGACTGGGTCGGTCATTGCCACCTGTGCGTGTAGGACTCTCAATTAGGGGTGACTTGTGGCAGACACACACACACAAACACTCACACACCCTATAATAGCAGAAAACTAGACTCACTTTTGGGCCATCTAGCTTGGATCTACGTTCGGTTTGTTACCACCGGCAAGAGACGCCACCAAATTAGAATTTTTCTCACAGCAGATATACACATACACATGCACACACAAACACACCCACACAAACACACAATCGTACATATCGCTTAGCCAGACGGCAGCCCCTTAGTCTGCGCACAGTTCACGTCGAGTCGTCGCTTTGTTGAAACGTCAATTTGAACAGTCTCGCTACCATAGAGAATATCTCGCCCGGTTTTCTTCAAGTGAACTCCTAATTCAGAAAGCATTTCAAAATGCGCACCCAAGTGCTAAGTTTTTGCATTGCCATTTTGCTAATTGTTTGCCTCATCTAGATGTGGCACCCCCTTTAAAATCTTACTTACGCCATGCAGCCCGTTAAGTACTATTCTTGAGCTGTTGTTACTCAAGCTGAAACTACGCCAAAATGACTGTGAATACATTGAGGAGTACGCCGCAAAGAATACGTCAAATTGGCGAGAGTCTTACGATGCTCACCAGGGAAGCGCAGCAAAAGGTCCTTCGATATGAATGTAAGTCCAAGAGGAATACTTAAGAAAAAATACGATATAGCTAATGAAGGAGTTAAAATCATTAAATTATTCGTCAATGTCCGCTTTTATCGACAGCTGATTACACACTATACATAAAGTAATATTTACATAAAGTCTTTGAGTAATTGGCCCTGACATAATATATGATCATAACTTGCTCAATCTAATCAGATCGCACAAAACAAAGAAATTACTCAAGAAACTCCACAAACATAAATTGAACTGAAAAGGACTACATGATGTTGAGAGTATGAATGAGATGTTGATTAGTAATTGAGCAGGGTATCTTCCTGTCGACTGCGCTCAACTTCAGCTTTCTTTACTTATTTTACGAGCTTTGTAATTGTTATTGCTGTACTCGTGCACATTGCGTCAGAACTGTTTACGTCCTTCTAAAATTGAATCAGCAATTATGATTGATTAACAAGCGTAATTTATTGTTTTGTGCAGTGAGAGCAATAACTTTATCTTTGGTTTATAGATTTGTATCTGTGCTAAAGCTGTATTTATTGCCTGTAACATATATTTTTATGAAACGTCGCATTAAGAATCGCCTCTGTCATAAAGCTGCTGTCATGGCAGCTTATTTACATAACGTGGCTATGTCATCGCTAAATCGAACATTAAAGGTATGTAAAGTAAACAAACAAACGTAGTGAAGAAAGATTCAATCGAGCACATCCAACATGTACATATATACCCCGCATAAACATATTTACATATTTTGAAATTTGCATAGTCAGATAATAATACATATATCATAATATAATATAATACATATGTATATATATCATCTATTATAGTCTCTCTGTAATTGTATAGTCTCTCTGTAAATTGTTCTTGTAAATTTTAGATTCTCATTATTAAAGTGTAATAGACACAATAAATTTATGTTTAATAGACACAATAAATTAATGTTTTATGTCTTCACTCAAAGATCAACTATATTTCTGCGCAAATTAATTGGACTCAAATACAGAGATTCCATTTTACAATGTGTGTGGCCCACACATGTTTTAGTGTCGACATTCATTAGACATTTATGTGGTCATTCCATGTAATGCCGTAAAAATAACTTTGAGATAATCAGAACGAAATTGTTTATAAGGCACATATACAACTTCCATTAAACAAAATACTTTTGATAAGATAGAACCCTGAAATAGTATAATTTAAAGTGAAAGTTTAGGAGTGTTAAGTCTTGCGGTAAATCCTAAGAAAATACGGCGAATTGTAGATGAACTTAACGTGGTACAAACATGCATGCCTGGCACGCGATTTGAATAACCACATATTCCTTTCAGTCACACACACACACACACACACATCTTTCTGTTAATTAAGCTCAGCTAACCTTGAGTTCTGAGCGGCCTTTTTCAATTTCCAAGGTCATCGGCCAGTAGGAAGAACAGACCTATATCAGCCAAAGGAAGTCTTCAAGCGGATAAAAAACAACGCAGCTTTAAACATGCAAAATTACTTAGGCCTATATTACGCATACGCCAGGGGAAACAATGTGTTGCAGCATAGAATAAGAAGCAGAAGAAGAGGCTCCCACACACATGCCTGTGTGTGAAAAACAAGAATAAACAACAAACGAGAAAACAAAAGCAAAACAAAGGCGAAAACAACTCAAATAACCAGTTGCCCGAGCTGAGAGGAAATCAAAACAAACGCCAAGAAACTCTCTCAAAGAGAACGCTGGAGAAATACATGTACTTATGCAGGTGTATGTGTGTGTGTGTGTGTGTGTGTGTGTGTGTGTCTATACATTTGTGTGTAGTATGCTCTGGCACCCTAGCAGCAAATGTTGCTACTACAAACGATGCGGTCTTAGTGCCTTAACAACTGCCTCGAGCTGCGGTCGTGCGGTCTATGCGACGCATTCGTTTCATTCGTTACATTTCCACATCGTTTTCGAATATTTGCAGTTAGCTGCAGCAGAGTTAAGATATGAGAGATTAATGTAAACCACCTAACTGCTGCTCTGTGAACTGTGAACTAAGAAGCGTGAAAGTTGTGTGCAACAAAGTGTTAAGCATGAGCTAAAAAATAACGGCAATGTGTGAATTTCTATAAATTATCCAAGGCCAAGTCAATAATTTCATTGCTTGACTTTTATACGTGATAGTACAAATTAAACTGAATGTACGGTCATTGATAAATTTATTACAGAACAATTCTGTTCGGCTTGTTGTCGATAAGTTCCACACAATCAATCGCTGATCAATTTTATTGATTCGTTGTTAATAAACTCGAATGCAGAGCTTCAAGCAAATAAATCAGATAATTCGGCAAGAAAAACCAAAACTAATTCTACTTCAAAATTGCAATTGTAAAACATTTGATAACAAATTCCAAAAACCACTTAAGACCGAAATAAAATACAACTCACCACGCAGAGTCTAAGAAAAAAATGCCACAATGGAGCTGATAAGAAAATACAAACAGGGCAAGCTAACAATGCGCGATATACGCAAATTGAATCGTACGTTTCTTGAAATACCCTTAATAACCCAACAACATATATTATATAGTAACGATATTATGAATCAGCAGAAATAAAAAGATTAGAGTTGCTTAGCATTACGATTATCCAGTTTGAAATTTCCCCACACTCCGTTCCGCACTCATAGGCAGCCTTAATCATAACGTCCTAAAATGGTATGGGAGCGCGGTCAACTGTGTAGCCAATGCTAGAATGCTTATACATATACAATATATGTGCATATACCCCACATAGAAGTATATATATATTGTTGTTTAATTCATAATGTCCATTGAGCTAGAAAAAGATTTCCCGACACTCGAACACCTCAAAGGCCTTCGGGGCGGCGAAACCGACCTTACAATAAATTTGAAACCAAAAATAAACTGCGAAAATGTAAAGTTGACAGAGCTAATTGAATTCTATATTGTTGCTTCGGTTGGGAAACATCAAATTGACAGCAATTATATGTAGGCCTGATGGTCTGTCGGTTTGTCTGTCAGCGATCGGTGTGGAATAATATTTTCAAGCAACTTTGATGAATGACTCTGACATCAGACATCAGACGGTTGCGGCTTATTCGGAACATGATCAAGATACTGTTGAATGGGTTGCTAACTTGACTCTTTGCACCCGGCGATTGACATTATTGTAGTCGTTAGAGGTGCTAAGAGCGGCACTAGAAAGTTTTCAATAGGTGTTAATGGCCAAATGAACTGTATCGTTGGCGTATATACAACACGAATAAGTATACGCCATGTGGTTCCAGCAACTCAACAAGTAGATTGTAAAACAAAAACATCCGGGCTCTGATTTAAATTATGTGATATATATATCTATATACATATATTCTCAGTGTGGTTTTAGCTTAGCTCGATGTTGTTTGAAGTCGAACTACCCGGTTTTTATCAAAGGTTTCAAAACGTAATACTTATTTATAACTCTCTACTTACGCCATCGCCCCAAAAATGGCACAGTAGGCTTTGGTTCGCAGCAGATGAGCTATCACAGTTGTAGTTGTTGTTGTTGTTGTTGTTGTTATTCGTTGTCTCTGTTAACCGTGTATTCTATACAGTTCGTATAAGCGCGACCGTGGTCCAGAGAATTGGCGTTGTGGGGCATGATGTCATGGGGATTGTTGCCTCTCGAACAACGTTTCGTGCAACAAATGGCAACACAACTCTACTCGGTGTCTATATACGAATTTCAATATATTGTATATTTCCATTCGAAAAGCGCATTTTATTTCGGTTCTCTAATTTATGCGTTCACTTATGCATGAAAACGTTCATTATTCACTCACTATTTACTTGTACTCGTGAATACATTGAGTGTCTGTCGGGGTCGGGTCTGTCTATTGTATGGCGAATTTTATGTTATGCGAAATATTTAATTTCCCTCTACATTTTTGACTCAATTTGGCAGACATTTTGTGAGCCCGTAAATTTGTTTGTTGACTTTTTGCATTTTTGAATATTTTTCGAAATTCGAAAATCATCTTAGCCATCCATATTAATGTGTGTAGTACATCTGTCGAGATGTAGGCATGCCTGATATTTAGCATCAAATGGAAATGGATTTTATTGAGCAGAGCTCTCTGTCGCTAATTTCACGACGTCATTGGCTAACGGTTTGTTATTGTTTGGCTTTGTTGTTGTTTTCTTGTTGATGTTGCTCGTAGCTCGTTAACCAAGCCATAGCTCCATATCTGCTATGATATCATGCCTCCAATATATACTCAGCCCCACACACGAATGCTAATTTATGGACTGTGTGTGTGTCTGTGTGTGTTTGGACAATGTCTTCGAGTAAATTTACGTATAATAAATATGTGTACCCCACCCTTTGTATCTTCTAGGCAGATGGCTCTACCCCCTCCCACTCCCCCTTGCGTTCACCCTTACTTATTGTAAATGAGGCTGTCTGCGCTTGTCTGGGTCGCTTGTCAAAAAAAAAATAGCTAAGACAAATTATAATATTCTGTATATCAGTGGCTAAGCCTTATCGAAAATAGTATTTCCAAAAATATAAACAAACAGAAATTAAAACATTGCAAATAGTTTCCCCCGCTGTGTTAAGCATCATAAGTGAATGAGGGTAGGGAGGCGTATACTTTGCTTTTGTTTATTTTAATGGTATTAGAGATAGTAATACATATAAAGTAATACTTGTGAAATTGCAATTTTAGGGCATCTATGGGAATATTGTCGGTTCCATGTTCTTCGCTGTACTGTTTATTTGTTGCCCCAACTAGCTTAGTATTGATAGCTCAATGTTTCCTTTCTTCACTTATTGTACTCTTACTTCACTTGACATCCCCCAAATACCTTTAGTATTGATAAAAAGATCAATGTTTTCTTTCTTTACTTATTATACTACGAGTACTTCACTTCATATCTCAGAGCTATACAACAGTGTACATATCCTTCTTCTTTGATATATTCATATACTCGTATTTTACATTGTTCACATAAAGTGTCGGCCCTAATTGCTCTCTCCGATAGGGTTCTTCATGTACTCTATAGTTAAGTCTAAGCTGCAAAGGTTGTTTTTCGAAATATAGAGTATTAGTTGTAGTAAGATTGGTAGTGCTACAACAATTGTTCTCGGATGTATAATATAATAACTTTCATTTAATTTGCATTCCTTACATTTCTCTATAGATTGCGTAATATTCCTTATGGTGCTCGTGGCAATATTTTCCATCATATGGAGCGTTACACTGCACTTGTTATCTGGGGATTTCAACGATGGAATCATTAGTGCCAAAGTAGTATTTAAAGAGCGCGACTTCAAGCAAATGGACAACAGAAGTCAGGAGATCTTCCAGCAAGACCTTAACAAATTAGGTCATCTAACCTACAAGCCCAAGAAAGAGACTTCACAGGCGCTACGCGCTGACAAACGTGAGTTGGAAGAATGATACATACCATATATGGACAATCTAATATATAAACTCTATTTCTATACAGCTACTAAAAAGCCGGAGCCCCAGATCAAGCATGTCTACGAGTCGAGAGAAAATGTTGTATACTTGGCACGCGTAATGCACCCACAGGAGGAGCAGGAGACGTCTCAGACTACCACAACAACAACTACGCCGCCAGAGGTTGTGCTCAATGCCGAAGCAGATCACAATTTTCTAGCTACCCGTAAGTGTAAAGAAAGAGAGGGAAAGAGAGTGAAAACAGTTTGATAATATTCTATATTATTTACAGAGAGCATCGATGCGGTGGCCACACTATGGAGTCAAGGCATTGGGGCACGGTTTGTTTATGACTTTCCGGTTATCTCGGAAATAGTGGCCATCGTCTGGACGTCCATGTGCCTTATCTTCCAAACTGGCAACAAGAAAACATCGTAAGTTGCTTATAGCTCTCTCTCTCTCTCCCATCAAATCTCAGTTCTTCTTCTTCTTCTTTAGAATCTTACCCAAGCCATGGCGTATTGTAGTGCCTTCCATAGTGATTTTCTCACTGATGAGCCTGGGCAGCGTGGCATACTCCATACTGACCAATGGGTATGTGAAGCGTCTGTGCAGCAACCTGCGGCAGGGTCTGACCAATCCACAAGGTGTCAGGTAAGATATAGAAATACAATAACTTAAAAAGGATTGCATCTGAATCCTCTTCTTTCTCGATCACTTCAGCTGTGGCACTGCCATCACCTTACTGCGTCCCCAGATACATGAGCACAGCGTGTCGTACGATGTCTACTTGGATGTCTTCCGTTCCAGCTACATCATCAGTACGATACTCTGGATACTGGCGCTGTTGGTGGTCGTCTTGCGCTACAGCTTTGCCATTGACTTTCGGCTGGTCGATATCGATGATTATTTCGATCATCACGACAGTCCAGCAGTACATGCCGTTTACACTGAGGTGAATCAGGTAGAACAGCCCCCAAGGCCCAAATCGGAGGATGACTATCAAAGCGCCAAGTCGCGACTAAGTGAACTGGCTGTGCCTTTGCTGGAGGTTAAGGCAGGGGCTCCAGAACGACAATCCGTAGCAACTGTAAGCTAGATACCTTAGCAACCTCGAAACTCGCACATCAGAAATCTCAGGTTTATACACAAATACGAACAAAAAAAGAACTAAGAAAGGTTCTATATATATAAAATAAGATGCTATCGGAGGAATCAACGATATATGCTAAGTGTAGGATAAGTAAGTTAACTCGTGCCTCGTCATTTTATGTGTACTTTAGGTTTTAATTTAAAATGCAATAGATCTAACCAAAATCAAAACAACCAAAACGTGTGAATAAAGTGAAGAAGATATTTCAGAAGGATTAGGCTTGCAGCAGTTTCATGGTGATGGTCTTGGTCTCCAGGTAGTTGTCCAGTCCATCCTTGCCCAGTTCACGTCCCATGCCCGAGTGCTTGTATCCACCGAAGGGTGTCTGGGGCAATACGGCATCGTAACAATTGATCCAGATGGAACCAGCGTCCACGCTGTTCGCATACTTCATGGCCTTGTTGATGTCGTTGGTAATGATGCCTGCAGCGAGTCCATATTCCACACTATTGGCACGTTCGATCATCTCATCGAGGGAGCTAAACTTGAAAATGGACTGAACAGGACCAAAGATCTAAGGGGGAAGAGAAAATGAATGTTTGCCAGCAGGAATATACCAGATCTTGTTCGTATCTTACCTCCTCCTTGGCAATGCGCATGTCATCCTTGACATCGGCGAATACAGTTGGTTCAATGAAGTAACCCACATCGCCAACGCGTTTGCCTCCCGCCAGCAGCTTGGCACCTTGTTGCTTGCCGCTCTCAATGTAGCCCAGCACCTTGGTGAACATCTCCTCGTCGATTTGCGGTCCCTGCAGCACCTTCTCGTCGAAGGGATTGCCCACAGTGCGTGCCTTGGCCTTGGCAGCTGCCTTCTCCACAAACTTGTCGTAGATCTGCTCGTGCACATAGGTGCGACTGCCGGCGCAGCAGCTCTGGCCGTGATTGGAGAACAGCGCTTCGTGGGCAATGTCCACAGCGACATCAACTGTCAAGTGGAACAAGGATTGAATAGCAAATAATTTGAAAGTAATATCGAATCACACTCACTGTCAGCATCCTCGAAGACAACAACGGGACTCTTGCCGCCCAACTCCAAAGAGACTCGCTTCAGATTCGACTTAGCTGCCGCCTGCATAACAATGCGACCAATCTCCACAGAGCCGGTGAACGCCACCTTGGCAATGTCGGGATGCTCAGAGATCGCAGCTCCAGCTGTGGGTCCAAAACCAGTGATCACATTGATTACACCTGCAGGGAAGCCAGCCTCCTTGGCCAATGCGGCCATGTGCAGGGCGGTCAAGGGTGTCTGCTCGGCAGGCTTCATGATAATGGTGCAGCCAACGGCCAAGGCAGGACCCCATTTCCAGGCCAACATCAACAGAGGATAATTCCATGGAATGATCTGACCAACCACACCAATTGGCTCCTTGCGTGTCATCGAAATGAAGCCACCAGCGGGAATGGTGTCGCCAAAGAACTTATCCGTCCAGCCTGCATAATACTGCAGCGTCATGATGGAGATCGTCACATCGAACAGAGCCTCGGCGAAGGGTTTGCCATTGTCCTGTGTCTCAATGCTGGCCAGCAGCTGCTTGTCGCGCTCCATTAGCTGGCAGAGTCTGTGAGAAATAAGACACAATATAGCAATTATATATGGTAATGAATTGGGATGTTTCCTACTTGTGCATCAGGTTGGTGCGCTGCAGTGGACTCATTTGGCGCCACACAGAGTCACGATGGAAGGCCTTCTTGGCAGCTGCCACAGCAAGGTCTACATCAGCCTAGAAACAGCAATTAAATTATAGATATATTTATACATATATATTTTTAATCAGACTTCACTCACCTTATTGCCTTCGGCAACCTGAACGATCTCCTTTCCTGTCGCCGGATTGTTGGTGGCAAAGGTTTTGCCTGATGCGGAGTCAACGAATTCATTGTTGATAAAGAGCTGCAAAGTTTACATAGTACAGATTACAATATCTCTTATAGCAGATGAGAAATATGTACAATATAATAAGGTTTGCCTTTACCAGTGCCTGTAAAACTGTTGCAGTGCAAGCTCACACGCCCTGCAGTGGGAACTGCCTGCCCCGCTGGCGTGTCAGCAAGTTGTGCCAATGCATAATAATGCACCCTAACTATGGAACACTTAACTTAAGCAAAACTATCAAATTGGCAGCTATCGCCAATTACATTCCCCTTTGGGAAACACGCAACAGTTTTGTGTCAACAACTTGTGAGATTATCGTAACAATCTCGTTTTCAATGGCAACTGAAACTGATTCAGATTGAATGACAGAAATGGTATAGGGTGTATTAAAGTCCAGTTAAATTATTAAAGTCCAGTCAACAATATTGGACCTTCGACTTATCAATGATTTGAAAATTCTCTTATCTTTTTATGAAACAACACTAGCTATACGAGTAGGCGCTATATCTTCTTTATTAAAACAGATGATTTAGAATCCTCCTATTTCTTAAGCAAACTTTATCTCTGTTGTAGATCTAACATACTCTCATACTACATACAAATAAGAACCCCTCGAACACAACAGGGGTTACATTGTGATAGTCTGTTATCAGCAGTTCTTTATAATCAGACCAACTGGTCGCAGAATGACTATATAAAATATAGTGTAATTAATTGCTGTTAAATAAAATAGCAGCAGAATAATAAACAAGTGAGAATGATGTTGATAACGATATTTTTGTGTTAATTTTACTTTATGAAGTTTGAATTCTTGAGGTTTATGAAAAAAATATTAAAAGTAAAAACTGTAAATTATACAGAGTATAAAAAAATCATTTATATTGCTACAATACGATAATATATAGCATATACAAATTATTTATAGAATCACATTATTTAGAGATATAAAAATGCAATAAAAACTCTCCCATTATCAAGGAAAATGCATAACTTCTCCTTTATATTATACGTGACAATCATAAACACACATGATTAGTACGTTGCACTCTGAATACTGCATATTGTGCTCTCTATAAACGGTATATAGTACATATGATATTATGTTTGTATGCGTATGCAATCTGCTCTCAATATGGCAAAACAAGTTTGACCTAAGGCAATTGAAAAAACAAGTAGAAGAAAAACTAACGCATCGCGAATCTTCTCAACCTATTTGGATTCTATAACGCATGTTATAATATATTATATCATATTATAATCTTGCAATTTATCTTTCAGCTGCAGGCTGAGAATTTATATACCCTAATTACGAATCAAAATGAAAGCATTTATTACATACCTTTGTGTAGAGAGGCTTGGCGTTTGCCATATTTATAAAGATTCCTGTTTTTATTAGTTAACTGCAGAGAGACACAAACCGATTCAACTGGCGAGAGTTCGCATTCAACTGAGGCTGCAGCTGTTCGCCGATTCTCTTTTATATTGTTTGTGTTCCATGTTGTTTGCTTCTGTTTCGCCTTTATCGCTCGTTTGCTTTGGCCCACAGCTTTGTTATCTGTTCATGCCGGCCGGCAACAAAGAGAACGCATCCTATAATTGCTATATATACCCATTAATTGAGTTAATATGATTCTCAGTTTAGTTTCACATTGTTTTTTCTCTGTGTATAACACTTTATTGTTATTTTAATATCCTTCTGTATTTTGACAGATATTTTCATCTTTATATTACTTGAGTTTATCATTTTTGTTGTGCTAAACGCGCTTTCTGTTTTATGCTTCTGTTTCGTCGGTTCTGTTGAAAGCTTTACGGCTTGAGCTTTTATCAATATGGATAGGTGCGTGTCTTTGCTAGGGCGCATACCCTGTAAAACCCCTGTGATTACGAATGTATATAAAAATTGGAGCAAGCGACTTTGCGTGTTAGAGACATCAAATTTACCCCGAAATATTGATTCCTTGTATAAATCAATCATCATTAATCATGAATACCCTTTAACTTGGGAGAATGAGGTAGAAAAAGAATAATTACCCTTGTATCAATTTGTGCAATTAATGTGTTTATTGCCTAATGGAAACTAAAACCAGAACCCAAATGAATGAATATGTAAACTATAACCAACGAATATCTTGATGATAATGATAGCTTTAAGCTGAATTACTTGAAGTAGTATAAAGCAGCTTTTTGGAGTCTTTTGTAGATAAATTGAATTGCATTTGCAGTCCCTGTTGCGTGTCCCTATAGCCCGCATAGCTGTCGATACCATTTCTTGCTCTCACGGCAGCGTGGGTTCGTGCACATGGGGCAGCGCATCAAGAACTTGGGATTAACAGATTGATTCAACTTCAGGTGATCGGCAACAATGCTGCTCAGCGCCTCGATGAACAAGGAATGATCGTTGGGTGCAGCAGCACGACGAATCTCCTCGACGCCCACTTCCTTGGCCAGCTCATCGCAGTACTCGATGTCCAGTTCGTGCAGAGTTTCGATGTGTTCATTTACAAAGGCAATGGGAACGAGTATAAAGTTCTTTAGGCCCTGCTTAACATAGCCCTGAAGTGGAAACATGTTATTAGAGTGGATATTCTTAGGCGACAGCTAGTTACGCTCACTTTAATAGCATCATCGGTGGCTGGTGCCAGCCAGGGCAGTGGTCCCACCTTAGACTGCCATGCCAAGCTGTAGGGATTGGTTTGACCCAGTTCCTGCATAACCATGTGCACAGAAGCACCAATTTCCGAGGGATATGCATCTCCCCTGTTGACCGCCTTGAGGGGCAGAGAGTGAGCAGTGAAGAGAATGACCACATCGTTGCGTTTCGTTGGAACAAACTTGGCCAACTCCTCGCGTATGCGTTGAGCAAAGGTTTTAATCAATAACGGATGAGTGCCCCAGCGATCGATAATGCTCCACTTAATGTTTGTGGGAAGGGACCTGTAGTTTTAAAGCTGATGTAATAAATCATTTTACTTGGCCAACACACTCTACATACTTTTCTTTGTAGTGAGTGTAAATCGAGTTAAAGCTTGAACCAGAGGTAGCGCAACTATACTGTGGATATTGTGAGAAGATCACCACTCGCTCGGGCTTGTCGCTGCAGAACATGACGTGTTAATATGATAGACAATCTAAGGATTTACTATGGACTGACCTTTCGATCTGCGCCAGTGTGTCTTCCGTCAGTGGATTGACATAGCGGAAGCCCACGTAGTGCTTGTGTGGTGCCGTTTCTGGCGATACCTTGTCCAGTTGCTCACACATCAGCTGACCTTGTAGCTCTGTCCACTTGAGTATGGGCGAGCCACCGCCAATCTCTTTGTACTTCTTTTGCACCTCTGGCGTGCGTCTTTGCGCAATCCATGGACCAAGCTTGCTTTGCACCGGTAGCTGAATCATATCCCGATCAGTCATAATTCGTAACAGATAGTCATGCACCTGATCCGTGTGCTGAGGCCCACCCATGTTTAACATAAGTATCGCCGTCTTTGCCTTCTGCTGCTGGCTGCTATAGCGCACAGCGTTTGCGGTGAAATTACCTACATTGTCTACAAACAATTAACTTGGGTTTCTGTCACAATAAAGTACAAATTTATATTTACTTGCAAGTAGTTTGCATAGATTTCTATTATGCAAAAACATTGTT
The DNA here is from genome assembly GCA_018904035.1 of Zaprionus ornatus. Classification (NCBI taxonomy): domain Eukaryota; kingdom Metazoa; phylum Arthropoda; class Insecta; order Diptera; family Drosophilidae; genus Zaprionus; species Zaprionus ornatus. Next base: position 8,103,307 of record JAEIFZ010000115.1, on the reverse strand, counting down.
GTCCTCGAAATACCGTTTTCTTTGCCAGTCAGTGGGGATGTTACACGATTCGATACTATCGCATTTCAAAGACAACGATACGTACTTTCTAATAACAGCTGGAGCGATACATCGTAAAAAATCATCAATTGCCGGCTCTTATCATTTCGTGATTTAGAGGTTAATTATCATTACATAGTTCGATACGATAGGACGAACAATTGAATACTGAGTAACCAACACAATTCTGTGTGAATGGCATTTTGAAATTCAATCTCGATAATTATATCGATTGCAATTGATAATAAATCGATGGTCTTTGACATTCCCGCCGGAATGCGATTACATCTTTTCCAGCACTGTTGGCGGCCGGCGTCAGTTGTCTATTGCTGAGCATTCTTGTAGTGCACGTTTTTCTTTTGGTTTCGGTGGAAAATAATATATAAAAAAACATCAAAATGTCCATGTTTTGGGGTAAGTTAAGAATAAAATATTATTAATTAGTTATGCGAGTGATACATGTGAAACAGCAATGTGTATCTCGGCATGGGGTGCATGCGACGTCGGATGCTGTCACCACGTGCTCCGGCAACAGCGTGTATGGAATGCTTCGAATGATTATTAAAATGTATTTCCTTCTTTTAAATAGGATTAAGTATGAAGCCTAACCGCAAGTACACACAAACGATTGTGAAATCGTTTCATATTTCGGGCGTCGCACTTGATGAAGGCAATTCGGCCAAGTTTTACATTACAGCCGACAAAAACAAGTTCATTGTGGCAACTCTGAACAAGAATCAGCCCCAAATGACACTGGATTTGAACTTCTGCAAAGGAGATAAGATTATGTTCCAAACCACCGGTAGGAGATGACAATCAACTTTTGTACTTTACATTATTTGTAATACTTGTGATAATTTGCAGGCGACGGTACCGTGTCTTTGATTGGTTATCTGCATGATGCTGAAGACTCTGACGATGAAGAATTCGAGGACGATGAATATGCAGCTCTTGCCAAGTCATTGGGTGCCGAAGGCAAGGGCGAGGAGGGCTCTCAAGAAGGTAGCGACGACGATGAAGATGAAGACGAAGATGACGAGGATGCGGACGATAACAAACTAGCCGCTGAATACTCATCGTTCCTCGAAGAGGAGGAATCTGGTGAGGAAGAGGAGGATGATGAAGAGGGAGAATCTGATGATGAGGAGGATGAAGATGATGATGATGATGAAGAGGAGGAAGAAGAAGTACAGCCAAAGGCCAAGAAAGCTAAGATTGCTGAGCAGGCCAAGAAGCCAGCCAAGGAACAGAATGGTGTGGCTAAGAACGACCAGAAGCAACAACAGCAGCAGCAGAAATCTAAGAAGGATAAGAAGGCTGGAGCAGAGCCCAAGAAAGAACAGCCCAAGGCAAAGGAAGGCAAACAGCAGCCGCAGCAACAGGCTGGTGGTGGTGAACGCACCATAACTGGTGGTGTCAAAGTGCAGGATCTGAATGCCGGCTCTGGACCCGAAGCCAAGCAGGGCAAGCGTGTCTCCGTCTACTACATTGGACGCCTGAAGTCCAACAACAAGACGTTCGATAGCATGCAGAAGGGCAACGGTTTCAAGTTCGCCCTCGGTGGCGGCGAGGTCATCAAAGGCTGGGATGTCGGTGTCGTTGGCATGAAGGTTGGCGGCAAGCGTCGCATCACCTGCCCCGCCCACATGGCATATGGCGCACGTGGACATCCGCCAACTATTCCGCCAAACTCTACACTTGTTTTCGATGTTGAACTGAAGGCTGTGCACTAAAATGGTTTTCCGTGTCAACAACACAATAGGCGCGTAATTTAGCATTAGAAATAAACAATTATTATCAACAATTACAACAACAATTTATATTAGCGGACCCAATCACAGAATTCCCGCAGTTTTTTTGATAAATATATACATATATGTAATGCACTCTTATCGTTGGTTTAAAATAAAAAAGATTTTTGTAAGATAAGTTACATTATTCGGATGGTGTCGTTGGTGGCAGGCCCAGCAGCGGCTCCGCTGGAAGTTTCCAGTGTTCTAGGACATAGGGCAAACGCTCGCTGGGATCGGTACTCCAGTGGTGTATGCGGCATTTCAGAGTGGCTTTCTCCAGGTTGTTTATCGTTATGGTGCAATAGAATTCCTTGTTCTCCTTGAGTAGATCGGGTCCTTCAATGCGCTCTTTGGGCAACGTTATGCATTCTTCCTTACAGTGGAATCCTGCCTTGCGCAACGAGGCTTTAATGTGCCATGGTTCCAGGACCCATGGTTCATCCTTGTTCATGATTACCGCCAGCACGATGGATTGCAGCATGTTGACGGTGCGCTGGGCGTAGGCTGAGCTATGCTTCACCGTAGACTTTTCCTCTTCCGTTTTCGAATATTTGGCTATGTTTTCCGGTGTTTTGTATGCCGCCAATCCGGGCAACAATAGTTTGTTGTACACAAAGTTTGGCTTCATGGAAACCACATCGCCCTTGTCGCCAATGCCCTCGACAAAAGTCTTCAGCACCACCTCCATGTTGGGGCGCTTCTTCACGAGTGTGTCCTCCACCAGCTCATAGATGAAGTTCTTTGCCCTCATAGGACGGGGCTTCTGATTCTTCTTGTGTAACAGTGGCTCATATTTGCGGCGCAAGATGAACGTGGTCTGAGGAGTAAGTGAAATCAATCTAGATGACGTATTTAACAATTGTTATTGTTTTAATACTCACCCGGACTTGTTGCTGTAAGCCAGTAACACTTTTCAGCAGATTAATCTGCGTAGTGCAGACAGTTTTAAGCATTTTTACTGAAAATATCCCGGCTATTAAATTATTATTATTATAAAACGTGCGCCAGTGTTGAAAAACAGGAAACCAACAATGTTTAACAGTCAGCTGAACTTGAATTAACAGAATATGAATCTGCCTCATCGGTACTAAAATCATATATTGTTTAATATCAACAGAAAACATAATTTGTTTATTAGACAATATACCTAGATTTCCATTTGAGGTATGGTTTTATTTAGCAAAATTTGCTAGAGTTCAAAACAGATATATTATTGTATATTGTAAACAATAACAGAATTACAGCACTGTAAACGCAAAATGTTGCTCCTAAGGTTACTGTAATCGACAACGAGGGCCTTGCCGATACTTTATCGGCGCTCAAACTAAACCTAAGTAAATAATTGAAATTAAATTGAAATTTAAGTTATAATTTATTTATTCTTATGATTGTGTATATTTGAACAATTATTATGCTCTAATAGTGGTTTCAATCCAATCAATATATGCAGAGACAAGTGTATAAACTCCTGGCCAGCCAGCGAGGCCACAAGGTGTGGGCCCGTAGGACACAATGCCGGTCAGATAATAATTGCCATAACCATCTTTGAAGTCTTCCATAACTGAAAGTAAACTCAAACGTTTAAAAAAGATTTCATAAAATTGGTTTAAAATTATAAAATGTACCTAACGGTCCACCAGAATCACCGCGACACGAATCCACACCTTCAACGCCGCCGGCGCAGATCTGTGAGTTGGTCACAGTACGTTGCTGGGTGTTATAACGGCGATTGCAATCATTCAGGGGCACAGGGTCAACCTCTGCCTTTAGTTTGATATTGGACGCAGCATCGTTTTCGGTGCGACCCCAACCGGAGACGACCATTTTGCGGCCAAGGAAGATGGTATTCTGGTGTTCCGGCAGAATGGGCAGGCAGACGGGGCTAATGTAATCGGTGAAGGCAACTGCGCTTTTCAGACGCAGAAGCGCAATATCATTGAGTTGATCTCGTTGATTGCCCGGATACTGCGGATGCGGTGTTATCTCTGAGACTTCCATATCGACATAGGGATCATTGCAAACCCTTTGTCCGCTGCGTTCCACCTGACAATCTGGATTGGATGTGGTATCCCATTCACCCAATCGTACTCCAGTCAGTCGCCAATTGCTGGGAATGGCAGCCACGCAATGAGCTGCTGTCACAACATAACGGTTGTTGATCAGAGAACCTCCACAATGGTGTCCAATCTGATTTCCCGCTAAGATTAAATATGAAAGATAATGAACAGAATCATAGACATAACCGATCTCAGCTGCACTTACGCTTTGTGTAGGCGATCAGCGCCAGCCAGGGAAACTCCTTCTTAAGAGTACTCTCTCCGCCTACAATGCGATTGCCAAAGTTGTCGCCACAGTTCGGAATAGTGGGCAGTAGCTTGGATCGTTCTTTTGGAGTTGTCGGAGTAGGTTGCGGTTGCGGAGGGTTACCACCTTGATTTCCCCAGACAGGCTTTTGGGTGATTTGGCGACTATTAGCACAGCAGATCTAGGGAAGAATTCAAGGATCAGATAAAGTAAAAACTGTTTTTAGAGATAAAGTAAAACACTAAACTCGTTCCACGTATAAACTCGTCTTAGCAATATTGTATACCTTGTGATTATATTATAATATCTTTGAGGTGATACACAAGAAAGTTGTATTATATACACAAAATTTGATATTAATGACATTATAACATTATCATAAGGGGTTTGTCATGGCGAGTTTAGACGATTTGCGAAGTGATAAACAAGAAAGTTCTATAGTACACTCCTTAATTTGTGCAAAAATACTATTTGAGACTGCAAACCGGTTCGCGGGTTCTTGCGAAACGAGTCATAAACGGAGAGTGCATTAAACCTGTGAATCTGTGTTTTTTCATGTGAACTCCCACCATGTACCATTCCCTAGGGTTCAAAGACTCCAAATACAGGTTCATAGATAAGGTCGCAGATTGTCATCTCCTCTCCGGGTAACTCACCAGCACTTGTCCTTGACGGTATCCACACTGACTATTCTGGAGCAGGATACGATCGGAATTGCTTATCTGACGTTTTTGGACAATGTCATAGAGATAATTGCAGGCACTGAGCTGTATGCAGGTGCCACTCTGTTCTGTCGGCGTTGTGCAGTAACCGTAGATTTCTGTATAAAGTGGAAAGAGATGACAATCACTAAAAAACCCACGGGATTTTTTATATTAAATACAAAACACACACAAAATCACTTGTTATAAAAATTCCAGGGGGTCAGGTTCAGAGCTGATAACCAGTTGCGTTGTGTTCTTTTTTTTATGGTTTGTTTTTAGCTGTTTCTCTGTTCACGCGAAACTCTGACTCAGTTTCGAGTCTCATGGATCATCCTTACCCTGTGCATAGCACTGCAAAATTCCCGACAGAAATATTAAAGACAACAGGAGCTTCATGTTGATTTATTTAATTTAATAACGATTCTTTTTTTGGGCTCACTTCGCAGAGCAGCAGCGACTCTTCGCCCCGACAGTTGAAATCGCACTGAGCGCGGCTTGAAGAACGTTACAAAGCGAGACTGTGCTTATCGCCGCCCGATCGCTCCCTCTCGTTTGATGTCGCATCATTCTCTCGTGAGCAAGACCCACTGTTACATCGCTCTCTCGTGTGCTAAAACTGTGCTAAATTGCTACTCGTGCTCTCTAGTGCTAAGGCCACTTCTCGTGAGCTCTCTCTCACTTGCTGTCGTTTCCCTCTCTCGTCCGTTGCTCTTGCTCCTGCTCTCACGTGATCTCTCTCTACAATTAATACTGCATTATACGTTAAACAAGAACTAAGAACCTTGTCGAGAAAGAGAGAGGGAGAGAGCGCACTGAGAGGCATCTTTCCTTTGTGCTTTTGCCTTGCGCCTTTTCGGACTTGTCTTTGCTTTTGCCTTTTGCTTCGCCTTCGCCATTTTGCCTCATCAATGCAATTTCTGGTTGAATGGAGCGATGATTTCTCTTCTACTTGAGTCTGACAGGTCTTGGTCCGTTTTAATAGCCAGGCCACTTGAAAGTGCTTTTGCGGCAACTGCAACCGACAAGTCGATTGAGCGAAAACTGAACTTCACTTATATTTTTTTCTATCTTCACCAGCACAACCCACAAACACACACACAGACACAAACAGTGTGGAATGATTATTTATTTTTAATTCAAGTTTGTACATTAAATATGCGCTGGGCTGTCTCAACATCGAGCATGTTAATTAAATGTTCGATACGCGTGCATGCTCTTCTACTGTGTGTGTGTGTGTGTGTGCTTAATCAAAGTGGACATTCAGTTAGAGTGAAGCAGCACTTATGTATGTCTATCTGTGTGCTTGTGCTCTGTTTAATTGAGATAGCATAAATAACATACTCAAAATACACATAATTATTTACACATGCACACATACACACGCACATATATGTATATGTACATACTCTTATATATGTACAGAATACATTGAAAATAGTTCAGTGTGTATTCCTATCAAGCTTTAAATCGCTTCAAGTGTTTTCATTATTTATTCACATATTGCAGTTTGCATTGGCAACTGTAAGTGTCTTTATTAAAATTAATTTATTAATATTAATATGAAATATGCCTTTACTTGAACTGTAATTTAAATATTTGCTGGATAAACGTTTTTGACATAATTTCTTTTTATATTTAACTACGCTTAATGCGATAAGCCAGTATGATTTATGATATTTAAAAAAAAAAACACAGTCTAAACCTTTCTATGTGATTTATTTAAAATAAGTCGATGTGGAATTTGTCTTCTTTAAATTGTATTTTTATACTTATCAAATTTAAATACACTCAATAATAATAATAAAGAAAACAAGCACAAGAAGAGCACACTCGACAGTAAGATACCCTTCGCCCAATTTTGAAGGACCTTATAACGGACGACGATGCTGATTAGGAAAATATAGGTATACTTTGCGAGGCCTGCCACGCTTTCTTTTAAATCCTTTACATACATTTTGCACAAAGCTACAATACCCATCTACTCTACGGCTAGAGGGTATAATAAAATACGTACAAAGCAATGAGATAATTAAATGCTGACGGGCTTTGTTGATAAGATTCGCAATTTGAGGTAGTAAATCTGCTAATGGAGGCTTACTTAGTCGTACGTTACTATGCTCAACAACTTATGAAGCTTGGGCAAAACCACATAAGCTTCATAGACTTATCTATAATGCTGTGTGGAAATTCATGAGCTCACAGTGTGAGTCATGCGGCCTCCCCAAGACACAAACCCCCCCTCATCCATAGAGCCTGTCGATACTTTACTCGAATAATCATTTGCTGCACTTTAATGCTGAAGCTTGTTTTTGGGAGTTTCCCCCATCAACTGGTTGGATGTGTGTGAGGTGTGTGGAGGAGGGGGAGAAGGAAGTGTGTGCTCCATCAGGCTGGCATTACCTGTGCAAAGAGAGGCCCGAAACCCGACAAGTTGCCTCGACTACTTAGTGCTATTGGCTGACCAGGCGAATTAGAAATGCCCACATTAGTTTGCCTCGGGTGTACTCAAGTGTGTTTGCTGGTGTGCGTGTGTGTGCGTATGTGAGTGCGAGCATGTGAGTGCGAATGAATGCGAAAAGTAAGATGAATGATTTCAATTTGTTACAAGTGCTTTTAACTTTAGATCCCGCACAGGCAACATTCACATTCACGTCGGCATCTTCTTGTGCGTTTGCCTGCTCTGGCCGACTCACTGTACATGTGTGTGTAGGTGTGTGTGTACGGGTGTGCGGGTGTGGATGCTGTTTATTTAGTGGCGGTTAGTTTGCTGATTTAATGCGGTTGGGCACTTCAGGAACGAGTGGACGTCGTCAATTTTACCATTTCATTTGACAATGCATTTCATTAGGGTTTCCCCAGCTTGCTCCTGGGTAATTCCTATTACATTAAAGTGGAACTTTAGTCAGGCACACACACACACACATGCACACACATCATTGAGTTTGTTTTTGGCTAATAAACACGACTCTTTACACTTGGCTGAAGACAAAGTGTTGCCCACTGTGGGCCATTTATGGCTGCCAAGTGACAAGGGTGGAGTCTCCAGAGGGTTAAGAAAGAAGACCCCTCCTTCCGTCTTCTCTCCATCCGTTTCGGAGCACCCTCAAAGACTGCTTGGCGAAAATATTAATTCATTTTAAAGATAAAGCGGAATATGTTAGTTAATTCCTTGAATCCATTTAAGTTGCTTAAATGCTGACTTAAGAGACCGTCTACTCCTCTGCTTTGCCTCCCTGACTTACAGACTACGTCCATGTCAACTGCCAGTGCCAGTTTGTATAATTAAAATCCTTTGCTGCATTATTTATAAGCTGCAGCAACCCGGAGCAAATCTTGCGGTGTCTTCAGTTCGATTTGTGACAAATGCTTCGAAGCTAAGGTCAGTGGGGGACAAAGGGGGTATGGCCTGGGCTGGTCCATGTCGGCAGGTCCCTGCACAATATGTATGTTAATGGCGAGCAAATAAAACGCACGTTAAGTGACAAGCGGAAATAAACGCATTAAAATGTCAACGATGTCAATTTCGGAATCAATTGTTCAGAAACGAAGCTAAACTTTTTTAATTAAACGAAATATGCCCTAGGAAGAAGATGCGCACTTTTCCGTATTGATTTGTGCTACGTGTGCGTACCCCTCTTGCTCCCCTACACCCCCTGCCATACACAGCTTCTCCTTTTGCCGTGTGTGCCTCCCACTTTCAGGAAGGCAAGGTTGTTCCTCCATCGAATCGAATTCTTAACTATGAACCAACTGAGAACATTGTTGGAAATGCAGCAGGCAGCAGAGTGGAATGAGACAGAGGAGGAAAAGAGGGGAAAAGTGGGAAAGGGAAAACAGCGATAGCAGCCCGCAACGGGCATCAGGCAAGTCCTCGAATTCCAAACACTTCGGAATGTGATCTCTAAACAATGCGGCCTCGCATAATGACAGCGCCAGCATCATCGCAGCGCAGCACAGCACAGCACATCCTATCAAATGCCAGCGAAGAGTTTTACCAAATACCAAATGCCAAATACTAAATACCGAATACTAAATATTTAATACCAATAAATGCTGTACAAACTCACAGAGTGGAAAGAAAATTGATGCGTGGGCTGTTTTTGCGGGAAAGCCTTTAAGTTTAAACGACTAAGTAGGTTTGTTGTTTGGTGCCTCTTTCATTATTTCGTATACTTAGAGTTTTATTAAAGATCATAAAGCTTATGGTAGATTTTAGTTTGAAATCAAAATTTAGTGTATTTAAAATGCTTCTCCTTTTTAAATCTATTCAATTATGGCTATAATTTAAAACCTTTTTGGATTTAAGCCTATTTTACGTGAGTGAAAATGATAACAAAATAGTCTATATAATTATAGTAGATTCCCAATTCAAAAAACATAAAACATGAGAGCTTACCCCATTGATTTCTGACCAATCAATAATTTAGAAAGATTGAAATTGTTCAACATTTTCCATGGCACCTTGTTGGACTTAGCACAGTAAGAATAAAAATCTTTTCTTAAACGATGTCCAATCCATATAACTTTGCAAATGACTGATTCCAAATATTTTTGTAGACAAAAAAAAAATAAAATAGACTCTAAATTTCTTAAGCAGACCTTTCCTTGTTTAAAGTTCTCCATGGTGTACAGCAAATTAGCAATGTTTTCTTTCTTTTCCCCTCCGTTAACCGTACCACTCCACGAAATCAAAGAAAACTCCATAGAAATTGCATTTAAAAACTCTTTATTGGAAATTAACTCTTTCTATATATTAAAATACAATCCAACAGTAAATACAATACAACATATTAAAATGCAATACAATACAATGTCATACAATATAATCCGACACAACGCAGCAGGCACACGCACACCCATACAAACAGGAACGTACGTGTGCTTTAAGTATTCATTGCATAGAACGAGGGTCTTAGGGAAGCTAACCTTATCATCTTGGAAATGCCTGAATATAGTTTTTTATTTATCTTTCATTTAAGTATAATAATCGCTAAGATAGTAATTATTATTATTTTGTTTTTTTTTCAGTTTTTTTTTTTAGTTTTATTTTTATATTAAGATTTCCTTTAAATAACGCTGAAATTTCATATCGTTTTTCAATTGTAATTTCTTTAGAATTTGTATTGTTTTCTTTTTTATTGGATTTTCATCGGAACTAGTCTTGGGTTGCTTCTCCATCATAAAGATAGAATTGCTGCGATCAGAATTAAACTGTCGTACACGAGCTTGCTATTTTTATAAAAGTAAATAACACTTTTTTTTTGTCAAAACTATTGTTCGCTTTATTCATTTATTATTCGTTTCGTTAAATGTATTGTAAATGGCCCTATATTACTATTCTTCTTCTTTAGCTCCTGCTCTAGCATTGTCTCCTTCGTCCTTCGTCGGGGGCTATGCGGTACGCCGCGGCGTTTAATATAAGGTTTTGTTCTATCGTAACTATCGTAATATGTATATATGTATATTGTATGTATATATTGAATCGCAAATTTATGATTGATTAAGGGTATAGAAACTTTTTTATATTTCTTTATTCCATTATCGAGTTTTGTTGTATATAGTATATATTTTCTTTTGCTTTAAACGTTATTCATTATTCATTCGTTCATTTACTTGATCATATCAATATATATGTATATATATGCAAGTATAGTTCATAAAACTTTTAACAATAATTTCAGTCGGTCGTTTTGGTATGTAAATTATATATTACTTAGACTAAAATTATTTTGCTACGTTTGCATTATCGAAACTTTTTTTCTTTTTTGTATGGGTTTATCTCGCTTTTTGCTTTTAGATTTTCTCGCTTTTTATTTTACTTGTAAACTCATTTTATATTTTTAAAATTAAGACACGAAATCGTTTAGGTTTAGATATGATTGTTGTTATTTGACTGATTGATGTAAAAATTCACTTTACTACCCCCCTCAAAAGCTTGGGCGTCAACTTGGAAATCCATAGAACGTATGTATATGTAGATATGTTATATGTATATATAGGGATCTTAAGCTCTGCGCAGATTGTGAAAGATGCCATAGTTTCTATAGATTTTGAAGAGGATATTCTACACTTCGGTCTGCCGAAGTCCTCTTTGATTCTTTCATCTGCAAACTTGTCGAATATCGGCTGGCTATATACGCAACTATAGTATATATAGTATATAAGTATAAATTTGAAACACATGTTTTGGAAAATACATTCAAATCGTCGACTCTAACAAGATTAATTGCTAAAGTTATTAAAGATGATCAAAGTACATAGTTTTGGAATAATGTTGAGCAGTATTTACTTTCGATATTCTCATAGATCGTAGATCGAAGAACATTTGACTGATTAATCTGTTTTGCAAACTCTCGAAGAAGCTTAACCTAATTGTTTTTACGACTTCCATTGGGGTTTCATTGGAATTTCAGGTACTTTGAAAATCTTATGAATTATGTTTTTTTTGGCAAGTAACGAAAACACTTGAAATCGTCTACAATATACACATACATACATTTGCGAATATCGTGAGAAAGGCGCACTTGGCACGTGTATGAAAGACGTCTTGGTATGCGGTGAGTTATCCTCTACACTCTAATTGCTTTACTCTAAAATGTCGTTGTTTTTTGTCAATATGTCTCCTCAACACGTTGGTTATTTCGTTCGCTAGTCACTAGGCTAAAATCGATACTATCGTAGTACTATCGTTGTCGTTGTACTTATTGATTAAACCAAGTTCGGTCTACAAAAAATCTATAGGTATATAGGTATAACAATATGGCGTTTCGATCGAATGGTACTCAAAATGGGGACTCGTAACTCGATAACTTGATAACTTGGTAACTCGAAAAATCGAACTCGAACTCGATAACGTGATAATTATTTGATAACTTGACTTATTCCCATCTCAAGGAGAGGACCTAATAAAAATTTTGTGCAGCTGCTAATGCGTTTAAAGGGCACATCGTAGGGTTGTACTAATTTTTTTTTTCATATTCATATATGCGTGTAAACCTAGTTCAGACAAAAAATTATAGTCATCATATACTATATAGAAAGTCTGCTAAACCAGAGCTGGCAGATAATGCACGTGGAAGTTGTGAAAAGCGCACGAAAGTTAGGTTATCCTTAAACGTAGGTGCGTTCTGTGGGTATGTGTGTGTATAGGTATATATACGTGTACGTGTATAGTATATGCTGGGTGTATATACTATATTGAAACCGAAACTATCAATGTAGGATTCCCTCTCATTTCATTGCTGCTTTTTGATTTGGATTTGGATTCACATCGATGCGGATTGCGATCGATTTTGGATTGGTTCAAAACAAGTTTCTCAATGGACAATTTTTAAAAGCATCACTGAGGCGTTTTTTCAATTTCGCTGAAAATATAAAACAAGAATTAATCAGTTTTACAACTTTGATAGAACTTGACAATTATTTGCCTACTAGGGTAGGAAGGAGAACATAGAAAGAAAAATGAAAGAGTTAAATTTGTTTACGAGAGTTTCTTGATTGCTTTTGTTTTGCAGGACAAATTTTCCCTAAGGGTTTTCTTAGCGTTTACTTGTGATTTTCTTTTCTTTTTTTTCGCTTTTCTTTTTGTTTTGATTTGCTGTGGTTGCAACTTTGTCGTCTGGTTGTGGTGGTGTTTTTCGTGGCATGGATGAGGTATGGACACAACACAGATTGGCAGTATGCACTGCCGCCACCTACCTTGGACCCAGAGCTTGAGGAACACACAACGGATAAATTGGAAAAAACAAGGTAGAAAATGAAAAACCTGTATACTTACGATGTGAAGTATATAGCGTATATAGTTCTTCTTCATCTTTTTGGGGGAGGTTAAAGAGAGACTCCGATTATCTACACAAAACTCACCTTTACCTTTCGCGTGTTTTCAAATGCAGATGCGGATGCAGATACATACGTATACAGTTACGGATACGGATGCTTTTTGTGCTTAATACTTAGTAGTAGAAAACGCAGCACATTCCATTACACAATGTTTAAGAGTAGTAGATATAGTAGTAGATAGTAGACATAGTAGGTAAGACAGAGAGCAGCACCTGAGCGTATTGACACACACATAGAAAGAGTAGAGTAGATAGACGGGAAGAGTAGGAAGAGTGGTGTAGGGAGAGAGACAGATAGACTGAGAGAGAGAGAGACAGCCACACAGTTGGAAAGTTGGAAAAACATTTAGACTAACGGTCATGCCAAATTAAGTTCACTAAACGTTGACAAAGACAGACAGAGAGAGTGTGGGAAAGACAGAGAGAGAGAGAGAGAACGAGCGAAAGAATCGCAGTGTGTTTGATGCCTGTATAGGCATCTGTGTTTTATATGTATCTATATGCAGGATAGACAGGATAACCCAGAAGGTGACCCCGAAATTAAAAGAAACCCATTGGTTGTATTTGTGTGTATATATTTATACATATATATCATGTTTTTATTATTCATTTTTGTTTTTCAATTTTTGGTTTTTTGTTTTTTTCTCATTTAATTAAATGTTCAAAGTAACAATATAATTAATCAACTATTAACGGTTTTTTTCATCTTCTCCTTACTTCTTCTTTTCATTTGTTTTTGTTGTTGTGTATAGAACTGCTTTCACATCTAATAATGACTCGAATGGTATTATTCATTTCAACATTATTTGTTTGTTATTCATCTTGATGTTGGTAAATTCATTTCCCTATTTAGTTACACATATACATATATATTCAGTAATATGTATATATATATATAGGTATAATTTTTATATATATATATGTATATATGTGTATATATGTATAGTTAATAATATTCAATAATATCTGTATCTGTTGCGATATACATATACATACATTGTCGTAACTATGATAAATATTAAACGTCGAAACAAAAATTCATCTGAACCATTTAACATTTTCAACATTTATGATTACGTTAAAATCTTGATTAAATAATATATATGCTTTTTTCTCTTCTTTACTTTTCTTTTCTGTCTTTCCTTTTTTTTGCATTTTTTTTTATATTCAGTGTTCCTTTTTTTCATTGGTATTTCGTAAACAATTCAAGTGAACTTCAATATATCATATATGTAGTTGAAAAACGCAATAGATATATTCGCTTTCGTTATAGAATCTAGTTAAACATTCGCTATAAGTAAGTTAAGTATGTAAGTTGAAAGCGTTTCTTTATAAGTTTTAAGATCTAAGAATTTGAAAGAGCATAAGACTTGGGTTCGGTAAAACTAGTAAAATCTGTTGACGGGGGAGAAATACAGTAGTTCTTGTAGTAGTAGTAGTAGTAGAGTAATAGTAGTAGATAAGTTGTTGTAGTAGGTAGCAAATATTAATAGATTGCAAGCTTTCTTCGGGTAGAATCTATACGCTTTTCACGTTCACATAAAAGCCACGTTAAGGCATTCAAATCGTTCCTAACTTTGTAGGGAGCGAGGAGGGGCACTAGAGGATTGCTTTAATACAGATTGACAGAGATGGAGATAGAGTGCTGTAGAGCTGCTATAGAGCTGGAGATCTGTTAGAGCTGTAGAGGCGTGCCGATACGATAGTCAAACGATAGTCATACGATAGTACAAGAAACAGTTATACACAACAATGAAAATCTTAGCTGCTGATCGGGACATTTTCTCAAATATTTTCTCGGTATTTCTTCTTCATTTACAAACATCATTATCACTATTATACATTTCTTTTGGTTTTAACTTGGTAGATCTGTACATAACTGTTAACATTTACAACACCATAGTTAGAGATGCAAGTGACTTTATGAGTATATCTGTATGTATCTAGTATGTATGTATTCGGCATGTATGTGATTGTTAAAGGAAGAGCTCATCATTTACAAAGAAAGGAAAACAAATTCTCACAACGTTCAGGAATTATTTCGTGTATAATAAAATATGTTATAACGGTTATTTTTTACGTGTTTTGCATTGGTTCTTTTGTTTTCGGTCTATCATATATAGTACATATAAGATTACGGCTGTAGTTGTTGTTGTTGGATGTAGGTTCATGTTGATGTTGATGTTGTTCTTGTTGTAGTTGTTGTTCTTGTTTAGCTTGTACTTGTTCTGGTTGTTGTTGTTTTGCTTGTGCTGTTGTTGATGATGCGAGTATTATATCATATAAAACACCGAGAGAGATAGAGAGTACGTATGTCTGAGAGAGACCAGCGAGTCGTAGTTGTTGTTGTTGTTTCGTGTATAGTTGTAGTTGTGGCGCAGATTAAAGATTCAAAAAGAGTGTTATAGTTGTTGTTTTGTTGTAAATCAAAAGAAGAGAGAGAAAGACACCAGAGAAAGAGAGAGATATAGAGAATGCAGTGTGATTAAAACATTGATTTTAAGTATATATATATATATATATAATTATGTATGTATATTTATATAGTATATATAAAGTATTTATATATCGACCGATAGTAGCATCAGTTATAATATTCAAATCAAAATCGTAACAAATAAAAACGAGAGAAAAATGCTTATCGCTTCGATCCGTAGCCGAAGCACGAAATGCCCTTTCCGAAATATTTGATTATTAGTATTGTTATAGTACGATATTATCGGTTAATCTCTATAAGGCAAACTACAGGCTATGGATATTTGTATGAAAAGACGGCTAAGATTCGGGAAAGGGCATGCCACACGGTACAGAAAGAGAGAGATAGTGATTTTATATTAATAGTTGGAATATTGACAACATACGCGTATATACGAGCCGGAACTATATGTAAGATCATGTCAAACGGAACATGTAGCACTAACTAGTGTCCCTAACATACATTATTCGGAAAAAAATACCCCAGGAAATTCCCCTGCTTTTAATGTACAGTTATCTTGGGATAAGGTTATATCTTCTTGTAGACATAATTGAACATTTTATTGTTGGTTAAGAGATTATAAAGCGATTCTATCCATACTCAAACATCGATTTACATAGAGAGATCGGCTCATATATACACACATATGCATACCGTATGTACATATAGTCATGCATACATTTGCGCACATTATTTACAATTTGCGAGTAATTGGCTGTATGCCTATGCGTATATCATGTGTGTGGAGTGATGTGTGCAGGCGAGTACCTACCCTGGGAGCAGACAACGGATTTGCGAGTTCAGGTTGCAGTATTATATTGGGTATATGTACGTATATTCGGTATATGAGGTTCCGTCTTTTGAATCTTTTGCTTGTGTTGGTTTTTCATGATGTTGTTTAGAGTATTTCTTTTTGGATTCTGGCATGCGACTCGTGGCGGGGCGAGGGGCGGGGGTGTGGCAGAGAGAGATATAGAAAGGGTGTGCGTTTATTGGTGAGAGGGTAAAAGACATGTATGCTAAATGTATCACAGCATTATGCTCTCGAACTGCCTGCGTCATCTTCTGCTTACGAACTATTGTCCTCGGCTAAGTCTAATACAATATTTCCTAGGGGTGTTTTGCTTAGTATTCGTTAAATCGCTATTAATAATCATATATAGTTAGTATATATCTTGTATTTCTTCGATGTAAATGTAAATCAAGTTTAATGAAGTAGTTTTTTAATTTTTTTTTTTTTGTTGTTGTCGGGCATATAAGCAGGTATATAAGTAGTATATAAGGTATATAAGGTAGGTAACATAGTTTACTTACATTTTTATCTCAAATAGCTTAGAATGTCTCGATTGTTGTGTGTTGTTGTTGTTGTTGTAGTTGTAGTATCATGTTGTTGTTTTATTTTTGTTGTATAGGAAAGAAACAAAATGTTACAGCTGTTAGATAGAAGAGTTCAAGTTCGCTTGAGTTGAGGAAAGAACTTAGTTTGATTAGGTTTCGAGTGCCCGCGATGAGGAGTTTTCTGGCCTCGTCTGCAGCATTTCTGCGCTCAATTATTGAAATTTATTTAAATTGAATCGGAAATATATATAATTTTGTATATATATATATATGTAAATGTTATGCTATGCTATGTGTGAACAAAGGAATCATTTAAATTATATATCGCATATCCATTCCTTGTAGCTCGTGTATGCGTGTGACATATGTCTTTAAAGTCCAAAAGATTTCAGCAACGTATTTATTTCGACGGTTCGACATGGTTCAGCAACCTCCGGGCTTTCGTTTGTCTTTTTCTCTGTCTCACGTGGCTCACGTGACTCACGACTCACGCGACGCGAGTCTGTCTCTGTCTCTGTCGCACCATTCGCATGTTTTTTTGGTTTAGTTTCGATTTCGAATTCGATCTCGTATAGCTACTCAAACTAAACAACGGTTACGATTACGTTTGCGTGTACGTTTACGTTTACGGTTATGTAATTGTAATTGTACGAGTATCTGTATTCGCATTGTATATTTTGGGGGTTTGTTGAGTATATTACATTTTCATCGAAGCAAAAGTGATTTGAATAGTATTATTATTATTATTTAAAGGCGTTTACTATAATTTTATGTCGTGTTATAGTACATAGTTTTGTTGGGGCTTCATTTGGGTTTTCTTTTTTTTTAAGGGTTTTTAGCTACTTTAAAATTCATTAGGATTTCACCGTCCTGTTTTCCATATACATACATAAATATAGGCATATGTATATGTGTGTGTGTATTATACTATTATTAGCATTGTTATTATTATTATTTCGCATTATCATGGGGCATGTATATATATAGATATATATAATCCTTACTCAATCTGCGGCGTTTTATCTAAGTGTTTGCTCGATTTATTGCTGCCGAATTGTGTTTGAGAGTTTCTCGACTTGGGATTATTATTATATTACTTTGATTTTATTTATGCTTGACGATCGAACATAGGTTTATAACATTATATATATCAACAAATTGAAGTTAAGTGATTCAATTATAAATGTTTCGCATCTTCGCTTCGATTCGATTCGCTTCGTTTATTGTTTATTATTGTTTAGATGTTTATCTAGGGTTTGTGTTATAGTTGTTTCGTATTATCATCATATTGTTTCATCTGTATTATCTCGGCTTATGCGCTTTTATCGATTTATCGTTTATCGTTTTATGATGACTGACATATCACTGCATGACACATTTTCCCTCTATCTGAGTTTTTAGCTCATTTACTTGCGTTTCTATTTGATTTTTCAGTTCTGTAAAAAGAAATTGAGTATGGAAACAGCAATAAATAAGCATATTTTGTAGAGTAGACTACAAATGTTATGTATGTCAACTGGTATGTATATGTATTTAATGGATGCTCAATGTAACTGTTCAATAACGCAAGATATATACGGCATATCGGTGCAAGTTCAGGCAGTAGCCATACGGTACTTTTTTGTATTGTTCATTATTTTTTCTAAATGAAATTAGAGACATTACTCAAAATGCAATGCAGCAGGTGAGGGAAATTTTGGGATACGGGCTTTGGGGAATATGGGGATATATCGTAATCGTAAGTTAATTCAAGAGAATTATAATCGCAATCATAAATTAAAATGTCGTTTTAGTACTGTTTTTTGTAGGGTATCTAGTAGTAAGTATGTTTGTGTGCAACAGAAAGCGATAGGTAAAGCCGAGTTAGTGAGAGCGACAGAGAGACAAAGAGATAGATGTAGACTGATAGAGTGAGAGAGCGAAAGAGTGTGAGGAAATACACATACATAGACAGCGTGTGCACCATATATATTTTACACAGATGTCTCGCACCTTGTAAAATACATATACTACACACATAGATACTTATGTTAAAGAGGAAAGAGAGTAAACAATTTGCAAGAGGGAAAAAGTTTTCTATGTTTTTGTTTGTTCTGTTTTTTTTTTCTTTTAGTTGTTTTGTTTTTCTTTTATTTTCAGTTAAGTTTAGTTTAGGGAAAGTTGAGTTATTATTTATCATCGGTTTTTGTTGGTCGTGTTCATAGGTTTCATATGGTTTTTTGTTTGGTTTACGAGCACTCAAGCCATTAAATAGTTGGAAAGTAAAGTTTATTTAATGCGAATTAGTTGGTGCAGTTGGTGAGTTTGGGATGTATTCAAAACAAAATAAAATGTAAGTATAATTAAATCGAATAACGACTAACAACTACCCTAGCTAGCCTAGCCTAGTAATACAAAGGACCCCGTATTGTGTGGTAATGGTATTTCGAGACATCCCCCATATCATTTTCCTTTGTATATTTTTCATGTGTGAGAGAGTAGTTTGCATTCAATCTGACTGATCAGATATATAGACGGTTTGTGAGTTAGACAGAGACAGTTGGTTAGAGTAAGAGGAAAGATAGAGAGTCTTTGAAATCTGTTGTAGTTTCGTTTTGTGAAGAGAGAGTTAGACAGAGATATATATATATATAGAGAGAGAGATAGAGATAGTCGATGGAGTTTGCGCTTAGTTTACCACACAGATGAAAGAGACAGAGAGATAGAGAGATAGACAGAGCATAATATAGGAATTTCGCACTTACCTTAGGCTAATGAATTGAATCTGATTTTGATTTTGGTTTTTTTGGGGGGCAATAAACCTAAGTACAATGGGACGACACTTGGATCGTCTACTAACATCAATCAATACCCATTTTCATTTTCGAATACAACACAAAAGATGACAAAAACGAAAATCTGATAAATACAAAGAAAAATAAAGAAAGTATGGAGTGCACACATTATATAGTATATAATATATATATATATAAACTTTTAGCATATTAGGAGTTAGAGTTTTTAGTTCATTCGTTGCTTTAGAGTTCAGTTATATAGCTGCAGTTATAGACAGTTAGTTCTGCCACAGGAAACATAGTACAGATATAGCAGTAGAGAGATAGTTAGATAGTTAGATAGAGATAGCTGTAGTTAGTTGCAGTAGAAGTAGTAGTACACACACACACTTAGTAGATAGATATATAGTAGATAGTAGAGCGAGAGAGATAGAGACACAGATATAGTACGAGTTCTACAATCAAGCGTCGTAGTATTTATAGTTTCGTTTCTTTCTGGTTGTTCTTGTTGTTTCAGTCTTTTCTTGTAGGCCGCTTGAACTCAAGAGAAATCAGAATCAGAAATACATATGTTAAAACTAAAAGACAGTTACATTTACAGTTACGTTTACACAGTTACACATAGCACTAAATAGACATGAAGGCGGAGCCTTGGATGATTAGTTCAGATTAGCAATAGAGACTTAAAGTATATATGCTATATACATAGATATATATATATAGAGACATACGAGTACACATACACAGACATACACACATAAATATTATGCATGTAGTTGAAAGGGGCTCGGGGGGCGAGATGAAACATCTTTGACTTACTTGTAAAATCGTCGAGCTCCTCCTGCTCTGCCTCGGCAGCAAGCTCCTCCGGCGTCTTCTTTTTCCGCATCAGCGGATTGGGCTCCTCCTGTGGCATTGCCTCGACAATCTCCTCCTTTTTCTTGATGTTGTACTGCAAGAGGGTGCGGGACAGGGCCAGATAAAATACGATTAGATATGGATTATGCAAATGCTGTGCATAAATTTAACGGCGCAAAACCAAGAAAAGCACTTGAAATTTTCACCCAACCGTATCCCTTGCGAACCGGAACCATTACTTGTGCTGAATCCGAATTTGAGATTCACAATTTCAAAACTTAAAACATAACCGAGACCGAGAAGAATCGAATACTCAAACATAAATGGAAAACTTTCACCTTTCACTCATTGTACGTATACCGGAACTCGCGTCGCTACACACACGTGTGGCACGTCGAACGTGAGCCGGAACCGGCGGCACAAAATTGCCTCGTCGTTGCAAAGGCTTTCACTCAATTATCGGCCGTGAAACACTTTGGTTGAATGTCGCGTCTTTGTTGTTCAAGTCCTTTGTAATTCAATCTGACTCCGTTAGGGAGTCGCTCATAAAAAGGACTCCCTACTAGAGTCAATTTGAACTTCAGCAGGAAGTGGCAGACGGATAGAGGTGCTCGTAGCGCCTAAGTACACCCTCGATTATATGTAGCTGGAAGGAAGGGATCGGGGGGGGGGGGTTGCAGCATCGCTTACCTTATCGCGTATGTCCTGTCGCATTTTCTCGCGCTCCTCCTCCATCTTGCGATGCTTCTCCTTGCGTCGCTCTTCAGCCTCACGAATGGCCTCCTGACGCTCTCTCTCCTCCTCCTCTGCCTTTTCCTTATCGTCGCCATCATCGCCACCATCACCTCCTACAGCGCCTGTGTCGGGAAAGAGAGCGAAGAGAGTTGAAAGCGTGAGAAATCGTTTATAGTAGCACAGTTAGTAGTACAGCAAGAGTATTCACTGTACAGTGAGCATAGCAGGGATCAAAAGAGATCACAGTACTTAATTATTATTGACTTTGCCTCACTGTACAGCAAAGACTCTCTCCAAGAAAGGAAAGATTGAAATATACATATAAATATAGTTTCATATTCAATACTATACAGTAAACACAAGCTAAGAGCTGCACTTCGCTTATGTCTAGACTATAGTGTAATTTGAGTTGAGTCTAAGCTAACTTAAAGTGTTATTCTACAATATATACATTTTAAGGCACTGTACAGTATACACCAGATAAGCGCTACGGCGTCCGACAGAGCGACCGATTAGAAATCGAAACGAATTCGTTCATGACCAATTTTAGCTTGACATTTTGACATAGATTTGATTAAGAGCAAAAAACATGACAACAACTAAGTCAGTGACATGGCGAGGGGTGGCGTAAGGGAGAGGGGGGAGGTAGCAGCTTCGTCTCGCCTGAGGCTTATCGCATTTAGTTGGGGCACAGCATTGAAAGCAGCCGCAAAAGCAGCTCAGTCTGTTGGCAAAAGCGAAACGTGCCACAGAATAAAGAAAATCCACACGGAAGTGAAACAAATTTGTGTGGCACAAACGTTGTGTGACCTCCAAACGTCGAGTGACCTCTCTCGCTGACCAACCAGGGTGACTGGGTAACTGGGTGACTCGGTGACAGTGACCGAGACAGTCACAGTCAGCACAATCGAAAGCGTCGCATTACGCGCTGAGCCCTCCGAGTGACCGGAACCTGCGGACATTATTGAGATGTATCTGAAAGTCGCGTTGCTGTTCCTGTTGAGCTGCGTCTTCTTGGCCTGCGGCTGGGACAACAATGTGTTGCGCTTGAACCAGGACTTGCAGCCTCTGCTCGAGCCCAGCATCAAACCGTGCTCGAACTTTTACCAGTATGTCTGCAATAAGAGCGCGAATTTCAATCAGACTCTGCGCCGACAGCAGGAACAACAGCGATTCCAGCAGCTACTGAAGGCGACCAAAGCCAGTGATCTGTTGCCGGCGGAGCAGCAGCTGGTGAACTTCTACAAGTCGTGCGAAACGAGTCGCGATGTGCAGACACTGCGTAGCTCGCAGCTCTACCGAGCAAGCGGCGGTTGGCCGGCGCTGCAGGCAAGTGGCGGCAATTATAGCCAGCCCTGGCTGCAGTTGCTGAGCCACTTCCATGACATTGGGGCCAACTACTTCTTCGAGACCAGCATCAGCATACAGTCGAACAAGCGTGTGGTCACCCTGCAGCCAGATGCGACGCGACGCCACACAATGAGTCGCTTCGAGCAGCGCATGGGCGAGTTGCTGCACAGCTTTGGCGTCGAGCAGAGTCGAGCGCATGTCATCGGGCTGGAGGTGCTGAGTTTGGAGCGCAGTCGTCGCGAGATACTGAGCAGAGAGCGCATCGAGGATCAGGTTCAGTTTAGCTATGCAAACTTCAGGCGCAGCTCCTTTGGCAATGCAACGCTATCGCGTCTCGACTGGGATGCTTACTTCAGGCCGCTGCTGGGCGGAAAGACGTTGCGCTCAACGGACACGATTGTGGTCAAGCAGCTGCCTCGGCTGGTCGACTATATGTTGCTGTTGCAGAATACCAGCGTGCAGCGATTGCTCAACTGGATGTGGATTGACTACCTCATGGGTGCGTATACGTAATGCCAGTAAAGTGTGAGTGTGTGTGTGGGGGGGGGGAGGGGGCAGTAGCCAAAGCTATTTACGAATCGATAGCTCAATTATTCACTTGCCCAGCCCATCAATCAATCAATAAGTGTTTCCCTCACGCCTCGTCAAAGTTAATTTTCCGTTTGGCCGATTTCTAATGCATTTTTAATGCGCCTTAACGTTGCCAGCAACTTATCGATTGCAGGAAAATTCACTGGAAAATATTATAATGCAATTTTCTCTAAATGGTTGAACCAGTTTTAATAGCTACCTACTGATTATGGTGCATCTAATAAGGGGGCATACAGGCTACTTATTATTTTATTGGCTCTACACTGTCGTCTGCTACAGTGCAGGCCGGAAAAGTGTGCATGGCCGTTGAGAGAGGGAGCAGAGAAAGAACTTGAATGGTTTCCTCTTTTTTGAGTAAAATTTGAATCTGTTTATCGATCTACATTACGTATACGCACAGTAAACGGTTTATACATGAAGAATACGAATCAGTTGTTGCTGTAACTCATTTTCTTGTAATTCTTTTGCAGATGTTTCTGCTGCGGACTGCCAGCAGCTGGTGGAGACCTACGCAGGTGACTTGTACGTGCACCTGCTGCTGCGAGTGAGTGGCAATCGCATTGCACTGACGCAACTGTACTCGGACATTGGCAAAGAGTTCAAGAAGCAGCTGGGCGGCAGTGTGTGGATCGATGAGATATCGGAGCAGGCATCTCAGCATTTTTTGGGCAAGCTCATGCATGTGACACTCAACGGAGACGAGCGTCTGAATGCCACCTACAATGCACTGCAGCTGAATCGACGATCGTTCTATGGCAATCTGGAGAAGCTGAGAAGCTTCCAACACAAGCGACAGCCTGAGACGGCGGACATGCAACACTTGCGGCAACTGGCGCAGGCATTCGAAAACCTCAACGGACTGTTGCCGCAGCTGAATCTGAGCGTGCCGCTGACACAGTTGCTGCTGGGCGAACACTTTGCACGCACGCTGATCGCCGCCGGCAGCAGCAGCCGCACGCCGGGCGCCTGGCGCAGCGTCGACTCTCAGTCTCAATTTGCCGTGTTCGAAAACTGCAGCGTCAATGTGCCTCCGGCTCAGAAGGTTAACAAAGAGGAGCTGCTGTTGGCCAAGCTAGGGAAGCAACTGGCGCGCAGCACTTACAAGCAGTGGCTGACACAGCAGAGCAATGACACGCTGCGTTTGCCCCGATCGCGACACAATTTGACGGCAGAGAAGCTACACTATGTGGGCAATCTGCTAGGCGAGTGCCGTGCCGTGCTGAACCCGCAACAGCAGGAGTATGCACAGCACCTGCACAGCGCCTTGTTGCGTTACACACCCGAGTTTAGCGACGCATTTGGTTGCAAGCCTCGCAACTCCTTCTACGTCAGAAGGGAGCGCTGCAAGCTGCCAACAAATGCGTGAAGAGAAGGGGAAAAAGGCAAACGTATACGTTAAGCATAAACTAGAAGCCGCTATGAGGCGAAAGCTGAGAGATTTGTAAGCAAAACGAGCATATTTCGCTCTAATTTCGCTCGAATTTCTCCAGTTATTATACAGTTTTCTATGCTTTCTTTGAACTGAAATAACACTCTGGAAAGTATGCTATGAATATTTTTGAATTGTTAACAAAAACAATCATTCCATTTAGATTAATGAATAAACAATATAAATACTGGGAAAGTAAATTCTTATAGATATTTCGATATAAATATATCATCTATAACAACAACTATATCGTCTTATAATGAACTCTTTAATTAAGAAAGGTTTCCGCTTCCTTTTCGCCAGTTCTGCCATTTTCGGCTAAATTGTAACTGGAAACACGCCAATTAGGCGACAAATTGCACTGCGAAAAGTGTGTGAAAAACTTGGCAAACTGTGCGTACTTCAGCGGGACTTAAATGCATAATGAATGCTCGAGGAATCGGAGCAAAGTGTACAAGAGATTTTAAGTCGGATTTTCGGCTGCAGACCTTGAACTTTTTACATTTCGCTTCTTGTTGTTTTATGCTAGTAGCGCAAAAAAATCGATAAAACAGCGACACGTTCGCTGTGTGAAAAGGCGTGAAAGGGAGACGTGATGAACGCTCGGAGACGGGGGGAAATGGAGAGGAAACGGTGCAATCACATAATGATTGATTTTTCGCTCGGTCGCGTCGTGGCGCTTATGCAGAGCATATGTTTGGGGCTATTCTAGGTTATATTTTCGGCAATACTCTCGTTGTTGTTGTTGTTACTCTTCTTCTTTGACTTACATTTACGGTAGTAGTGTATCGTTTACAGTTACAGTTGTGGTGGTATTAGAGTGTAGATAGCGAGCGACAGAGCGACAGAGAGATAGAGAGAGTCACAGTTAAATAGAGAAAACGAAAGAGTTTTTGGAAAAACGAAATGAGAATCAAACAAAAAAGTGCACACAGACAACACCGAATAACGAATAACGTAAAACGTATAACGTATAAACGTGGCAAACGTGCTGTGTGTATATCGTGAATTGTAATATCGTAAATGACATGTGACGTGGCAGCGTATGGATAACGTGTCAGCATGCAATGGCATTTACGATATACAATTACGATATTCACAGTACGTTGACAATTTTTTTGTTATTTGTTTTTGTCGTTTTTGTTTCTCATACCAATGAAATTCATAATTTCGGGGCGCTTTTAGGCCAACGCTATCTCTCCGTAGTTGCGCCTTGTGTTCTTTCACGCTGGGGCGACGGCAATGGCGAACGGCAACGGCAACGGCAACGGCAACGTCAACGGCGATGGCAACGTCAAATGCAGCCGACGAACGTTGTCTGCGAACTGTTTTGGCTCAAACGAGGCAAACCGCACCGCACTGCTGACGGTCTCACACACACACTGAGCACTGCGAGGCGAATAGCGACGACGAGGCGAGTCCAAGCCGGGCGAGTCCAAGCGAATTGCTGCTGCCTCTGCTTCTGCTGCGGCGACTTTGTCTGCTGCGACTGCGACGGCGTCCGCTGCATTTGTGACACAGTGAACGCTGCGGTTTCGCCCTCGTCTCCTTTGTCAACGTGTTCGTGTTGCGCTTCGGCCCGTGCTTGTGCTTGTGTGTGTGTGCGCCGTCTATGTGTGTGTGCGTTGCCATGACGAACAATCGATTGTAGCGAACGCGGTCACGAGCGCACACGAACTGAATTGCAAAGAAACTGAACTTGATTGCGAAAAGGACCAGCGACTGCTGCTGCTGGCACTGCTGATGTTGCTGCCACGTTGCGTTGCGCTGACTGAGTCTGGCGCGGGTTACGTCAGAGTGAGTGAACTTCAGTCGCTGGAGTGCAAAGCTGGAGTAGGAGTCTTCTCAGCAGTTGCCTGGCTTTTTATGCCAATGCGAGTCGCAGTCGCCGCCGCAGTCGCTGCCGCTCTCGCTGTCGCTGCCTGGACCAAGTTGTGATTTCGGGATGACCTAAGCGCAGGGGATGACTGACGCTGGCCGCACTGCGCCTGCGCCTGGCTGTGATAACAAACGCTGCGCTGCGCTGCGTTGCGTTTCGACTCGCTCTAATTATTTGTTGTCGCACTCGACGTCGACGTCGACGTCAGCGTCAGCATCGCAGCTTCCGTAAACGGCGCAAACGCACAGAAAAATTCCCACGCGTTGCTCTTGAGCGCTTTTGCCAGAAAGAGAGAGAGTCGCTGAAGTGCGTAGAGTGACCACATTCTGCTGCTGTCGCTGCTGCTGCTGCCTCTGTTGCTGCGCTGCGCTGGCGTTGCGCTGTCGCCACTGCTCTGCCGCTGGCCAGCTATGGTCTATGGCGCTATGTGTCCGCTATGTGTTAAAGGCAACGCACATTAAATTGAATTTATAGTCATCAATTTGCTAAATAGCTTTGTGAATTAACTTTTTAGGGTGCGCTTGATTTGTGCTTCACGCGCATTTATTGTTTTCTTAAATCAGTCAAAGTATTTTATAATAAAAATTGATTTGCCCCCCTCTCCCCTCTCCCATTTCCCATTTCCCGTGCATTTGTTGCGCTTTTTATGCGACATTTTTTGCTCCTTTTCTTTATGTTTATGAACTTGTGCGAACTTTGCTTTATGCTCTTCTATGCGCTTCATTTGAGTTTCCTTTCGGAGTTTTCCGACTTTCCCAGCAGAGCAGGCGCTGCATGAAGTGCACAACTCAATTAAAAACTAATCAAGCCTATTGTAATATAATTATCGTGACAGCATAATTAACACCGCTTGTCCTGGTCTCCCCTCTTGCCCCCTCTGTCTCTCTGTTATTTACTCCATCCTCACTGCTACTTCTTCTTGGTCATTCTCTTTTACTGCTTTGCATATTTCATTTATTTCCTAATGGACAACCCGTTGCCCATCGATGGTAGCCCCTTAAAGACTCCCTGACTGCGAGCCGGACCCGTGCGGAAGCCTTCAATTTGCGTGCAGCATTTTCTTGACAGCAGCCCGGAAAATGGGCGAGAAAGCAGAGCAAAGAAATCACTTTGAATCTGCGTCTACAAATTGCTTGTTCTAAGCAGTCTTTTTTCTTTTTCTCCCCTTTCCCTATACTTCATATATATTTATGTAGTATATTTTCACAGTTTTTTCTTCTTCGGTTTTTTCTTTTCTTTTCTTTTATTTTTTTCTACGTTGTTGTTGCCGTTAAAAGCTTTACTTTTCGCTGCGTGTCCTGGCCATAATGAGGGTACTTAATACCTCTAGCTAGCGGCCAGGACTGTGATATATGTATGCGAGTGTGACTTGGGGCTAGAGTTGTGGGGGTGGGCAAGGGGGGTGGAGTGTTGCCTTGAGCTCGTCATAAGTCTGATATACGATCTGGTGAGTCGGATAAGCAAGTCGCATGCTGCGTTTTATTGCTTCGGCTGCTATTTTGAATAGCGACACGTCGAGCGGCAAATGGAGGCCGTAATTGTCTTAGCCAAGAAGGAGTGGGGGGTCTGGGGGAAGGGGGCAGGATGAGCTGGGTTGGGTTGGGTTGGGGCTGTGCCATATATAAATGTCGCATTGAATATCTGAATGCGGCTGACTCTTCGGCCGGGTGACATTTATGCGACTTAATACGCGCACGCCGAGGGAATACAACATTAGAGTTCCATTTGCACACACACACATGGAGACACTCATGGAGACACTCACACATACACACAATCAGGCACACTCACACACACATGGCCGCCATCGCCATTTGCTTCATTTTTTTGCGCTGTGCCCTTTGCAGTTGCTGAAAAGGCACGAACGTCAAATTATTTTCTTGCTTAATCCGGTTCAAGACCGCCGAGCTTTGTTACGCCAGCCCTCGCTACAGTCCCTTCCCCTTCCCCTTCCCCACCTCTCTCCTTCCTCACACTCTCTCGCTCTCTCTCCTGGCAACTTCAGGCTCTGCGTTAAGCGCACGCATCCGCATCCGCCGACTCATCCGCAACTGGGTCAGAGAGTTGGAGACGTGCTACAAATGACAGGAAGCTACGGGTTGCTCCAGACCCGTAGCCAGCCCCGGCTTAGCAGCCAAGTTGCCAAGTGCTCCAGCACTCCCCCCACACCTTCTTCTGGTCCTCCTCCCCCTGGCTGAGTGGATGATTTCATTGTCATAGTCGCTAATAGCAACTAGCATATTCCCGGCGTAATTACATTTTAACAGCCTCAAAGAGGCAGCGTATTTACTTACGACACTTGTGTCTTCGTGCCACATGTGGCTGCCACTGCCTCTGGCCTTAGCTGTAGCTGTAGCTTTGGCTGTGGCTGTATTTGTATCTCTATCTGTATTTGTATCTGGCTTGGGCTGTGCGTGCGTGTGCATAAGTAAAACTCGCCTCGTTTCGCCTTTGCTGGCATGGGGCAAGTGTTAAGACGTTCTGCTGTACGCGCACTTGTGTGTGCCGCACAGTCACGCCTCCTTCCTTCCTTCCTTCCTACCATCCTGCCATCCTCCTCGAGCCCCCCGTCCACTTATGGCTCTTCATAATGACGCAAGTAAATCTCATTGCCATTTCGCTGGCTGCTGCACTCAATTCTCTCTTTCGCTCGCTCGCTTTTTTCTTTGTGCGCGCCGCAGCAATTAGTTGTAAGCCGACAGCCACGCCCACTCCACAACACGACGCCTATAGCCCGCATGCCGCAGCCCCCACGGCACGTGCCTCATCCCTCGGCCAGGCCGAGCCGGGCATGTCAATGTCAGGAATGTGCCTTCATGTCAGCAAATGCTGGAAATTTGACAAAAATGCTGCAGATGCTTGCTGACTGACTGCCTTCCTCTCTCCTCCCCCCACTCGCACTTTTCCCCCCTTCCACTTCTACCCTGACTTTTACACTCCTGCCTCCTCCCTCCATCCCCGCTGACAGCTGATAAACTGCATGCAAATATTTTGGTCGCTCGCAAATATTTAAAGAATTTTTAATATGCACCATTTATGTGGTAGGATCCACAGATCCCGCACACACATTCACACCCCGGGCACCTCCCCCGCACCACTCCCTCTGCTGCCTACCCGAAGTTAATGCGTCATTTTGCGTATAGTTTTGCGGCCTTTTGTCGGGCCCAGCCCGGATTAGTTATGCCACGCGTTCGATGGTACGTGCGAATCAACTTGGTGACACTGTGCATTCCGCACGAGTCCGCCCAGTGCCTTTTTGCCAATCAAAGCCTTTTGCGGTCACAGCACCACCAGCTATATAGTCCTTTTACAGCCCCTGAATGTGGTTTATCTCTTATATAAAACGAATGATTAATTATCATCACGTAGAGTGGAAATATTTTCGAAATTAAAGCTGCAAACGAAGTTTCATCGTTTACCGACTTAGGATCATAATTAATGTTCAATTAAGGACTTCAGCATGCTTTTACAAGGTTTCAACTATGCATAACTCATAGTTTGGCCCATGTTCTGTTCAATTAATTAAAAACAAAAAGTGAAGCACACTTTACGGGGTGGTCAAGAGTGTTTTTTAAACAGCTGCAGGATGTGGGAATCCAACGAAATTCACAAAAATGTTTTGTATGGCTAAAGTTTAGAACTTATATAGATATTTGATTACTTACTTAACCAGGGTTTAGCTATGCTTATTGTAAACTTTGCGGAATAGATAAATAATGTCGAACTTGCCCCAATAAAATTTCAGTAAAATTTAATTTTGAATAGAAGCTTAAATGAAGTATTTAAATTCGATTTGAGGATGAAAATGGACACCATTTTAGCTTATTGTCTCTCCCTTTGTCTCTCTTTCTCTCTTTGCTTTTGTCAGCTCTTAGTAATTGAGCATTATAAAACCACAATAAGGTATCGTAAACCGCATCGCCTAATCGCAGGCATGACAAATAACAAAATTTCTCTTGCATTAACCGCAATATCAAGTTGAATCTAATGTTCCCTCGTTTTTACTCAGTTGTTTTCCCCCCCACCCCCAGTTGACATTTTCCATTTTCCATTCTATTTGCACATGATGGACGCACATGTGTCAAACAATTGAAAATCTGCAGACCGAATGCGGGTACCGGAATCGACCCTCCTCATCTTCTGCTCTCGCCCCTTTCCCATTATCCCATCAGTCGCACATGCTGCGGACAGCTGGAAAAGTAGCTATAGCTACAGCTATAGCTCGGTCTCAAGCTTTATCTACAGTTGTGGGTTGTAGCTGTAGCTGTAGCTGTATTTGCTCTTGTATCTGTATCTGTATCTGTAGCTTTGGCTGTGTATCTGTCATGTAGGTGCCGGTGTTGTCTCTGCCTCTGGCATGTGTCGCATGTGTCAAAATGTTTGCTCATCAAAATCCGAGCATCGAGAATAGTTCTCGTTGTTGTTCTTGTCCCTATAGTTGTTGTTGTTCAGCATGAGCTTTGGTATGGGTTGCTGGGGCTGCAGCTACATTTAGAGAACGCGCACTTTTATCAAGGGTTCAGCATTTGTGTTATTGACAAGCTTAGCTAACCCAAGTATGTGCTGAGGATACTGCAGAGACATTCCATATAGTATAGAATAGTAGTTGGCCCTCGAATTCTGAAGGGATCTAATAGGTGTGGGGTATTGCATAGTTCTATCTATAAAGTAGACTTATGTAAGTGTTGTATAGGTTAGTGTAGTATTATCTTCCTGGGTTCAGAAGAGTTATAATAAAGAGTTCAGCAAAGAGTGGGATATGTGAATGCAAGTATGTTACTGTAGTCATAGATCCCTAATGGAAGAGGCAGATAGATTAGGGATTGTTCGTAGTTTAGTATTATTTTACTGTGGTATATTGTAACATACATCATTGTGGGTATTGTTAAGTATGTACAGCTCGACCCAGGGTTAGGCACAGAAATAACATATAGTCTATTCTACATGGTTCACTGATTGATGGTACAATTTGCTCGGGTACGGCACAGATACATATAGCGATTTTAGTGGTATAGTTATAGATATAGTTATAGATATAGTAAAGAGTATAGACATGAGTTTATAGTATATAGATAGACATAGTGTTTAAAGTATAGTAGATAGTTTACAGTAGAGTTATGTACATAGCATTAATAGTTACTCATACTTTACCTCATTGTAAATACGTTGTATATTTGGTTGTAGAGTTGTAGTTGTTGTAGAGTTGTAGTTGTAGTTATAGAGTAGTTATAGTAGAATAGGTAGTAGAAGATGTAAGTTGTTTTGTAGTTAGTATGGTTCCATATTTGTTTAAGTAGTAGTACGATAGTTAGAGTTGTAGTTGTAGTAGTAGTAGTAGTAGTAGTAGAAGTAGTAGTAGTTGTAGTAGAAGTAGTTAGTAGTAGTAGTAGTAGAAGAAGTAGAAGTTGAAGAAATTGAAAAAGTTAAGTAAGATCAAGAAGCATTTTCAACGTAAGAACAGAAACAGAAAAGCAAGAGATAGAAAATAGTTAACGGTAAATAGAATGTTTATAGGTTTTCCAATGCAAAATCAATTTGGAATCATGTTGGTAACAAATTTATAGAGATTATATTTTTGGTGTAGTTAGTTGGTTTGTTGCTGGGTGTCAAGTGTTGGAAAACGATAACGAAAATAAAACTCAGTAAACTCTTCACAATGCTAAATTTTGTTAGTATCGAACGGATCTCAAATAGTTAGGGGTGATGGTATTTATTCTTTTGCAGTAGTATATTACAAGAAACATACTGAGGGAGGTCTGGCGCTGCAAAGCTATCGATGATGCGTTGCTTGAGCTATCGATAGAATTTAATATAAGTGAGCTACTTTCATTATTTAAAGACTTTCAATAAAGATGATGAGCTTTGGAGTCAAATTAGGCGCATTGTATTAAGCAATTCTTATAATCAAAAATACTTCTTCATTAACTATTACTATCGATGTTCTCTCTGGGTTATCGATATCTTTGCAGCAGCAGTTTGGAATTCAATTTCGAGCTAATTTTGTGATACAAATGAAGGTAAACCTTTTCTCGCGGCGAATTTTGTTAATTAACTGAGAAATGCAATTGGAATTTCGTTGCAGAAAAAAAATGGAGAAAACAAGGAGAAGTAGAACAAGAAAATGAAATAGTTCGTTCGCGCGCATCAACATTGTTGGGGGATAACTTTTTCGAATTCTCTTTTCTGCATCTCTTTGTAAGCATTATTCAAATGGAATTCGATGGCAGCAAAAGTTAGTTCGCCAAAGTTCGGGCTCGGTATGCATAATTAACGGTACTGAAAGCTCTCGGGTGCAACTAAGGCAGAGTCTTGTTATATTTTTTAGCTTTGTTTTTTTTTTCTTTTTCTTTGCTTTTGCTTGGGGGGCTGGCTGGCGAGCAGGGGGGCGTGGCAGTGGTAGTTGGTGCAGCAAGTAAAATGCATATGGAATAAATTTCGAGCTGAATTCGTAAAAGTAAAAGAAGGCAAGAAGGCCCAATCGGGTATATCATATATCATATATCGTATATCGTTATATAGTATGCAGATCATGTGAGTTTTGGTTGGTTTTGTTGGTTTGTTTTTGGAATTTCGCAGTATTCGAATCAAAATGGTGGCAATACAAAAGGAATTACGAATGCGAATAGAGGATTACGAATACGAATACGAATAGGAATGCGAATGCGAATGCAAGAAACGAATATTGTATATTATACGTAGTTTAAGGTTAGGTTGAAGAAATTACCGCCTGCAGCATCTGTTTAGCGTGTGTTTTTCGTTTTGTTTGGGAAAGTAAAGGGAAAGTTTTTCATTAATATTGTACTTCACTCTCAAAACTGGTGTATATTTTCATAGTATTTAAGTATTTGGTATTTAAAGTGTGAGCATAAGAGCGTAAATATAGTTTGATAGCTGGTAACGATAGATAAGTAACGATACATATCAGGAAAGAAATCGAATAAGTTGAAAATGTTCAGTTGAATTTATCGTGATGCTGGGAAAAGAGTGTGGAAAATTGTGTACAGTATTTTTCACATGTTCTTGTTGTTGCTGTTGCTGTGGGGTGATTGAAAAATTGCAGAGAAAGAGACAGAGTTGAGTTGTGTCTTAGGCGTCTCAGCTGCCGAGCTCGAGTTTCCCGTTGTGGTGGCGGGCACGGGGCGTGGCAATCATGTTAAAATTGAACAAAAAAGCGAATAGAATCAAATAACCTTAGCTCGAGGCCTGCATGGATAAGGATAGGGGGGAGCAGGGGAGAGAGGAATAGGCATTGGATGGGGGAATTGTAATAGAAGAAATTGAATTGTGTTCATTTTTTTCCTCTGCTTATTTTTCTTATACGACCAAAGGCAGCTGAGTTCCTCGAGTGGGCGTGGGGCAGTGGAGGCGTGTGCAGAGGGGCGTGGAGCTTGTGTCGGAGTGTCGCTGTGTGTCGTGTGAAGTGCATGAAGATTTTAGGGATTGCTGTGCACTTGGGTGTCGTTTCAGGTGTTTGCCGTGTCTCAGTGTATGTGTGTGTCTATGTGTGTGTGTGCTTGAGTGTGTCTCTGTGTGTGTGTGAGTGTGTATTTGTTGTGTTTGGAGTGTGTTTTACAATGAGGTAAAGTTCGGCTGTGAAGGTTGAGGAGGAGCGTACAATAGGTACATTATTTTGCAGTATGGAAACGATATTTTTGTACCCCAGATAATTCCGGCATGATTTGTGTGTGTGTATGTCCACGTGTGTGTGTGTGTGTGTGGGTGTGTTAGTGTGAGTTTAACTGTGTGTGCGCTTAAGCTTAAGTAGAGTACGATACGATTTAAGTTAAGTTTAAGAATACGTAAAATTCACTGGGAAACGGGATGGGGAACTAACTAAAGGGCGGGTCGCTCTTATGGATCATAACTAAACGATATTTGTGTGTGTGTGTGTGTGTGTGTTTAAGTATGCGTGTCGTGGTGTCTTGTGCAACGCTAGACTTATGTTTAATTTAAAATAACATTAATGCACTTTTTTCTTAGGAATTTTCAATTTTGAACGAGTCTAATAAAAATTTCTAAAATTCTCAATTCTTTCAAATTGTTTTACATGCTTTCTTTTTTTTTTTAATTTTTAAGTTTCTTGCGGCCAATTCGTCATTCAAAACTGAAACACAAGCGCTAAAATTAAGTTCGGTTTTTATAACTAAACGCAACTGTGCCAGATAAATAATGCTCGATATATGTATATATAGAGTTATATATAGTATAGTTATGTTAGTTATGCAGTTCGATTGTGCTCAACTTAGCTGCAAGTTACAAACTTACGAAACCGATGGAAAATACTGCGACATTTTTATCGTACAATAGGGCTTACCTATAAGTAGAAGAGAAGAAGAAGAGGAGGAGGAGAGAAAAAAATTAGTTTAGTTTGGATTTACAATTAGTTGTAGGGGAAATTGGATGTGGGAATCGGGAACAGTTTGAGCTATAAATTCTCATGGCAATAAATGTGTCGTGTGTGTGATAATATTGCGAACCGAAAATGATATTTTATTGCATTGCTCCGCCTGCACGTTTGCAACATTTATTACGAAACCCTTCTCGGCCACCCTACCCAACCCAAAGACCCCCCTAATCCATATAACTTATCCCGAGCATAAGACAGGCAATAGTAATAAAGGCTAACACGACAGAAGCTCAAATAAATTTCCACTCCTCATCTCTCCCACGCCATCGTCTTACCCTTCTCCTTACCCTTCTCTGTTCCCTTCGATAGCCGACTTAGAGTTGACAATAGAAACGCATTAGCCACTGCCACATCCCAAGACGCCAACATACACACATTCATATATACATATATATATGTACTGGGACACAGCAGTCGCAAAGTAGGGATTACTTCGTCTTATGCAAGTCCCTTTTTAACTGAGTGAAAACTGTTCTCCCCACGCTGAACCAAATGAAAGTTTATCGGGGGGCGACCAAATTAAAGAAATTATTATTGTAAAGTTTGCAAAGTGAAAGTCATCGATGCTATTCATATTTATAATGGAATTGAAGTTCTATTCTTAAGCACTTTCAAGCTGAATACCTGAATAACAATCTCTTTTCTATAGCTTAAAGTTTTCTTTGCATTTCTTGAAAAACTTATGCACAATTCACAAGATAAATATATGGAAAACAGGATACAATTCTTCTAAATTTGCTAAATCAATAATGAAGAGCAATTGGAAGTAAAATACAAAAATAAAATATAATTTTTCAATATATACGGATTTGTCTGCCATTTAATCTTCTGTGAAATACAAAATATAGTTATAACAAGGCTCAATCGACTCGGCTAGTGATACTGATCAAGAATATATATACTTTATGGGGTCTCCAACGCCTCCTCCCGTTACATACATTTGCACAAAGTTAGTATACCCTTTTTTGACCATTTTCAATGGTCCAAGGGTATAAAAAGTTTAGACAGCGTCTATATAATGAACAATGGTACAATCTCAACAGAGAAGTTACTGCAGTACGCAGCAAATTAAAAGGAAAACCCTTATATACACGAAAAAGCACCTTTCCACCTTTCTATTCCCACAGCGACTCTACTTTTAGAATTTGAAAAATCAATTTACTTTCAGTTTCCATTAGGAGAGACATTTTCAAAAAAATACTTACTGAAATCCGCTTAAGGTAAGCGGGAACTCTTGGCCCATTTTGCCGCATGTTGTCAGCAGACAAATTGCACACACTGTATGGTATGTATGCCAGAGATTTAGTCGAACTGTGACTAAAATTCCCCAAACAACTTCCAACATAGTTTGCAGTTATATTGCTCGGCCTTGATATGTTTTACGATCGGCTCTTTATTTTTATTCGTATTTTTATATTTATTTTGCGCATTTCTGTCGCATTTTTATGGCGCAGCACCTAAAAGGGACCATCGAGTGTTGGTCGGAGTGGGGGTGGGTGTGTATCTGGAGTATGTCGTATCTTGGGTAATTGACATACTCGAACACACGAATGGGAGAAAGAGAGATTCGTGTTTTATGTGAATTATACAAGTACATATAGTATTTCGATTTGATTTCTCGATTTTTATGGCCATGCTAATAGCGTTTTCATGTTTCGGCTAGTCTATCAGTGTCATGTCCTCCCCCCGCCATCTACCGCGCCTGCTACGTAACCGCAGTCGACAGCTTGACAAACCCTGCGGCAAGTGGCAAGTGGCAAGTGGCATGTGGCAGGTAGAGGGTGGCAGGAGGAGGAGCAGAATGGGAATGGGAATGGCAGGCAAGTGCTAAGCTCGACTGTGGCTAATGATTGAGTTGCCCGGTTGTCAGCGAGGCGAGTCAGCCCGCCTCGTAAATGTAAGTGGAATTGCGCCTGCTTTATAAGTCGACAGGCAGCGAGGCAGTGGTGGGGGGGGGGTTGAGGGGAGTGTTGCAGACTGAAAGGCAGCTTGAGTCCTTGCGAATTTAGCATCAATCTACGCAATTAAGTGTATCAATTTGCTGGAACCACTTGCCGACGCATTCGTGCAGAATTTCTGCGCTTGATAAGAGACTCGGCAATGGCGACGGCAGCGACGCAAGCAGCGACAGCGACAACGACAGAGGCTGCGGCTGCGGCAGCAACGAAGAAGATTGCAAAGGGGAAGGCTGCGACGCTGCGGCGCTGCTGGCAGTCTTAACGCGACAGCTCCAATTTCAGTTTCAGGCCAAATGGCAGGCATGGGGCACGCGTGCAGTGGCGTAGGCGCTCGTCTTTCACAAGGGGGTGAGTGTGGCACAAGAGGGCGTGGCAGACTTGAGGCAACCTTTCGACAGCAAAATTTGCTTTCAATTTGCTGCTAACTTGCTTTGATTTCGCAGGCGAAATTTAGCTTGAAGCGACTTGTGTGAACTGTGAACTATAAACGGTATTGGCATCTTAGCCGGCATATTCTCAAGCTAGTATATACTATATGTACATGTATAGAAGACTCTGCTAAAGGTCAAAACTTTAGTTTTATCAAGCAAAATTCATCGGCGATTTGTGCTTAAAAAACGAATTTACAGTCGAAGCAAAGGAGTTATTTAATTCGAATTGAAATCATTTTGAACTGAATGATATATTCTCAATAGAAACAAAGTCTTATTGAATTAAATAATATATATATATAAAGGTAAAGTATTTTCAAAAATATGTCTACCAATTTTTTAAAAGAATCTTGAATATCATAACTCAATAACATCTGTTTCATTTATAGAACAAATCGAGCGAATGAGAAAACTCTTTAAAACAGAAACCAAATTGAATAATTTAAATGAAAAGTAAAATATTTCTGCAACATTTTATTTCAAGAATGTGCATGTAATGATGAATATGAATCTACAATATTTCCAGAGTATTTTATTTTCAATGAAAAGTGAAATATTTCTGCAGAATTTTCATTTAACATTTCATAGAAAGTATTTCAAATTTCGTAATTCAATAAAATGTTGCGTCTCCCTCCCCTTTTTCATTTTCACAAGCATGAAAAGTTATTTTCGCATAGTAAAATATGTCTTTGAATGATTCGATGACAAAGTGTTTTGCAAGAGGAGGGGGAAGGTTTGGTTTCCAAATTCAAAAGTTCTGCCTGCCTCCCCCTTTTTCCTCTGCCATTGCGCTGTGCTGGCCGAGCTGTTTACGATGCCTTGGGGCAGCATCAGCGCTTGCAAATTGATGAGAACTGTCGCACACTACGTCTGCCCTGCTGTCCCACTCTCCCCCTCTCCTTCTGTCCTTCGGCCTGCCTTATGCCTGTCACACTTTCAGATAGGAGAACCTGCCCACATCGTAGATAGGTTAGATACGCAGCAGCTACACACATAATGTCAGCGCGTATGCTATGTAAATGCTTAGCGACTGCTGCTGCCGACTTGATAAGCGTTTTAAATAAAATTCACCCTCCTCCCCTTCCCCCCTTCCCCTCTTCTCTCTACGCCCCTTGCAGAAGATTCGCTTTTTTGAAAGCATTCAATGATTTTCCAAGCGATTGCACAATCATTAAACAATAACAACTACAACTAGGTAGAGGGGATGGCAGAGGGGAAGCAGAGCGGGGGAGGGGTGGGGGTGTGTTAGCCACTTTCATGTGTGGCCGTGCAGCTGCTGTGCAGCGGCTCGAGAATGAATTATGTATGTAGTATCGATCGTGTGCCAAAAATACATACATATGCGTACAGGGGAAGGGGAGGGAAGGGAAGGGGGGTACACTTGGTTAGGGCAGGGGGAGTTAATGTGGCTTTGACTTTGACTTACCTTTAACGGCACTTAATTGGTTGCCAACCATCTGTTTCGCAATGAACGCCGCCATTTTGTTTCGGCTCTGGCTTTGGCTCCTTTACGGCTGTGGGCGCTGCTCTGCTGTGTGGGCGTGGTCGACTCTCGGAACTGCGTATGGCAAATGCACTTGCGGTTGACTTTGACGCCGAAACTGCAAGAAGATACAAAGCGAGAGAGTGGCAGAAAGAGAGAGAGAGAGAGAGTGAGTGAAAAATAATAGCAAAGCAGACGAAGCACATAATGAAAAGAAGGCAGAAAATTAAATTGCGCTCGAGCTGGAGAGGACAAAGCGACAGAGCCGCCAAACTGCCCGCCAGGGGCGTAGTGCGTCTGTTTGTCCTGCCTGTCCTGCCTGTCGCTCTGTCCGTCCGTCTGTGTTGGCAATTCGCGTAGTGGACTCGCCGCCAAGTTGCCCTGTCACCTGCTGCCTGCCTGATACTTTAAGCCGATTAGCTTAAATGCCGTCGCTTCGTTGCCTTCGCCTTCGTTGTTGACACCCCTGCCACGCCCAGCATACGCTCTGCTGCTGTCGCGCACGCAAAATGTAGCTAGTTTAGCGGTGGCAGCGGGAGTAGCTAAGTAAAATAGCTAAAAGCACAGCGGGGCGGCTCTTGCTCACTTCCTTTCTCAGTTCATTTTAATGAGAACGCAAAAAATCTCTTTTTAATGAGAAAAACAGCTAAAAGAGAAACCCAAAACTCTTCAGCTTAGGTCTGTAAAACTCAAGTAAACTCAGCTCTATATATACAATATATCTCGACAGATTTCACTCAAATTTTACAAATCGTTTATGGCTCCGAAATGAAAATTTTCATTTATTTTCCATTTTTCCCTTTTATGTTTTATGTGCCTCCTTTTTGCTTGTCGTACATATGTTTTATGCATATTTATGTACATTTTTATATCCCCAATTGTTATGCCTGCCCATTTTTATGCAATTTTTATGGCGCTTTATTTCGCTCTTTACCTTTTCTCTCGCACTCTTTGGTTTTTATAGTTTTTTATTAGTGCGCAATCAAAACTCTGTTATATCCTACGCAAATATTGCCCCAACTCAATTTGTAGTTTGTCCTGTATGCGCATTTTACAGTTACAAATGAGTGTGCCAGAGTGTGTGTGTGTGTGTGTGTGTGTGGAGAACATTGTTGCAATTTCTTAATTCCATTTTGTGCGGCGTATTTGTTTTAGAATATGAAATATGATATGTAAAAAAAGTTGTATTTCGAAAGTGGAAGAAGAATGCATTTGATATGCCTCCTAGAAGTATGCAAGGAATTCTTTTAATTGAGATTTTCATTGTTATAGGAACATAATATCGTATATTGGATTTTATTGTACTTTTTTCTGTTTTTTCAGTATATTCCTATTATACTTCCACTAAACTTAATATAGTGTTTGGCAATTCTTAAGAATATTTCTCCATGTGATGTTAAGATACTATATATAATAATATATAACAAAAAAAAAAAAAAACTTCCACTAAACAGTGCTCTCTATATATTCGATAAGTTTCATACTTATAGAGACACTTTAAAATAGAGATTATTATATTTTGACATTTTTTATACTTTTTTAGAGATATCTTAACTTAATTTTAATAGTTCAATAGTACCCATAAAGGATGGTAGACTTTCATTAAAATCGCATAAATAATAACTGTAGTTTTCATAGCTAAAACTTGTCATAAAAATGAATTTATTTCGTAATCAACTTCTGCCTTCTTATAACTCCTCATAAACTACTAATCTTGTCAACTATTATATACATATAATTGACATAGCAACCCTCAAAATCGAACAAGAAAATGCTGATAATAAATTTTCCACATTTTCTAAAACTCTGGTAAATTTTCCACTTGCCAAAACGCGCTGAGAAAAGGCCAAAAAGCTTGAGCTGGCAGCGCGTTTGGAAAAACTTCTTTGGCAGTTCGCATTCGTGCGGGAGTGTGCACGAGTGTGAGTGCGTACGAGTGTGTATGTATGTGTGCGTGTATGTGTGAGTGGGGGAGAGACTTCTCGCTGGCATTGCCGCGCAGCTGTCTCCACAGTCTGTACTACATAATCTAATATTATCTGAGGCCCAGCACAATAATACTTAATGAATGTGGGCGCAGAAAAATGAGAGGAAGAGCAGGAAAAACGAGAGAAGAACTGTAAGCAGAAGCAGCAGCAGCAGCAGGCAGAGAATGGGCAGGAGAGAGAGTGGGGGCGTGGCAGGCAAATTTTCAATTTTGTTAGGCAAGTCGACGCAGCAGGAGGCGCCTTAAATTTCCATTTCCATTTGCAGCTTTATAACCATATATTAATATTTGCTCAAATTGGGCTAACGAACTTAAGCCGAGGGCGAGCGGCAGCAGAGGGGGAGGCACTGTGGCAGAGGGGGCACTGGGGGGCACTGAGGGGCAGCTGGCAGGGCAAAGCTGCAACAAATTAAAACAACACCAGCTAAACGAGCAACGAAATTAGTTTGACATGAAAAGCAGAGACGCCTGGCGGGCAGGCAGGCGGGCCGGCGGAGGCAGACAGAACGGACTTAGGCACAGAGAGAGACAGACAGACAGAGAGACAGACGGACAGCGAGCAGGCAAACGGACATCCAGGCGGACAGGGCGAAATGACAGACTGACAGATCGGCAGGATGTGCGGCAGGCAACACCATCGTCAGCTCACCCTGTCCTGTCCTGTCCTGTCCTGTCCGGTGAGTGCGAGTGAGGCTAATGAATTAAGCTGGCGCTGAAAAGAATTTTCAGCTTTTCCATGCTCCATGCTCCATGGCCCTGCGGCCGCGAGTCAGCAGAATTGTTTATTGGACTCCGCCCCTGCTACTCCTCTTTTCTCTTTCCTTTCCCTTCACCTCCCCTCTCTCGCTCTCTCTCTCTCCCCGGCTGACCCAAAAGAAAAACACATTTTCCGTTAACGAAATTCATGAAATTCTCTTTAATTTTCAAACGTAGCCAGCGCAGCCAGGAGGAGCAACCTGAAGAAGGGTTTACGGCCCGACCAGGCGAGGCCCAACCTGCTCCTCCACGTCCCCTAATATATGTAAATAAAAGCGCAAATTTATGGGGTTTCGTGTTTAGAATTTGATGTGCCAGCTGCTGCTGCTGCTGCTGCCGTTGGAAGAGGCCAAAGAGGAGAAGCCTGCTCAAGGTGTGCCCCAACAACAACAACAACAAGAACAACAAACACTGAGCTAG
Organism: Zaprionus ornatus; assembly: GCA_018904035.1. Classification (NCBI taxonomy): domain Eukaryota; kingdom Metazoa; phylum Arthropoda; class Insecta; order Diptera; family Drosophilidae; genus Zaprionus; species Zaprionus ornatus. The sequence goes on along the minus strand of JAEIFZ010000115.1, from coordinate 8,061,757 downwards.
CTGAAAAGACTTGGCATTGCTGTGGCCAGGCAGGAACGTTCGCTATCCAATTACGTTTGAAGTTCTTTCTTTCATTCGTTCGTTATTTTTTTTTTCTGTTTTGTGTGATATGGAAAAAAGGCTAAAGGTAACGGTAAAGCTAAAGCCAATAAACACGCAAATAAGCCGAGTCGAGTTGAATCGAGTTGTGAGTTGCGTTTGCCTCATCGACGGTTTCTATGGCACCCCGAAAGGGGTCAGTTCCAAAAGGGAATACAACTATATGTGTATGTATCAAGTATACGCAGCGTAAGCCCTTCAAAGCTAAGTCAAAGGGTCTGCTCTGGTCTAGATGGAGGTCGGGCTACTTAGGCATTACTTACAAATCAATGCGAAGCGGAAAGTCAAAGTCCCCAATCGGACTTTGTAGAAGCGAACGAAGAAGAGAGGGGAATAGAAAGGGAAGTAGAGAAGGGTAGTAGAGAGGGGCAGTAGAGAGGGGCTGTAGAGAGTGCGGGACTAGAGAAGGTAACAATGAAAGCACTAGAGAGAAAGGACTACAAACAGAAAAGGGTCAAGAGCTATTTAAGTCTCTGTACTTTATGTACTTTGAGACCGAAAACCGAAAACCTTTTTTCGTATTTTTAACCACTTTTTGATGATTTAACAGTGTTTTTTTGTTATTGTTGTTGTTGTTGTTGTTATGTGTGTGGCGAGGGAGAAACAATCTTGTTGTCACAGTCGCAATCTCGGGACGGAAGATTGGCAAAAGATTGAGCAGAAAATTGAGGTGAGAATATTGACATTTATACCTTTTTCCGCTATGCCGAGTACAATAGGCTTATAATGTCTTATTATAACTGTTCAGTTTTATATGAAATGTACTTAATTTGCAGCAATATGAATACGGAGATAGGTTATCAATTGAATGAAAAAAATCTATTTTAGGTTTTGTAGATTGAAAAGAATTTGTTTTAAACTTAGGAGAACACTCAAACTACAGCTTGAGAATTTAAAGAATATAAGAAAATAATTGTTTTTAAATTGTCATATTTTTCAAAGCACTTTGTGTTGGAATATTTTATTGTTTTAAGGAAAATACATTGTAATCATTGTCTATAACTTCACTCCTTTCAAAAACAGTTGAAAATGTGTTTCCTGAAAAGGTCAATTATCTTCTTCTGGAAAATACTCATATAACAGATATATTTAAAGTATTAAAAAATGTCCACCGAATTCAGTCTATGCTAAACATTTTGTAATTCATTAAGAAAGATTTGACTACAGCAGATATAATATATTTCTAGAAAATTTGAAAGATTGTTCTGTTTTTATAAAAAGGTGCCAAAGAGTGACTATATCATATAAGTTTATCATGATTCCCAACAAACCCAGCAAAATTTCAGTATACTCAGAATTCTAACTTACGCAGATCTAAAAGAGTTTCTGCCACTTTATCTCATTTTAAAACTGAAATAAATCTTCAAAAGATTACAAATTTGTAGGATTTGTCTGCCTAAAATCTTTGTTTAACAAAATGTAACATTCCCTTACAGCTTTCGCTATTTTTCTTGATTTTTCCACCTACTCGAAGAACTTTTAGAACGAGTTCAGAGAAGAGCAAAAGATTTGCGCACATTCTAGTTAGAATTCCTTTTAGATTTCAATCTTGTGAAACTGCAACAATACGAGAGTCAGCATTGGCTTTGCCTTATCGTCCTCCTTCACCTCCTTCCCCCCCTGCTGCACCCCCTGCCACGCTTGAGGAGCTGCCACTTCACGCGTGAAAATGCGCAAACTTTATGCAAACATTTGACGTGGAATTGCCGAGTTTAGAGTTGGTTTTTTATTTTGCCGCATACTTAAGAGCGCGCAAGATACTTTTGGAGATGTTTTCAAGATACTTTTGAGATACTTTCTGCGATTGCTTTGGGGCAGCTGGTTGGACTTACCTGGGGCGCTTGCTAAATATTCCGTTGAGATTTGCCGCCTGCCTTTCTATGTGTGTGTTTGTTGTCAGAGAGAAAGAGGGAGATAGCCAAAGTGTGCGAGAGTGTGTGTGAGTGACGCTGCTCTTGTTGTTGTTGTTGTCAGTTGCTGTTGAAAGTTTGAAAGTGATTTGTGTTGCTGTTGTTGTTGTTGTTGTTGTTTAAAGAAATCCACTAAGAAGAGCGAGCATCAGGCACAGATAGAAGTTTCTGCAAAGTAAACGAAGATAAATAAGCAAACAAACTTATGTAAGTAGAGTGCAAGAGAGATAGACAGAGACGGAGAGTTAAATAGATGAAGAGAGAGATGGATAGAGATAGACAGAGGTATAGTTTGGTTTTAATGAGTTTGCATGCTTTGACCCTTGCGATAACACGAGAAAACCTATTGACATTGCAACTAATTTAAACACACACACACACACACACACGGACACACTCACATGTAAGAACGCCTATTGTATGTGTGTGAGGGTGAGTGCTGTGTGTGTGTGTGTGTTTTCTTTTTATTTTTTCGCTGCTTCGTTTTGTTGTTTTTATCGATATTTCTTTATTAGGGTTTCTTTTATGCGAGCGTGCACGTAAGTGCCCATTACGAGGCGCAGGGAGAAGGCATATACAACACACACATACACAGAGCACACACATATGCACATACACACATACACAGACACACACACACACAGGCAGCGCACACTTGGCGAACATTTTACGTAACACGCGCTGCTAACTGATTTAATCAAATTTTTTTAAGAACTTTGACACATTTTGGCCGCACTTTGCAGCCACCCCCAGCCCCTGGCGTGCCCTATTACAGCTGCTACACTGCCCCCTCACTGCCTCAGTGCCCTCATCCATTCGTGGCACACGCGACTTGACTCGAAATCAAACAGTTTAATTGTTTATAATTGAATTAGTTTTGTTTTTGTTTTTCCCATGCAGTTTTGCAGCACTGCGAGCTGAGCTGAGCTGAGCTGACTATGTGTGTGTGTGTGTGAGTGTGTGTGTGTGGCAGTATGTGTGTGAGTGTCTCTGTGTTTGTTTCATTATGTGCTTTGTCTTGTATAGCATATGCATTGCACATACATAATGTACACCTACACACACATACACATACACACACACACACACACTCTCGTGAGGCACATACAGAGGTGCGTGTGTCTCTCTGTTGGTATTTTATTTAATACTTTTGCTTTGGCACTTTACTTTTTTGCTATATTTTATTTCGGCGCTTCTTACTTCATGCTATGTTCGCACTCTTCTGTGTCGCACTGCCGAGTTCCCTACATGGAAAACTCGGCCCGATGCCGCCTCAGCCGACGTCGCCGACGTTGCCGACGTTGGCGTCGTTGGCGCCGACAACAACGTTGGCGCTGCCAGCTGACGTTGGCGTCAGCATCGGCGTCGCAGCCAACGAGGCGCCTAAATTACAACAACAACAATGCGAGTAACTGTGAAAAGCGCTCAACGAAGCTTTTGCGCGCTCAATTTTGAGTGGCATCTCTGGCATAGCTAGCTGTGCAGCTCTAACGCACGCACATTAGCATAGCAGGCCTAAAAGCGCTCAAGGCGAAGAAGAAGCTCAAAAGCAGAAGCCGCCGCGGGCTGTTCTTGTTCTTGTTGTTGTTATACATAACATACATACGTTATACATGTGTGTGTGCGTGTGTGTGTGTGTGCTTTTGGCTTTTTAACTAATAATATATTTATCTGTCGTTGCCTTTTTGCCTACTTCGTCTACGTCTACTTCTATTACATAATTCGCGCTGGCTCTCTCTCTCTCTCTCTTTCTCTCTCTCTATCTCTCTCTGTGGCTCTCTCTCTGTCGTTCTCTCTCTGTCGCTCTCAGTCTCCCTCTCTTTTGCTCCTGGCTTGACTTTTTGACTTTGAAATAAAAACGCGTCGCGTTGCCTACTTTAGGGCGCCTGCGCCGGCAGCGCAGCAGGCGCAACTACAACTACACACGCATTGTTCGTGCTGCTATTGATTTGTTGTTGTCATTTTAGGCGCTGCTGCTGCTGCTACTGCTGATAAGTTAAAACATATGGCAAAAGAGTTGTGTGTCTGTCGCTGTGTGTGTGTGTGTGTGTGTTTGTGCGGCCTAAGGCTTTGTTTGCCTGTCAGTTGCCATTAGCCAAGTTCACTAGCTCTGCATGTGTGTGTGTGTGTGTGTGTGTGCGGCACTCGTAGACAAAGCGGCAGCCACAACTTTTGCGGCGCATCGGAAACGCACAGCTTGAAAGAAGGAAATTGCAAAGTTCTTGCCACGTCCGTCTCGCATCCTTCCCTCCCCCCATCCCCCACTCTGTGAGCACAAGTGCAGCAATTGCCCCAAGGGGGTCAATGATAGACTTAGTGGGCGGCAGTAGGCGGGCCACGGCTGCTGACCACTGTCTGAATTCTAATTAGTGTGATATAAATCCGAACAAATGCCGCACTTTATTGTTTTGCACTCCATCAATTACGTCTGCTTAAGAGCTACACGATACGCGCTCCCGCTCTCTCTCTCTTCAGCGCTCTTACAGCGTGCGTGCGCTCTCTCGCTCTTATCTGCTGCTGTTGGCGCTGCTGCTGCTGACGCGGGCAGCAGACTTTGGCACTGCTTTATATACCAATCAATTATATTTGCTGCGCGCAGCGAGTTTCAACTTATTTTTCGCCACAAATTGCTTATTACATCCCCATCCCCACCCCCTGCCGCCCTGCCCCGCCCCCTGGCTATGCTACCTGCGCTACTTCTGCTTGAGATGAATGTCACGTAGTGGCCGCAAGTGAATTGCAAAGACGACGCGACGTAGACGACGACGACGACGACGACGCGACGTTACTTTGTTTTATATTTTTTACATGCGTTGTGAATTTTTCACTTGATTATTGATGGCTCGCTACGGGACGTTGCTGCCTCAGCTGCTATTGCTGCTGCCACTGCTGCTGCTGCTTTGGGGCTTACCTACAGCCGTTGAAGATACCGCAACACTACGATAAACAGCGCGAATTGCGAGCCAAAGAGGCGCGTATACATAAAAAAAAAACAAACTTTGACTCATTTTCAGCACTACGCGAAAAAAAGCAACACACACACACATACGAAAATGCCAAAAACTGTTATCTTTGTGGCAAAGCAAAGAGTGATTCAGAGAGAGAGAACGACAATGGCCAACGACAATGAGTAAGAGCGAGAGAGAGAGCACACACGCAAGCATGCGGGCGCCAGCACGAGATGGCAGCAGCTGAGAGAGTGAGGCGAAGAGAGAGAGCGAGGTGCAGAGTGTGAGGCGAAGAGAGAGTACAAGGTGTGTGTGTGTGTGTGGAGTGAGTAAAGTGAAGAGAGCGCGAGTGGCGCTGCTGTCACTTCTGACAGCTGACCCCATGCGAGAAAAGCTTCGCTAACTGACCAAAAACACATTAGAGAAGAGCGCGAAGCAGTTAAAGCTAACTAAAGCTTGCTAGCCAAGCTAACAAAAAAAAAAGCTAAACAAAGCGAAAAACAGATTAACAAATGAATTTTTTACACAGGAAGCCTCCTCCGTTGTTGATTGATCAACAAATTTCGACTTTCCGGCTTTGTCTAATTTCCACTTCTTGTTGTTGTTTTCCTTTTTTATGGCAGTGTTCCGCTTGTAAACACACACTCATAGATAGACACACACACACACAGGCACGAACCGGAAGATGTGGAGCGTACGCAGAGCGCTGATAAAACAGACTAAGGCACACAAGGCAAAGGCAAATGGCAACAAGGCCTCGCGGCCGACAGGGCTGACACACAGAGTCTCTGTTTACCCGAAAAAACGTTTTCACTCACCTGCCCTGCCCTGTAAAGGTATGCGCGCGCGCGTTCTCACACACATATGCATGTGCGTATGTGTGTGTGTGTGTGTGTTTGTGCGTGTAAGAGGCGTATAGGTAATTTATATAAATTATTTAATTAAGCCATGTACGTCAGCACGCGGCGCTGGGGCCCATTATTTAGATTAAAATCAAACCCATTACGTTTTATGCCACCTGTCTTCCTGGTCGAGGGGCTTTCTTACGCTTATCCCCCCACTGCCCTGCCCCTCTCTTTCTTGTCTCTTCTGGAATTTGCTTAGGCACATTTTGTGCGTCTATTGGTTTTGTTATGATTGTTTTTGGCATTGCCTTTTGCCGCCTCATTCGCTCAGGCAGGCAGGCAGCGCCAAATTGGCCACATTTGGCGCGTGCCAGCAGTTTTCAGCTTAGTTGGATGCTTTAATGGCTGTGGGGAGTTCCTCTGCCGCCTCTGCTGCTGCATCAGCATCCGCAGTCCGCATTCGGCCCGAGGGGCTTATCCCCAACGGATACCGGGCGGGAATAACAATTATTGTCCTGCCAAAATATTAATACACTCTGTGCGTAGTACAATTGATTGTGCCAGATTATGGGAAATTGAGGAAATGGGAAATGGGGGAGAAATACCTAAAAATAATCCCCCGCAACGGCACGCCCTAAGTTGACTTTGAAAATATTCATAGCATACTTTTGTGCGCTGAGCTTTGGCTTTTTGCAGGCGCGCTCGAAAGTATGCTACGCTTTGTGCATGAAATAACTTTTATTGAGCAAATAATACAATAATTAAATACACATACCAAATATTAAATAAATACGTCATGCGTGCATTGATTGCAGCAAATTATTCAAGAAATACCCTAAATGAATTAGGCTGACTCGTTGTAGATTGACTTTGCAAACATTCATAGCATTCTTTCGAGCGCGCAGCAAGCAAGCAATGAGCCAGACAGACTTAATTACAGTTTACAGTTTAAATTACAGCACACGCTCGCTGAAGTGCACTAATTAGTCAAGCTTAGTGACGACGACGTCGACGACGCCCGACAGTAAATCTAGAGTGACCGTATTTGATAAGTAAACACAGGGCACAAGGCACTTACAAAAAGTTTGCTTCACTTTTAAAGCGAAGACTTTATCGCTCGATGGATAAGGTTCTCACTCCCTGCTTTTCCCCCCACTGTTCTCCCACTGTGCTGTCTCTATTGTTCGACTTTTGTTCCGCCTGCTTTGAAATTGGACGCGTTGGTTGGACGCGCGTAATGGAGCAATCGCACTTAGCGCAGAAATTGATTTCTTTTATTGCACGGCAAATGGCGCGCCGCAATGATAAAGTTAATTTACCCACGCTGCTCCAAGCTCCTCCAAAATAATATAATAATAATAATAATGATGAAAATAATAATAATAATAATGATGCTGCTGCTGATGTTGTTGATGATGTTGGAGATGTTGGAGATGATATCAACTGACAGCGCGCGGCCGCTGCTCGCTTCCCTGGGGAAAGGCTCAAGCGGCTCTCTCCGGCTGCGGCTTCTCGCGGTTTGAGGTATCCGACTTCGGTATCCGTTGTCGTTCAGCTGTAACCTCAGCTCCCTTCCGTCTTCCGTCCATCCATCTGCCACTCCCTCTGGCTGTGCTCGTCAATCAATGAGAATTCAAGAGCAGCCTCCGCCTCCGCCACTGCCGCCAAAGATGACAACTAAACTTCACTTCACCCGCAGACAAAATGTCATTTTGCGGAAAAGTCCAACTTTGTGCGGTGTAGAGAGCAGGCAGAGGATGGGGTAGTGGGCGCGGGAAAGGACGCTGGATGTGGGGTAGGCGCAGGCTGAGGGGAGGCGTGGGCACAGTGGCTTAATTTAAAACGGTTTCATGTTGTGATTTTGACAAATGATAATTTTTTTTGCATGCATGCGCATCAATGTGTGTGTGTGAGTAGGCCTGTGTGTGTGTGTGTGTGCTCGCCTGTGTGTTTGTCAGGCAATGTGAGATAGCTTTTGTGTTTGGCATGTCATCCGAGCTACAAGTACGATATCTCTCTCCATCCCCGCCATCCGCTCTCCTCGTCGGCACTCTACCCCTCTCTTCTACTCCCCTCGCTTTGCCTCTCTCTCTCTCTCACTCTCTTTCACGGTCGCTCACTGTGAGTCTGTAATTTTGTAGTGGCCGATGAGTTGGCACAATGCGCGAGACAGATAAACGCCCCCAGCCACAGTGCGCCTGCCTCCTGCCCTCTACCTCATCCTGGCCCCACCTCAACACAGTGCAGAGTGTGTCAAAGGGTCGCTAAGTAAGTAAGCTGCCACACACACACACATTCACACGGACACACACTCACACTCATACAACCATTCACACACACTCACACTCGCATACAGCCTTTATATAGAGAAAAGTTTCAGTTTCAGTTTGAGTACATCAAAAAACTACGTACAGGCCTCGTTTCAGCCCCCCGCCCAGCCCCTTCTCATGTACAATGGAAGGAAGAGCATCGTTTTTTTTTTTTTTGTATGTGGCGTATTCACATTGAAAATTTATGAAAAGAGATTTATCTGATTAATGCAAATACATTTATTCTTCTTCGGTATTAAGAGCCTGTGGGTCGTGCTTGTTTCCGGCTTTCAGTGAGTATAAATATGCGTTGATCTCTGTTAATATTTGATTTGGAGTTAGGAAATTTGGTATGCTTTTTGGTATATACCAGATACAGATCAAGGTATTTTAAAACATTCGCTGTCATGCTCAGTTTGCGAAAAAATGAAAAAATAAAGCAAAATTATGTAGTTAATAATGGGAGACATAAGGAGGAATATTATATATTGTTTTTAAATGTTACGCAATATATAGTATAAATCAAGAAAACAATTGTGTTAAATAAAAAAATATATAAAAAGAAAAAAAAAAATTATAATATTGTCCCCTAATTTGTATTATCTAAGTAAAGAAAATATGGTAAAACATAATTTAAGAGTATATTAATATTAATTATACTCATTCATTCATATGCATACTATTATTTATCATTAAAATAAAAAAAAAAAAATTAAAATATTGTTTCATTATTTGCCCTGCCTCCACTTCTCCATCTTGTCATTCGCAATAATACCAATTCCTCCCACTGTGCATTGTGGGCCAGCATGTGCAAACACTGAGAAACGTCCTGCATTGGACAGCGAAGCGGGCTGTGCTGGGACAAGCAATCAACAGCCAACAGGCAGGAGCCAACAAGCAACTGGCAACAAGCGAAAAGCGAGAAGCGAGAAGCGACCGACAAGCGACAGCTAGCAAAATGTTGCAACAATTTATTGATTTAACAACAACAACAACAATAAAAAATAGAGTAAAAAGGGGGTGATAAAAGGGGACAAATGGAGTGTGAGAGAGAGAGAGAGAGAGGGAGGAAGGTAGATAGAAGGGCAAACGGAAACAGAATCGACAAAGCCATTGCCATGGTTCCTCCTCCGTTTGTGTGTTGACGTTGCCTGGAAATGGGATTGGGATTTTGAATTGGGATTGGAATCAAAGCTCAGCCGGCTCAGTCGGCATGTGGTCGAAACCAATAAAGCTGGCAAATTGGCCAAATGTGTATAAACGGCCAGCAGCATGTCCGAGAGTATAAACAACAATCTGCACGGCGATAAAATTGCAGTCCAATTGGAGACTGACGATGCCTGCAGCGAACGCAGCCCCCCGGCCCCTGCCTGGCCCGGCTTCGCAGCGCACATCCTGCAGCAGACGATGAACAGCGTCAGCTTGGACTGGACACCCTTTGCCGGTGCTCAGGTCTACAGCATCGAGAGGTATCACAAGCGCGAGGGCTGGCAGCGTGCGGCATGGAGTGCGAAGTGTGCGCAGACAGTTGGCCAGCTGGAGGAGAACTTTGGCTATCGCCTTCGTGTCAGGGCACTGCAACAGGCCGCCGATGGATCGCGCTACGAGACGCTTGCCATTTCGCCGGATGTCGTGGTGAGGCTGCTCATTACTCTAATGCAGGGTGCACTTAGCCTGATGACCTCATCGAGCTGCGAAATTGAACAATTTGATGGGGGAATTGACAGGACGAATGAAGCAAATTGATTATTAGATTGAGAGCTACGGAATTGAGGTGGCTTGTGCAGCCATTTGCAATGTCTTTGTCTTCAGAAGAGCTGAACCAAGTGGAACCATTCATAGTAATAATAAGGATATTCTAGTTAGGTATAGGTACGAAGTATAAATTCAGGAATTGAGAGATATCATTGTCTCTTTAAGTTACCTAAGTTACCGAAAGGACCTCACAATTTGTACAATACGTAGTGTGTTTGTTCTGCATGCTGTATCTACAAGATACATTTTTGTATCTCCTTACCTTGCACTTTCGGCTAAGCCTAAAAGCAGACAACACAAACACAAAATTCCGCTGAACTTATCAAAAATTTGGAGGGCGCAACTACTGCTGCGCATCCAGTGGAATCTTGGTTAATATTTAAACGCCATTCGCCATGAATATTCATGTAACATCAGCTTTGAAGGGGGGGGCATGGAGGCATGACCTTTACTCAACTGGCAATCCTTGCTTAATCCTCCCCAGGCTTGCACTGAGGCCGCGCTGCCGTCGACAAACTGTTTGCATCGCGCCATACGCAAATCGCAGCAGTTTCTGGTTAAGCGGATGCTTCGCCGCCGCCCCAGCCTGGTGGACTATCCGGGCCCCAATGGCTACCTGCCGCTGGCCAATGCAATTATGCAGGGCGAGATGTGCGTCATCGATGTGTTGCTCTCCGCCGGCTGCAGTGTGCAGCAGGGCAATCCGCAAAACGGACGCACGCCACTGCACGTAAGTAAATAAGCCCAGCTGACTATGCTATCAGCTACACTATCTCCCTATCTCTCCCCCTCCCTATCTCACATCCTCCCTCTCTCTTTCCCTTCCTCTCTTTGTCTCACAATCAGTTGGCCTTTTACTACGGCCACCTACCCTCGGCTCGCATCCTGCTGAACAAAAAGGCGCTGCTGGAGGCAACCGACTGCAATGGCCTGACGCCAGCCCACTGTGCCGTCGATGCCAACCAGCTGGAAATGGTCAAGTTTGCACTGGACTCGGGTGCCAATCTGGAGGCCAGAGATGCCTGCCAGTGGACACTGTTGATGCGAGCAGGTGAGTTGCCCCAGGTTATCTCTCTGCTCTTCCACTTCAACCCCATCTGCCCCTTCCATAGTCGTTATGGACGCCAGCTTGGAGCTTATCAAGCTACTGGTCACACACGGCGCCGAGCTGGAGGCGCGGGATGCGCTGGGCAAAAGTTGCAGCGATTTGGCGCGACTCTATAGACGCACCGCGGTTGCGGATTACTTTGAAAAGCTGCAGAGATTTCGCCTGACCAAGATGCAACCGCAGGCCGCACAAGGGGATTAACTACAGTGGGCAGCAGTGGTAAATGGCAGTGGAAGAGAGTTCCACTCTCTCTCTCTCTTTTATTACTAATGCTATTCAAATACAATTCAGTGGATTCTCCGTGCGGTAGCCGCAGGAGTAGATGTTGTAGAAGTCAACGTTCTGCTTGAGTCCCACATAGAATACGTGCTCCGCCAGCTCCTTGCCGAATTCACAGAAGTTCTGCGCGTACAGGGTGAAGAAGAGACGCTTATTGGTCAGCTGGCGTGTCCTAAGGATCTCGTTCTCCTGGTCATAGATCTCACGGTGCTTAGTCGCCGAGGTAATCCAATCACTGTAATCCTGCCAAGTGAAACGGAAACTCTTCAAGTAGATGACGGCCAGCATGCGTGCCTCATCGAGCACATTCACATAGGGAGGCAACTTGAGGCACTCGACCTGCTCACGGAAGTGTGTCCAGTCACGCTCACGTTCCGTCACATTGAACAGCATCATATAGAGATGCACTCCGAACGTGGGATAGTAGTAGGACATGGGCTTGTTCCGACTCTGATGCAGATACAGACTCCAGTCGAGCATGGTGCGATGCACGCCCAGTTCGTACGTCGAGTTCAGCTTGCGATGCGCCTCCAAATTGCGCACATTGTGCTCGTAGCTCTGCCGAAAGATCTTCAGTGGCTTGTACTCCCGGTTGAGGTCAGCCGAATGGAAGTAGATGCGCGGCGTGTGGAACTTGGCTGCGTATGTGGCCAACTTGTTGCGCATTGCATACGCATTCGGGCCAAAAATCGTCTTGCTGCGCTCTACGAAGCGCTCCAGCAATCCCAGAAAGTCCTGCAGCTCGTGCGAACTGCTCTCGACAAGGTCCTTGGTGATGATGTAGCCGAACAAGGGTTTAAAGTATTCAAAGGTCTCACGGTAGCAATCCTGCAGTGACTTCAACATGTTGCACGAGATGAAGAAGTCAATCATTTTCTGCTTTGCCTCAAATTTCTCTGGATCGTTCTCCAGCAACGTCAGCAGCTCAATGAGTTCGCTCATCTGCGGTTGATGGCCTAGTTAGAGGGAGGTGGGAAAGGAAGAAAGAGATTTAGATATAGTTTTGGATTTTGATATACTCTTCATATGTATGTAAATACTTATTAATCTATACAAAGCAGATAAGGATACAGCTAGAAAAACTACTGATGTGAGAACTGTTCAAGAATATATAACATACATATACATATCAAGTAGAACGCAAATTATATAGTAAATCTTGATATACATACATATAGCTCATTACGATTCTTATTAAATGCACAGGCGAGAAAAAGAGTGGGTGAAAGAAAGAGAAGGGAATTCCATTTGGCTATCATGACAGTTCAAGAATATATAGCCAATAATTTGGGAGAAATATAGCTTGAAGAAAAAATACGTAGAATTGAGTATATACAACTGTGATTCCAACATTAATCTGTTATAAATAACATTTAATCGAAAAGTAATAATATAATAACTAAGCAAGAACTATTGACTTTTCCCTACAGTTCAAGAATATGAATATTTGTTCATACTTATATATGAAGTACACATAGTATATATATGTTCACATATATGGACTAAATACAATACTAAAATACTACGTCTTAAATATATCTAGATCAAACTGGTACAACTATTATTATACGACGTCGCACAATTTGTGCAGATAAAACAATATTATATAGTTCTGCACCATGCCATATATATGTATATATATATATCCTGTGTACACCACACACGCAATACCCACCCATGATCGAGAAGAGCGGCCTGTTGCGACTACAGACGTAGTCGAAGTAGCTATCGCAGGCATATTTCTCCGGGTTGATGGATAGCTCCAAGCGTGTTGCCAGCAGGTTGAGCTCCTTGATGCGCAGCTCGGACAGATGACCGCGATAGGGAATCTGCGCCTCGACCGTCGATCCCCACCAGACGCAGCACAGCAGCGCAGCCACTAGACCAGGCTGCCAATGCATTTTCATTCCACTTGCTCTGACTATTCCGATGAAGCTTTAGCTTTTGCTTTACGCCTCAATCGCGCACCGAAACAAACTGAAGAAGGCGCTGAACGAACGCGTCTCTATCGCATCAGGCATCCGTCGTTGCTCAAGCTTGGGGCACGATAAGAGCCCTCGACGCATATCAGCAGCAGCACTAGCAACAAATTGCTCTCCAGCTGTTCATTCGACTTAATTATACCCTGTAAACTAGGCAAAGTGGGTGTGATGAAGTATAAGAAGCAAAATAATAATTTATCATATAACTTTTTTTATTTAAATTATATACCCTTTTTTATTCGCTTAATATACCCTTGCATATACCCTGTAAATTGTAAAAAAAATCCATAAAAATTGATAATACAGATTCAATTATATTCTGCTTCTTACTAAGTATTACTGAGTAACTTAAGTGCATATTATCTTAGCAGATACCCTGTAAATATGCAAAAAAAATAAGAATAAATTTGCAAAACATTTTTTTAAAGCATTCGCAATGCGTTTATTTTGATCCGTTTATTCCATTATCAACTTCGCCAAAGGGTATCTGTCCGTCGTTCATGCTACTTCAACTCTTCCACAACGGGAGCATGATTTGCTCTAGTCTCAAGAGCTCGCTCCACTCAGCTTGTAAACATCTGTGCGACGCTGCTTGTAGAGCGGAATCTGACGACGCACATCCTCCACCATGTCGAAATCTGGAGAAGATTAGGTTAGCTTAGACACTGACAGAGAGTCTCACCCGCGATTAACCTACCAATTTGCTCGACAATCAACTCGCGCCCAATGCCCGCCTCACGCTGCACACGCGCCCAGGGATCGACTACCATGGAATGACCGTAGGCCACATAACCGGACATATTGTTGCGGGCGGGTGAGCAGGTGACCACGAAGAGTTGATTATCAGTGGCACGCGCACGCTGCAGCAGCTCCCAGTGCAGCGGTCCCTGGCAGATGCAAAAGGCGGACGGATAGACTATCATGGAGCAGCCTGCCGAAGGGAGGGATTAAGTGAGACAGGATTAGCTGGCGAACAGAGTGGCGACTTACCCAGGTTGCGATAGAGACGCGCCAGCTCGTCGAAGCGCTTGTCATGGCAGATGCCCACGCCGACCTTATGGGATCCAATTTGCACCACCGTCGGCTCGTTGCCCGCCGTCAGGGCGAGCGACTCGTCGAACTGCACGCCTCCCCACTGCTCTGACTCCATGTTGATGGTGAAGAGATGAATCTGTCAGGGGAAAGGACGGATGTAATCTGAGGTCAAGACGAAGAGCACTAATTAGTGTACACACACACACACACACACACACACTCACCTTGCGATGCCTGCCAATCAGTTTACCACCGGGCGACCACACGGTGCATGTATTGTACAGCTTGCCTGCTGCATCGCGCTCAATGAGGCTGCCGGCAATGATGTAGATGCTCAGCTCTTGGGCCAATCGCGACAGCTGCTGACAGGTGGCTCCGTCTGGCACGCTTTCCGCGTACTTGGGAAAGTCCTCCACGCTGTACGGCGCATTAAAGCTCTCCGGCAGAATGGCCAATTGCAGCTTAGGGTTTGCCGCCTTCAGCTGCCTGATGCTGTCCAGCGCTTGACGCACATTCTCGCTCACATCTCTGCCCACCGGCAGTTGCAGAATGCCCAGCGTAAGCTCTACGGAGAAAGGAAGAACGGTAGAGACGACGTACGTCCATTGGGGTTTAATTAGCTATCCATAGGATTATGGCCCCGGGCTGTAGCTGCTACTGTTGTGCGTGCTTACTGTTGTCCATCTCTTGCTACAGTCAGTTGCTTCCTCGCTCGACAGTTGCCAAGTGATGTGCTCCCATCAGAGGATTCCAGCATTTATAGCTTGACTGCAACAGCATTCCGCAGGCTTATCAATCACTCGGCCTTTCTATATATGTATATATATTGTTTTCAACTTGAAATCGCAGCAATGCCCCCTAATGTACTACGAACTGATAAATAGGCTAAGCACTTTTGATGCACTCGAACAAAAAACGTATTGATTAACTCAAAATTCGTATATCTATCACATATTCTAATAAATATTAAAGTAATCGTAAGAAAGGGAAAGCAATTTCCAAATAGTTATATATTTTATTATATTTCCAAATTAAGTATTTATTGACATTAAAGAGTTTAACTCAACTATTTAAAGTGCTAAGGTCGCTAATTACCATACTCAATTTGTAATCATATGGTACATATTCTTTATATATATATATACGTAGATTAAACAGAGACAATTAAGTAATTCTTGTGTTATTTTTGCAGTCCAATATAACTTCTAATTTTGACAAGCTAATAAGATTTATTTAACTGTAATTTACAAGGTGTGATTGCATGTTTCCTTAGGTTTTTCTTTGCCTTCCTACCATATCCATCCTCCCCACAGGCAACTTTGAAATGTGCAACATATACCTGTCTAAAGGTAAGCAACAGGTACCAAACAGTATATACGGGTTTATATATATTTATATATATAAAATACTACATATTTTTATTGCTGTTTCACCTAGAATTCTTATCAGGCACTGGGAGAATCTTGAACAATATTTACTCAAATAATTTCCATTAGATTATTGACTTCTCGTTGAGCGGGTGATTTATTTTAATCTCTTTCACTCGGTGCTAAATAAAAGCCAATTAAAAGGCACTTAAAATTAATTTCTCAGGAAATTATAAATAATTATTGCAATCAATTTAAAAGTTTTTTGTTTACCTTTTCAACCAAACCGAAACTGGCGAAAGAAACTTTTTTCCGGCGAAATTTTGGCGAAGTTAACGCCTCGGACTTTGGCACAGTTTGTTGCGAGCGATTTGTTTACATAATCCAAAAGTTTCGTGATGAACGAAAATTAACGTACAAATTATTACCGAAAGTTTGTTGCACAGTGTGAAAATTGCTACGAAAATGACGTGCAAAGCTTTTGTGATTGTTGTAGGGTATTTATGCAGTACTTGCTTGGTTTTACTTGGTATTGTGTTAGATTTTACTTAGTTTTAGGTTATCTAAGACTTATAAGTGATACCTTGATTATTTTAAAATTGTGACTAGTCAACAAAGTTAATTCTGTGCAGGGTATTTATAAGCTGCTATGTATAATATAAGGGAACCATTGAGCTAATTTCAAGGTATTCGTTTTTAGAGATTATTTTTATGTCTTTGCTCCTGAACTAAAAACAATGTGGGTATACACGTATATAGAAATCAATTCTTGCTTCGCTTGACTTGTCCCGCACTTTACTCGACAGATTGAATAACCGCTATAAACGACATGGCAGCTCGAAAGATCTGCAATGAATCACAAATCAAAGTCATCGATTAATTATATATTCTCAAACGTCCATCAATCGTTATTGATTACCGCCAGAAAGTTAGCCAGGGATGCCTCGTAGAAACCCGCCTTGATGAGAGTCAGTCGCTGTGCGCGATGCATGATGAAGACCAAGGAACGTCGTTGACGGGGCGTGGCCTGGTACCAGTTGCAGGTCTGCACAGACACGGCCACTTGCAGACTCTAATATAACCACCAGATTATAAAATATATCTATGGATTGATTAGTGGCTATCTCACCTCAACCTTGATCATCTCCCCACCGTAGCAATACATGAAGAGTTGCAGCATTATCGAACTGAAGAATGAGAAGTAGACGAGGAGAGCCATAATCGAACCCATGTGCTATTAGAAACAGAAACCAAATACTCTTTGTTTGAATACATGCATAATAACTATCGCTGAAACTATCGTAAGTGAGCTCTACTCTCTACTTGAGAGATACAAATAAATCTCTTTGATAACCGATAAGTATGAACATTATAAACATTATTTAACACGTAGTTATTGCACCTTCACAATTATACTATCTATAGTAAAGCATATATGGTTTTCTGAATATGCACAACTATCGATAATACTATCGTAAACGGCAAGTCTATAAAAGTCGAAGATGAAAACGTAGTTTGAACGATACTATAACTAACTTTACCCACCGTCAAGATCTGATAGATAATAACGCCAACTTGAATGGAGGTAATGAAGAACTGTCCGAATACGATAGGCGTGTAAACCAAGCGCAGTTCCTTGGCCAGTCCCAGGAGCTGTACATGATACTTCACTATCTGCATAAGCTGGTACTGTACCAGCCGATGCGTACGGTCGAAGGCCAACTGCTCAATCTGCAGCTGTAATTCCTGGAAATGAGCACGCAGATTGATGGCAAACGAGATAAAAAGACCATCCACGGCTGAAGCGTAGAGTACGACGGCAATAGTCACAAAAATGGTGTAGATGAAGCCCACCTCGTAGCCGGGAGTGTTCACATCGTTAAAGGGGAATCTGCCCAGAAATAAGAGCCAACTACTAACTGTAAGAAAGACTGGAGTCAACACTTCTTTCCGACTCACTTCATCGGCATGGGCAGCTCTCGAATGTATGGCACACCACGCCATTTGCTGGCGACAATCTTGAGAATGGGATCCAGCATAAAATAGAGTCCAGTGCAGGCACAGGAGTAGCAATAGGCACGACCAAGCCTGCCAGCTATACGGTTGGCCTTCTCCACATACCCAGAGCCATTGGTCACACTCGGATGAGCTGTCAGAAAGTTGTGAGATTTCATTAAAACAAATCAGGTAAGTTTTTGCTAAGTGGATGCCCTGCGGTGTGAAAAGGTGAGAGTGTGAAGACATAGGAAGGCACAGAAATAAATATATTCCTGATACACTATTTCCTGTGATACTATATACGAGTATAAATCAAGTGTACTTTAGAGTCGAAGGAATAGAAACAAAAAATCGCAAGAATAAATCACAAAACATTATACAAAGTGCACTTATTTCCTCAGCACCGCTTGCAGGGTAACTGACAGTCATGCATACTCATCTGAACACACATTACGCATTTACATTTTCGATATAATCGCCTGAAGCTCTGCATGAGCTGCCAAAAGTGGCGCTTGTAGATGAGAAACGTGGATATCTTGATGACAGTCAGCAAATTTGTGAATGCGACGCTCAGACAGGCCGTAATCAGTTCCATGTCGTCGATATGGTAAATGACATACGAGAGAATCGGATACTCTGCCGAGATGACCAGAAACAGCGATGCCACGTGCCGCAGGCCAATGGTCAGGCGGGATCCAGTGGCCTCCGTGTTGTCGTTGTGCCCCATCAGGCGCAGACAGTTCTCTTGCAGTTGGAATAGTCGACCCATGACCTGACCCGGTTCGTATTCTGTAACTGACAGCGGATTTGCCAGCCAGTCTGTGCCTCTATATATAAAGAGAGTGATGGGGAGAGAACAGTAGAGAGAGAGTGTACAAGAGGGGCAGGGAGGGGGACTTTAATTACCGAGTCTCATTTTAATTAATTGGAGGCTTCGCTCCTGATTTATTTACCGCTAATGCAGCTAATAACGGTGATTGGCAGGACATGCGTTGAAATGTTGACATCACGAATTATCATTGTGACACTAATTGGTCCCCCTCCGCACCCTGACTTGCCTATGCCCCCCTTTTGCAAGTGAACGTTACTCGAGTAAAAGACGCGTACTGCAAGCTCTCGTTACATAAGACCTCAGTGAGACGTCAGACTCGTGCGCCGTAGGCCATTAAAACCTAATCAATGTGCTCGCAATGTGGCGAAAACTTCACTTGCAATTACATTTTTTACAATTTAAAGGTTTTTTTGTACCTTTACAAAAGGTATTATGAGTTTATTATGGAGTTTGTAATGTAGCGTAGTAGGAAGTCTTTCATAAGAGTAAATTTAGGTGCTGAATATCTGCATATAATAGTTAGGTTACAGTTAGAGTTTTTGGTATCTATGCTCCAATTTGCACTAAGTTTCTCCATATATTTTGTTTTATTTGGTTTGAATTAGTTTTAGTTGTTAGTTTCGAATTTCAATTAGCCATGCCTTTGCTTAGTTTGTTGAGAATATTTTTAATAAGTTTTCGTTTTTGTTTTAATTTTGTTGGTTTCACTTTCAGTTTATCTGTTTGGTTAGTTTACATGCTTGTTTTTATTGTGTATAAATTGTATACTATTGTATATCAACAGTATTTAGTATTGATTTTCTAACCATAATTCGTTACATTGTACTGAGCTCGATTTATCCTATCAACTATCTGTGATTATATCGTTAATGGGCTTTCAGCTGGAATTATTGGTTTTATTTTTGGGCTATTAATCATTATTAACTGATCTGGTATTATAGTGTCTATTATACGTATACCGAACATAATGTTTTATGATTAAAGAAAAATGTTGTAGCAAGATAAATCAAGCCAAACTTCGATGTCTACAACCAAAGGTCTGACCTAGGTCACTGTATTTCCGCAACTTTTCAAACATTTACCCTAATACCTTGTTAGGGTATTTCATTTGTAGTAATTCGAATATGTTTAACATCATCTATGGAACTGGGAAAGTTATGCTGCGGGTTGCGCATGTCTCGTTTCCTCCATTCACCTTGCTCTGCGGTCTGCGGGATGTGAGCTTGCGGCTCTAGCCTCGACCCCAATGATAATGACGACTTAATTAATAGTGAAAGAGCGGGACGAAGAGTGGGAGATACAGTCGGCGCTAACATTATAAATAATTACGAATTAAAAAAGTAATTAATATTACGATAGAGCATGGAGAACAAGGTTTGATTTAACAACGAAACGAAATTTATTAACAACAGTGTTGATGAGGAGGTCTGAGTGTGCTTGTGGGGTTTGGGGTGGTTAGCTCAACCGTTTAGAAATTGGGTGGCAGGTAGGCATTGCTGGTGTGTGCATGCGCTGCGCCCGACTGCGACTGTGCGATGGCATGTCCTGCGGCAGCGGCGGCAGAGGTGGCACCAGCACCGGTGGCGGCCTCAGCATTGCCCAGAGCACCGATCACAGAGGTGACGGGAGCGACACCTTCGTCGGTCAACTGGCTGCTGCCACCGAGCGCATCGTATTGGGCCTGAATCTGCTGCTGGGCATGGGCGGCTTCCTCGTTGGTCTTGTACTTGATGAAGAAGACCTCGGGCTTGCTGGTGGATGAAGCCTGCTCAATCACCTCGGCTTGCACGTCAGATGCGTCGGTCTTCTTGCTCAGCACATAGATGACAGTCTTGTCCTCGTTGACCGCGGGGCTGATCTTGATCGAGGTCTTCTTGTTGCTACGCTGTGGCGACTTGATGAAGACCACGTTGTAGTTGCGCTTGGGCACACCGACAGTGATGTGACGCTCCTTGTACTCCTCATCCACATCCTCGGGGGCGGAGTGAATGAAGAAGCGCTTCGAGACAATGGGCTGCTGATGCTGCTGTTCCAACTGCTGTTGCTGCTGATGGTGCACGGCGGGCTGCTGCTGGAAGAAGGTCTGCTGCTGCTGGGGCGCAGACTGGAAGTGCTGCTGCTGCTGCTGTGGCACCAACTGGTTGCCAGCCTGGAAGAAGGTTGCACCACTGCCGCTGGCCGTGCTCAGACCACCGAAGGCCGATGGACCGGGGTTGTAGTTGTAGCCCTGAGGGGCAGCTAACGCCACGGCGGACAGACACAGAAGCTATAAAAGAGCGAGAGAAAGAGAGTGTGTTTGTGTGAGAGGGAGAAGGAGATAATCCTCGAGTGATCCTGCTGCTTACAATGAATCCACGCATTTCTGAGCTTGGTTGAGCTGTTATGGAGCTGGACGAAGAGTTGACTTTGGAAGTTGGTTGTTCGCTGTGAACTGTTGATGTTTGCTGATCTTCAGCCGTCTCTTATATACCACAGTCGTCAACCAAAGAGACAGCTCAATAAGTGAAGTTCCCGCACTGAGACGCGCAGCATCAACACGGCTATTTTTTTTTTTTTGGTTTTTTGTTGCATGTTCATTGTTTTTATTTCGCTTTGCTTTCGTCTCATCTTCGCCTTCGCCTTCGCATCTTTCGAAAAGTCTCATTAAATGCCGCGACTTGCTTGTAGTTGCCCGAAAATACACGGCCAATTAGCGTGAATCCCCTTGGCCACTTTGTTCAAGCTCGCCACAGCCTCAGTTCGACTGGCGCAGAGGGAGCTTAATTGTCGGCGGCAGCTGCCCAGGCCTCGACACCCCATGGCAACTGAAACCTGGTGCACTGCAAGAAAGTGGTGCACAAATGAGTATGCGAAAGCAATTTAAGAGATATGTATAGAACTATAGGAAAACGAAAGAATATAGACTAAGCCTCTTTATTTTATAGGTTAGATTGTAAGAGTATCTAGTCAGAGACATCAAGCAGTCAAGGTAGGACTACAGAGTTCTGAAGTGCAGAGTTCTCATCTGCATTGGATTCAATCAGATAAACCATGTGTCCATCTACAGTAGAAAGTGATCTTAACTCTTAAGATCAGTTTTAGATTTTAAGATTGTAGATTGTAGTTTCATATAATAAATAAATTAAATAAATTTCATTTCAAGAGGTACCTTAGTCCATGAAGGTGTCTCAAGTGTAGATCTTTCATCTTCATTAGCTTTACCCACATAAACCATGTGTCAATCTATCTATTTTTTGCCAATTTGTCTGCCTGTTTTTTACCTATCTATCGATTGACCCAACGAACTGCGATTATTTATTTTCTTTTCATCACTTTAATTAAAACCTATAAATAAACCTATAAATTTAATACGAATTCAAAATATATGAAATATGAATTCCAAGGAAGCGACCTTAAAAACTAACTCTATATTTGTGCCTACAACATATGCTATAATAGTCAATTACCTAAGCAAGGCGGTCTCGCAATAAATTGTTAACTACAATTGAAATCAACTCCAGTGTCCAAAATGTTTTTCCCCTTTTTCCAGCAAAATCAAACAATCTGCAGAGACTTAACCTCATTTTCATTATTATCGCAGTTTCTCTCAGTGCAGAGTATTCATTATATTATGACGGGGGCCCGCTGGCAATGGATCGGACCATAAAAGCGCACGCATCGATTAAATGTTATTAAAACGCGAAATTGCATAAACACTTAATCAATTTTAGTACAAACTACTTAAGACGGACTTAGGAATTGCTGCAAATGTGATTTCAAGTTCGTCTTCTTCTTCATCTCTAACTTCTTTTTCGTCTTTAACTTCTTCTTCAGTTTCATTTTTTTTTCATTTCAATTTCGAGCTCATCTTCATCAATGACTTTTTCTTAGACCAAACGCTGAGTCAGTTCCCTGACCACATTCACTCATAGACTACTAAACGGTTTAGCCACTTCTCTTCTCCTTTCTTCCCCCCGTGTAACCCTTTGTGAGGCTTAATTAATGATCCGTCGAGGCTCGAGGAAATTTGCATGCGTTGTCTGCCCAGCGATCGCTTCTTCAGCTAACCACATACTGCAATGTTATCCCCATTTATCATGTATGGATAGAGGGAGACAAGCACGAGGCAGGCAATGACGAGCTTGTCTAAGAGTAAAATACACTTTTGATTACCGCCACAAAGGGCCTTTGTCAGACCCAACTCGGGTCGAGACAGTCGCTCGTCGTCGCTCGATTGTTTGGCCCCAAAACGTGACGCCCATCCGACAATTTGCGGTGTGTGTAATGAGCCGTTTACTCGGCTCGGCTAATGAATACGCCGTATTGGGGATACGTCGAGCTTGAGCTCCCTACCCCTGGCCCTGCCCTCGCTTCCCATCTTGCTCCGCTTTTAGGACCACAAATGGTTGCACAACCCGTGCAAATTGTGCAAGTTGTACCCACACTACCCTCGACATTCCCAACTTCTGCGAATGTCACAAATTTGATGTGTTTCGCTTCGATTAAACCGCAACACGCACGGGTTTGGGGCACGACAATTATGTGGTGCGCCGTGCCAAGCTTTTCTTGCCGGGTTAAAGCTCTGCCAAACGCCGTTACTCGATACCAAAACCCAAAAGTTGGCTATGAAAAAGTTTGCGGTCATGCCGAAGCTTTCAAATTTAATTAACATTATTTTAAACTTAGTGTTCAGACTTGGGGGAATATTGAAAAAGGAAATGAATGATATAAATGGAAACTCCATTAGAAATCTTGTTGAAGTATTCCCATATCATATTAGTCTGTTTGGAACCATCAACCATTTGTTAATGTATCAAATCTCATAAGATTTCCTTGTCAATTTCCTTTTGGAATTATATTGACTTCATTTGGCCTTCTATTCTTATATTCTAAGATCCGAAAATTCTCAAAATAATTTTAAATGAAAGTTCCAATTGTCCTTAATTACGCTTTTAAGAAACTACAGATTTCAATTCTTCCTTTTTTTAAATTGCCTTTTCATATTTATTACACCAACTATATATTTAATTTCCTTTTAATGTTAATAATAAAATTCACCTTAAGTTGATTTCAAAATAAATTAGCCAATAAATAATAAAAATAGATATTTAATTGCCCATCATTTTCGAATACTTTGCAACTTGAATTCGCAGATGCAATTTGGTATCTTTAATATTTTGATTGGTATTTTTTGATACCTTTGCCTTTTAATTTTTATCGATTTATACATAATACTTTAATGATTTAATTTGCCCCTATACCATTTGCACATTTTCTTGATGGTGTCGGCAATTGTCGGGGTTTGACGTCGGACTAAAGCCTTGATCATGTTAATTCCTCGAACACGCCAACTTGGTGTGGTGAAATTGATGGAGGTGAAAATAATATAATATAATAAAATCAACGCACTTGGTTGGGGTGTATTCATATATTACATAACAATAATTCACTAATATTGCGCTAATAATACATTGCGCAATCGCGTGAAAAGACAAAGATTATTTTTGTTAGCACAATAGAACGGGGCGTACGATATTGGGACGCCCACAACTAACGGTACATTGCATAAGCATCCGCTGTTAACATGTCAGATTGCAGAAGTTGTGAATGATCGACCGACAAATGCCCTGTAAACGAGCGTAAGATGAAAATATTATAAATAAGTTTATATTATATCAAATTTATGCGACTATATCTTCTGTGTTTATTCTTAGACTTTGTATAAAGTTATAGAAACGAAGAATAATAGTAAAACGAAAAATATATAAAAAAAAATGTAAAACATTTCGTACCGGAAAAAGTTAATACAATAATATTTTTATAAACATTTCAGATACAAATATAAACCTATCTACCCAACTATACCCAACAGACACTTGGTATGGGAAAAAGGTTTTACATACGATATGGTTAAACAAGAAAAAAGTCATGCACGTCACGCTGTAATTTGAGAGCCACTTTGGAGGCAGCCCCAACAGTCTCCGCAGTCGCAGCAGTCGCACCGGCAGCCGTTGAGCTTTTGGCGAGTTGATTAATCTGCACTCATACATCAAAATATCATCATCATCATCACGAGCGATGAACATCATCATCATTCATCTTGGCAACTTGAAATTGTGACCCAAATCTTCATAGTCTCTGCTGGACATTGATTGAGCTATGTCTTTCCGATTTTTTGTTGGATTTTTCTTGACGAAGGATTAGCGAAATTCGCCTTAATTGTTTGATATAACTCGATGGGGCAGACAAATGATACCCATATCACCCCAACGTGTGGTAACCGTGCGTAGTCCAATTAAAATTGCAAGATCTGCAAATTGAATAGGGGAGGGCAAGCCGCCAACCGCAACTAGGTCAGGTTGCCGTTTTGGGCAAAATCTCTGCAATTTGGCCCGTAGCTAATGGCATTATCTCTCCAGCTCGTGCGATTTGTGCAAGTTACGTTTAATTGTTATTGGGTAAAATGTTCGGGCAGTCATCCCCTCAAATACCCCAACTCAACATATTAAAAACAAATCCCTGACTTTTCAAATCTTCAGAAAACAGAAATGCGCGCTCTGAGCGCGCCAGCGAAATTGTTGCTCCAAACAATGGATATGTTAATTCATATATGACTTCCGGCGAGTTGGGGCTAAGCCCCGAACCTCGTCTTAGCGATGACGAAGTCATTTCTAAGAGTGTATGCGTGTGAGAGAGTGCGTGTGTGTGTGGAGAGTGTGAGACTGCGACCACTAAAGACTTCATCTCAAGGTTGTTTGATAGAAAACAAAAGTTACACTGAGAGAAAGTTGTGAGAGATTAAAATGTTGTATATAATAAACAGCACAGAATGTTCTAAAAGAAGAATTATTACATAAAATTGAATTCGGATTGAAAACATTCAATGAAATTGTACATTAAAAAATGTATTAAGTTTATATGATGAAGAAATATCTACATAAGAAATATCTAGAAATTTGGAAGGTCTCTATTTCTCTAACTTAAGATTTTTTTTTTATCACATATATATATATATATTTTTTATTCTAACTTAAGTAAGTCAAAAGCCAACTTAATTTATTTAAATATATGTTAATAATATAATATAATTTTTTAGTTAAATATCCTTTCACAAATACAATCTATAATTTTTCAGGTTACCCCATCAATTTATGATTATAACAGAAGAAGATCTAAAAAACTCGCACCGATTTCTCGCAGTGCAGCTAGCTAGCGCCGTGCTGTAAAGACGTGTGCTCGACCCTCGCTCTTCGTGCGGTAAGCGGACGCATCTTGCGGTTTCGGTTTCCAATTGAGTTTCAGTTTCATTTGAACTCTACGCGCCTCATCAGCGTCATCTCTTCTTTTGCTACCATTCCGTGGACGACTTATAAGTCTGGCACTGCGAGTGATTAGCATTTAGTTGTTTGCCGTTTGCCGAGCGCCCCGGAGTTGTCTCATTTTCGTCTAGTCTCAGTCTCAGTTTGCAGTCTTCGCTCACACACAGAAATGCGCGCGTTTATTGTAAGCTTCCAGTGGCGCTTAGGAACTGCGTTCAGAGTTGACTCAAATCTCCTCTTCATCTTTGGCAGGTTACGTGCTTGCTCGGCTTGGCCGTAGCGGCGCCACAAGGATACAACTATCAGGCGGGTCAGCTGCAGCTGCCGGGCATCCCGGCCAGCTTGGATGAACAGCGCATTGTGCAGCAGGCGCTGCAGGCCCCCAAATTGCAGCAGATCTTCGGGCAGCCCACACAGACTCAAACCATCTTCCAGCAGCAGCCACTGCAACAGCAGCAACAGTTGATCCCACAACAGCAGCAGCAACTAGTGCTGCCACAGCAGCAGCAACAGTTGCTACCGCAGCAGAACTTCGCCTTCAATTCCCTTCCCCAGCAACAGTTCCAACAGCAGACCTACAATCCCAGTGCCGGCGCCTCGCTCGTCTCGAAGGACATCTATGTGCATGTGCCACCAGTAGAGGATGCCGAGGAGCGTTACCCGCAGCCACAGCTGCCCGTGCCACCTCCACGCAAACACTACCGCATTGTGTTCATCAAGGCGCCCACGCCCGCTGTCAGCAAGGCGGCACTGCGCGTCAAGCAGGCTCCAGTCGAGGAGAAGACCATCATCTACGTGCTGACCAAGAAGCCCGATCCCATCGATCTGCAGACGGCCATCGAAGAGGCGGCGCCCAAGCAGATCAGCAAGCCGGAGGTCTTCTTCATCAAGTACAAAACGCAGGAGGAAGCTGCGCATGCGCAGCGCACCATACAAGGTGAGTACGAGGCGAGACGAGACAATGAGGCGGAACTGGCAGGTGCGAAATCTGCGAGCAGATAACCAACTTG
The DNA here is from genome assembly GCA_018904035.1 of Zaprionus ornatus. Classification (NCBI taxonomy): domain Eukaryota; kingdom Metazoa; phylum Arthropoda; class Insecta; order Diptera; family Drosophilidae; genus Zaprionus; species Zaprionus ornatus. Next base: position 8,034,982 of record JAEIFZ010000115.1, on the reverse strand, counting down.
GTCAAGACCTTGTTGACGCATTTGTCAACGTGTTTAGTGCACTTTGAAGGTCAACCTGTACCGGTTTCACTTTGATCTTCGGATATTTATATGATTAAATTAAATTAATATCGGCATCGTTTCTTTCCCTCCCCCTCTAACTCATCTCCCTCTCTCTTTTTGCAGCCCAATACGATCAGCTTGGCGGCACCACTCAGATCTCAGATGAGGGTGTTGCACCGGTTACCTCCGTAATTGGTTCACTGGACGCACAACAAAACAACGCAGCCACGCCCACTGGACCCTCTAATGGTGGACTTACAGGGGCAATACCCAACAAATATTTGCCCGCCCATCTGCGTGCGTGAAACTCGACTGAAACTCGCCAAGAATTGTTTTCTATGTATGTAGAACGTGCTGGAGCAACAAGACTATCGGCTAAACTATCGTATGACTTGATTTGAAAAGAGTTTTGCATACGATCTATAAAAACTGCCATAAATTGTCGAGATCTTTCACAACTCCTAATGATATCAATTAGGGCTTTTACGATAGTACCGCCGATAGTTTGTCCGCTCTGCCATATAGACATAAGTAACCAAATTGTTTTTGTAAATATCTCTAGCCAAATAAACGTGTTGTGTTCCCCCCTTATAAATATGTTTCGCAACTTTTCCAATTAACACAACAATTTGACAAAGGCGATCGACGAAAATCGAGAAACAATACGAAAAGATGTTTTTATGCCTCCGCATTGCCACATCGATTAGCCGCCGCGTTGTGATCGTAGCTCAGAGGGGAATGGGGAACCGGTCACATCGATTAGCATTCGATTTTTCTTACATAATATCGCCGATATCTCTTCGAGACTCTAATGACCGAAATGCACCTGCGGAGTTTCGTTGGGTTTTATAGGCCCTTTTTGATGGTCCCATAAAAAAGAGACAGACGAAATCGAAAGTGTTTGTCCGGCTATTATGATAACAATATTTAGGTTAGACAACGTAAATTTCATTTGAATATTCTGCACCTTTTGAAGATTGAAGATGTTATAAGTGTAAAGTGATTTATAGTAATGAGAGGGGGAGAGAGACAAAGAGAGAGAGCGTTCTTTGAAATGTTTTTGAATTCCTGTTTTCTTAATAAGATATTAAAAGACAGCTTAATATCGGTAGAACCTAAGCAGTTGTAGAAACTTATTTAATGTATAATAAAAAACGAGAAATCTTGCAAGAACTTCAATCAGTTTTTTGTTTAAGAAACGAAATTAAATACAATTAAAATTTTCAATTACAATTAGTTTAGAAAATCTACTTGTCATAATAGTGCACGGAAATTTTGGTCTCTAGTTTTCTTAAAGGGGTCTCCATACTTAACTTTTTTAAATGATTGTTGCTAAGTCTTTATTCATTTATCACTATACTTTTTTCTTATTTATCATCACATATATGTAAAATATCGATAATTGAACTCATTTTTACAATATTTTTAGTATTCCTTGTATTTTTGAAATATGTAAGATATACTCATATGGTAAAGATCATCATAATTTTGATAAGGTTTTAGAAATATTCTGTTTTTTGTTTTTATTTGCATCACATTTTGTTGTTCTTCCCTTCCCCGAACACAATCATGATTAATAAGAAGATGGAGGTTTTGGTTAAGATATTGATTTATTGCGACTGATTGATTTTATAATAAATTAGAGTAGACTACAATGGAGCTCTATGGGTGAATGGGGCGTGGCTCAATGGCTGAAATATTGGGGGCAGGTCCCCGGCTACAGTGCGTTGTCTATTTGAAGGTAGTCTTGGCGGGAATGTAGCGCTTGGAGGGCGACTGAATACCGAAGTTGGAGCCAGAGGTCAGAGTGGAGGTCTGGAGACCCGACTGCTGGACGTAAGAGGTCTGCTGCTGGACACCTTGGTTCAAAACGGGACCGCTCTGGGTGGTGACAATGGTCTGCGACTGGGGAACGTTCTGGATGGTCTGCAGAGATTGAATGTTCTGGGGCACAATGTTGCCCAGGTTGAGGGAGCCGCCGGTGAAGCTGGTGATGGGTGCCACACCTTCGTCGGAGATGTGAGTGGCGCCACCCAAAGCATCGTACTGAGCCTGAATCTCCTGCTGGGCACGCTGAGCCTCCTCGCTGGTCTTGTACTTGATGAAGTAGACCTCGGGCTTGTGCACCTTCTGTTCGGTCTGGCTAACCTGCAACTGCTGTTGGATCTCGGTGATGTCGGGCTTCTTGGACAGCACATAGATGACGGTCTTCTCCTCGTTGCTAGCCTGGGCGCGCTTCAGGGCAGCGGCGGTGTACTTAAGGTTCTGAGTTGGTGCCTTGATGAACACAATGCGGTAGTTCTTGCGAATGGGCAGGTTGTCCACCTGGGGTCCAGCCTGGGAGATCTCCTCAGTATCATCGGGTGCGGAGTGGATGTAGATATCCTTGGTGACGATGGCCGGACGCTGCACATACTGCGACTGCACGATCTGCTGCTGCTGCTGGGGCTGCTGAATGGTCTGGATGAACTGCTGAGGCTGAGTCTGCTGCAGGCTGGACACGAATTGCTGCTGCTGGGGCTGCTGGTAGACGATCTGCTGAGGGGCGGAGATCGGCTGAGCCAAAGGCAGAGGAGCCACCTGCTGCTGCACTTGCTGTTGCACCTGTTGCACCTGCTGCTGCTGCTCGACGGTGTTCACCACAGTCTGCACGGGCTGCACGGTCTGAGTAACGGTAGACACGATCGGTTGCGGGGCGGGCACGCTGTATATTCCACTGCTAGAGAGCGGGGTCTGCGGGCGCAGATTTCCCTGCTGGATGATGGGAGCATTTTGCTGGTACTTGTAGCCCTGAGGGGCGGCCGAGGCAAGCACGGCGCACGAGAGGCACTAGAAAGAGGGAGGGAGATAGAGGAAAGATTAGCTTGGGGTATCCTTTGGGAAGCATCCTCGTGTGCCGCAGCTTACCAAAAGAACGGCAAACTGTTTCATCTTGGAAATTGGACTAGGCACTTCTGCTGGGAGCAGCTTGAACTCAACTGATATCGAAACTGGGCGATATCAATGTTTTTATAAGACGTTGTCCCCAACATCGTCGAGCAAGGGAATCTCATTTAGTTTTCCCAAGAAACTTTGGTATAAAATTATCGAATCTATTGTCCGGCATTGGCAAATCACGGAACCATATTCGGAAATATATTCATGGATTGGAGATGCATCTGTAATCGACGACCGTTATATAATAAGCTACCTACCTGGGCCCACACCTATCGAAATGGCCAAAAAAAAAGTCGACTCCGACTATTTAATATTCAAAATTTCCTATAGTCCCGCAACATAATAGACTAATATTTCAACGACAACAGAGACGGAATTAATGCAAAATATTATTGGTTAATATGGCATATTATCGGCTCCGATCACGAATGTGTAAGAGATCGAGCCCAGTCTCTAAAGAAAGTCATTTCTTATGCAGTTCCACGCAGCGGCGATGAAATCGTAGCAAGCGATCGCAGCCAGAGATCGCCAAATTAGTGGCTCGTTGAGATGTGAGGAGCAGCTGTCCCACTGTCCCAAGTGGTAACCGGTTGCGCATGCGCATAAATTATTTATCTATTTACTATTTATTTACTGTAGCAAATGATGGACACAAAGCGATATGAAGAGACAGTCCATGTAAACAGATGTTTGTTGCCAAAGAAAGCAGTTTATGGCGCCCAACTATATGTATCGGCATTGTCCATGTATTGTCTGTCTGTCTTGTTGTTGTTGTTGCTGTCTTTAGTTTCGGTTTTACACAATTCTTTTTTATTGTCTTTCGCTTTCGAAACACATAACAAGCGCTAGGGCTGCGCTCCATTATGCTAATTATTCTAGGGATTTGCGTGTTACCAGTAGTTGGAGAGCAAGGTACGACAATTGCAGGCAATAGGGGGAATTGGACATAAATTATTATATGCAATTACTCATACGACAGGTTGTCTGCAAATGGGCAGGCAGCTTATGTTAAGACTAATAGGTTATTACATTTCAAGAGGGTGGAAGTAAAAAAAAATAAATATAAATAGCGAATATATTGTATATATAAAACTGTTTAAACAAAGTAGAAAACAGTGTTGAAAGAAATAAATATGATATGAAATATAATAGAATTCTCAATAAAAGCCATCAAAGAAATCATTAAAATATCGAATTTTTTTTAAATAACACAACATATTTTTAAGTTTTTTTTTTGGGTTATTGTAAATGTTCTTAAATTTTATTTAGATTTTATTCTACTTATTATTATTTATTTTATTTTTATAATTTAACTTGGCTACAGTCGCAGCCAAAACAATCGATCCACCTAAACACTAAGCCAATCCCACAAACCAAAAAGGATAGCATACTTTCAGGCAGTCAGCTAAATTGAACTCGGTAAAATCAAAGTAAAACAACAAATCGTTTCTTTTACAGTGTAAATATATTTTTTAAGAGTAACTAAAACTAATTTGGACATTTCTCTTACACCTAAAACCTTCGGCTGGGTGGCAAGTACGCGCTAGTCGATGGTAATTGTGCCTCGCCTTCGGATAGACCGCCAGTTCCAATCGGAGTGCCAGCAATAACTCCGGCATCGTTCTTTGAAGCAAAATCCAGTACGCCAGCGGAGGTGCCTGCATTGTGGTTGCTCGAGTGACCTGGCAGTGCATCGTACTGTGCCTGAATGATGCGTTGAGCATTCTCAGCATCACTCTGAGTGCGATATTTGACGAAGTGCACCTCGGGCTTGTGGCTCGTCTGCGACTTGATGTGGTTCAACTTGTTGGTCAGCTCGGCCACATCGGCCTGCTTGTTGAGCACATAGATGGCAGTGCGATCATCCGACGCGGTGGAGGCCAACTGGAGAGCAGCCTGCTCCAGACCAGTGTTCTCGGGTCCCTTGATGAAAAGCACACGCAGATTTTTGCGCAGTGTATTCAGGATCTGCTCGTTGGCCGGCCCGTTATCGAACTCCTGCTCCGGTGCGCTATACGTGAAGAACTCCTTGTTGAACTCGTTGGCCACGAGTATGGGTTCAGATAGCTGGGCAGAGCCGCTCTGCACGAGGCCACCATCAACACCAGCACCGGAAACCAAGCTGGAGCCCGAACTGGAGACGCCAATCAGTCCTCCGCGTCCATCGCCTGCTTGCGAAGTGGGCGTGTAGTCGTACTGGCCTCTGGCGACGGCGAACAGGCAAATTATCTAAAGAAGTTGGAAAGTTCACAGAAAATCAAGGAAATACTTTGCCAATTTTGAACCTACCATGAAAGCGCGCATTTTGTGCTTGGGTTTAAGTTTCCACACCGAAAGGTTAAGGGTTTTCTCTCTACTCGTCTGTGCTGTGCAGCTGTTGAGCTCTCAGTGTCTGCCAATTGCAGTGTCAGCCGATCTTTATATACCCAGATGACCAATGCATCCAACATGATGCACAAATGCAAATGTGCGCCTCCATTTCATTATCTCCCAGAGCGTTGGGTAACTCCAGACCGACTCGAGGCTGTTCCAATTAAAATGCCAATCGCCTTTTAATTGGATCAAATAGTTCGACACTTTCCACACACACAGCCGGAAAATGTGTAAATATATTCAAATTATCGAACACATCTTTCGCTGCGGTCGGTGTCCAATTTTGGTCATTAGATTTGTGAGTTTGTCAACCTATGCGCTCTTTTCTGGATTCATCTGTCGCCGCCAACAACTGGCGACAAGATTTCGATGCATTTGCATTTTGGGGAATTTGACATGAATTACTTAACAAAGGTTTTCGAAATATTAAGCAGCATTTTTGAGTTATTTATTAACGATATGCAACTTAAGAAATATAATTTTAAAGCATATGCATTTTAAGAGACTTACTATTTTAAAATGTTGTTTCTTTCATTGTTGTAAATCAGTTCTTAACCGTTTAGTTTCAAACTCATTCCTAAGTAGATTTTTCTTGTCAGTTGATCACATTGCCAATTCTCGTATCGGTATCATGCATAGTCATCATTCATTTCTATAGCAGCTACAAAGTATGCAACACTTTTTTCAATATATTTCTTCTGCTATTGAATTATTTTAAGTGGGTTTTGTTTGTGTGATTTTTTTCAAATTTTCACCCATTTGAATGTTTATTTTCTCTCCAGTAAGTATAATAGTATAATACATAATATTTTTAATAATTTGGGCTTCCTATATTTTGTCAAAATTACAGTCAGCAATTTCTTAGACTACACTTAAAACTAGTTTGGACGAACTATTTAAATTGGTCACTACCACAGAAATCTTTTGTCTATGAACGGTTCATATAGCCCACATTCTAATCGAAAACGAGTTTCGCTTTCACACACGAAGATCCTATCAAATGGGAATCCAGTTTAATAGAAGATTTACGCCAATTTGTAGCTTTAAATACTTATTAATAAGCTAATTAAATGGAACACCTGTCGTCTGCCTTATAAGCAGTATATGAATCAATTATGAACAACAAAGAGATCGCACAGATCTTCCGATTAAAGATAAAGATAAAGCCGAAAGTAAATTAATGCAGAAACTAGTTTCGATTCAAGTTGTTCAAGTTCAAAGTTGCAAATTATATTTTGATTATTACGGTGATGATAAGTTTTGATCAACCAAATTTTTTGGGTTAGGGCTATAAAAGCGCCAGCGGCAACTTGCGCGCGTTTTAGTATCGCCTGGAAATTTTTGACAGAATGAAGACGATTTGCGTGGGTTGCGGGAAATCTAAATTATGGAATAAAATCTGAATTATACATTTTTTTTTCTCTTTTCAGCTGTTCTTGTTGTTCGCCCTGTTGGCCGCCATGGTCTATGCAGCACCCAATCCCGCTGGCAATGATCCCACAGTCTCTGTGCTGCGCTACAGAAACGATCAGGATGTGGAAGCCATTCAGCGCGCCATCATTGCACAGTACGAGAAGCAGTTGGGCGGCACCACTCAGATCCATGCACCACGCCTTGCCAATGCCGTTAATCCATCAGCCTTTAGCATCCACATTTGAATGACGTATGACATGGGAAAAAAAACACTAAATAAATTACAACCTTAATCATTTTCGGTGAATTTTTCGTGTTGATAAGGCGCGGGGGACTTCACTTGAGCTCGTTTCGAACTCTAATCGCGAGCTTGTTTTAGTCTCGTTTCAACATTCGGCGCGCACAGAAGAATTTCGAAAATACGCAAATATTGAATGCAAATAAAAATGCCAAACTCTTTGTCACTTTTATCGCTAGCATTGTGCACTTTGACCCTGGCTCAAAGACCAGCCGTGCCACGGCCTGATCCCAGTTCAAATACTATAATCGCCTTTCCACGTGAATCGGATATTATATTTCCCGACACAAGTGAATCGAACGAATCGAGCAGATTACAAAGATTATTCAAATTGGTGGACTTTACATTCAATAGTAGAGAAAATGTACCATCTCCGAAGCCACCTTCCAGGCATAGAATGCCTCCAAACAAGCCTGGCCAGCCATTTCCACCTCCCCCGAACGGAAGACGCCAAAAGAAGCGCAAGCAACGCAGGAGAATCTGCGAGCATAGTGAGTAAAATAAACGATTGTATTCATCGCCTGTACTGACTCCTTGTATGCCCCAAAGAGTACTCGGAATACATTGAACGCATCTTTCCTAACGACACGGCCGTAGCGGAGGACGCCAACGATGATGAGTTCGACGGACGAGTACTCGCCCGGCCTGGTCAATACCCACACATGGTAAACGCCTCATCAGCTGATAAGACATCCATAGTATTTGTGTTTACTAATCATTTCCAAAAACAAGAAATAGCATTGTTTACCATGCCGAAGCTTAGCTGCCCTAACAGTTTTTATGAAAATCTAAAAGGGGATTGAATTATGTTCCCATTCAGCTCAGCAGCATTAAAAAAAGTTCGTTAAGATCATATTTAAGACTGTTTGTCATTGTTTTATGCAGTTCCCGTCAACTATAAAATAGAACCAAGATATGAAATAACTGATTCTTCAGTTTAATTTCAGAAACTAAACTTAATAACCAACGGCTTTTCCGATTGTTTCGATAAAATAAAATTGTCTGATCTCTATTAAAATTAATCGAGAGACATAAAAGAATTAACTCAGGAGTTTAATACATATTTCATTGAAATATTTCTCGAAAACCCTAAGTTTCCATTACACCATTATATATTTGAATACTATATGGTAGGAGTATACTATAGTTAAATATTTAATATACTAACAAACTGAACAATAGAATTACACTACCCTATCCTCTACGAAGAGTACATGCAGAAAACAGTCCAAATTTTGAAAACAAATTAAAGTTCAGCTCATTTGACTTCGTAGGCAGCGCTTGGCTTTGAGATGAACTTGGGTAGAATCGAGTACAAATGTGGCGGCAGCTTGATAAGTGACAACTTCGTGTTAACCGCGGCCCATTGCACAGATGTCGAGGGGTGAGTATAGCTTGTGAGGGGGTGGCTAATGGAATAAAAAATCACTTTTCCCTATTATAGCGTGTCACCGAAATGGGTCCGCATCGGTGGACTTAACCTGATGATGCCAAATGAGGCGAATGTTGAGTCACAGAACATTGGCATTCGTAGCATTTCCCGGTTCCCTGAATATACAGATGAACTGAATTATAATGATATAGCGTTGCTGCAACTCGAACGGAATGTCGTGTGAGTATGTTGGGACTGGGGTGACTGAGGTCAATGGGCTACGGTTACTGTTAGGTATAATGATAAAGTTGAACAAAAGTATATAGTACGTTTCCGTGCGATTCGAGACTACGAGATAATAAACAATGATATATGAATAACATAATATATTAACAGCAAATGAAATAATTGCGCGAAATGTTCGAACGGAGTGTTCATTATATAGATGTAATTTTGTCAGCATATGAATTAATATATTTCTTATAGTCTGTTCTTTATCCGGAAATAACCATGATTCGCGTTTTGAAGCCAATCAAAAAGGAATCCCCTAACTAACGTCACATATTGTGTTTCAACATTTTTGAGATTTCAAAGGAAAGTCGAACATGTTTAAACACAGACCTGAAAAATTATAATATTGCCAATTTATACTCCCTGTAATCTTTAAAACAGGGTTTATAAGCCCTGAGCCCCTGCAACGGCAGGTAATACAAACTTTATACTTAAAAGTATTTTCATAACTAGGAATATTTCAGTCTAGACTTAGACTATAAGACTTAATTAAACGTGAGTCTAGTCAATCGCATCGATCTCAACAATTAAAAAAGCTGCTGTATTGAAGTTTATAATGCACGTACATTAATATTATATTGAGCTTAGGTATATTTAAAATTTGAGATACTATGCTGCCTAAAACGGCAAAAAAAAAAAACTCATTAAGCATAATTTCACATGGTATCCCACTGTCTAATAGATGTGCACAATTTTAGAAACATTTGCGTGTTTGCAAATATATCTCATATCATAATCAATCAAATGTTTCAGGTTAACCGAGTTCGTACGACCCATACGACTGTGGGTCACCGAGGAGATACCCACATCGATTGCGTTTGCCATGGGCTATGGGTCGACTAGCTTCAGCAAGAGCATGACAAACCGGTTGACTCATCTGAATGTAACTATTGTGCCCAACGATGAGTGCAATGGGGATTTGCCCAGCTTTGCGGAGACACCCGATGGCATATTGGATAGTCAGATCTGTGCTCAGGACTTCATATTGAATCGCGACACTTGTCAGGGCGATTCGGGTGGCCCCTTACAGTTGAATTTGCCTGGACGCCGGCGGCGTCATCATATACATTATCATCTTATCGGTATCACCTCCTATGGCGTCTTCTGTCGCAGTAGTTTCCCAAGTGTTTACACTCGGGTCTTCACATATCTTGACTGGATCGAACGCATTACGTGGGGCAATGGACGACAATGAGCAAATTTAATTTATGTTTGCAATGTATTGTACACTTAGATATTTAAATAAAAAGTCCGAATTTATATTAAAATTCTCTGAGAGAATCTTCACAAATCATTATTTTCAGTCAGTAATTCTCTTGTATGCTTCATATTCCCAATTTTTATTTTCTAAGTTCCCAATTTACTTTCTTTCCTTTAAGTTACTCAAAGGCAAAAAAAGGTATAGTACATTATTTGTAGTTTTGGTTTTCGTCACCATCTAGGTATATTCTATTATAAACACTCTTTGTATTTCAATAAAAAACATTTCCATTTATTATAAAATTACGAGAAAAATTACAAAATAATTTTGTCTGTTTTTTGTGTGTTATCTAAGACGAAAGCAAACACGGATTTTTGGTCAATTTTGCTGAGTATTCTAGAGTCGAGGGAAAAGTACTTCACACCTCGTTGTTGGCATCCAGCACTTGGCGCTTGATGTCCTCATAGGAAGGCAGTGACTGTTACGACACAGAGAGAAAGAGAAAGTTTTATAAGTATTTAAATACCATAGGTATATTGAACATATACAAATATTATTGGATGATTAAACTTGAGGATAGGTCGAATAGGTCGAAAATACTCACGCGGAGTGTTCAGCTGAGTTTTAGTAGTTTTCTAGTGAGCGTTAGACGATTATGAGAAGCAACAACAAAGTACGACGATTATATTAACTCAAATGGGCGATTATAATGACACTTGAGTGATTAGTTTGTTGATGAATTGATTTAAACGGGCGTCGATCTACTAACCTGCCAGTATTCATCAACCCAGCTGGGGAACATGCGCTTGAAGACGCGTGGCTCCTGGCCCTGCACAACGCGTACGACGCTCAAGGTGTTAATGTTGCGGGAGGTCGGTTCCGAGCGAATGTAGCGCTAGATGGGGAAGGTAGAGAAAGAAATATTATAGAGATTTAAATTGGCTGTGAAAAAGTATGAGAACATTCAATATGCTCGAACTGCATCCGGAACCACTGTCGGAACCGGAACTTGTATCTATGTTGATGTCGGAAACTGGTACTGGAACCTGTTTCGGAACCAAGTCCGAAACTGGAACTCGTATGTAGTTCAATACATTAACCAAAACAATTAAGAGCACAGAAACTACCTGAGTGGGTCCTGAAACTGGAACCCCCCCTATCTCCCATATTCCTACTCACCTCTGCCATATCCAGAATCTTGCCATTCTCCTCAGCGGTGGCACCAGATCCCACCCACATGTAGATCTCATCGCCGGCATCCAGCAACATGACATCATCTGTGTCGAGATCCTCCTGCCCGTATTGAGCAACTTCCTCGACCTTGGCACGTCCGGTGCGTGTCAGACGGCAGTGGAAGAGACGTGGCTCGAGCAGCGGTGCAGAACGATCCTCCAAACTGTGATCATATTGACCCTCGCCGTTCAACTCATCCCAGAACTCCTGTGGCTCAGCGCCCTCCTCAATCACCTCCAGCTCAGCATCCTTCCAGTACGACGCGAAGCGTTCCTTGGCCGCTTCCTTCTCGAAGCTGGAAGCACCCAGACCATTCCAGATATACACCTTATGCGTCTTAACGGAAGCCAAAGCGAAGGCATCACCCGAAGCCAGGGAGGAGCTGTCGGCGGGCACTTCACTGGCATGTATGTCACTCTCGACTGTGCCACGGATGCGGAACAGCTGTGCCGAGATGGGCAAAGCCGTGTAAGAAGCAAGCAACTTGCCCTTGAAGATCTTGTAGAAGTGACGAGGTTCGTGACCTTGCACTGTGCGCACCAACAGAGCATTCAGTTCCACCGCCAGAGCCAGACCATCCTCGAAGGCGCGCTCCTTGACAGCAGCGTTGGCCTTGGCGCCCTGCCAGACATAGACAATGGTGCCAGTGTCGCCGTTGTTGGCCTCGTAGTTGTAGGTCAGCACGTACGAGCCGAAGCCCAACAGAGGCAGCTGCTCCTCGAAGGGAACCGTGTTGCGGAGCACCTCGTTGCTGCCGGGTTTGCTGACATATTGTGTGATCTCATTGATGGAGTTCTGGCCGTGGTCGGGCATAAAGCCGATGGCGCGTCCACCGCTCTTCTTCAGCTTCTCCACAACGGCGTCGATCTCATCCACATCAATCGAATCGTCGGAGCCCATGTTCAGAGCCGAACGGATGAGACGAGTGTGTGCCATACCAGCATCGCGCCAGGTGTCGAAGTATTGCTTGAACGGAGCCGACTCAGCGCCCTCGACAATGCGATGGATCTGTGTCCAGGCCGGGTACTTCTTGGTGCGCAGGAACTCCTGTGCCTTGGCCATAGCATCCGATTTCTCCTTGGGCGTAGCTCCACGTCCAACCCACACAAAGATGCCGGATCCGGTGTCCAAGATGAAGCAATCGCGTGTATCGAGCATGGCTTGACGCAGTGGTTTCTGGGCAATGGTGTCCACTTGCAACTTGCCACTGGCATCGGAGACCTTGTAGAGGGTCACAGCAGCAGCATCGGTGCGCTCGAAGGCACTGTCCTCATCGGCCGTCGACTCCTCGGGCACCTGATCGGCCGAGCCGGATCCAAGAACATCGAAGAACTGTTGCTTATCCATATCCGTGCTGAACTCGTCCACAATCTGCACACGGGCACGTCCATTGTGATCCTGATCCCTGATCTGGTTGGCTGCGCTTATCGCCTTCAGTTTCTCGACGCGCTTAGCCTGAGCTCCCACATAGACATAGATATCGTTGCCTGCATCCAGAATGAAGCAGTCACCCTTGTTCATCGACGAGACAGAGAGGTTCACCTGGCGCACACGCACATTGCGCTTGCCCTTGACCTGGAACAGACGCTTCTCGCCCTGTGCGTTAGTCTCCACATGCTTGAAGCCGGTGCCAACGCCGCCCTGCTCGTAGCGCACACCTGGAAATAGGCAAATAAGTTATTAGTTCTACTCCAACTTTATGGAATAAGTGATCTACCATTCTTGAAATAGCCTAGGAACAGCTGAGACTCGTGATCCTGCACCTCGCGATGCTGCACAGGTCCTCCGTTCAGAATATCATCCAGTTGCACGGTCAGAATGGCCGCAGCTCCTGCCTCATCGGTGGAGGTTTCCGAACCCAGCCAGAAATGCACATCCCAACTAAGTTTCTTGTCTTTTGGATTCTCAATAGTCTGTAAAAAGATAAAGAAATAAGATAGTTATATCTAGTATTTATAATTATAGTATAGTATTCATATAAAGAATATATCCTTAACTCTTATAGAAACCTTTATTAAAGTCAAAATGTTCTCTTGCTTCTTCTAAGTATATGGTTTTACTCTATAGTACCTATTTTAATTGTCCGTAAAGTTTTTTAATAGCTGTGAAATTTCTCGTTCTAATTTTCCAGAAAATATAAAACTGTTTTCTTCATCAATGTTCTATAATTAGAATAGGAAAGAAAGTACATATAATTTCCCGACAATCTTGGCACATGTGTTCAATGTTTCAAAAGCTCATTAAACAAGATTGTGTCAGACACTTAATTGGATGGAAAATAAGAAAACATAAAATTTATTATTTAATTATATGAAAACTATTTGAAGATATTTGATTTCAAAGACGAGACAATTCTTCGGATTCTTAGAATTCCAGACAATCTCTATAGGCATGCGGAAATATTTTTGAGCATAAGTAAACTTAATGAAACCCAGAAAATCAACTGATCCTTAAACATTATTTTGATGGCAATACATACTCTAAAAAAAGATTCTTAATAGTAACTCTAGTTAAAAGCATTACACTAATTGTATTAAACTTTTACGAATTCATTAGTAATGACTCAAATTGGATTCAAGGTTGTTTCTATTGTACATTCTACTCATAGGGGAAGGTATTAATATTTGTTGCTATAATTGTGTTAAATAGAGCTTTAAAATAAATCATTACCCACACTATTAAATACATTATACGCACTATTAACATATAAATAAATATTATATTTAGATTATATATGTAAGTTGTACATTTATTTATACATATATCAGTTGATAAGACTTACATTCAGAATAATGAAGGAATCGCCGGTAAAGAATTTGCCATAGTTGTTCTTGGGATATGGCACTGGCTCGAAGTTCTGTGGAATATATAGAAATTTGACATATGTAGATTGATTTATGGAACAAAAATGAATAGGCTGAAAATTGGTGAAATATGCTTTCTTCTCGCAATATGCAGAGTCAAAATATTTACACGCCAAGTCGAAAGCAATCCCGGCGGGTTTTATAAACAAAAGCAGCTGCTGCCGCCACCTAATAAATTTCGCTAATGTTTCCCCAGTTAATTAACAAAAAAAAAAGAAAGAAAAAGAAAGGAAACAACAACAATAAACATATCGAACAGCATGTGGCACTGCAGACATATATAGTACAGTGCGCACTCGACTGGACAATCGATGCAAAGATAAAGACAAACACAAAACATCTGGCCTACGTATTGCGTGAGCTCAGCGACTAGAAACGAATATCGCCAACAATTCAAATGCTGCTCCTGCAGACAGACATACATATGTTTCGTTGGCGCCGCACAGTGGAACAAATTGCGCTTGCAAATTGACAACATATTATTATTTTATGTCAATCCAAAGTTCTAGTTTAGTTGTACAATTTCACAAAGAACAAAATGAATTTAGTTCAAAAAATTAACTTTAAAAATCGAAAAAAAATATTCTTTGTTTTGATTAACTACTAAAGAACCGAAGCCATTAGTATAATAACAATTTAAACACATATAACATGTGTTCTAACAAAGTTATTTTAAAAAGAAAATTGTAAATCTTCGAGAAAATATTTATCTTAAAAATGTCAATAAATTTTTCGTTTTGACGACTATAAAATTATAATGCCAAATCAAAGTATTAACAGACTAATGAAAATGATAATTCAAAAGACTGTTAGTCATTTTGACTGCTTTCAATTGCTATTTTTCCCACTGTGGCGCGTGCGGGTGGCTTGCATTTTGCATGCCGAATGGTCGCCCAGTGGGATAGGGACAGGGGGCGGGCACAGCGTGGATGAGCAAGTCATTCGTGCGTGGGCGGCGAACTTTCCCCCAGATGCAAACATGCAGCAACTATTTATAAAGACTCATAAATCGGGGGGCACATGAAAAGTGAAATTTCGGAAAAAAAAAGATCCCAATAAACCCAATGATATGAACTCACCTCGATGCGCCAGATTTCGAGGCCGGGACTGCGACCGGCATTGGCAAAAGCGGGATGCATGACGCGACGGCCGGGCTGTTTGCTGTTGGCTCCGCTAGAAGGCTGGATCTGGCCGGTTTGGACGGGAAAGGCGGGACGCGTGTTGAGGGTGCCGGCCAAACAGAAACTCGACGAGATTGCGATGAGCACAAACAGGCTGCAAAGGTAAATAAGAATATACAATATAGAATAAGTTTGTACATATAAAGCGCCCCATTGTTCTCTCGATTTCAAGTAGAGTTCCCACTGTGTCAAGTTGACAATTCCCAACAACTATTCGAACGCCTTTTGGAGTCACAACCTTCTCATCTTGTGAGTCATGACCAAAAAAGGTCAGAAATAAAACTGAACAGGCAAACAGACGCCAAAAGTGCGTAAATTAAGCGAAATAAATCCTGACTTGTCACTAGAACTTACAATTACTCGGCGTGCTGATGAATGGGTCTTTTTAAAGACAACCACGCGGCCTATGATTAATTTGAATTTCACAGATATTATGCGAGATCTTTTTCACACGCTCGATATATAGTAAGATATAGTATAATACTCTAGCTAAATACTGCTGCTGCTGCTGCTGAACTGTTCGCTTGCTTTACCTGCAGATGACTGCGAGCAGCCTGGCGCCGCGTTGAGTTGCCATTTCGCTGCTTCTCGTTCGCCTCTCTCTCTCTCTCCTGCTTGCTCTCGTTTTGCTTTTGTTTATTGTTGTGGAGTATATATGTTAGGTATACGTATGCAGTGTGTGTGCGTAGTTAATTGTTGTATTCACGGGGTTTTTGCCTTTGTTTTTATCGTCCGGTTTGCGAGCTGATGAACTGTCAAAGAGAAAGAGAATCAACAAGTTATTAGAGTATATTATATCATCTGTAGATGTGTGTATTACTTATATCCATATTCGCACAGTGTCGGCAAACAGTGTGCGCACTCATCATCAAACAAATTTGTTACAATTATGATAAATTGTTTATCTAGTATACACATGAGAAAGGTGGGAAATGGGTGCGATGAATCAGATCGGGTAAGTAGATACATGTGAGCTTGATAACAATGAGTGATGATATTTATTGCTATAGTATTTGCCTATCTATACTATTCATTTTAATTAAACCAGGCTTTAAAGCATCATAAATATTAAAATTTAGTAAAGTATAAATTTTAGTTGTATAATACTAACAAAATATATCTTATTTTTACAATAATTAAGTGAAGAGTTGATCAAGTTACAAAAATTTATCGAATTGAACATATTTGCCAGAAAAATATGCAATTCATGCTCTTCTAAATTGGTAACAAATTATGGTAACCTTAATGAAGTTAACAGTTATTTTCCTACAATATAGCGAACCCAATATAAAATGCATAAGGGAATATACTATGTATCAAATACTGTAAACAAGGGCAGACCTTTGATTGTCATCGACTTATCAAGCCATCAAGTCACCTTGCTATCTTGCTATCGTGATGACCCTTGTTCATGACGGGCCAAACACATGTAAATCCCGCCACACTCCCCTACAAGGTTTGGTTTTATGAAGCAATTGAAGCTGTAAATGAATAAGAGTCACGCACATTTTCGCAAATAATTTTGGTTTTTGGGTAATTAGTTTTGGCGCATGACGACATGACAAATGATATCACGAATGAAGAGGGATAGAGAGAGAGAGAGAGATACTCAGAAGATAGCTTCGACTTCGGCAAGCCCTTTTCCCCTTTTCATAACTGGGTCATAAAAGTGGCAAAAGAGAAAAAATAATAAAAAACTATATTTATGTTTGTAAACAGCGTGAATTCAACTCGAATTCGCCGTATCGTGCACTTTCTGTGCCATTTTCAAGTTCGACTTGTTTCGCACGAAGCCCACTCGATATACACGATGTGTTTGGAATTTTAAAGCTCGAATACGATTGTGAATGTGAATGTGGCTACGAGCTCAACTTCGAATATCAATAATAATGATCTAGTGCGGCACTCAGTCTAAGCAAGAGCTCGCCTCAGCCCGTAGATCATCATTCATCATGATTTTTTTGCTGCCCCTAGAACAAAACAAACAATAGCAAGAAACAAAAGTTTTCCAAAACACGTTAATAATTGTTTTTTGGGTGTCGCTAATACATAAATAAATATTTACAACAAAAAGGCCAAGAAGACTCAAGATCTTCTCAGTAATTAGTTATGTGTTTAGAAATAATTGAAAATTAAGTTGAAAATAGAAGAATTGAGCTCAGACAGTTTCGAAACCCAACTGGGATTATTTTAATGTATTTTTATATGTATGATTGTGTTTGTTTACTGTAAAGATTGAAATATGTTTTCTTTGTAATAAGTTTTTATGATTTCTACACTATAAAAACACACTCAAAACTTCTAAAAAACATTATACAATTGTACAATTTACCATATAGAGCAAAATTGATCGTTTCAGATTGTTTATTTTCCTTTTTTTGAGCATACAACTTGTTATCAATGAAAAACGTCAAAATTCCCGACCTAAACATGAAAATAATGCTAAATGAAATACTTAGAAAACCGATTAAAAAACAACCAAATTGGTAAACAAATTAAATGAGGTTTGTATTCAAGTGTGTTCTACAATTAAAGAAGATTCTATAGAATTATATACACATTAAAATGAGTGCTATATCATTGTAGAGCATATAAAACAGGAATGAAAAAAACTTGTGCTCAGATGCTAAGTAATTCATGAACGATGCGGAAATAAGATGAATCTCAGTTTAGAAATCTCGCAAAAAAGAAAAACATAAATAAAGAAACTAAATAAAACGTTCGTCTATTATGATACAAGATTATCAAAACTTTCGAAAGTATGTGACCATTCACTTTTTATAAACTTTAAGAATTAAAGCTTTCGAAAATAAAACAAACACTACGCACATCTAGAAGCTATATTTTATAGCAAGACTATATACATGTATTTATTAAAAATATTTAACGCAAATCAATGGAGAGACTCTTATGTACTTCAGCCGGAAGGTTCTAACCCTAGATAGACTAAGCTCAAAACAATTGATAAGCCTAATCAGTGACTGATTCAATAAAAAAGACATGACATAGTATCGATTATAGCACATTATAGCAAGTACTATACTCAATTTATAGTAGGGCAATCGAGTTGAGTCTTACGTAAGTTGTCAGTATACTCGTATTTACGAGGTATTTAATTGCCTCAAAGCGAATTTCTTTCAATTGTAAACAGAGAACACTCTTGACATACAGTGGCTCTAAAAAGTAAACACACAAACACACCACACAAATGATATGCAAATTAGGCAGACTTACGATTGATCTCTGCACCTCCGAAAACTTGAACGAACTGAAGACGAAACTCGGCTTGACGATTTGTTGTGTGAGTTGCGATCGAGACGACGCAGCTTGAGACACTGAACGAAACAAACCGATCGCCGACAGCTTTATAAAAGGCCGAGACGAACTCAGTCAAGCCGCGCTCTTGGCGAGCATCGCTCTCCCAGCACACATACACATACGTATGCAAATGCCTGATAAGACAACGACAACGTTCTTTCGGGCGATAGTGGGTACAAAAAGTACCTTGGCAAACACACGACGGTAAACAGAACGAAAACAACTTCGTGTCTTCTCAGAAACGAGGTTAAAAGTCTCGAATTTACAATTGAAATCCCTATGGCTTATTTTCTCCGGAACTGTCGGATTGTTTATATCGTCTAGCAAACGCTCGATAGATCATTTCCTGCGTGAAAGTCAGAGTTCAGTATGGAAATTCCTGGTTTATTTACAATAAAATATATCGTATAGTAGGTCTAGTAATCTGCCGCTGTATTGGAAAGATAATCCCGTCGTCCAATATTCGAGGCCTGTTTGCTTTGCACCGCCTCCAGTTTGGGACACTCGGTGATGCGATGACCCAAGCCGCCACAGTAGCTGCAACCATGTGAGTCGCCCAGATCGAGATGCTGGTGCTCAGCCTCGGGAGCCAGTTCGTCAAGGAAATCGGGCACCTCCTGCTTTGCCTCGATTAGCAGATGCTTCAAATCTAGCAGCACTGATTGCTCTGTTATCTTGTTGATCAGTGTCGTGGCCAATCCTTTGGTATTCGATCGACCAGTACGACCAATACGATGCACATAGTTCTCAATATCGTCGGGCATGTCGTAGTTGATCACATGCTGCACATTAGGGAAATCGAGACCCTTCGAGGCGACATCTGTGGCAACAAGCACATCCTTCTTCCCAATGCGATATGCATCGACGGCACGCGATCGCTCCTCTTGGTCCTTGCCACCGTGAATGGCAACTGCCTCAACGCCCTTGAGCAGCAGATACTCGTGTATACAGTCCACGTCCTGTTTCTTTTCCGCAAAGATGAGCACCGGCGGCGCGGTCTTCTGCAAACAGTCCAGCAGATAGACCACCTTGGCCTCCTGCTTCACATACTCCACTTGCTGTGTGACATTCATGGAAGCGGCACCAGCACGTCCCACATTGATTGTCACCGGCTTGACGAGGGCTGAACGGGCAAAGTTCTGAATCTTCTTGGGCATCGTGGCGGAGAAGAGCAGCGTTTGTCGCTGTCCCTTGAAGAAGGAGAATATGGTACGCACATCCTCTTCGAAGCCCATGTCAATCATGCGATCTGCCTCGTCCATGCAAAGATAGCGACACATGTCCAGAGTGAGGATTTTCTTGTCCAGCATATCCATGAGTCGCCCTGGCGTGGCAACAACAATGTGCACCCCCTTTGAGATGACGTCGAGTGCTTCACTGACGGGCAGGCCACCCATCGCCAGGCAGGAGCGTATTTCCGGCATGCCGCACATCTGCAGATGCTTACTGTAGTGTTGAATGATTTCGTGTGTCTGCTTTGCCAACTCACGGGAGGGGCAAATGATCAAGCCGTATGGTCCCTCGTTACGTTCAAAGGGCAATCGGTATTCCTGCTCCAGCGCAAACATTATTATGGGCAACACGAAGACCAATGTTTTGCCAGATCCGGTAAAGGCAATGCCAATGAGATCTCGGCCAGCAAGCACTGTGGGCAGACCCTGCACTTGGATGGGTGTCGGCTTCTTGATACCTTTTGCGGCTAGACCATTGAGTATGGCTTTGTGGAACTTCATTTCTTTAAAACTGCATATGGGCGGACTGGGATTTTCACCTTCGACGAGAATGCGTAGCTGATCTCGTATAGCCTGTCGCTCGTTCTCCGACATTTCTTCGATGTAACGCGGTGGTCGCCACGAAGTCTTTATGGGTTCCTCGTACTGTATGCCCTTGGCCAATTCAGCGACACCCATCAAAGCCTTTTGTTGTGCAATGCTCTCCATGATTTTCGCCTCCTCGCGAAGCTGCTTTTCGACAGCAGTTAGTTTCTTTGCTTCTGCTATTTTCTTAAGTTCTGTATGTTGATCCAACAAACTTATGTTGTACTTGCGTCCCCAGGTTTCCGCATCCTGAGCTCCTGTTGCATCGTCGTCGTTTTCATTTTCACTCGAAGATTTCGGTTGTGTTGTTTCTGTTGCCAGCTGCACAATGCGTCCCAGCTTCATCATGTGCTGCTTCTTACGTTCCTTCACCGGCACGTAAGGTACATAACCGTCTTCTTGTTCCTCCTCATCAGATGATTTCGATTTGCGTCTATATCTCTTAACAGATGTCATTTTGGTTTCAATCTATATTCGTTTGCAATATTTTCCTGTTTGTTTACATGCAAACGTTTCGCCAGACAAGAGTTGCCACCTGTTGGTCGTATGTTGTCGATAAGCTAAACAGCGTTGCCACTTAAGCGATACATCACGGCACTGCGATGTTTTTATCGATATCGATATTTTATCGTGACTCGACTCTGGAGTCGGTCGTTCAATTGAATTAGTTCCGTGCGCTACGATTCGAGTTTCGTTTACATTTTTAGAAAATTGATAAAATATTGTAAAATAAAAGCAATATATTTATAATAAGACACCACTATGTCCATGTCAAAGACGACAAACACGTACAATCGGCAGAACTGGGAGGACGCCGAGTTTCCCATACTCTGTCAGACCTGCCTGGGCGACAATCCGTACGTGCGCATGATAAAAGAAAGATTCGGGAAGGAATGCAAAATTTGCACGCGGCCTTTCACCATATTCCGCTGGTGTCCCGGTGCACGGATGCGTTTCAAGAAGACAGAGGTATGCCAAACATGTGCGCGTCTGAAAAACGTGTGTCAAACATGTCTGCTGGACTTGGAGTACGGCCTCCCCATCCAGGTGCGCGATGCTGCGCTAAAGGTGGCCGACAATATACCCCAAAGCGATGTCAACAAGGAGTATTACATACAAAACATCGATGCGCAGCTC
This sequence comes from Zaprionus ornatus, assembly GCA_018904035.1. NCBI lineage: Eukaryota > Metazoa > Arthropoda > Insecta > Diptera > Drosophilidae > Zaprionus > Zaprionus ornatus. The sequence goes on along the minus strand of JAEIFZ010000115.1, from coordinate 8,013,505 downwards.
CAAGACGGCGACGGCACCGAAGCGGCGGGAGCAGTAGGTCGCTCATTGGCAGCTAATGAAATGTTGTCCAAATTGGCGCGCACTGCGCCTTATTACAAGCGGAACAGGCCCCATATCTGTTCATTCTGGGTAAAGGGTGAATGCAAGCGTGGGGAGGAGTGCCCTTATCGCCACGACAAGCCCAACGAACCGGATGATCCGTTGTGCGAGCAGAACATCAAGGATCGTTACTATGGACGCAACGATCCAGTGGCTGAGAAGATTATGAAACGTGCGGCATCGTTGCCCACGCTGGATCCACCAGAAGATCGCAATATCACAACACTATACGTGGGCAATCTGCCGGAAGAGATCACTGAGCCGGAAATACGCGATCAATTCTATCAGTACGGCGAAATTCGTTCTATAGCGCTTGTGCCTCGCCAGCAATGCTCCTTCGTGCAGTACACCAAACGTAGTGCTGCAGAGCTCGCCGCCGAGCGTACCTTCAACAAGTTGGTGATACAGGGACGCAAAGTCAGCATCAAGTGGGCCCACTCGCAGGCCAAACAGACCGCAGCCAAGACAGATCGACGCTTCGATGTGGCTGGCATCCCGCCGCCGAGTGCCAAGCCGAACGACTACTTCAATCTGCGTCAAGAGCAGATCAATGTTATGCCAGCGGGCATGAAACTGCATCAACTGCCCTCTAATCTGGTGCCGGCCTCCGCCTATCAGATGTATGCACAGCCCACATACGCGGCGCCCTATAGCGGCCTCGGCGTGGCCAGCACCAGTTCTGCGGCTGCCTCCTCCACTTCAACGAGTACCTCAGGTGGTGTGAATCTTGACTCCATTCCTCCGCCTCCTGGCCAGATGCCTTATCCCAGCCAAGATGCCAGTCGCATGGGCGCCATCAAGAAATGATATAGTACCACGATCAAGAAACAGATCGCCCATAATATTTTTATAACAAAGAAAAAGTAATAAAAACCAAACATGCCCTCAATTCGGTGTGATCCACAACTGAGAATCTCTGTAATATATTATACATCAATTTTAGGAACGTACAAAATTTTTTTCTAGTTTTGACTAAAGTTTGCAATTGTATTATAGGAAAATGTACTACGAAATGGTAAAAAATATAAACGGAAACCCCAAAAGATTCGAGATGCAACAAATGGTTTCTTTAAAACGAAAAATAACTCTGAAACACATAAATAGGTATATTTGCATTACGAGTTACACTTTAGATCTAAAATAGCTTAATCACAGATATAAAAACAAAAAGTATGCCTAAATACAATGCGATTCATATAATACATATACTACATAGGGTATATATTAATTACTGTCGGGCATCATGACGCTACGTTTGCGCTGCAAGATTCTCTGTTCACGATGCGCCTTTTGTCGCTCGATGAAGTGCGCACGCAACGCGGCAAAGTCGATTCCGCTCTTGTACTCTAGCGAGTTGCGCTCATCTCTGTGAGAAGGAAGATATTACAGATTAATTCCAAGATAATGTAATAACCCCAATTGTATCTCTCACATGGGTTCCTGGCCCCAATAGTTGGGTACGCACTGCAAGCGATTACGCAGCGTGTCGAAGGCTTCTGTCTGGGGCAGCAACATGAGAATCCCGAAGAGGGCATGGGCCAAATATTGCGCATCGGCGCAATTGTTTGCTTTGGACACCAGAGTCAGTCGCAGTGCTGCAAAGATTGGCGACTCAATAAGCTGCACCAGTTTATCCAACTCTCCAAGCAGCTCCAACGTTATTTCCACATCGGCGCTAGAATGGAATATTTTAAAACTGGACTAACACATATAAACAACTTCTGCTTACAATAGTATGACCAACTCGGAGACATGTTGATAGCTCTGGGCCAGCAGACACAGCGACAACGTGGAGACGGGACAATGAACCCAACTCTTGTAGAGACATTGAAAGAGATCAGCGGACTTCTCATTGGATATGTCACGCAGGCTGGTACGCAGCTCAAAAAGTTCCGTTGAGGTGAGCAAAATGATATTCAGCAGGCGTACAACAGTTGAGGCGAACTTCAGATTGAGTGCATCCTCCGCAATGATCTCGGCGAATGTGCGATAAATATACTCGGCATTCAGTAACACACAGAGTTGTCTGAGAAAGTGAATAACAATTAGATGCGTTACATGATGTTGGGGACTATATACCTCACCTTATAATAAGACTTGCTCTATTTTCCAATATTAGTTTCTCTTCACTGAAAAGGTGCAGCAAACTTAGCAGGAACTTGCGATAATGTGTCTTGTTAAAGTCATCGAGATCTGTATGGGTTGATGAATAGCTTAATAATATATTAAATATAAATATCCTCAAATCACCCTCACCCTTCGTGTCTTGGGAGTTAATTATTTCTGCCAGAACGCACAAACTTTGCAGCACAACCTCATCGGAATTATCGGCGAGTGTTGAGAGCAGATTATTGTTGAGGTTCATGGAATGTGCGGCCATCTCATTAGGAAAGTTCATAAAGAGATGATGGATCCACTTGAGAACAGCGATCTTGGTGTGCATGGAGTTGTGCGTCAGATACTGCGAGAGAACTTCCATAATAGAACGCAAATCAATTTTGGCCACGTTCTGCGTTTTAAGTTCCTTCGATGATACCAGCTGCATCATGGAGTTGTTAACGGATACGGCGCACTCCTTGATGCCTGAAAAGAAAGAGCCACTGTAATATGGTATCGATTTCATGGTACGCTACAGCTTACTGCGCTTGGACTCCACGTTGTACTCCAGGCAGGGTAGAATAGCTGTAAAAATGCCACTGGCATAAGGCAGCACATTGGGACCGAAGATCTGCACAAATTCTCGAATCCAGGAAATGGCAATCGACTTGATAAGCTCGTTAAGGGATTGGGCATGAGTGATAAGTGTATTGATTGTGTCCTCCATGCGCACCGACGACGAATCATTGCGAATGGATTTCAAAAATTGACTGATTGTATTCTCGCACATGCGCTGTATCTCTGGCGTGTTGTCCTCTAGCATGACAAAGAGTCCATCAAGGATTTCTGTTAAATAGTTAACCATGTTTATGTCAGGCACAGCGTTCAATATGGATATCCACGAGATGACATATTGTCGCGCGAATGCGTTCTTCACATACATGCGCTCTCTCAGCAGTGGTATAAAAGCCTCCAGGTTGAATGTCTCGTAGGATTCGGTTACTATATCCTGCAAAACAAACGATTACCATATGATCTTGCTTAATTGAAATCACCTTACCTTGAGCAGGCGATCGAGCAACTCGCTGCCATCCTTGACCATCTGATCGGAGTCGGTAACCAGGCGAGAGAGTGCTGCGAACATCTCCGGAAAGAAGGGTATTATGGCGGAGCGTGCCACCTTCACCACATTATACAGCGACTCACAGGCAAAGTATCGTACGCGCAGGTCCGGATCGGACAGGCAGTTCATAATGGGAGTCACCAACTCACTCACATACTTATCCGAGTCCTGAGGGAAAGTTTGAGGTGCAAGGAGAGGATATGATATTTAGTAGATCTCAGTCAGATTGTTTATATATTAACAAAGACCCACCATTGTATTGCATGAGGTCATGAGAAACGCCTCCCCTAATACGTGATAAGATTCTAATACCGCGCTGGGGCGCAACTATGACTAATTTTTTATTTTCACTCACCTTGCCCAGCCCTAAGCCTGTTACTGCCAATCCGATGAGGGCTCCCTTGCGACGATTGGCATCGCGTGATGTGGCATAATCATTGGAAAGCACCTCGATCAGCTTGCGTATCTGCACCGAGTTATTCTTGTTGTTGAACTCTATCACCATTCTGTGTGCGAGGAAAGTAAAACAAAATACAATCGTATATTATTGTTTTCTATGGAGCCTCAGGTGGGCGTTGTGATTTAGAGCTGTCCATGAGTTCTGCTTACTTCTCTATCTCCTGCGAGGCCACTTTTCGTTTATCGTACACTTTGTCGCCCAGCGCCTTAGCACAGGATTCAGTCAAAGGCGCGTACGGTGGCTCCATTTTATTGTTATTGGTTTACAAACTTCTATTTAAAGATTGTTCGCTTGTACCGCGATGATGCCACTCTCATTAGTACACAGCTGATTGGCCAGCGTTGCCACCTGGCGTAAGATACAAAGCACATAATAAATGACGACTTACCGATGCCCTGAACATTAATTTACTGTACTGCAATTTTATATGAAAATTAATGAATTTTTTCAGTAAAAATAAATAACTAAAACAACCATTAAGAATATTTGATTTAATTACTTTATAAAAATAAGCTTATACATACCACATAATTACATACACAAAATAGTTTATTTGTTTTTTGAAATAAAATCCAAATATTTAATTTAGTAATAAGCATTTAAACTTAAGTTTTTTTATTTATTGAATAAACATAATTTTATATATTTAATTCAAATCATTTCTATGCAGAAGAGAAAATATATAAAAGCTTTATATGATTATTAAATAATATTATATACTTGCATAGACGTTATCGATTGAAAACAATTGATATATTAAATAAAAAATATTTACGTTTTTAATATACGAAAAAAGTTTATATGTAAATCCCGCATATATATTAATACTTTACATGTTTGCATGTTTATGGTTACTGAATATTTTAATAAAACCCTTTTTTGAATGGAAATTCAATTGAAACTTTAACTTAGGTAAGGTTATTCAATGATCAGAGGAAACTTCTCAACCTCTTCACAGTGATGATTGAAGCTGGTTATGAATTCATTAAGTTTGGCCTCATGTTCAACATCTCGGCGAGCGCGTTTCGCTTTCTTGGGCGATTCGTTGCTCTTGTCATGGGAGTCCTGCTCGTTGTCTTCGTCCTCCGAAGAATCCGTATCGATAAACAGCACGTGAACACGTTGCTTGCGCTTTCTCTTGGGTCGCTCGTGGACATATGTGCGTCTAGGTTTCTGAATGGGAAGAGATGGAAAGAGATCAGTGTTTTGAAAGACAGATATAGACACGAAATGTTGTTGTTGATTTGTGTGAGCTGCTTACTACCGTACAAAGATAAGCTGAAATCCTTGCGGCCCTGTTAGCTCAATCGAAATAAATAACTTTTCGATTTCGAATTAATCTAGCGCTGTGACAAGTTGGAAAGGTTTGGTAATTCTACACTTTCCCCACTTCCTTAGCGCAATAGAGAACAGGATAATTCACTCACCTTTTCGTCAAATGTAGTTTCTGGATCTTGGTCTTTGAACAAACTAAGAGATTCATCAATAGCCAGAGCTCGACCTACGACTGGCGATCCAATCATGGTGGAACAAAGCATCTCCTTGATGTTGCGCTGTCTTGGCTCATTTGCCTGCAGATCATCATAGTCATAGCGGAGTGGTACCCTAGAAACCTGCGGCGTTTCACTTTCCCTGGGTCGCAATTCCTTTAGCCTCTGCAGCTTCTCGTTCAATGTTTCATTCTGTCTGTTGTCACGTCTTTGAGCTACATCTTCTTCATCTCCATCAAGAAACTCTTCAAAGCCGAATAGATTGCACGGTGATTTTTGGTGAGACTCTATTGAATCATGTATACGGACATGGCTGCTGGTTGCTCTTTTGTCCTTATTGGATTTTGTTTTACTATGATCAACTGAGTCCCCTACGAACAGACTTTTGTTTGCGGGCTCTATCGAATCCTCAAAGTGTACATGATCTCTTGCTGTATTTTGATCCTTAGAGAGCGTACTGTTGGAGTAGTTAATGGAATCGACGAATTGTTCATGACCTTTGGCAGTACTTTTATCTTTATTATGTGTGTTTTGAACGTACTCGACGGAATCTTGGAAACGCACATGGTTTTTGCCTGTACCGTTGTCTTTAGTAGGCGTCGGGTTACCGTGAACAATAACTGATGTCTCGAATCGCACATGATCTCTCACTGTACTTTTATTCTTTGTGGGTGTTTGGGGAAGTTGTTGATTTTTCTTCCACGAAGGGAGCACAACCACATCCAATATATTGATATCCTTGAAGGGAGTACGATGTTGCAACGTTTGTCGAGGGTTTGGTAAGTGCACAAGGTTCTCATTGTTTTCCTGATCTTCATCACTTGATTTTCCTAGAATAACTGGGACTGGAGGTGCTACTGCAGGCGGAACATTTTCGCCATTGGAATCGTTGAAAGATGACTCAAGACTGGGTGCATGTAATTGTTGACAACTGGGTTCGACAGCGGGAATAGGCTCATCGGGAACATATACATGGGGTCGGCGCACAAAGTCACTGGAGTATGAGGGCAATTGTGATGTGTTCAGGCCAAACGCAAATGTATTGGGCAACGGCACTTCATCGGGCACACGCCATGGCGACGAGCAACCTTCACTGGTAGCTCCTGGGGTTGCTTTCGGGGTAAAAGCCGGAGCACTTGGCGACTTCCTATGCATTGGCGTACTTATGAATTTCTTTGCCATATCCAAGAGTTCTCTTCTCCTCTCCAAAGATTCTTGCGCATTGTTCGTCTTAGTTTGATTCAACAGTATCGAGCGTGCCAACGGACTGTATGCACCCTCGGGAAAAGTTCGCTGCGACTTCCGATGTAGCTGCAAGGATACGTCGGGCAGCACAGTTTGATGTTCGGGCTGGTTCTCTTCAACCTGCTCTACTTCGGGTTCGTAGATAGGCGAGAGTGCCCGCACTTCGTCAATTGTAGGCGGCGGAGGCTCAGCTGGAACCCTCTTAGCTGCATTTTCTAGAGAACATTGCTTTCTCTTGCCCACAGGACGCACTCTCTTTTTCACAGGTCGCGCTCTTACTTTTCCCGTCTTTAAACGCATCATTGTACAAACTCGGCCTTCCTGAACCATCTGTTTAATTATATCGGCAGCAGGATCTTGACGCTGGGCTATAGAGTCATCATTCACATCAGATTCAGTGAGAAACTCGTAAACATTACGTATAATAGACGAAGGTCTTTTTGAAGCCTGCTGATTTCGATGGAAGAAACGCTTTCGATTTGACGTTGTACTCGGCTTGTCTATCAGCACTTTGTTAGAGTCATTTTCCGTGGCCTCTACAACATTTAGCGCGACATGAGGTGTAGAGGCAGCTAAAGAAATAGTTTATTGAAAAGAAAGTTTCTGGATTTTTGTGTATAGTATCGTACCTGCCGGTGCTTCTTTCACTGCAGACTGTACTCTGCGATTCCGTCTAAGCACCACTTTACATGGTGTTGTGCACGGCTTGGGTGGTGATGTTTGTTTAGCTATAGAAATACTTCCATCGACACGCTTAAGACTATTCGGACAGGGGGTAGAGCTCACTTTGGGTGGTGAAGTCTCTTTTCGCGGAGAATCTCTCAGACCGATACGTTTGAGACGAACTCGAAACGGTGTTATGGGAGCGACTACAAGAGAAAATATTTATATTTAATAATAAAATTTATATAATACGATTCCCACAGCTTATTTATACTATCTCACCTGAACCATGACACATGGTCGAGTTGCGAACAGGCTTAAATGCGCTAACATCGGAAGTATCTTTTGGGGCTGAAGCATTTCGAGGCGCTTGTGCACCGTGTGACGGTGTGAAAACATTATAGTTGTCTGAGAAAGGACGTTGATAAGATGTATTCGCGACATTTGATGTCGATGGCAATTTACAACGTTTAATTCTTACAACGCACTTTCTAACGCGCAATTTCCTTGATTTATTCGTTTTTGTTTTTGTTGTGCAGTACGAAGAGCTCGTACTACGCTTCGTTTGTCTACGCAATATTCCTATTGAGGTTGAGGAAATTTTAGTTTTATTAACTTTTGGCGTATTGCCATTGATTCCATTTTTCGTTTTAACCATTTTTTTTTACTTTAGCGTAGAATTAAACACATAATTTCATGATAAAACAACAACCGACTTTCACAAGACTACTAATTCCCGCCATTTTGATACATTTGTGGAGACAGTGTTGTGTAGCGACGTTGTTACTTGTTATTTTCGATTATCGTTTGTATTTGATAACCACGGTTGTCTATGTTTTTATAAATTTGTATTCAGAATAATCATAATATGTAAAAGACTCAAGGTTAATTTAATGAACACCAGTTTATATTTAAAATATTTTTTTTTTCTTCACTCTACCACTCGGAAATAAATCTAAGTCCAAATAAGAAGTGGACTATCGATAGTCTTAATACTTAGTTACACAGAAAAATAGTTGTATAAATTAATGTCTTAAAACCTCTTAAAAATGTAAATAAGAAACTACGGTATTTTGATTGATTATAATTGGAAATTTCATGTTGATAACATTTATTACACTTCTTGCCCAGCTGAATTTTAATCGACATTGGGCTATCGATTATTATTGGTAGGTCTTGCTAAGCAGCAGCTGATAGGTAATGTGACGATAAATACAAAAAAAAAAATTCGACGTTTAATTAATATGTAACATAACATCTACGCTACGACGCTAAGTTAAAATTCCAAATTTCCAAATTTGTGTAGTGCTTGTTGTTTTTGCAATAAATATAGAGACTGTGCTCCTTAGCACAGTCCACTAAAGGGGCAAGTGAACAAAATTTATGTGTTTTGCCTCTTCTCCCCCCACTGAATAATAAAAAAGCCCCAACAACGAGTGAAAGTTTTTTCTCGTCTTTGTTTTGCAATTTGTTGTAACTGTAATTGCAACTGTTTTTTTTTTCTGCCATTGCATTGGCTGCCATCTTTCAGTTAATATTCGCACGGTGTGACCTCCTCTGGTGGTTGACTACAATTTTTGCTCATTTATTGTGTGTGTTATTGTTAAATACGCGCACATACATACATATGTATAAATCGAATCGAATTGAGTCGAGTTGAGTTGTCCCCGTGAATTGGCCTTGTATTATTTGCGCCAGGTACCACCACAATAGAAAGAGGAAGAGCTAAAGCAAAAGAAAAAAAGTAGCGCGAAACTATTTACAACGAAACAAAACCCATCCACTCCCCCATCCCCGTGCGCCCGCATCCACCCCCGCCCCTGAAGGCTGCCCGTGACGACAGTAGAAAATATCAAGCCACATCGAACGAATTGTTAATGTTCTCTCGAGTATCTCGCGTATATCTCTTGGCGAGGGTCAAGGCCGCCATATTTTAACTCAATTTAATTGTTGTGACATGCAAATAAATGTAATGACTCGCTAGATCGCAATCGTAATCATAATCGAACTAATGGCAATCTGCTTAGGTCATGCAAACCTCAACAATCGCACCCTGAACTCATCAAATTGTAGCAGCCTAACATAATTTCACATAGAAAATGCGATATTGCGGTATTTAAATATAAATAACTCAAGCTCATATATTACTTCACAAAATTCTGCTGAAACTCCGAGCTTTGTGAATCACATTCAGTTTGGACAACAAATTAGTAAAGCCTCGTAAGGCTTAACAAAATTTCCACTGTATTTAGTTCAATATAGTAATGCATTGTCATGCCACATATATGTATCTATAACGCTCTGCAAAGTATATGGAGCTCTCCAAAATATCTATTACTCTGTATAAAATAATTAAAACTCTATGAAATTTGCAAAGTTTCGGCTCAGTGAATTTTACCTTGGAAAACCGTTGTATGCGTTTCGCGGACCTTTGAGCCAAGGTTACAGTCTGAAAATTTCAATTTAACGATATTTTTTTCTATAAGACAAACGCTTTCGTATAACATAGGCAATTAACTAATGTTTTATATTTTTTATTATTTAAACAGTTTAAATAGTTGGCTGTCCAAGTTGCAGGTGAGACGTAACAACGATACAAAGAGTTATAGAAAGGAAGTGGAAGTGGGAGAGTATTGGAGAGCCCGCATTGTACCGAGAGAGCTAGAGCTACCGTAAGCCACTTGTTCGTCGCGCAAAAGATGTGCGATACAAGCGACAAGGGGCAGAAATGGAAATGTGAAATATGCACCTATGAGAACTATCCTTCCTCCTTGAAATGCACCATGTGCCAGGCGTCCAAGCCGCTGCTGAACGAGGATATATTCCGGTGAGTGAAGTCCTGTCAATAAAAAGTCAGGAGGAGATACATTTATACTCTCCCTCCCTTTTGTATTTCAGTCTCAGTCCAGCGCAGACAACAACAACCATACACGAAACCTACAACAATGCGGAGGAGGCGGCAGCTGGTCTGCCCGTCGAGCCAACGTCCACGTGCTTTACCCAGCAACCGCAACTACAACTACAACAACAACAGCAGGCGCGCCAGAGCAATGTAGCTGACAGCGAGAAATGGCCTTGTAAGGTCTGCACCTATCTCAATTGGCCCCGAAGTCTACGATGCGTCCAGTGCTGCACGAAACGTGGCGGCGCCGTGATAGACAAGGAACGTGATGGTGCCAATGATGGCGAGTGCGTAGATCGTGCTGGGGAGGCCTTGCATGCATTGCGAATAAGCGGATCCGACACGGAACTAAATGCCCGTGATGCCACAGAGAATAGCAACAGCAGACAGTTGATTGGTGCAGCTGCATCCAATGCGAATCGTCACATTGTAGAGCAACAAATCTGCAGCAATTCTACGCATCTCAATAATCTTGCGAATGCATCTCAAAATCAGCAGCAGCACCAACATCAACAGCAACCACAACAACAGCAGCAGCTGCAGCAGCATCAATCGAACCAACAGCAGCAGCAACAACAACAGCAGCAACTGAATTCCTCATCGTCCGGGCCGTTGCAGCAGAAACATTGTTTCGTCGCCAAGTGGGCCTGCAATGTAAGTCTAATAATTGCTCCAAGTACTTTTCCATATATAAAATCCCGCATATTCTTCTAGTCCTGCACCTACGAGAATTGGCCGAAGAGCCTCAAGTGCTCCATGTGCGGTAAAACGCGAGAGATAAGCGGCTCAGGCTCACAGGGAGATTTGCATGCCTGCGCCAGCAGCAATTCGGGCAGCAACAAACAGTTGAATCTTCAGGAGGAGCAGCAGCAGAACACTGACACTGTAAGTGTCAACAATTCGTTCAACAAAAAGCATATTTATCAACTAGGTAAGCATTTAGATTAGATATGTATTTCACCCGCAACTAACACAGCGTCTTTGTCAGGTTCTTCGGAAACTATCAACAACTGTGATACGCTGCAGGAACGCCAGGAGCGTCGTCAGCGTCAGATCAGGCGTCAGGTCGATTGGCAGTGGTTGAACGCCTGCCTGGGAGTCGTTGAGAATAACTACAGTGCCGTCGAAGCGTATTTGTCATGTGGCGGCAACCCGGCACGCTCGTTGACCAGCAACGAGATTGCCGCCCTGAATCGCAACTCAGCCTTCGACGTCGGGCATACGCTAATCCATTTGGCAATACGTTTCCATCGCGAGGAGATGTTGCCAATGCTGTTGGCACAAATCTCTGGCTCAGGGCCAGGCATAAAGCGTGTGCCTTCCTATGTGGCTCCCGATTTGGCAGCCGATATACGTCGACATTTCTCCAATACGCTGCGCATACGAAAGTCCGGATTGCCCTGTCACTATGTGCAGAAGCATGCCACGTTTGCGCTGCCATCGGAGATCGAGGAGCTGCCCATACCCATACAGGAGCAATTGTACGACGAGCTTTTGGATCGTGATGCACAGAAGCAACTGGAAATGCCGCCGCCCGCACTAAACTGGTCACTGGAGATTACGGCACGTTTGAGCTCCCGTCTGCTAGTGCTGTGGAATCGCAGTGCCGGCGATTGCCTATTGGATTCGGCCATGCAGGCCACTTGGGGTGTCTTCGATCGAGATAACATCTTGAGACGGGCACTGGCTGATACACTGCATCAATGTGGACATGTGTAAGTTGATAAAGTGCTCTTTCTAATCAACATATCACTCACTTGCAATTTATTTCTCTCAGTTTCTTCACCCGCTGGAAGGAGTATGAAATGCTGCAAGCGTCCATGCTGCACTTTACGCTTGAGGACTCACAGTGGGAGGAGGACTGGAGCACATTATTATCGCTAGCCAGTCAACCGGGTTCTTCGCTGGAACAGCTGCACATATTTGCCCTCGCTCACATCCTGCGACGTCCAATCATCGTCTACGGCGTCAAGTACGTCAAGAGTTTCCGCGGCGAGGACATTGGCTATGCCCGATTCGAAGGTGAGTTACTTGTGCTACTTGCTATTAAGCAATACATACTAATTTGAGACTATTCGCTAGGCGTTTACCTACCTTTATTCTGGGAACAAAACTTTTGCACCAAATCTCCCATTGCACTGGGCTACACACGAGGTCATTTCAGTGCTCTGGTGCCAATGGAGCCATTCTCTCGAATCGATGGGCGTCGCGATGATGCCGAAGACGTGACCTATCTGCCGTTGATGGACTGTGAGCTAAAACTTCTGCCCATACACTTTCTGGCGCAATCAGAGGTGAGTATCCAAAAAAGCGAATCTGTATTGAGTATCAGATAATATTGTTCGCTATACAGGTGGGTAATGAGGAGACGATGATGCGACAGTGGCTGGATGTGTGTGTCACAGACGGTGGCCTGCTGGTGGCGCAACAGAAGCTGTCCAAACGGCCGCTGCTAGTGGCACAAATGCTGGAGGAATGGCTGAATCATTACCGACGCATTGCGTGAGTGAAACCTCAATGAATTCACTGTAGCAAGATATCAACCAATCAACTATTGTGAATACCCTTAGTATTCCTTATTTTAATGTATTTCTTTGATCCTTAGGCAAGTGATAACAGCGCCATTTGTGCGGCGTCCGCAGATAACTCATTACTCCAGCGATGGTGACTCCGACGAGGAGTAGACGATGACATATTTAACATACATACACACACAGACACACAGGTCATAAGTTCTACTCGATGATGTAGAATGTTTCAATATACATATAAATTTGGTAGCAGGCAACAGTTAAAAACGGTTGATTTAAATGCGATAGCAGCTCCTATGCACATGCGATTAGCTAATGGAATCTATAGAGAAATAGAAAATGTAACAAAAACACATATATGTATATATACGTATATACATTCATATAAATATATATACATATATCTCAATTAATAAGTTGTAGTTCCAGGCAAACTAAAGGTTAAGCAGCAAAGTACTAAAATACAAGAATTGATACACACCCACACACATACACACACATACATACACTGAGAAAACAAATGAAAATTGAATTGAAATGTAAAGATAAACATATTTCATATCCGTTTCCACATTTGAAAGTTATATAGTGGATTTTAGTCAAATTTATTCGCCTGTGGGGTCATTTCGATGAAGCATAATTCAATATTAAAAATTAGTAGATTATATATATATATATATATATTTCAGAAACAATCTTTTAAGTCGATGATTGCTTGGCCGGATAAGAAGCGCGAATTCAAATTTAATGAAGAAACAGAAAATTAAGAGATCGATAGGAAACTGTGCAAAAGAAACAAAAAAAAAGAACGTCTCTATGCATACTATATGTATATGACCCTTATAAATACCTAAGTATGTATGTACTTTTAAACTATGGAAAACAATCTCGATGTACTATTAAATTTTAACTTGTGAAAAAAGAGTGCACACCATGTGAAATATGGGTGAATATGAATTATGAATATGAATTTTATTCTAATTGTAATAGTTTTGTTAGTAATGTTATTATTATTATTATATTATATACATATATTATTATTATTATTACTATTATTATTCTAATGTCTAAGAAAGCTTATTGTGCAGATGTACACGCAAAACGCATTAAAAAAACAGAATAAAACTTATAAGAAAAAAAAAAACAAAAATCTAATGAGAAAGACGTTCATTGATATCGATAGTTGCCCGCAATCGATACCTCTCAGTTGGTGCCCATCCCCATTTGTATCTGAGATACAATTCTCTCTCGCGGTTCGGCTCATTGAGATGGATTTTTAGTCGTTTTGTTGCTGCCGTCGTCGTCGCTTGTCGGTGTCGTTTGTTGGTGCGCGGGGTTTTTCATTCGATATCTTCAAATTGGGAATATATGTATATTTATATTAGGAAGTAAATAAAAAAAACCCATACGTTATTTCCCTATTATATTTTGTCGGTAATATCGTGCACGCGACAAACATACATACATACAAACACACACACGCAAACACACGCACTCTCTCACACACAATTCTATTCTAATGCGCAAAGCCATCTTCACGTGAATTGCGAATGCATAAGCAGAGAAAGATACAAATAAAAGAAAATAAATAAATATATCAAAGCAAAGGAAAAGATAAATTGTTAGTGAAGTGAAGTGTACAGTGAAGGGAGAATACGAAGAAGTCGAAGCCTCTGACGAAGAAGAAGAAAACGAAGCAGTGGTGACCTGTGCGCCTGTAGTTGTTGTGCTTTCTATCCGTGTGTTTCCCTCCCCCATTTTTCAGGCGCAAGTGTGAAGAGCATAGCAGTATCTCGCTATGGGTAAGTTGTTGCTGTATTTGTATGCCGACTGTGTGTGAATACGATTATCTACATATGTATGCACTGCTCGTATTTATCCGTGTGCGTCTCTCTCTGTATGTGTGTGTGTGTGAGCGAACGAAATTGCGCAAAGGCAGAGACCACGAGCGCCAGTGAAAGAGGGTGGTCTGACTGACGGCTCTCTTCGCCTCTCCGCCTCTCTGCCACTGCCACTGTCTATACCTCTCTCTCTCTGTCTCTCTCACGTTTTGGGGCACTCCTGTGCGTGTCTCACGTACGTGTGTTTTCACATATACTTAGTTCACTTGATGGTATTATCGCATTAGTAGCGTATTATGGCACGGCCTAACGAAAAACCAGTAAAACTGCGCTGTCGCCGCTGTTGTTTTTATAGTTGTAGTTGTGTTAGTTGTTACTGTTGTTGTGTTTGCATTGCATTTGTTGTTAATCAATATTGGCCAGCTGGCGTGGAGCCCATCGTCATCTGAGAGGGCAACCAACACGCATACACGTGCACTCGCACTCTTACACACACACACACATACACATACAGTCACTCATCTGTTTGGCGGTCTCTCGTCCACTCCCCATTTTTGGTTCTCAGCTGCGATGACGTCAGTGTTGTTGTAAAAACAAGTTTTTTTGCGTTGAAACGAAAAAAAAGAAAGAATCGACTCGATATCAGAGAATCTGAGAATCAGAGAGTATAACTGACCGTATAAGCTTGGGGAGTGCAACTGCAATTACACACGATACCGTTAGGGCGTCGTCGTCATGTCATGTCATGCTTCTGAGTTTACCGTTCTGAGCTGGGAACCGAACAAACGCTGCTGGGATTCCTCTATGGTAACGTTAGCTCCAGCTATGCGAGCTACTCTCTGTGTGCATGTGTGTGTGTCTAGTTGCATAGCCCTTCTGTACAGTTATTATGAGTGATTAATTGCTCGGGACGTCCGTCTGCACGTCCCTCTCCGTCCGGTCTTTGGCCCTAATTGAGTTCATATGCTTTGAGTACACTCAGCGAAATAACTTTGCGATTGGGCACGTTTTTAATAGGAAATTCCAAATATACTATTTCGTGTTTTTGTTTGCTAACGGAAGAAGGAAATATTTGAGGAATTTTGAATGTTTTAATAAAGAACAAGTTCCGTAACTTTGTGAAACTGTTGTTGTAGCTCAAATTTAAATTAGTATTTATTAATAAAAAAAACTTAAATTTATCCGTAGACTGTGTTTTGGTTTGATCTCTTTAAAATATTCATAAAGTTTTCAATACAAAAAAGATATACTACGGAAACTGTGACGATTGATATAGGTTAAAGGTAAAACTTTTATGTATTTGATAACTAAACTACAAAATGTTTTGTTTCGATTGCTTCAAGATATTTACCAAGCTGCGGTTTGTTTTAATAAACAACTTGGGTTAGGTTAGTTTCTTGCAGTTTTCTGCTGATTAATACTCATTGTGCTCAAGCATTTTCTTTCTATGCGTTTAACTAGTATGTAAATTGCTTGAACTTTTGAACTTTGGGCGATTTGTACTTAATTTTCAGAGTGTAAGAAGCGCAGCGCTTCCCTTTTGCAGCAGCAGAGGCTGGCGGCAGCGAACACTTGTAGTTGTGTGCGTGCTTAAAATGCCTAATTGACTCGGGCGCCTCGACCCCCACCCCCATGCAGGGAGAGGGGGAAGACATGTCCGTTCACGTACGTAATATGTGCAGTACTCGATGCCTGGCTCGGCTCGGCTTGTTCAACGAACAACGATCTCTACGCAAAAGGCTTAACAATAGCCATAAAACAAGCGATCCAACAACTACAACAACAACAACAACAACAACAACAACAACAGCGGAGACAAATGCTCAACATGAATTCATGACGAGCACATTGACTTCCCTTGGCGAGCTTCGGTTTTGTTTTTGGTTTTCATTTCTCTGTTCGTTTTGTGGTTTTTAGTTTCCTTTTGCGTTATGTGCGCGCACAGACAACAAATGAAAACGAAAGGGGCAAAAGCAGCCCCCGATGCGGACACAGCGGGACAGGCAACACAGTGCAATTGCAGTTACCATCAGCATGTGGTATATCATGTGTATGTATATGTATACATACATATGTATGTATGTATATGTATCTCTCTATAGCTCCTTAAACAATGCATTTCTATGATTAATCAGTATTTCTTAAGCAGAGCACATACTTCTTCATTCTTTTTTGTGCGCACTTTTCCACTGCCTGCGTCCCACTGTGCTGCACTGTCTCTGTCCCATTGTGGTCCCAGCCTCCACTTTGGGGCACTTTTCTCATTTATTTGGTCGTTGATTTGTTCACGTTGCATCGTGTGTGTGTGTGTGTGTATGTGTGTTTTTGTCGTGCATTCGCCTGCATCTCATTTCCCGTTGCGCCCCCATCTCTCTATCCCCCTGCCGCCCTCGATAGGGTTATATAGGTCAGAGCACTTGCATAGAAAGTGGCATCGGCTCTTCCAACTGCTTCATCTGCCACAGTGCCTTGCGTGAAGACTACGACGACCGCCTAATTGAATGCTATTTTCGTAGACGCAGCGTCATCATCACGTCTCACGTCATTTGCTGCCACAGCCCCCCAAACCCCCTATGCCATCTTCCCTTCTGCTCCAACGACTGCGCTTTTCACTTTTTCGTTTAATAAGCATACAGGAAACACTTTCAACTTGTCCGCAACAACAACTATCATGAAAAAAGAGCGTATAATTGAAGTTTGTTGTACATGGGAACGACTACAAGCTACCCAGGGTTTTTTTGGGAGTAAGAAGTAAGAGTAGAAATGTTTGATTTAATGAAATTTGTATATTTAATTAAATTAATTATACAGAATTTTTGGAATTTCTATAATAGTGCAAGAGAAATTGATCAGTTGAAAAGAGAATTGCGGTACATGAGAAATATTATAAACAATACTCGAAAAATTCATTTGGTCAACTTGATTTAAATTCAAATAATTTTTAAAATTTGTTTAATGAAATTTTTTATCAAATTTCAAAGAAAATCTTTAAAAATCCTCTGTAAATCTAAAGCCATATTCCGTTGCAAGCACAAGCTCAATATACCCTCCCGAATTGCTGCACATTTCCAGTGTCAGGTTGTTTGGTGTGGAAATCTACTAAAATTACGCATACGCCAGGTAGCTCAAACACCCAAAAAAAGCACTTGCAAAGCAATTTTAATTTGATGAGTAATTCCACGAATATACAATTTGAGAGCGTGTGTATGTGTGTGTGATTATGTTATGGCTCTTCACCATAAATAAATATACACACATATGTCTACGGCTGTATAGATAGACAAGTGTGTGGGCAGGGCGAATGCGCTGTTTTTCTACATTTCAAGAAATATTTTTCACAAATTCAAAGGCTGCAGCAACGCCTTGACCCCTCTCTGTGCAGTGTCCTCGACATTATCCTTGGCGAGGATGAGTTTGACGCACATTCTGGCACTGGCATTGGCCTCCGTTGAGCTCGAGAGAGAGAGAGAGAGAGAGAGAGGGGAGTGGGGACCACTCTTCCATTGCCTCTTTAGAGGTTAGGAATTTCGGGGCGCGGCTGAAAATTAATTAAAATATTTGTGGCCTGCAGTTTGACCCCACTCGCGCGAGAGCTACGTAGTTAACCTTGGACTTGCCCCCCATCGCGCGTCATTGTGTGTTTGTCTGTCTGTGTGTGTTTGCCTGTGTTTGCTGCGCGAATTCCAATTTCGTATTCAAATTCAAAACTAAAATTCGAGTTCCAATTTGAATGGAAACCAGTTTTTCTGTCTGTGTTTGCCAGTGCTCAACTCCAGAACACGACACGAACGTGACTCCGAATCGTTGCGACTCTCTTGCCGGTCGATGACGACTCCGACGAGGATGACATCATGCAGAGACTGAAATCGCTGCGGTAATTACAATAAAAAAAAAGACTGTGCGCTCAAACTTTTTTTTATTGTTGTGTATGCTTCGCTCTGGCAAACTCAACTCTGACAACAGACCGACGGAACTTGCGTGAAAATTCAATTTTCAACAATTTTACAATTGCCATTTGCCTTTGCGCGTAATTAGCATGGCGCTGTTAATGTGGACAGGGGCAGGGGGTAGCAGGGAAACGTTTGAAAAGTCAATAAACAAAATGCCAAAATCAATATGCGAAATTGCCAGCGAGAAGAAATCGTCTGTGATTGCATAATAAACAACAACAAAATGAGCATAAATAAAATTAATTCATATGGAACACGTATACGTAATATGGAGCGCGTCTGTGTGTGTGTGTGTGTGTGTGTGTGTGTGTGTGTGTGTGTATGTGCGAGATTGTGATAGCTGCGGGCCTCATTCATGAGGCGTACGTCACCATTATAATGCGACTAGTTAACGGGCCTTGGCTTATCAATAAATTCAATAGCGAAGGCAGAACGAAAATCGAATATAAAGAGCAGAGAAGCACAAAGCAGAAACACAAAAAAACAAAACATAGGCCCAAAAAATAAAAGAAACAGGTCATTATAAGCATATCCAATTGTTAGCTGAATACGATTATTTCCATGGAAAATACATGTGTGTATATGTAGTATAAACTCCCTACACACACATGTTGAATACAGCATTGTATTCTTGCCCCAAGTGCAGCCATTTGTTGTGGCTCTAAAAAACAATGCGATCCCTACTGATTCGTTCGTCACGCAGGGCAATTTGTAATCCCGAAATATTCTCGAAAGTATTTTTGTTTTCAACTATAATCGCAATAATCACAATAATATTTATTATGTATGTGGCTGCTAGATTATTTATCAACATTAGCTTTGGGGCATTCGAAAGCGCGTCGAAAGTTGGGGCAATAGTGCTGGATTGTTTCGGTTAACAACCTTTTTGCTTTGCATGGTTATTTTTAGTTTTTTATGTAATACAATTAGTTTGTTTATAGCAAACGTAAATGGAAAATATTTGGACTGCTTTAAAAGCTTTTATTGTTTTGTTTGTTGTGTTAGCATACGAAATATATATAAATATCTTTTTGTATATATCTCAAGTGAATAACAAGTGAAGACATTCATTTCTTGGAATCTCTCGTTTATCGATTAAGCCTTTTCAACTTATCGAACTTGCTCTCAAGTTTACCTACGTGCAACTGTGCGGTCTGCTCCGTCTTATCTTTACACCTTTTGTTTACTTCCGCCCTACATACGTATATATAGACTGCTATACATATACTATATATGACAGTCGCGTAACTGACAAAGTCAAATATGACAAACAAAATTTTCTTGGTTAGCGCACTCTTTCACCTGTGCCGAGTTCTCTCTCTCCCTCTCTCTCTCGTTTAGTTCTGCATATAGAACAGATAAAAGTCGAGTCTGGGTAGAGACACTTGTGTGTGGCTAGAGAGCGTAGATTGCCCTTGGCCTTATCAATGATAAGATTAATTACTTGCCACGCTCATGACTCATATGCCTAGAAAGACGGTATACACTGAAGAGAACAGAAAATTGTGTGTAACTAATTATAGAAAAAAACAGAAACACCTTTTAAACAAGAAATCTATCTTTAATTTAATTACAAGATATACAAATCTAGTGTGTCTTTATTTATGATAAAGAATTATTATATTATATATTACTTCCCTTTTTGGATGGGAAGTTTGGAAAACATTCTTACTTTACACTTGCTTAATACATTATGAACATTCTAAAATATTAGCAATATAAATCATAATTCATTAGAACATTAGTTTAATTTACCATAAACTGCTTTAGCCATAAACTTCTTTTACCATAAACTTTTTTGGAATGATTGAAGACACTTTAGCTATGCTAGCAGAACGCGTTTTCCAAATTCGGCTTTCTGAGACCTGTTGAAAATTGCTCGCAGTGTAGAAGAGAAACAAGTGTGCCTAGAGAACATAGTACGAGCTGTGACAGGCCACAAAAAAGATACATTCCCCCAACCCCAGTAAATACAAGATACACACAGACAGATAGTATACAATATAATAGAATAGACAGCCAATATACATACTGTATACACGGCAGATACATACCATACATACCTAAGCAAATCTGAATTCGAATACACTCAAGACTAAAGTGGACCGGGGCTCGAACTGTGCTCGACGGAGTCAGGCAAAACGGCACAAGGTTGTGCGACATTATCGCCGCATCACATGCATATGACATCAGCACAGTGCGGTGCGCCGAGTGTTGATTGAATGAATTTGATGCACACGCACACCCACACCCACACAACTATTGTACATATGTATAGCTTTAGTAACGCTCTCCCTCTCTCTCTGTGTCTAGGTAAACAAAAAATCTACTGTGCGAAATGCACGAAAAAGTGTTCAGGCGAAGTGCTGCGAGTGGCTGACAATCATTTCCACAAGGCGTGCTTCCAGTGCTGCCAATGCAAGAAATCACTGGCCACCGGCGGCTTCTTCACAAAGGATGGCGCCTACTACTGCATACCGGACTACCAGCGTCTGTATGGCACGAAATGCGCCACCTGCTCGCAGTATGTGGAGGGTGAAGTGGTCAGCACGATGGGCAAAACGTATCACCAGAAGTGCTTCACGTGCTCCAAGTGCAAGCAGCCCTTCAAGTCGGGCAGCAAGGTGACCAACACTGGCAAGGAGGTGCTCTGTGAGCAGTGTGTTCCTGGCGGCGCTGGCGCAGCAAATGCTGCTGCTGGAGCTGGCAGCACGCCCGCATCGCCGGCTCGACAGGCCACCAGTGCGGCTGCTCCGCCCGCGGAGAGTCCCACACGAGCGACGGCGCATCAGAATGTCACCAGTGGCGTGCTGTCGCACAAGGCGCATCTGAAGGAGGACTATGATCCCAATGATTGCGCCGGCTGCGGTGAGCTGCTGAAGGAGGGGCAGGCACTGGTTGCCCTCGATCGGCAGTGGCATGTCTGGTGCTTCCGTTGCAAGGCCTGCAATGCGGTGCTCAACGGCGAGTACATGGGCAAGGATGCGGTGCCCTACTGCGAGAAGTGCTACCAAAAGAGCTTCGGGGTGAAGTGCGCCTACTGCAATCGTTTCATCAGTGGCAAAGTTCTGCAGGCGGGCGACAACCATCACTTCCATCCAACCTGTGCGCGCTGCACCAAGTGCGGCGATCCCTTTGGCGATGGCGAGGAAATGTACCTGCAGGGCAGCGCTATTTGGCATCCACGTTGCGGTCCCGGCCCCTCGGAGTCGGGCATCATATTGAATGGCAGTGGCGCCAGGCCGGGAACAACCTCTGTGACTGGTGGCGCCTCCAATGGCAACTTCACAGACACCGAGTGCGATCGCATGAGCTCCAGTGCGCTCAGCGATATGGTATGTAGTAACTGTAAAGTGGACAAGTGGGTAGAGAAGGGTGGGTCGAGACTAGAGCTGCAGAGGTTGCGAAGCGTATCGACTGAGCGAGTAAATTGTTTGTAGAGACTATCGAAATTATCGAAAGGGAATAAAAATAGTTGCACGCTGAGGAATTAAGTGAAATGCTTAGATATTAACACTAAACTATCGTTTTATGTATAGGTTTGACTTACAGGGTATCTATTGAATTTGTACATTAAATAATCGATAGTATAGTGATTCAGCTTAGCTATAAAAGATATTCCGTTAACTTAACCGTGTACTAGTGAGAATAATGTGGTAAATTAAGAATCGATATTAAATGTATCGAAAAGTATATTATTGTAAATATCAAACTTATCAAATAATCGATAGTATGTCGTTTATGTTAAGAACTATCAGAAGATTTGCTATTTAAAAGAGCAAGAATAAGTTTAGATAAATGGAAAAGAAAGATTGAACATTATTTAATGATAGTATTAAATAGTAAGCACTGTAACCTAAGAAGAGTATAAATAAGTGTAGTAACATAGAAAGAAAATACTTTATATAAATTATATACACATTATTTGTACTATTAATTACCGATAGTAATGTGAGACTATCGCCAGTAGGAGAACTCTATCGATACATTTGCAGCTCTAGCTTTAACTTAAATATGAACTGTCACTCTTGCTACTAATACGAATGCCCAGCAAGCTATACACGCACACCCACACCTACACACACACACACACACACACAACACTCCCAACACACACACCTATACCACGACACACACAACATGCACACCCACTCTGTACCCACAGACGCACACCCAAGAACACGACCGACCTCTCCATGCACCTTATGCAATTTATTATGATTTTTATGATTTGTTTTTGCATTTTCTTTATTGTTTACCTCGTTTTGAGCTTGCGTTTTTTTTCTCGATTTTCTGTTCGTTTTGCAGTACATCCGTTCCAGAACACCGAGTTTTAATGGTTCACTTTATTCCTCTAGCCGCAAGGTTTGTTTTTATGATTTCACTGATATGATTTTATTTTATAATTTCTATTTTTATGCTATCCCAACATGAACTTGGCTTGAGATTATTAATCAATCCCCGTGCACAGTCAGAAATAACAGAAACTTAATCCGGCAATTTGAACAGTATCATCTAATATGATCTCTCCCTATGCTTGCAGCATTATCGCACGGTCAGTCCGGGACTGATATTGCGCGAGTATGGACGACCAATTGGCGAGGATATATCGCGCATTTATACCTACAGTTATCTGACAGATGCGCCGCATTATCTACGCAAACCGATCGATCCGTATGACAAGACGCCACTGTCGCCGCACTTCCATCGGCCCGCCTCGTACGCGACGACGGCCAGCAATGCCGGCTCCGTGGCCGGCAGTCGGCCACCATCGCGTCCGCATTCGCGTACGCGCAGTGCCATGAAGGTGCTGGTGGATGCCATCAGATCGGAGACACCGCGACCCAAGAGTCCCGGCATGAATAACGAGGAACCAATTGAGCTGTCGCATTATCCGGCGGCCAAGAAGCCGCCACCAGGTGAACAGCCGAAAATCGAGCGTGATGATTTCCCAGCACCGCCATATCCCTATACGGATCCAGAGCGCAGGCGACGCTACAGTGATACCTATCATGGTGTGCCCGTCTCCGATGATGATGATCAGGAGAACGACGAGAACGGCAAGCGGACCAACGGCAAGGCCAAGAATGGCGAGGAGCAAACGTAAGCGAGCGAGCTGTTTAGATAATCCCCTAGAGAAATCACTTAACCCACATTAATTAATCCATGTAGACGCTTGCAACGCGAGGCAGAGCAGCTGGAGAAGCTCAATTCAGGCATTGGCTCGGTAATCGCTAAGGACCTGAAGGAACATGCCAAGTACAGGAAATGGAAACAAAACAATCTGGATCCACGCAATGCCTCACGCACGCCATCAGCCTCCAAGGAGCCGCTCTACAAGTTGAGGTGAGACTGTAAGAAGAACTAATATGCATATTGTCGGTACTAATTGGTCTTTTGTATGCATTGCAGATATGAATCGCCCATTGGCGCCTCACCCTCACGCAATCTAGATCATCAGAAACCCTTCTATGAGGATGAAATGTTTGATCGTTCCACCAGCTACCGCGGCTCCCTGGGCAAATCCCTGGGCAATGCGCCCAGTTACAATGGTAAAGATTTAGCGTGCAAAGGCAGTTAGGATTAGCTACATTTAAGTAGGAAGGGAACACAGGCTCTTGCCAAGGGGCAAATGATTCTATTTGATGCATATTCCTCATCAGTTTGTGCCATTCCAAATTGACTTCTTCTTTGAAGTTCCGCGCAAGAGTTTGTTCAGCTTCGGTTAACCGAAGTTAGTTTTAATTTGATACTTTGTCGACTTGCTTTACATATAGCCCAATTACGTTTATAGCCATACATTCCTATCGCTCGCCGCCCAAGCCCGGATATGGATTCAAAACGACCACGTTGCCGCCCTACATACGCAACGGCTACAGCTCCGTAAGTGCTGGCTGAGTGCCTCCTGCCTGTGACTCTGGCTCTGCATCTGTCTCTGCCTCTGCCTTTTTGCCTGTTGCTCTTGGTGCTTGGTCATTTGATTATTGCCTTGATCAATAGATCCCTGGGTCCATTCACTACTCGATTAATTGCATACTTGACCAGTTGGTAACCCAATCATTGCGCAATATATTACCGATCGCTTGATCATATTGGTTATTTGATCGTGCAATTAATTGATCTGTAGATATCATATTTACTTGAACGCACGATCACTTGGTCGCTTGGTCATTGCCACTTGTTGCATCGATGACTTGATCGAATGATTAGCTGATCATTTGGATAAAATATATCACTTTATAATTTGATGCATTTTGATATCTGATATTGCCATAACTTGATCATCTTGCCTATGGATCAGTTGTTTATTTGGTTACTTGATCCATCGATGAATTGATCAATTACTTAAAAGATCATCTGGTTCATGTATAACTTGATTGTTTTTGATCATTTTGGTCACCTAATCATGCGATCAGTATATGTCTTGCGCGATCACTCGGTTAATTGATCACTTGGTCACTTGGTAACTTGATCTTAGCTGTAGCTAAAACTCATCCACGTTTGGCGGTCGACTAATCTACTACAGTGTTAATCATAATCTTTAAACTAGAATTGTACCACCAATTGTGCCACCTGTTGCTCACTTTATAAACTTGTCTCTATTTCTCACTCTGTAATGCTGCTACCTGTGACTCCATCAACAACATCTCCGGCTGTGCCTCATGGTGTTGGGATCCCTAAAAACAATACTACTAACAATCCATCTAACTCGACTGGTTCGTCTGCTGCTTCATTGTGTTGTTGCCTCTAACGTTTGCTATTCCTTCTCACTCTTACTGTGTGTTTGCCTATGCTACATGTTTGTTGCCACACACACACACAAACACACAAACACAATCTTACACTCATATAAACACGCCTGTATACATACTAACAACAACAACAACTACATACACTAACGATCATCCATCATAACTCAAACTCGACTCGGCTCAGTGGTGAGCGCGCTGCGGCATGTGCCCAAACCCGGATACGGCTTGGCTCCACGCTCTCACACATTCAGTTCCACAACATCAGCCGCCGCCACCACGATGCATGGTGTCACTGTAAGAATGCTTTTGTTGTTGTTCTTTCTCTTTTTAACCCATTTGTTTTTGGTTTTTTTGTGGAATGCCTTAGCTTGTTATTCTTTCTTCTATTTCGTACACCTTTCTGTAGACAGCGCACACACGTTTTCCGTTCTGGTTTGGCATGCTTTCTTTCTTGCATAGATGCCATTTTAAACTCACATTTCTCTCTCCCTCTGGTTATTCCCTATAGGACTTCTCCTATGGAGGTCTCGGTGACAAAACACACAGCACAGATCTGAGCTGCGGTAAATCAGAGGGTAAGTTCTGGAGATCTCTCCATCTTTCTACTCTTTTATTAATCTCTTTGTTCTCCATCTTTAGCTTCGGTCGATTCGATTACCGAGGGCGACAGACGCGCCCTAATGGGTGGCGGGGATCTGCCCGCTTCTAGCACATACTCGGGCGCACTGTCCTATCATTATCCACAGGCAGGACTCATCCGGCGCAGCCTGCCCAACATGGCGCACTCGATGCTGGTGCACGAGCCCGCCAAGATCTATCCGTATCACATCTTGTTGATCACGAACTATCGTCTACCCTCAGACGTTGATCGCTGCAACCTGGAGGTGAGTCGGGCCTGATGTTCCTGCAACTTCGAACCCAATTAACTTTATGTTTTTCCTTGCAGCGTCACTTGTCCGACATTGAGTTCGAGCACATCTTGCAGTGCGCCCGCTCCGAGTTCTACAGGCTGCCACAGTGGAGGCGCAACGAGCTGAAGCGACGCGTGAAGCTCTTCTAAATACCACATACTACATATAGCAAATATAGTTGGATATTGCAACCAGAGCGGCTACTTGCGACGAAACCAAATTGAAACAATTACCTAAATGTTCTTAACTAAAAGAAAAGAAAACAAAACAAAAACAAACGGCAGCAACAAAAAAGAAAATGGGAAAAACAAAGTATGCTAATTTCACAGCCAGTTTTGAAACACGCTTTAATGATATAGAAGAAAGAGTGGAAACGGAGGAAAATAGTTACATTTGAGTACGGACTGCCGCAGCACACGGGCAGCTCCAGTTTATTTTTTTAAGCATTAGTTGCGCTGATGACTATTTAAATTCTATAAGAAAACCAAAAACAAAACAAAAAAACAAACAAAAAATAAGAAAAGATTAAGAAAGAGTTTTGCTTCGGCCTGCCGAAGTGCAGATACCCTTGCTTAGTTCCTAGCGAAGAAATAATGTCTAATACGAAATACCTTAACTTATAATTTGAACAGATAGTTATATTACGAGTATATATGAATGCCACCACTCGGCAGGGGTGTCCGATATTATGTTTAACACACTGTGGCAGTCAAGGCGAGTCCTGAATTGCATTAAAAAAGCTTTTTACAAACTGCGGCTAATCCAATTAAAATGCGTCAAAGAAGAAGAAATGAATGTACCTACAGCAGAAGAGATGATTCAATAAGGAACAGCAACAATTATAGATGTCTGGCATTAAACAATATACGCTAAACACTTGCAAGTTTTATTTATTACAATATATATTTTATTTATTTAAATAGAATATGTCAAAGAATAAACAAGATTATAATAAAACAGGACAAAACGAAGCAATATCCAATGTGTTTTCTTTACACACACAATATTATAATTACAATAAATATTTAAGTGTACATAATAATATATATCTTTTATGTGCGGTGTTCTCCGAAGTTGCATAAATTCGAGTTACTGGAATGTTTCGTTTATAGAGCTGTAATAACTATCGTGTGTACTATCGTCATGTGGAAAAATAAACTATCTTTGTGATTACAAAATTGATCTTCTATATAGTGGAGATTCTAAGAAAATTTGTATTTTACGACTAGCACGATAGTATCGCCTTAGAGATATACAAAAATACGTTACTATTGTATGTTTTTCAACTCACATCTGTCCTTATTCGATAGTACTTGCAGCTTGAGTATATATAAATATATTGCGCTAAGTTTCACAGTTTCTCTGAGATTCACTGGGGATTATTTTGCACTAGTTTAGCTTCTGCAACGTGTCGTCTGTGCGTAGGTTGTACGTGAGCTGCGTCTTCATGACGGTGAGACTGCTGCCGACAATCTGTTTATGATAGATCTGCCGCGTGACAAACCCGAGATCATCGTAAAAGTCACGCTCGCTCTCTTGCCACTCGGAAATAGTACACTCGAGGGAGGCATAGCCTGCATTAACGCAGTTCTTGGAGACCAGACTTACCATCGGTTCCATGATCTTTTGATGTGGATAATGTTTGGCAATCGCAAAGCGATAGATCCAGGCTGCATTATAAACAGCATTGTGGTTTTTAACACTCAACGTGGCAACAATACGGCGACGAAATTTGTTTTTGTACGACTCGTCGTAGGGAGGATTGTCCAGAAATATTTGATAGCTAGCCTCGTTTGGCGCACAGCGAAAGATGAAGGGTTCGTAGCACTCGGCAACCAGTGACTGGGAGGGTTTTAGCTGGAAAGTAGTCAACATTGGGTATTATAAATCAACATAAGTGAGGGAAGTCTAGTAAATACCCTCATCAGTTCCACCGCCTTGGCATAGAAGGAGAAGTAGGTACTGGTAAAGAGAAAGAAGATGCAGCCAGGTATTGTGAGGACGCAGAAGAGTAGTGGCACTCCCAGAAATATGAAGAATATAGCCCATGTTATGACTATGAATTGCAGTGTAATCTGTAACGAAGATATAGACAACGTCAATTCGGTCAGAGTCTTAATAGAGGGCGAGGCCCTCATGAGATTCCCCCACGTTTGCAGCAGATAAAGCACGCAAACCTCGGCTTACCTCACGGAAGCAAAACACAAAAAACGATTTCGAAGAGAACGACATAATGTAGTCCCGCACCAGCTCCTGACACTTGAGTTCGTCATCTTCGCGATAGTTGCGTATAACAATAAATGGTTGCATCTGATATCGCTTAAATTAAAACTTTAAGATCCGACTGCGAGCAGAAATGAAAACAAAATAATAAACACCATCAAGCAGTGCGACTGTCCAATAAATACCAAGAACTGCTATCGATAGCAGTGAAGGCGGTAAGCAAGCAGAGTAGCCGTAAAAAATACCACAAAAATCGATGAAACGCACTGCTCATCGATAATTGCATTATAATATGCCACCAACAGGTATTTGATTTGTACGTTACGATTTAAATGTAATCTGGTAATATTTTTATTATGGAAACAAAGTTCAATTACATTATTTGCTGAAGGACTTAATAAGCTCATTTACTGCAGCTCTTCCGTTTTCGATCTCTTCCCAGCCCGGTACCGTTTTCTCACCATTCTCGTACCACCTGACGATGTTGGGATATTTGCTTAAATCCAATTTAAAGATAATGAATCCAGCCACTGTGGACCAGACGGAAATGTCTGCGATGGTCAGCTTATCGCCTGCTAAATACAGTTTTCCCTCGAGGAATGCATCCAGGATTTCTAGAGCCGATTCCACCTTCTTGAACTTCTCGGGATCTGCTGGCTTCTTTTGGATCTGAGGGAAGTAATACTCGGACAAAGCCGAATACAGTGTTCCCAAGTCGAAGAACAAACGCTGGTTCACCAGAGCGCGTGCCTTAGGATCCTTGGGATAGAGGGAATCGTTCCTTCCGTACTTCTCCACCAAATAGGTTAGAATGGCACGGGACTCCCACAGGACAAAGCCATTGTCGACAAGTGTTGGGATCGTATGCTGCGGGTTTAGTTTGACAAACTCAGGTTTCAGTTGCTCCTGCGCCATTGTGTTGATAATCTTCAGATTGAGCTTGAGTCCTAGAGCCTTAGCTGTTATAAGAATGGCTGGGGTTGAGCCCGAAACTGGTGAATAATACAAATCCATTTTTTGCTTTTTGGTTTGACGTTGTAGTTGAAACTGATGCTACCTTGGCAAACACAATCGGTTTATATACAATTTCTATGCAGGGAAAATGATATGGCCCTTTTTTATCTTTCAGTGCATTTGGCCCAGCATTAGTTTTCATGCCGTGATAAGATTGCCGTTTTATGAAAAATCATTATTATGACGTATACGTTCTAGAACCTTCGATGCCATGTCATTTTTCCACAATCGATCGATTTTCAGTTAGACAATTTGCGGCCTAGAGCTTTTAGTCGCCGAAAGCTTTTGGTAAGTATATTTGCAGAACTCTGCATTCAGTTTTGCTTAACCTGGCGGTAATAACAGTCTTGTTTTCCTCTCTTACTAACCAAGAGTATTCTCTTATATTTTTTATGGAATTCAAGAACGATCAGGATAATCGAAAAATCATGTTCGAGTAAATAATAATTTTATTTGTAATTTATTACATGAGCTCATTGTTGGAAGAACTATCCTGAATACTTTATATCCTATCTAAATGACCAGCTTGTTGCATGTTCATTAGTAGAAGGATTCATCCTTCATTGTAATATATATATATATGAATTGGTTTCTACTTTTTACAGAAAGGACACTCGACTTTAAATAGTTATGATAACTATGTAAGTTAGTATTCGTAATTAATTACATGAGCTCATTGTTGTAAGAACTATTCTAAATTCTTTATATTCTTTCCAAATGACCAGATTGATGCATGTTCATTAGTGGAAGGATTCATCCTTGCAGTACGTTGTAAGTATATATGATTCTATTTTGGCTTATACTTTTTACAGAAAGGACACTCGACTTTAACTATGTAAGTATATTTTCAAAGCGAAAATGGATTAAGAGTATTACGATCTGGAAAGATTCTAACAAATTCCAAACTGATCTCTCAATTCTCAATGAGCATGATACGGACTTGAAGGTATAGTACTTTTAAAAAAATCATATTTGGACATAAGTTTCACGTCGATTGAAATATAAACAGTACTGAGGAATTATTTTAATACTTCCTTTATATTTCTATGTCAATATGATTGAGTATCAAGGCCTTTTAAATCAAATTTGACGATGTAAAGTGATTGGTATAGATATTGATAGACTTGATATTTGCCAAAGTTCTAAAGATGGATTTTAAGTCACGATTGTAATAGGTCCCTGAGATAGAGGGTATAAACATATTGGCATTGACAGACATGACCTAATCATATAATTCGTATATTGATTATGATTTAGTAGAAATGTATTTATTAATATCTGCCACGCCCCTAACTGCCGAATACATGGTGATAAGATAATCTTTATTCAGTTGTTTTATCAAGGCAGAAAAAACATACTATTCATATATCTTATCTATCAGTTTAATAACCCTATCTAATTTCTTATCAGATTTCAGTCAACAACGCAACTTGACAGCAACCCAAGAATTGAAACTCATCCTTACCATTATTATTCAATTGTATAAATATTTTATTAAGATAGTTGGAAACTGTCAGGGTTTGAACAATCTTCGTTTTTTTACTTCTTGCGGGCGGCCAACAGAGCACGCGTTTCCTCCAGACCCTTCTCAACGATTTCCCAGCCGGGAGTTACCTTCTTGCCGTTCTCGTACCACCTCACAATGTTGGAGTACTTGCTGAAGTCCAAGCCGAAGATAGTGAAACTGGAAAGTGACGACAGGAGCGAGATGTCGGCGATAGTCAGCCTATCGCCAGCCACGTAGGTTTGGCCCTCAAGGAATGTATTGAGAAATCCAAGGGCTTCTTCGCCCTTCTTCAATTGCTCGGGATCCTGTGGCAAATTTCTGAATGGGGCATAGTAATAATCTGCGAGTGCCTTGTACAGAGTTCCCAAGTCGAAATACAGACGCTGGTTGACAAGAGCGCGACCCTGAGGATCCTTTGGGTACAGCGCATCATTCTTCGCGTATTTCTCAATCAGGTAGACGATAATGGCACGAGATTCCCAGAGGACGAAACCGTTATCCACTAAAGTGGGAATCGTGTGTTCAGGGTTAATCTTGATGAACTCGGGTTTCAGATGTTCCTGCTCCAACATGTTGAGCAACTTCAAGTTGAGTTCAACTCCAAGAGCCTTCGCCACCAATTGAACAGAGCGACAAGGCGGTGAAAGGGGCGAATAATAAAAGTCCATATTGACTGTGGCTGTGAAGTTGAGCAACTGGTAGGGCAACGACGACTGTTGATATTTTCGCGAATTATTCCCATTTATATACTCCGCGGGGGCAGCGATTATCAAAAGTTCTTTAATTAGATAAGGTATTGTAGAATAGTTGTGAAAAATCATCATAACACGCGAGTTTCACGCGATAAGCGATATTCCAGTGGGAACTGGCGTTCTTTGTAGTTTGCAATCCGCATTATAA
This sequence comes from Zaprionus ornatus, assembly GCA_018904035.1. Classification (NCBI taxonomy): domain Eukaryota; kingdom Metazoa; phylum Arthropoda; class Insecta; order Diptera; family Drosophilidae; genus Zaprionus; species Zaprionus ornatus. The sequence continues at coordinate 7,981,797 of JAEIFZ010000115.1, read as the reverse complement.
GAATGAAATAAACACAACATTTCTAGAATTCTCTTATATAGGAAAATTTGGGTGGAACATACTTACAGTCTGAGAAAATATTCTTGAGAAATACTATATATCAGTGATCTATACATATAAGATATTAGAATATCTATATGGAAAACAATTTTTTAATTTGTTATAATTTATAAACAGCTACAAGGCAAGAAAGAGTCGTGAATCATAACTGCTAAAAGTATGCAGTATTTTGTGATAAAAATCAAACTTCTTGGGGTAAACAATCTACAATAGATCACTGGTCTCTTAAGAGGCTCACGTGACTGTTAGATACCCTGCACTGACTATACGGTTGTCACGTAGTGCGCTTGCACTCGCATAATGCATATTTCACATTCTATATAACTTTCCATCCTCATTAGAATATTTGCAAACAATTTCTATAAGTTGTATGTTATACGACCACAAATAAATGTACGAATGTACGGCAGCCTCTAGACCACGTATACCGCAAGCGGTTGTCTACTATAACGATGAAATTTAAAAATTTGCAATCTTATCAATATACAAAATAGTAATATTCGCCCAAACAAAAGATAACGAATGCGGGCAGGCAGGCAGTATAAAAATCCGGATTTGTTTACTGAGAGGGAATAGTTTGGTTTGAACTTGCAGCAGCTAAAGATACGAAATGGATCTTTACTATAATCCTGCATCGGCTCCCTGCCGGTCAATCCAGATGACAGCCAAGGCTCTGGGAATTGAGTTGAATTTAAAGAATCTGAACATGTTCAAGGGAGAGCATCTGACGCCCGAATACCTTAAGCTTAATCCCCAACACACGGTACCCACGTTGGTAGACAATGGTTTCTCTCTGTGGGAATCCCGTGCAATTCTCATCTACCTGGTTGAGAAATACGCCAAAGACGATTCGCTGTATCCCAAGGATCCCCAAGCACGAGCTCTTGTCAACCAGCGCTTGTATTTCGACATGGGTACACTCTATCAGGCTTTCTACGAATACGTCTCTCCCCTATTCGCGAAGAAGCCTTTGGATCCCGAGAAGTTGAAGAAGTTAGAGTCTGCTCTCGAGCTACTCAACACATTCCTCGAGGGTCAAACCTACGTGGCTGGCGATAGACTGACCATTGCTGACATTTCTCTCCTGGCCAGCGTTTCATCCTTTGCGTCTAGCAAATTTGACTTTTCCAAGTATCCCAACATTGTGAGGTGGTTGGAAAATGGTAAGAAAGTGACTCCAGGCTGGGACCTCAACGAAGCTGGCGTTAAAGAATTAGTTGCTTTGGTTGAATCGATGAAGTAAATACTAAATTGTTACATGTAAAATATTTCTTGTAAATTGATTTTAAATAAATTATTTATTGAGTATGCATGAAAAATTTTATTTAAATTAGTCCGATTTTTAAGCAAACAGTTTCGAATTCGTCACTAAATTATCTAATGACCATAAACGAATCTATCGCCATAAAACCGTCAAATTTCGATTGCACTATCGACTGTCAATATTAATCGATTGTAGTACAAGTGCATTGTTTTCGACAGATTATTCGTCCGCAAAAAATCCGGTCACACTGAACCGAAGGCTAATATTTCATTTTGCCGCATTAGCGTTTTGCATACGGAATTAAAGCATTTTAACTCGCATATTTAACCTGATTCTATGGAAATGGAAGACGGCCACATGAGGGAAAAATGTGAATCATTGGAACACGCCTCACACGAACAGCAGAGGCAATTTATTTGCGGCGTTATCGAAGGGTTTTACGGGCGACCATGGACGACCGAACAGCGAAAAGATTTGTTTCGCAAATTAAAGAAACTGGGCATGGACTCATACATGTATGCGCCCAAAGATGACTACAAGCACAGGGCCTACTGGCGGGAGCTATACACGGTCGAGGAAGCAGATCACTTATCAAGTATTAAACATTCAATTTTCATTTTTGCTGAGTGGCGAATTTATTATTATTATGTGTGTGTTTGTGTTTGTCCCCTCCCTAGGTCTCATCTCGGCCGCAAAGGAGGCTGGTATTGTGTTTTATTATGCATTATCGCCTGGTCTGGATATGACATACAGCAGTCAGAAGGAAATTGCCACGCTCAAACGCAAACTGGATCAAGTTTCACAATTCGGCTGCGATGCCTACGCTCTGCTGTTTGACGACATTGAGTCGGAGCTATCTAAAGCCGACAAGGAGGTTTTCCAGACCTTTGCGAATGCTCAGGTCTCGGTAACGAATGATATTTTCGCTCACTTAAATGGTCCAAAGTTTCTCTTCTGTCCGACGCAATACTGTGCGTCTCGTGCCGTTCCCACGGTCGTCGATTCTGAATATCTGAATACACTGGGTTCTAAGCTAAACAATGAGATTGATATACTTTGGACGGGTGACAAGGTGATATCAAAAGTCATAACAATTGAATCGATACGTGAAATAACGGAAATACTTCGACGACCTCCTGTCATCTGGGATAATCTGCATGCCAACGATTATGATCAGAAGAGGGTGTTCCTTGGCCCCTACTCGGGTCGTTCGCCCGAACTTATACCCTATCTGCGAGGTGTCATGACAAATCCGAACTGTGAGTTCTATGGAAACTTCATAGCTATACATACGCTTGCCTTTTGGTCGCGCTGCAGCATGGATTCAAAAATGAACAGCTCGCTAAGTGCAGATATTAAATTGGAAACTGAAAACGACGACGATTTGCCCGTCGAATGCCTCTCCAAGAACGTGTATCATCCCCGCCTGGCTCTCAAGTAAGAGAAATACCGTATAAACACGTTTATTTAATTAATTTAACTTTGCCTTTTAGAAATGCAATAAGTGAATGGCTACCCGAGTTCTTTGTGGTAAAAGAAGCCTGGGGACCGATTGCAAAGCCGCAGCCGCAGGTTGAAATGGTTATGCCCATCATTCCAATTATACCCTCGATCAACACTTGCATGAGTCTGACCACCACTACCACAACGTCTACTAATACACGTACAGTGCCTGAGGTGAACACTACCCAACTGCAGGCACTGGCGGATGTCTGTAGCACAGTTAGCTCAACTATGACGCCCATTTCGAATCCGGTGATGAATTCACTGGTATCGCCAACCAAGGTGGTCACAAATGAGGAAATCATTAATCCCATACCTACAACAGTTGCATCGAATATTGAACTGCCCGAAACGATACCGATTTCAATTGTGCCAGTTCCAATAATGGAGACCAAGAGTGTTGAAGAGTCAATCGAACTGAGCTGCGAGCTGTTCCAGAAATCCACTGAAGCTGCGGCCGGCAAAGTCGATGACTTATCGGAGGAGCGGGAACAGGCAGGAAGCCTAAATGTGGATACTATGCTGGATGAGAACAGCCTCAGCCCGTTGAGCGCAGGCGTCAATGAGCCCATGGAGTGCAGCAGCAGTATTAATTCGCAGTTATCACCAAAGGAAGTGGGCAAGCTGCTAACCGATGATGTCGTCATGGAAGAGTCCGCTAATGATATAAATGTGAGTCCAAGTAAATGCTGAAATAGAACACAACTTATCTTATTCCCTTGTAGAGCATGCACGTGGAGAGCTCGTTATCGTCACCGGTATCAAATGCAGACATGCGCGAAGTGGAGGACGACCTTACATCCAAGTAAATATTGTAATTCATATATGTTTAACCTCTTCCTAATCCTTATATCTTGCAGATCTCATTGTAAACGCACAAGGATTAATTCCGATGATTTAAGTCTGCTCTGTGATCTGTTTTATCTGCCCTTCGAGCACGGAAGTCGCGGTCTGAAGCTACTAAACGAATTCCAATGGCTGAAGATCAATGCAAACGTCATGCTGCAAGAGCGTGATGCCACCAAGTCCCTCAAACCAGAGGTCAGTGAATGGCTACAGCGCTGTGAAGTGTTCTCCAAGCTGTGTGCCGGAGTGCAGGAACTATTGGGGAAAATCGCCGAATGTGAGAATAAGGAAATAAGCCACGACTTGTATTCATATGTTTGGGACATTGCCGGAGCACTGTCGCTGCTCAATTGCTACATCAAGTGGCTGGCACTGGGCCATTTTCCACAAAACATGTCCTCCTACACAGAGGGCAGCTACACATGTAAGAGACGATATTTTCCTCACCCAAATTGCCCCGATTCTAATTGTTATAACCCTGTTTTCATCTGTAGGGTTTAGCAAAGGCTGGAAGGAGGCTTTCATGTCGGGAGATCAGGAACCTTGGGTGTTCCGAGGCGGCCTCACTGCCGATCTGCAGCGTCTAATGCCCGTAGATTCGGGCAACGATTTGTTTGTCTATAAGCTGCCGGAGCAACCGACAGCAAATTATTACCAGCTAAGGCCGTATCGCAACTCTGATGAGCAGCAAGTCTATCAGATTTGTACGAGCACCTACATGCAGTGGCAGAGCAAGGATGATGGTGATGACATCCTTCTACCGGCTCAACTGGCCGACATTGCTGCTGACTGTATTGTGGGCGCACATCTAACATTGCATCCGGAGTTCTCTATTGTTGCCTACGACAACAGCGACAACATTATCGGCTATGCCTGCAGTGCCTTGGATGTCTCCATATTCCAGCGTAATATGGATATTTGCTGGCTACCAGAACTGCGTGAGAAGTACCCCAAAGCGTTATTGGAAAGTGAAACTGGTGATGGTAATGGAAAGTCGCAGAAGCTGTTGACGCACTTCAAGGAACTGATTCACGGCGGCAACAGCGCTGGCTTGGTCTGTCCTTCTGAGGTCAGCGGGTCCTTTCCGGCAGTGATAAGCGCTGCAACGCTGCGTGAAGCGGAGCAGAGAGACAGCGGCATCGCCAAGCGACTCTTGACCGTCTTACTTGCGGCTCTGCGAGCCAACGGCTGCTTTGGTGTGCACGTCTGTCTGTCCGACGAGGATGCTGAACAGCTGAGCTTCTACACGAAGATTGGCTTCATCGAGGTGTATCGCAACGAGGCGAATAAGTGCATTTACCTCGGGCGCCGCTTCTAGCAGTCGTCGCTGAGATCATCTCGCATCCTCGTGCTGAAACCGCGTTGCTCGATTCTCTAGGCTATATAAATATGTAATGAAACTGAGCTCACACTGCCTTCGGCTTCGTCTTCGCTGCTTTCCTTTGATCTGCACTGTTTCCTTAAGATGTTTGTATGTGGTTTTTAATGTGTCTCATTCTTCGCTGTGGAACCTTCCTTTGTATTATCGTCAAGTCGGTCTTGTTTACACATAAGTATGCGTATGTCTCGACTGTCCATTGTCTAGCATTTAACTTGAGTATCTTTCGCAATAAGCAATAAAACTTGACTAAACAAACATGATAATTGACTCTTCTTTTATTGCTATCTGGCATTCTCTTGTTTGCTCAGATCGTAGAACCAAACTGTGTTGACTCCATCCTCGATGATGCGTGCCGGCTGCAATTGTGGCAATGGGAAGCGGCAGGCAATTATTTTGGCATTCTGTGGACACTCAGCAATTAGTTTATGCTCCAGATCCTGCATCATCTGCTCCACACCGAAGATGACCACATAGTCGTATTCTTTGATGTTGAACTTCCAAAGATCGCGCCGGAAGAAGCTCGATTGTTTGCCGACGCCATGTCGCAGCGCAGCCAGGCGGGAGTAGTAGACTAACCAAGGATTCAGTTCAACGCCGTCTGTTTTAAGCGCTTTCGCATGCTGGGCCGCCGCTAGAGAAGATTACATAACGTTTAAAGCGTTTGCAGCCGCTGATTTAAACCGCTGACTAACCGACAACGATGCGTCCGTCTCCCGAACCAATGTCCAGTAGTTTGCCAGTGGCGTTTTTAGGCAGGAAACTGAGTACATTCTGAATTTGTTCGGTTGTTGCCGGCACATAGGGAAGACAGAATTTTCGAAAGGCAGGTGCCACAAATGATGCACAGACAATTGAGAGGCCAATCCCAATGCCGCCCGTCATGCCGATTAGCAGTTTACCACCTGTCGACATGCCTTTCGGTTTTTGTACAGTTTTTTGAGTACTTTCATTTAAAATTTCCATTGCAAATAATTTTATGGAATTATCTTTGCCTCCGCACAATAACAGAACACAGCTGGTTAGCTGCGCAATCGATAGTTTAGTATTTTTAGCGATACATGTGTACTGCACGGCAGGGCTGCATATTGAACTTTTACAAATACTACTTGCAGTGTTGCACAACGCTGTTGCATCGTGAGTATACAATTATATTGGTCGTGTGGTAACACTTTTTTCAGTCGTAGCTTCCTATTACAATTTTCCACGGGTTTTTTCTGTGTTTTTCGTCGAGAATTGAAAAAAACGCGGAAATTAATTGAAAATTGTGTTATAATTACGCGTATTAGCGTTAGACGTGCTAAGTTGTATGTGCGCAGTGTGTGAATCGACGTAAACGTAAAAATGGCGAACGTAAGGGACAGCGACACATCACTCTGGCTGCATAATAAACTGGGCACCTCAAACGATTCGTGGATAAATGGTTCAATATGCTCGCAACTAAACAAAGAGGTTTTGCGCAACATCAAAGATTGTTTTCCCGATCTGCAGACACAAGTCAAACTAAAGCTGCTCCTTAGTTTTCTGCATATTCCGCGCCGTCTGGTTGAAGAGGTAAAAAAAATCTCGTTGGTGTCATGAATAAAAAAAAGTACACTAGCATGTACACGCACACTCAAAACACAAGCACGCATACACACATACATGCTAGTGCGTTGGTGAATACATTCGATTTGTATGCTGCTGTGGACCCTCTGAATGTTCAGAAAATGTGTCTAATATGCGTGAAATAACATATTGAGGTGTTTTAAAATTCACATTGCTAACTTAACCGTATCCACATATCCATACAAGTACGCAATTGTTGTTGTTTTGCTCACACATAGAAATAAGAAATATTTCCCGCCACTTCTGCGCGAATGACTTGTGTGCGACTGTGTGTGTGAGAGAGTGGTGGTCTTTCTGTTGTTACTGGTGTTGGTGTTTATAAGCGTGCGCGTGTATGCGTGGGGTCTGTGGGCGTTGAGCGGGTGGTGAATCTGTTGAATATATTTATTTATATTTATGCCAATCAATTGAACTCGCATTAAAACTCGCAGATTAACCATATATATTTAATGTTTATGAAATAATTTGTATATGGCAAATATTGTTGGAATAACAAATCATAATTCGTGAGGTTTGTTTTGATAACTTGTTAACAGCTCTGTTAAATGTTCCAACATGATGTCAATGTAGAAACCTGTTTGGCATAAATCATTCTCTGATAAAAGCTACAGTCGAGACTCCTTGTAAACAAACTAACTTGTTTACACATATTTTGTTGGAATTTTTGATACGTGTACAGTCCAAACTGCATAGAAAGAATGGAGCTCATATTTTATAATACTACTTTCAAATATATTCATATAATATAATGAACTTTGACTTAATATAATAGATAACAATTAAATTTACACCGTTTTTTATATAATATTTTTTATATATTAAATATATCTCTAATTTTCCCAGTGGAAAACCGAACTAGAGGAGGTCATTGAGGTTGCCGGCCTCGATTCGGAACTATGGGTATCCATGCTAGCAGAGACTATGAAGACATTTCCAGCGACCAGTTCGCTAAATACAGAAATTTCTGATTATGAGGATACGCGACCCATTTTCACAGACATGGTCAGCGATTTGCGCAAACTGGTGACGAAGCATTCAGATCTGGGCATGTTGCCGTTGGAGTGCCAATACCTAAACAAAAATGCACTCATCTCGGTGGTAAGTGGAATCTACCTGAATTACTGATGACTTCAATCTTGAACTTAATCCACCCACCCTCCACGTTCAACAGGTAGGACAACAGCCGGCACCGGTCAAACATTTCTACCTAAAACGTAAGCCGAAGAGCGCCCAATTGCGTATCGAACTGCTGCAAAAATCCGCCGATGCCCAATCGTCACTGAAGAAGTCCTCGGCACCAACTATACCACTGCGGTCGCGGGGAATGCCACGCAAAATGACAGACACAACGCCGTTGAAGGGCATCCCCTCGCGCATGCCCACCACGGGCTTCCGTTCACCCGTTGTCTCGGGCAATGCGACGCGGCCAAATCTCAGCCGTACACCTGCAGGACGCAAGGATGGCGGTATCAAAATACTCGAATTCACAGAACAACCATTGGGTTATGCTGCCGCGAAGAAGCGTAAACGTGAACAGCAATTGGAGGAGCAGCAAAAGAAACAGGAGCAAAAGCAACAGGCTGCCGCCGCGGCGGCTGCAGCAGCTGCTGCCTCTAACAACAATAACAATAATAATAGCGATAGTCCGCCTGCAGATGGAATTACTCCGATGGTTGTGGACACACCCACAACGCCCACATCGGCAAACAATAGTTTCGAAATCAAATTGGAGCCACAGTTGAACTTGAATCAGAGCTCTGGCAGCTTAGAAGAGCAGCCGGATGAGGATTTCAAGACACCAGAATTGGTTGCCAAGACCTTGCTGCCAGAGACTCCAGAGACACCGGAATATGCTGCTACCACGCTACAGTTCACCCAAACTACGCCTGCAGCAACTTCAGCAGCTCCAGCAGCAACTGTTGCAACTGTTACCACGCCTAAAACGGTCAAAGCCGAGGGCAAAGCAAAGACACCCAGGGCCAAGGCAAATAACAACAATAATAATAATAATAATAACAACAACAGTTACCACAACACGCCAAAGCGAATCAAACAAGAGATCGAGATCAAGAGTGAAGAGATTATTGTGCCGGCCAACATAAAGGTAGAGAAGATAGAGACAACCACCACACCCACACGTCCTACCCCATCAACACCTACTACACAGAGGATTATCATACAACAGCAGCCTGCACAGCGCGGCACACCACAGTTGCTCATACGCAGCACGCCGCAGCAGCAGAAACGTCTCATCAACAACAACAACAGCAGCATCAGCAGCACCGCAACAGTCACTGCGACCACCTCAACTGCTGTGACAACCACAACTGTCGGCAACACCACCATCAAAATGGAGAAGCTGGACATTAAGCCCATATTGCGAGCTGCTACCAGTATCGCAAGCACCAGCAGCAGCAGCATCTCCAGCGCCATTGCTAGCACCAGCAGCACGACAACAACTACAATCCTAACGCCACAGCAACTGCGACAGGCTGCAAGTCCGCTGGCCAATCTGCCTAACAACATCTCCGTAAAGATAACCTCAGCCAAGGCAAAGGCAGCAGCAGCGAACGCAGCAGCAGCAGCGTCTGGCAGCAGCACTAGCGGCACACAGGCAACTCCACAGCAACAACAGCAGCCACAGCCGCAACTGCCCCAACAACAACAGCAGCAACCCATACTAATCAACAGTTCCACGCCTGTCATTCTGGCCTCGACACCCGGTACACAGCGTGCGGTAAGTCGACGATCACTTTGTGGGGGGGAATGGAAAAAGTGTCAGCCAAAGGTTTTTATCTCCTGTTGCTAGAGACAACATATGCCATTAAGCTTGATAACAACTATCGAATTTCCAGAGTGCTTGTGAGTCAAGTTAACAAATGCCAACAAGATATCAAGCTATGTGTATAGCTAAATATCCGGTTATATATCTGCTTGATGACTCAGTAGATCAGCAAGTTGTCTCTGTTTGGCACTATAGAAAGATAACTATATCTAATTATCGTTTATACTTATGTTGATTTACGTACAACAACATGTACTCTTCTTCCACAGAAACCAATGCTAGCAACGAGCAGCAGCGGCACCACAACCACTACCATACCATCGCAGGCTATAAAGACAATGCCGCTAAGTCAACTAAAGACGGCAGCCAACAGTGGACCGGTCATCATCTCGCAGACCATCATACAGCCTGCAAAGCGAGCTCAACAGCAGCAGCAGCAGCAACAACAACAGCAGCAACAGGGAGCCTCATCAAGCACAGCAGCTGCATTAGCTGCAGCCCAGCAGCAACAACAACAGCAGCAACAACAGCAGCAACCACAACAACAGCAGCTGCAGCAACCGCCACAATTGTTGACTACTACCACATCGCAGGGTCAAACTACACAGTACATTTTGGCTGCACCACAGCCACAACAGCAGCCTACACTGCCCACACTGACCTCGTTCACGCAGACACGTCCGGCGACGCAGACAACAACGCTTTATCAAACTGCTGCTGGCGGCAGTGGTCAGACGCCGACAAAGATATTGCTGAAGACAACAGGTGCATCGGGTGTGGTTATGACACCGTTGCGACAACATCAACAGGCAACTGCTGTGGTGTCAACCAATCCACCACCATTGGTGGCTACCAATGCAGCTGTTGCTGCTGCCGCTGCCGCTGCTGCCAACCAGCAGACGTTGAATATACAAAATGTACAATTGCCCAATCGGCCGGTCACGATTCAGCCAGCCTCGCAGGCAGCACAGCAACAGCATCTGCAGGCACAGCTGCAACAGCAGCAGCCACATCCGCAGCACACCATCGTGGCCAATACAACGGCCACACAGCAGCCAAAGTTATCGCAGGTGATAATGCAGCCAGGTGGAACCATTGCTGGCAGCACATTAAACGTATCTCAAGCGGGGGCCAAAAACAAGACCATCATACTCACCGAGAAGGGCGTCATATTGCGTAACATTGGCGGCGACATGTACCAGCAGATACCCATTAGTAATGTAAGTGGCCTGCCCACACTGGGCAGCGGCGCTACACTCATGACCACCACAGCGGCAGGTCCGCCCAGTCTGGTCAAGACCACGCCGGCAACGAGAGTGCAGCCACATACCATTCAACTACAGCAGCAACCGCAGACACAGGGTGGCAAACAGATAATGCCCACACTGATACCTACGAATCCCATTGGAGGCCAGCACGTTATTGTGCAGCAACAGACACCGACTAGTGTCATTGGCAACGTAAGTGAAAACGGAATTCAAGCTAGTTTGATTCAGTATTATTGCAGACACGATCTTGTATAAACTATATTTGAATAACATTGGCAATTGCCCTTCATTTTATAGTCCACACAGCAGACGATTATACGGCCAGTGATGACCAATGTGAGTGGAGGATTGACCACGCTGCCGCAGGGCCTGACACTTATTCAGCGTCCCGGTCAACAGCCGCAGTTGGTGCAGGTGCAGGCGGCGCCGAGCGCCGGCACACAGCGTACAATCATTACGCAGTCGGCAGCTGCGGCGTCGCAGCAGCAGCCGCGCCAGCAGCAGCAGCAACAGCATATTCTGGTGCAGCAAAAGCCGGCCCTGCAGCAGCGATTGGTCACCTCGACGAGCACAGCGGGCGCACAGCTACAGCAGCAGACCAACCAAACCACAATTCCGCGCACAGTTCAAGTGCAGGTTACCCAACAGCAGCAGACGAACCAGCAACAGCAGACAACAGCGCCAGCAGCGCAGCAGCAACAAACCCAGCAGGCGCCACAGAGGCGAGGACTTTCTCTTTCGGTAAGTTACTCTGCATTATACTAAATATAACTTCATTCTTAACTCTAACTTCTCTTTTCATGCAGAACGAGCACGTGCATAAGGCGCATGAGATGTTCCGCAAGGCGAACCGTGTTTCCCGGCCCGACAAGGCACTTATTCTGGGCTTTATGGCTGGTTTGCGTGAGAATCCACGTCCAAATAGTGAAAATGTTCTGGTCATCAAACTGGGCGAAACAGAGGTAAGTGCTTTATAAGAGATACCGCATTCCTTTTACTAATCACCTTGTCTCTGCAGGAAAAAGTGCAACAAGAGGATGGCAACACGGCGCTGTGTCAGGTTGAGTCACACATCCGACTGGATTATAACACCGGCGAATGGAAGACATTCCAGAACTTCAGGCTGATGGATCAGAGTGCGGCCTCATAGTCCACAAGGGTCATACGCATAGTCCGCAAATAGTCGAACTAGGCGTATATTCCCCTTCGGTCTGTCTGTCTGCTTGTATGTCTGTTTGTCAGTCTCTCTCCGTCTCTGCTGCTGCATGGCCAAAAGCTACGATAGCTAATTAGGCAACTAATACCCCCATCTGGAATCCCCCGTTGGGAATGATAATGAACTATAAAACAATTAACGTAAATTAGTAGCTGTGTACAGTTCTTAGTCTATAGTCTATATATGATGTATGCTAGCGCTTAAAACGACCGTTTAGTAATCATGTCAAACGCACCCACACATATATACAACATTCACACAAACATGCCCATTACAAACAGCTTGCACGCTTGACTGGAGAACCGCAAAAGGAAATGTTCAAGAGATAAACGTAGAGAATGGCAAACTGCGAACTAAATCAGACTTGAATCACACATACACACACACACATACACACACGCCCATCCAACACACTCATGCATATATACGCATATATACATTGAGAGATATATGTATATTAAAATTTATATGCAGATATATATACTTAGCATTATGTAATTAGTTCGCAAATAAAGAATGTATAATTAACTTAGCAAGAAGCATACAAAAAATATTTGGAACGCTCATTTATGCACTATATAAAACAGAAAATAAAAAAAAACAAATATAAAATATTATATGAATATATAAATAAATATATTAATGTATGTATAAAAATCAAGAAAGAAAAAAGAATTTGAAAAAAGAAACAAGAGAAAACAAACCAATTGGCAAAAGCAACCGCAGAAAAAAAAGAAAAACGTAACTTGTAATCTTGAATGTGTAATAGTGACTAGAATAAACCAACCATATTTATGGCTTTAATGTTTAAATCGTCTATCAATGTCCGCAGGTTGCACAGCGCAATTAAATATATATAAACTGAAATCGAGAATCCATTTGAACACTAGCTTACAATAATTGAAAGCAAATGACGCTATAAACAGACTGAAAAGTTGAAAAAGAAGCAAAATTATAAAATCTAATTTAACATTTAAAAATTAAAGCGAAAAAATCACAGAAATTAAAATTATTATTCACAATATAATGAAGTCTTGGAACTGTTTATTCAAAGTGCAATATTTTATTCAAATAACTAAATGAATATTTCAAAATTATATTATTATTGTATTATAAATGTATTGTCCATCGATGAATATTCATAATCGAATAATCAAACCCTGTAAGCTAGTGTAGTGTCAGCTGCCACGAACAAAATGAGAACCAAATGAGAATCGCATTAATTGTCGTTGATTGTTTTTGTTTAATTGCATATTTGAAATCGCTTACAACTAGTCAACATATGTTTAATCGATCGAAATACATTCATTATTACGATGATGCCTAAGGCTAATACTAGAAGGTAGATCCTACATAGACTACGATAGTTACATACAACACAGGTGCGTCTTAAATTCGATACGGTTGTGGGGTTGCGGAGGGTCGGGAGTTCTCCCACTATTTGCCCACTTCCTTCCAGTGAACGATGGCGCGTTGCTCATCGGGCGCATCTCCAAAGGGTCGACTGCCATCGGAGTAGACGAACTCATTGACCTGATAGTTGAGTAGCGACTTATAGTGATAGACATCGGCCAACTGTTGGGTCAACGGGCTGGTGTTGGTGGTGAAGATGCCGGCGAACTGTTTTTCACGTGCCACACGCAACACTTCGTGCTCCATGAAGTGCATGCAGGCGATGTTCTCGCGTGGATTCAGATTCTCGGCAGTGCCCATCATGAAGGAGTGCAGTATCTGATTGAGGCCCTTGGGCAAGTAGTTGTCACTATAAAGGGAATATAGATTTGAGTTGCGATTGGGGGTTATATCCTTTATTAGCACCTACCGTATGGGACCTTCGCAGAACTCAAGGAACTCGAAGACAATCAGCAGCTTCGATTTGAGGTCCACATGGGGCTCGTTGCGTGCATCGAAGTTGAGAGCGGTGCCTATAATGCGATCCGTATTGCGATCGTAGACGACGAAGCTCAGATCACGTTCCACCAGTACACCCCAGATTTCCTAGAAGGAGAAGAGGTGAAAAAGAGATGATATGGAAGCTCGAAAGATCTCTCACATGTCCAACTTACATTGAGTATGTCGCTGTAGTCAGTGCGCAGCACGCCCGGCTTGAGCCACTGCTCCAAGTCCGCCTTGTTGTAGAAACTTGACACAATGATGCTGCAGAGGGATAATATAAGGTTATACTGGAACTGGTATACGGGATATGCCACCGATTGCCACTTACTCGATGACATCCTCACGGTGTTCCAGGCGCATAGGCACCGCCTCCATTTTGAGATGCGGGCATGCGTTGAGTGTCTCCTCCTCCAGCTGAACTGTATCGTGATTGGCGGACATCTTGTCGATAATCTCACCCAGATTCTTGGCTGCAATGAACTCCGAGATGCCAATGTTGTAGCCCTTCTCACGCAGCAGCGTCACGGTGAAGATGGAGTTCAGTGAGTTGCCGCCGAGCTCGTAGAAGTTGCTGCGCGGCGACAAACTGGCGCGTGTGGAGCGTCCAATGACACCGCCCACAGTCTCGAAGAGATCGCGGGCCGTCAGCTTAAGCTCCTCGGGCACCTCGGAGTAGTCGTAGTCGAGCACAATGCTGGAGTCGCCCTCGTTGTTGTTGGCCGTCTCGTAGGTCTTGAGCAGCGCCTGGCGATCCACTTTGCCGTTGACCAGCAGTGGCACATGCTCCAGTATGATGACCTGCGGAGTCATATAGTCAGCCAGCTTGTCCTTCAGCCTGCCCTCCAGCTGCAGCTCCGTCACCATGGGCGAATCGTCACGCAGCTTGACAAAGGCAAGTATGGCCTGATCCACATGACCAGCGCGATAGCAGAGCACGATGGCCTTCTCAACCAGCGGCAACTCGGCCACATTCTTCTCCACCTCCGACAAATCTACGCGATGTCCACGGATCTTCACCTGCGAGTCAGTGCGTCCTTCGTACATAATGTTGCCATTCTTCAGGGATCCGTAGTCGCCAGTGCGATAGAGACGTGCGTATTCTAGTGGAGTGCAAGAGGAATCTTAGCTAGGACTCTTTTATAATCCCTCAACACTACTTACTCTTCTCAACTGCCAGTGGATTCTCCAGGAAGCGCTCGGGATCGCGTCCATTTACATAGCCCGCGGCCAGATTCAGTCCCGAGGCAAAGATCTCACCAATCTCTCCGTTCTTTACCGGGCGATAGTCGGCGTCGAGCAGATAGATGACCGTATTGGAGACAGGAATGCCTGGAAGGGGTCGTTAGTAACTGGATGGGATCATCTACTGCTGCTGCTCCACTTACCTATGGGCACATTGTCGTACAGACTCAGCTGCTTCTTGCTCTCGCAGGTGAAGTAGGTCACGTCGCCCATCACCTCTGTGGAGCCATAGAAATTGTACAGCCGATGCACTCCCTCATCGAAGTAGTCGAAGAAGCTGCTGGCCAGCGGCACGGCCAGAGGCTCACCTGAGCAGACCCAGATCTGCAGATTGTAGAGCAACTTCTGGGCCGCACCGCCGCCCTCCATCTTCAGGTACATGAGCAGGGAACGCAGCAGCGTGGGCACCAGCACCAGTCGTCGAATCTTGTATTTCTCGAGCAGCGCAACAAGCCGCTGCGGATCCTTTGTGACCGCCTTGGGCACCACCAATATGGCCAGACCGCACATCAATGGACCCCAGAGCTCGGCAATGGAGTCCACAAACGTGAGGGCGGTCTTGAACACGCCCACTGACTCGTTGGCCGTGTACGGAAACGTGGCCCATTGCCATTGCAGCCGATTGAGGATGTTCTCGTGCGGCAGGCGCACACCCTTCGGCACACCCGTGCTGCCCGAGGTGTAGAGCACGATGGCAATGTGATCGTTGCCACCACGCAGCATCTCCTCCGACAGCAAGTTGTTGCCGCTTAGCTGCAACGACTTGGCATACAGCTCTGTCAGCGAGATGCTTGGTGTGCCCTGGAAGCGTTGAGCATCAATGCCATCATCACGCAGCACTAGAATGGGACGAGCCTCGAGCAGAATGTGATGAATGCGATTGTCGGGGAAACTGGGATCAATGGGCAAATAGGCACCGCCCGCTTTCCAAATGGCCAGCAACGTGGTCACCAGCGCCTCCGATGGCTGCATGCAGACGGCTACAATGAAGTCCCCATCGCTGTTGGGCTGCAGGAAGCGTCCGTGCGTCTCCTCCACCAGCAGACGCGCAGCGCGATTCGCACGCTCATTCATCTGGCGATAGCTGCTCTGGCTGGGTGCCAAGCTCTGACCCTGAAAGATAAGTGCCACCTTGTCGGCATGTCGCAACTGCTGCTCCTCGAAGATGCGGTGCAGCGCACGGGGCACGAAGTCCTGCTGTTGCCCCTTGACAATCGACAGCTGTGGCAGCGAACCCATGACGAGAGTAGAGACTGGAAGGGCGGAATGGAGATGGAATTAGATTAGAGAGTAGTTCAAGGGTATATCTCGTCATTGTAAGCTGGGCAGGTAATTACAAATGAACAGTCATGCAACATGACTAGGGCGGGACTCTCCAGGGGACTTCTATAGGGAAAACAGATGACAAGTCGCTTAGTAATCTAGGGTTTAATCTGGGCGTATTTAAGAGCGATCATTAGGCAGAAACACTGATGAGTAATCGGGGGAAAAATCATAGGAATAGGCTGAAAGATTTTAGTATTACTGGAGAATGAAGTATAAAGAAGTCAGAAGGTTATATCAGCGAAGTATTTGATTTAAATAGTCTGTAGATAATCATCCTTAAAGAAATCTTCAACGGTGTCCATAACAAATCCTTAAATTAGTTTAGGTATTATACAATACCTTCCTAAGTTTTCCATATCATTGCCAACATCTTCAGCCATTCCCCGTTCCCGTTCTGCCTGAGTAACTCTTCTTAAAGCGTGAAGATCATAAAGCATTCGCCCCGTTGCATAGTTAAACAACTCTCAGCAAGTATTACACAATTTGCCTGCGAATGACTGCAATAAAGTGCTAATTATATGCATATATCCGACGGGTCTGTCGCCGCTAATGATGGGTCTGAATATAGTTATAGTGGCGAGTACCCCGATATAGACATGAGTATGGTATGCGTGAGTGCCCAAGCACTAGAGTTGCGGCTATTAACGGCTCTCCCATCTCCGATCTATCCGATCATCCACGACATTAGCATAAACAGTTTTCCTAGCCAAGCTGAACCCACAGACGGCTTTTTTAATTGCGCTAGTTAATAGACCTACGCGGTTGTATGTGGCTGGCACAGGTGTGAATATACCATATATGACATGCATAAAAGATCATTTTGATCGAAAAGCTGACAGAATTATTATATACTATTTCATAAGGTTAATTCTAATAGCAACTTATAGAAATATGATGTGAACTAAGTGCCTGCTAATGGGCTGTGAATGTGCTACCTTGTAAGAACTACGCAGGTCGTTAATGTAATGTTTGATATAAAAATAACTCATAAGAAGTATATTGATTAGCATAGGTATTGATAAATAAAGAAACTTCTTAGAAACCTTAGCATATTTGTGCAATTATATTACAATCTCCTATTAAACTTAAACTATAAATACTTTTTATTGTAGATATTATATATAAAACCCACTGAGATTTCTTCAGTTCATTGAACGTAATTATTCCCCAACTTCAGCTCGCCTGCTAAGTCAGTTTTGTAGCTCAAACACCTCATAAAACAATCTCAAGCCATTAATAATTCAATTCACCTAGTTAGACACCACTCTTTCTCTTTCCCCCTCGATTATTCAACGTATTTATGGCGCCTTTAGTTAATCGGCTTTGCTTAAGTCGCGACTTCAAAATATTCGCAGACGTCTTCAACTTGAGTCTGCATTAAACACGTTAATTGCTCATGCTCAACTCAAGAACCCGAACAGTGAAGTGATTTCGGATCGGTCGTAATCCCGACCCTCGACTCACGGCTCTAACAAGCCTCATTTGACTGTCGGAGTCGGTTAGTTAAAGCTCTTAAGCTCTTGTCAAGCTTGCATCGTAGTCGAATTTTCATTTCATACAATGTGTGTTGGTTCTCTGTCATAAAAAGCCGCGACCGTCGTTGTCATTGAGCAGAACACAAGAAAACAACTTCTGGTTCCGAGTCGCATTTCTGATTCCGACTGTCTGTTCTCGTCTGTCCCACTGTCTGTATGTCTGTCTGTCTCTGTCTCTGTCTCTGTCTGTTGTCGTCGCTTTTGGCTCCAATGTCAAACGTCAACGCACGCGTCGCCGTTCCAATCAAAGACATCAAGACACACAGATACAGATACAGCTACAGCGACAGCTACAGCGACTGTAGTCGCAGTAACAAGTGTTTAGTGGGGCACGGAGGCAATTACCCATAGCTGTACCGCTTCCTTCCTTCCCCCCCCCGTGCCATCCGAAATACACGTTTACCTGCACTATACGCGTCCTTAGTCTGGCTTGATTTCGAATTGAAATTAAAACTCATTAAACTAACTGCCGGTAGTCTTGTTTTATACACTTATTACTCTTGGTCTAGCCTTGTAGATACATTATACTAGGCTTAATCTATGCAAGAGCTAATTAATTAACCTGCCCAGATCTCTGGGAATATATCAGTTGGTGCTATTAAACTTGCCATGAAGATTTTTGAGCTGCAATAACGTTTTGCATTGGTGTTAAACTTTTAATACGTTCTTTTATGGCTTGGATATGGCCATAAATCGTATAACTCGACTATTACACAAGCTACACCATTTGCACTCTGCATACGAATAGATACTCATAATGCCAAGCCACTCATAAAATCTTTTTGAAATCGCCACATAAATAATTGAACTAGTGGCATATTAATAATTGACTGGGGTACTATATGTCTTAGTTCGGCTCGTCTTCAATGTTGTTCGTCAAATTTGTGGCATTGTCGCGTTCAGGAAGAAGGAAGCGTAGCTTCTGCTTCCCCTTCTTTGGCAATTGTTCTAATGAATTATTTATCGATTATATACATATGTTCTATTAATTGGCTTCCGATTGGGCTTACAGCTGTCTGTGTGTGTGTGTGTGTGTGTGTGCGTGTGTGTGAATGTTTGTCGAGGTGTTGGGAAACTTCAAACGAGTTCCCCTTCGCGAAAATTGCGCAATTAGTGTGCAAAAATGTTTGGCATAACTTTATGGCGGAGTTCTGGTTTTCCAGTTGGCACACATTGCTGACAGTCCAAGACACAGAGAGAGAGAGAGAGAGAGAGAGAGAGAGAGAGAGAGAGAGAGAGAGAGATAGAGAGGCAGACAGGCACAGCTACCTATACGTATACGTAAGTTGGCAAGCAGCAGCTAGCGGCGTTTTCAATGCGCAGAACATTTCCCAAGCGCGCATTACGTATGCACCATGTGGGCCCCAATTAGCTGCTGGGCACATACACTAGCACAATACACAAGCGCAGTTCGGGCAGGTTGACGCAGGCGGACAGACTGACAGTTGGACAGACAGCACTTATGCACATCTGCATACAATGCTCGCATGGGAGGTAACTCTCTGTGTGTGTCCATTGTCCGCATTTGTTGAATTCTTTGTTTTGCTGGGGGTTCTCTACATTTACTCTTTGCGAAGGGGAGTCTAGGTTTGCCATGGCATTTGTAACATTTCAAAGAACTAACATGTTTGTTAGTATTATATATGTAGGTGATTCTATATTGTATTTATTCCTGTACAGCAGAGAAAACCAGTTGAATTAGTTTCTGTAAGCATAAGTATCTTTGCTCCTTGAGTTTAGGACCTTGCTATATTCTTTAAGTATCTCTTAAATTTTAAAAACTATATTCCATAGGCAGCTCAGTCACTTAACCTCCTTCGCCTTGAATCCTCCTTGTATATACTTCATTGCATCTCATTCATAACCTACTTCAATCTCCAACAAGTTCCTGCTCTCACTATCTTTAGCATATCACACACTTGTCACCCATCTACAAGTGTGTCTAAGCTTCCGTTCCGACTTCGGGTTTTCCGTTTTCTCATCGGCTCTTCACATCATCGATTTAATGTACCGCACCGCATCGCTGCGTCTCTTGATGAGGTGAAATCCACTTCCAAGTTGCTTCGACTATTAAATTGAATTATTTTCGTATTCTTTTACGACTTGACAGCAGCAGTAGCAGTAGCTATATATGCTCTGTGCTGTGCAATTGAAAATCGTTTAAGACGTGGTTATAATTTTCCGCTCAAGGTTGTTTATCGAGTTAGATTGTTTCGATTTTTCAGTGAGTTTTGAGGCTTTTGGAAAATCGTTCCATAATTATCGACGTGCCGTGTAAATTGTAATTTACATAATTGCAAAGTGTTTTTGAGGTGTTGTTGTTGTTGTTGTTGGTGTTGCCATTGTGTGACCGAGCACAAAATTGTAGATCAACAACATTGCCTAAGGTCATTCGACTAAGACGGGGGAAGATCGTGAAGGGAGGGAGGGAGGGGGAGAGGGCTTATCTAAGGGCGTCTGTTTCCGTTGTGTGGACTAATTAAATCGCAGTATGTTGGCTATCAAATCATAATCACAGTTCACATTGTTACAGATTTATATTTCCATTTTTACCGTTCTCCCAATGTCTCTCTCTCTCTCGCTCACTCACACTATCTTCCCCTTGCTCGCTCTTGTTGCTGTTATTTGTTTGCCTGTTGATTTGCTTAATTGAGTAAAAAGTGTCCAATTTAAGGCACCGCAGGGTGGCATGACCTAGCTGCGACTACGATCGGAGAGAGAGCGGGGCAGAGAGAGAGAGAGAGAGAGAGGGGGCATGTGCGCTTTTCTGGGAACAACAGATCAGGGGCAGCGTAGCTGTATTTCCGATTGTGAGTCAATTGAATGACAAGTGAGTTGTGCAAATCGCGAGCTGTGAATTCTGCAGAAAAACAAACTGCGAGTCGAAGCGCAGAATCAAAGTCATATATCATCTACTATAGAGATAGTAATTCCCTCTAAGTGCTGCTGCTAAACATAATTAATTGTTTGTCCACTCGAAATTCTTGTGCTGCACCGTGTAATGACTCAATTGTGAGCGAGTGCAATTAAAAATCCATCAAAAATAAAGTGGCAAAAGAGCGCATATCGCGTATACGACACATTGGTTCATTAGTCAAATCGATCGCTTGACACAAATTAAATGTCATTTGGTTGGTTGGGGCTAACATAAATCATTGCCCCGCATTTGTGCATGCTAAACATGCAAATAGCTCAAGCGCAGGAGCGCGAGCCAAAAGTTGTTGCAACAGAAACAACAACACAACAACATAACAACAACAACAACAGAAGACAAAACGACTTATGCCCAACCCCAATCGCAGCTTATATGCTCTAGCAGGGCGTTTTGTATGAGAACTTTATGAAATCTAATTGAGCAGAACTGCTTAATAAACATATACTTGATAATAATAATGAAATATGTTAATTTTCTACCTATTTTTCTATACGGCACAAAGTCATATGCTGCTATACTTTAACCTGATCTGATTTGATTCCATGTAATCTTTTCAGTATTTGCAAGTCACTTCTTCGAACATAAATTGTAAATGTGCTTGAGATATCTTCAATGAAAACAAATGTTTCCAAGAAAATATGATATAATGTTGATGTAATATATATTTTCGTATTTTTGTATATATGATATAGTGATACGTTATATCTGGCTTTTAGTCTGATCTGAGCTGTATTCAATTTGTGCAAATTTTGCAAGTCACTTTTAAAAACAAAAGGCATAACTTTGCATTGGAACTTTATGATATATTGAGCTGATTCTTCAACACAATGGGAAAGCAGACTAAAATGTAAAACATAAAATAAACTTATTCTCATATTGTCTCCTACTAGACTTTGCTGTAAGGTTTCCCTCACTTAATAAAATGCTACTTTAGCTTTGCTATTTTATGACTTAAATATTTTATTAAATTGAAATATATGAAGATGTCTATAAAGATTGATCCATGTCAATCAATGATTGTCTAAGGATCTATGGGGCATTACACAACCTTCTACCAAGAATTATTATAATACCCTGTCACAAATAGCAATCACAGCAAAGTATTTGCTGTCATAAATATTTAGTATATTCGTAGTATATTTTGTTTTATGACAACTTGAAACTTTGCCAGTTGATTTTTAACGATTTGTTAATTACAAAGTTTTCCTTAAGCAATTGTTTTATTTGTATTTTACGAGGCACAGCAACAGCGACAAGCCTCGCCTTGAATTTTATTTTGTTTGCCGTTTGCATTTGACACCGATTTCTGGCCGTTCCTCAGTCAGTCTGTCCATCTGTCTGGCACTTCACTGCCTTTCATCAGACTGTGTTTATATTTAGTTAATTATAGCGCTCAACACTTCCTTAAAACTTAAATCTCGTTCACTTTCATTGGCAGAGACAACGTGAAATGTTATAAAAATATTTCAGAGGGAGCAAAACAAAGTACAAAAAAAAAAAAAAAAATGTAATGAAAAGGAATTCCGAGAACACTTTGATTGGTTTTGAAAGTATCTTTGTAATTATCTCGAATTGAGATCTTGCATTAACAAGTGTTTTAACGCACTCGACAAGTCAGGCGCGACATCAGAATAAATAATGCAATTAACTTTTCTATAATAGATTTGATCAGCTTTGTGTCCTGGACTCGAAATAGTTTCTATGAATTTGCATTTGATGCCATAATTGATCGTTGTGTAATTCCCCAATTGAGTTGAGAGAAACAGTGTTGTAATTATGCATAGAATACGCGATTAGCCGATTTTGACGATTTGCATGCATGCTAACGATTAATAACATTTGCATCTCTCATCCGATTATTACAAAACTACTACAAAATATTACGTATACGTACTGTGTTAGTTGTTGTGTTTAAAAGTTGTAAAATTGATTGAAGCGTTTATCCGTTTTGAAAATCCTCGAAGCGCGCGTCTGATTTTCCAACTTGTCTTGCTTATTTTCTTTGATTTCTCTTGTTGTTTATTTGTTGTTTTTGTATGATTTTTCTTTGGGTTTTCCAGCTCACTTGGCTCACTTGACACTTTTGTGATTTACTTATCGCTTTGCTGGCAGCCCAAAAAATAGTCTCAGAGTTCTTGTGCGTATTATCAACACGTAAGCGGCGCTCGCAGACTAATCAGAACCGCCGCGCACAACTAACTTTTATATCCCCAACGCAGCAGCAACGGCAGCAACAGCAGAAGCAGCAGCAGCGGCAGCGCAGCAGCAGCAGCAGCGCAAGCTTTGGTTTCAGCTTCGGCTTTGGCTTCGGCGCCTGCGTCGCAGTTGTCGTCGCCGTTGTCGCTGGCGGCGGCGCCTTTGCTCTTGCTCTGCTGCTGCTGCTGCTGCTAAAAACAACACAAAACTAAAACCAGTTCCTGAATCTTAAAGCACCTGCAATTGCCTTTCGCACCGCATATCATATCATATCATATGGCGTTGGTGCGCAAAGCTTTGCTTTGCCTCACCTCGCCTCGCGTTGCCTTATTTGAGTGGGTTCAGTGACGTAGGAAATGAAACGAAATTCCTGGCAATGGTGCACGCTAATTGGCTAGGCAAACGCACACACACACACACACACACACACGCACAAACTCGCACTCACACGCGATCAGCTATGACTAGCGGGGCTTGTTAGACAAGCTGGAAATCCCTCGGCGGCATCTCTGCTGACGCATTGCTCTCCAAGGCGGGCAAAAAGTGTTTTCGCCAAAAGCCGCAAGAACGTTGCAAACGCGGCTCGTAAATCAGTTTGTTCCTAACTACAGTGAAGACTCGTTAGAGGCAACTGGAAAGAGTGCAAGTTGAAAGTGAAAGAAAGTGAGAAAAAGTTGTTATTGTTAACAATCTATAACAGATGCAACAGACTATCTTAAGAAGTAAAAAACGTCAAAATTAATTAACATGAACAACAAAGCGCTAAACAAACTAATTAATAATCTTTCTTTGATCTTGAACAAAATGTTTTGCAAATAAAATCAAAATTAATCAAAACTTAATTAGCAAAACCTGCTTAAAAATGCTTAATAAGTGTTGAAGCAATTAAATGAACTATTTCATTAATTTTGCAAACTATTATGTAGTATATTTATTAATCATTTGCACAATTATTGTTAAAACTATATTTCAGTTTTAATGTCATAATTAATTAAAGTATTTTTAGCTGCGGGATTTATTAATTATAGAATTAAAATGTTTTTGACTTCAGTTTTTTTTGGCATTTAAGTTTTCTTTGATTAATACTCCTTTTCTTCTTGCTGTGAGTTTAGTCCGATCTTGAGCATCCAAAGAATAATTAGTTAAGAATATTTGTAATATAATATATAATAATATACTTCTTTTTCGTACCATCATAATTATAATTTCTTTCTTTTATTTAGAAGACTTCTTTCTCTTAGCTTAGTTTCCCTTCTAGAGCATCCAAAGAGAGAGCTGGGCATCGTTTTAATATATATAAAATATATAATAATAAATAATAAAATAGAAATACAATTTAGAAGATATTCTCTCTCCCTCTTAGCTCAGTTTCCTTTTTCGAGTGCACATTGTAAACATTGTTTTTATTCTTGACAGAATGGAATTCAAAGAACTCGTCCGGGAATCTTTGGGAAATTACTCGTTCTCTAATCGTTTGGTGAACGGTCTTGTCGCAGCTGTCACTCGCAGCTGATCTCGCCCGATCTCGGCACTCAAAGTAGTCCATATACGAGACGAAACGGGTGCGATGCAATACATAATATGCACATGGATCGATCGGGTGAATGTTTAAATATAGTATCTACTACTAGTAGTTGCTCCATCTAGCTTCAATATATTCGTACAGTAGTTGACCTTATGTTTTATTTTTTTTTGTATTTATTTTTCAATACGAATCACTATCGTTATTGTTGTGTTTAGCTCGAGTGGAAGTTAATGTGGAAACAGTGTGAAATTTGTCGACGTGTCGAGCGGGCTCTACTTAAGTATCATAATCATAAATAACGGCATATGCATATGTATGGAGACTGAGTATAGTACATAAATGAGAGAATCTCATGCATAATGCATGACTTATTGAAGCCGACTACTGTTCTGTGTCTGTGCTCACAAGAGACCATGCTATATTAACATAGATTCTATCTGAGCTCGGGAGTCTGGTTTATCAAGATGCAACTCCACTGAGCTAATCCGATCTGATGTGATGTGATAGAGACAGAATATGAATATATGCAAATCGTGCTATTGATTGATTCCGTTAGTTAATTGCCGCACCATTACCTATCCATCTATATACATATGTACACACATATAATCGCTTATATATATTTACATTTACCTGCGCTTGTTCGCATAATTTACATCTGGCGAGTGGCGAGGTTGATTTATTGATATATTGACAGTATTGTCAATTTAGTCGGCCACGCTATTCAAATAAGACGTCAGACAACACGAAACGCTGCCCCAGACGTGAGCATAAATAGGCTTATAAATCGAACTCGATCGAGTTCAAGAGATTGCGAAATGATAAAGCCGCAATTAACGAATTCGTAATTGTTGCTTAGAGCAGCACGAGAAAGTCGCTGCTTCCCTTAATTGTTTAAACAAAACCGTATTTTGCCATGCTAAATAAAGGTTTCAGATTGATAGAAAAACTAAAGTTAACACACTGCTGAATTCTGCATACCCTGTAAGCAAGTAAAATGAGTTCCCCATAGGAAAAATAAAACTGCAGTGTTATCATGTTAGTTTAGGGGTAAGTCTACTCGACTCATTTATTTGCCTGCTTTCAATACCTAGATCTCTGAAAGTATAGTAGCTAGCTAGCTTAAATTTGGTACGTGCATTGCTACATACTTTATATTACGTGACTTAAGTTGAAATCCTTTTTAAATTCCTCCCACATCGAGTAAATACACTCGAAAAAAGGTAAAACATCTAGAACTCTGGAACTATACTAACTAGCAAGCTTAAAATAGGAATGTAGGATTCCAAGGTTGCCCATATATCCAATGTCGGCTTAAAATTGTTTCCAAATTCCACCCACCTGCAATTAATATACTCTCAAAAATGTAGCACAAGGTATCTCGCACGCCCCATCATAAGTTCTCCAACTAGTTGATTATTGGATAAACTGAAAAGTAATCGGTGATTTTTCATACAAAGGACGTTGACAATTTTTTGAACGGCTTATGACTCTGTTATTGCATTTTAGCTTTTGTCAGTTATCAGCTAGCTTTAGAAAAAAAGCTATATATTTGTTTGTTTGGCGGTAATTTTAATATGGAGCATTTTCGTCATATTTAACTTTATTATTTCCGTAAAGGAAAAAATGCAGCTCAGGTTGCTAAAAAGTTACGTGATGTGTATGGTGACAAAGCCTTAAAAGAAACACAGTGTCAAAGCTGGTTTGTCAAATTCCAATATAATCTTTGCATTTTTAATCAAATTCTTATATAATTGAGGCAAGTCTGATGCAAGTCAGCAATTATGTGACACGAGTTCGTCTAGATAAAAAAAACTCAATTAACGCAATCACATTGAAAGCATCTGAATGGGAAACCAGACTAAAATTCTAGCCGAAAATGCGGAACATGGGTGTGGCCTACGTTCCCCCGAGCAGGGTAACCACAACTCGTTCGATTGATCTCGTTCGCACACTATTCACGCAACTTGTCCAAGTCACGTTTTGTGCTTAGCGCAGCCGCGGAATCCCCCAAAGAAAGTGTGACGCACTCTTTGACGTTGCGAATCTTCTGTGAGAAGTGCTTCTTCTTTTTCTTCTTTTTGCTTATTTAGCTTAAGTTAATTTTGTATTTTTGCTGGCGATGATTCTGCGAATTGAGCGTCATTATGTGATTTTTTTCGGGGACATGTTGTTTTTATTAATGCTCGACGAGTTTTTCTCTGAGCAAACTCCTCTTATAGCAACAACAACAACAACAAAAATGGGAATGACAAACAACAACAATGACGCGACAATTTACAGTTTGGAACACACAAGCAAATCAAACATTTCGACGGCATTAATTGTTTTCCAGTTCTGCCATTATTTCTGCCTGTTATTATTATTACGGTTGTTGCTATTGTTGTTGTCGCGTTTGTTGTGCAGCTGCGCGTGCTTAATCCGCTCCTAATCCTTGATTAGTTGCAGATATCGCGTATTCGTCACGTTAAACATGACAAATGACAATATTTTCGGTTCATTATAGACGCTTATGTGTCTTTTGTATGCCAAACAGAAGTCTGATACAATTCCAACAACCGGAAATGGTCTGCCCGCATTTTGCTGGCAATTAAACGATCATTAGGAACCGCAGGGTTGCACTTAATTAATGTCTGCCTGTCGAATTGCAACAGCAGCAGCTGCAAAAGTCTTTAGCTTCCAAGCAATGCAAAACTGTCGCACACAAAATGTTAATGAAGCAATTAGAATTGTCAATCACAGTCTGCATACCCGGCGTTTTTGAATGAGAGAAGTGAGAAAAATCTGTTCAAACTGTCTTTCAATTCGCACATGTTCGCAAATCACAAGTGAAAACTGCACACTCAGACGTCGCTAATGCGACAGCCCGATAAGATTTACAGCCCCAAATGGGGCAGCAACAACAACTTTCTAGAGTTAGTAACCCTCCCTCTTCCCCTTCCCCTTCCCCTTTGCCCCGCATAACGTGGTAGCAATTAGACTTTCTAGCGGCTTTTCTTCCTCATTATGAAGTTGGTTGCAATTAATTGCCCCCACATTAGTTTGCTGGCCAGGAAAACAACTCAACTCAACTGAACTCAACGCAGCTGATCCATCATCTCTAATACTACATAAGGCACGTGACAGACAGCTGGCTTATTGCCAATTTACAGCTAGAGAAATATGATAACTGTTTTTTGTTTTGTAAAGTTATTATATTATATTTGCTTTTAATTGCAATTCTTTTATTTATTTTGTTTAACTTATTCAAATTCTTTCCTTCTTTGAAAGTAGTTTGAATATTTAAAGCAAGCACGAGCTTAATTAAACCTTATATGTGTATCGCGTGTAAACAATCTGGCGCGTAAATTAATTAATTGCAAAAACTGATATTAATATTGTGATTTAATAGAGTAGTCAGCATTTTTTACGCCTTAACGCTGTGGACTCGTTTCCACCGATCCCGTCAGTCTTGGCCTGAGGCTTGTCATAAATGTAAAAATGTAATTTAATATGGTTTTGCAGCTGTTAAACTAATATTAAAAGAGTTAGATCTTGTTCTAGAGTACTGCTGCATTAACTACATTCAGAACTGCACGTTTCCGCTATTAAAATTAAATGAAATCATCTGCGCCTATAAAGATGACAGATAAAGTGCAACTATTGGATTTGATTCTACATATTTTAAGGAATAAAGAACTGTGAAAGTGTAGAATAAAATTAATCATCTAACTACAACCTTTACTTATATAGGTACACTAACTTTGCTTGTAACAAGCAATGGAAGGCGTGGCAGACTCCTTAAAGTATATATATTCTTGCTTCGCCGAGCATATTGAGCCATGTTGGTTTGTCTGTCTGTCCATCTGTACGAGATCTGAGCTACATATTTTGAAAGATAGCGACGCCAAATTTGGAATAAAAGTTTCTGTATATTACAAGGCCATCAGCCAGGCGGGGAGCAGATAATAGAATTATGTGAGAATGTTGTCCTCGGCTGCCACGGCAGATACCCTTCACTTCCTTCTTTTCAGACAAGTTTCCTTCCCTTTATCGCGGTTGTTTAACCCGATTTCATGATATAAAATCATACATTCGATTACCTGGTATATCATACACAGATCAAGTTTATTTCATAATTTTGAAGCTACGCCTTATATAGTTGGGTAACTTGATTACTAATCTCTTCCCTAAATTTCAATCTGATCCGACAATAAACAGAAGTTAGAAGTCACCTTAGTCCACAAGAAAGAGTATCTTACTGTCGGATGCACTCGACAGTGATTTCGTCTGGTGTTTATTTGCATCTTTATTTACTTAATTTAAATATTTAAAATTTCAAATTAATTTCCGCAGTTCCGCTCGCTAAACAATTCAATAATGGTGTGAAATTCTGTCTTATAAATATTGAATAATCATGTTTGCTCAAGCTTTCAATAAACCTTATTGTCACATATGTCACACACATATACACAAGCAACCATTATATATGCATATATATTCCCCCGATTGTCCTACTGTTCGATTATATCATTTACAGCTCACGTAGCTCTAAGCTCGCGGAATGATTGATTGCTCGTCAAGTGGCGACGACTCAAAGCAAAGCGGAGCACGCAAATCCCAAGTGGAGTCAACTTGTTAAGGCAGCCTAATCGAGCACCCTGTAAAATGCGTTAATCGAGCTCAATCGACAGGCGCTCCCACACTGCAACTATTTCTATACCTCTTACTCTTTCTCTCTCTATATCTCTCTCTCTCTCTCTCTACCACTCTTCTTTCCCACTTCTTAAGCTAAGCATCATCAGGCACCCTGTAAAATGAGCTAATCGAGCTCAATCGACAAGTTCACGCACGTTTCATTTGAGCCGCCACTCTCTCATAGTGCACTCTCTCTCTCTCTTCTTATTCTCTTTATGGTTCTTCCCTCCCGCTCACACACTTGTCACGCTCAATTAGCGACGCGTCGCTGTCGCCGTCTCCTCTGCTGCTGCTGCTGCCCATTCACAAAAGCCCGCACGCTGTGCTTTGACTTGGCCTAGCCATAAAGCTCTACGATTTAGCTATAGCTATAGCCAAAAAGAGACGCACTGAAAGCTCTCCGGTGGGAAGCTTTACTGGCCGCACACGAACGCACAGTTGGCCAAGCCGCAAATGCTGCGGCAAATGCTGTATGAAAATTGTGCGCTAGAAAATGTTTTCAGTTTTCAGTCTTCTGGAAAACCTGCCGTCGAGTGGTTGACTGGATCAGGCAGCGATAAAGCCAAGTCGGGCAGGGAAAAGCTAAACAAGCCGGCACGCGCTCGTTTTAACGGTATTTTGTACATTTGACTGACAACGCGGCAGATGCAACAGTAGCAGCAGCAGCAGCAGCGGCAGAGGCAGAGGCAGCAGATGCAGCGAAGTGTTTTGTCTTCATTAGTGCGTGCGTGTGCATGTGCGTGCGTGTCTGTGCGTGTTCGAATGCAAGATTATTGTTTCTTATTTCGCGCTGCACTTTGCGGCTGCCATTAATGTCAACGTCGACGGCGCTGCCCTCTCCAGCTGCCCCCGCTGCCCCTCATTGTTGTTGCTGTTGTTGTTATTGTTGTTGCTGTTGTCGTGTTAATGTTTTTAATTATATGCGAAACATAAAAAAAACTCAGCGCCTTTTTTACGTTAAGTGTTCACCGTGAAGTTTGACATGAGAAATTAATGCAACGAGATAAAAAGTACTAAACAAACTGCAGACAGAGAGACAGCTAGACAGACAAACTGACACCCCGACAGTCAGACAGCCAGACGAGGCACCCCTTGACAAGTTCTATTCTTGCAATAAACATCGTTTAAACCTAAGAGAAAACTCTTTGGAAATTCCGCATACTTTCTTTCGGGTAAGTTTCTCTCCGTGTTTGATTGAAATTTTATTCGGGGCCTGAAAATTCGTTGCGCTTATTTGTATTACTAATGATAGCGCAGTTTGCATTGGAGCTGATAAACTAGTTTCAACAGCAGAGCGCATACGCCCGATAAGCGATAAATATTCGAGCAAACACACACACACACTAGTGCAGTATGTTAAAGACTTGCTTTATAAGTCTTGATATGCTAAATGATCCGTTGATGCTCAATTGATATTGCAGAGAATAAAAAGATACAAGTTCTTCAGAATTGTCTGTCATATCATTTATGTATGTTATATATAGGCATCGTTTTGGTAGAATAATGTGCCGCCTGCTCTGGCTCTCACATTCTGCTGTCATATTTGTGCGACAGTTTGATCTATGGCAAAAAGCAGCTCGTCATATTTTTACCTCATTGTTTGCATTGTTTTATTTTTGTGGTTGAGTTTTGTAAATTATAAACTCGACTGTTGTCAAGTGATTGTTCAGTTTTATTAGTGTATGAAGTTTGTTCCAAAATATTTCTGTTTTTTTTTTAATGTTCATTGATCAAAGTTTCCATTTTAGCTTGAAAATTGCTTTTGCTTTTTTTAATGAGTTTTCATAAGAAATAATGATAAGTTAATAATTATATGAATAGAGAATCAAAACTATCAGAAAACATTATCTTTATTTTATAATGTGCCATAAAATATTATAGCAAAACATAAGCTTCTCCTGTGCCATAAACCTATATATAGACTCCGATTGTTTTCCACACAATAAACTTGATGAATTGAAAAATTCCACTTGATTGAACTTGATCGTCAGAAGTGCTTTTGTTTCTAAGCATGACAATGGCAATATAGTATGTACATATAGTATTAACATATGTAGTATTCCAGGTATGACAGTGCACAACTACTCGTATGTTCTATATATTTCCAGTGAAAATATATGTCTAAATTGCGAAGGCAAAATTTTAAGAGTTTTTCACTAGAAAATAGACAATGAATCATAGAAAAGATTCTAAGCTAAGAATACCCGATCATGTCATACAAATTAACCCAGTTTCATTCTAAATTTGCAGTCCCAAACAGTTGCGTGTTTGCCGATCGTGTTGCATGAACTGTTCGAGTGCGCCTCGCGGCTGAAGCTGTCACATTGTTGATACGCAACTCATTAAACTCACGGCTTACCGGCATTTGCATACAGACGTGTTTTAATCACTTTTGCCACCCCACCCCCTGCTGAACCACATCATTATTAATGCATAATGTGGATAATATTGATTTCAAGACGCAAACGCAAACATTGACAAATTAATGCCATGAGAATCGACTCGTGGGGGGAATCTCGCGAATCTCACTTGGTTTTTGGCGCCGTCATCGCCTCCTCTTGAGATCAAGACCAGGTACAATTTGTTATTGTTATTGTTGTTGTCAATTCTGCTATTGTTTTTGCCGCAATTTGTTGCACTTGACGACGCGAATCCGTCAGCTTATCAGACCTTGCGACGCACTCGACGGGCTCCTCGATTTGCTCCCATATGGCATTGACATTGGCTTAGTGCCGGCATAGAAAGGGAGAGAGAGAGAGAGAGGGAGAGAGGGGAACATTGTTTGTTAATGTTATTAAATATTGATAAATGTTTTCGTTTTGCCTATTTAGTTAAGACGAGAGCGCAACGCATCGCTTCAAGTGCAACATCTGTTAACGCTTCTGCAGTCTTTTATTTTTTGGGCCTGTTTCGGCTTTTTTGCGGCTTTGTTTACACGCGAATTTAATATTGTTTATAAAAAATTGTTGTTGTTGTTGTTGTTGCTGTTGCTGTTCCCATGGCTACGTCATATGGATGAGTTTAGAGAGCCCGCGCGTTGTGTGGCTCGCATATGAAATATGAAAATTTATTGCGTATACGTCGCGTGGGCCGGCGAGATGGGAACTGTCTGTCTGTGTGTGTATTGTATTTGTGTGTGTATTTTGTAGGTCTGTGTGTGTATGTGTTTGCTTTTCTTTTGGGCAGTTTTCTCATGCAGCCGCAAAAGTTGATTGGGCTTTGGATTGTGATTTGTGACAGACAGCAAGGGCAGAGCGGGACCTGGAGGGGACCATGCAGAGGTAGAACGTAAGAGAGTGTGAGAGAGAAGGAGCATGGCAGCAAGTCCCAGTTCCAAAAATCTGATGTCTTTATTTATATAAATGCTGATTTATGCGCTTCCCTTTCATGTTGCGAATTTATCTCTGCCTCCGCCTTCAGCCTAATTACGAGCTGGAAACAAACTAGAGAGGGGGAAGTAGAGGGGAAGGGGGGGAGGATAGCGAGCACTCGATCAGTTAGTCAGTTGCCAGTTTGATTTGCCAGACGCGTGTGGAGACCTTTCGAATATGCTGTGCGTTGTTTTCTTGGCTCGATCACTCGATCGCTGCACGCAGTCTGAATAAGAAATTTGTGCTTGTCTTTTTTTCTTTTTTTTTTGTGACTCAACAATGCGAAAACAACAGCAGCAACAGCAACAGAAACAACAATAAAAACAGCAACAATTTCATCGTGAAATTTCTTTTCAAAATTAAACTGAACTGTCACAGGGCCAGGCGCAAATAAAAGGCGCGTCGCGTCGCCGACTTTTTTATCATCGTGTATTATCGAATGTGTAATGGCACCACGGGGGGGTGGCGCAGGGGTGGCAGTGAAAGGGTGCCGGGCAGGTAGGCGTGTCCGTCAGTCGGGTGAGTTTGTTTAACCCCAAAAAGAGCGGGCGCTATTTTCAAATTTTTAGTATTTTTTTCTTATTTGTATTTTCTTATTTTTGTTTCATATTTATTTACCTTTTCGTTAAAGTTTTTCCCTGCGCAATGTGCTAAATATTTTTATGGCTCGATTCTCGATAGAACTTTTTCGGCGAGTGCGTCTTTTTATGGCTGGCAAAATAAACAAAAGAGTAACGGCGAAATGATCGTCTATATAGGTCTACAAATAACATACTATATGTACGTTTATATAGATATATTTGTTTTATGGCACTGCTCAAAAGGACCGATTGACCCAGTCCCCCCCGCCCACGCATATACAAAGGCAGCGCGTGCCGGGAAAAACGATTAAGGGGATGGAGAAGAGGAGAAAGGGAAGGCACTGTGAACTTTCAACTTTGACTTATTTTTGGAAACTCGTTGGTAATTCGATTAACGATAATTACAATAACAAATTATTACATAATCAGCACAGAAGGTGCCACTTGAAAGTTGAAAAGAGATGGAGAGACAGAGAGAGAGAGTGGGAGATGGAAGTTCAAGTGCCTGTTCTACCCTTCCTGTGCCCCACCCACATCCGTCTGAGTAATTCATTAGACGTATATTGTGCTGAAGCATTTGCATAATTATGCAATCACTTTTGGCATACTTACACATTAGGCGCAGACAACTGATAAACAACCCCAACCCCCTGCAAAGGCGGCGACCTTCTCACACCTCATGCCACCCACGACCGTAGGGCAGGCGATAAAGGGGGCCTTTAGGAATAGACAAAAGCGCAGACACGAAGTAGACCCAATTTGATTAGCACGCGCATACAAAATGAAGGCCAAGACTGGGGGGCGGTCCTGCCCTGCTTCCGCCCTTCTCCCTCCGCCACCCACCTTCTACCCGCTCTGCTCACGCCCAGCTACTCCACAAGGCGCCCTCCATTAAGGTCTCCGTCTCACATGCAGACATAGTTCGCTGGCAAAGGTCTCCGCTCTTCGTTTTGTACGTGGGCACTTAATCATCGCCCTACTCCATGTGGAGGAACGTGTGGAAGGTATTTCGGCGTGTTTGCCACTTGGGCTTATGCTGTGATACCCTGCAGGCTAAGGGGGTAGGGGTATTATCACTCGTTATAAGTAGAAAATTAATTTAGTGGGTGTTAAAGTCGCCAGGAAGTCTGCTCACTCATAAACTGAGTTTCACTTGCACTACCTACATACCTTTGAATTCTGTGTATAAGTAATTGTTGCAGCAAGATTGAGACTAGAACTCAGAACTATATAGATATGGATATGTCTTCAGACTACTGTGAAATCTTCATTGGATTTGGTTTTTTAGGTTGCTCAAAAAACTGGAAACTGTGTAGGGCCTTTTAAGAAAACCTTTGGTGTCATCAATCTTAAGAGTCTTTAGTGACTATAAATTAATTATTAATTATTATTAATTTACCAACACACTATATTTAATTATGTTAGACATGCTGTACTCTTTACTAATATATGTATCTCTTAATATGTACAGGGTATTTTCAAGTCAAACACGCGCTACTTAACTGACAATCTTCTTACGTGTTGTTGGCCTCTTGACTCTTAATTAGAAGTCAAATGTTTGCTGTGCCAGGCAAGGCCGTTGCCACTGTTTTTTACGCAGCACGCCATATGTGTGTGTGTGTGTGTGGCTGTAGGTGTGTACTACGTGTGTATGTGTTTGTGTGCGGCGTCTGTTTGTTGGCTTTTATGATAGGTCTTATTGGCCATTTGAATGCAGCTAGTCGTGCGCTAACAAATGAGTTATTAAGTTTCTGCCGGAAAACCTACTGAGTGAAATCTACGCCAGGACAGCCAAAAGAAAAGGAGAGAAAGAGAGAGGGACAGAGTCAAAGGAAGAGGGAAAGCAGAGGCAGGGAAAGACTCTTTGTCGGCACGCTCCTGCAACCCGTCTGAGTTATGAGTGCAATTTATATCTAGGCAAATCTCAATGATTCGAGGGCGCAATGGCTGGCTATTTGTCAGACAAACTGTAAGCCATATGGCCGCTATATATACAGCATCTATTAAGATTTCTTAAAATTCATTTGCTCATTTAATTGGTGCTATATATCTATGCACGCCTAACTGGATAATTCGCATAATTACCAGCACTTTACCTGCTACTGCTGCTGCCTCTTTAGCCATACTATTTATAGCACACATTTATAGCATATATTTATGCGTGTTTATTGATCTATAGTAGAACATTATACTTGCCTGCCGACCGCCTCAGGCTTCTCATGCTGCCATTAAAAATCAATCGAAATTACAAGAAAAAACTTTTTCGTTGGGCGTAAAAAGCAACACAAATAATAAAGGAAGTTTTTGTTTAGGGAATTAATTTCAGTTTACATGCTATCATCAATTTTAGATATCATCGAATTACAGGCAAAAGTTTTCCCGGAAAATTACCCATATAAATCGATGAAATTTGAATGTCCTTTTGGCTTTCCACTCGAGGAGAACGTGTCCCTTTTCCATTTCTAGAATCCACTACCGAATATCTATGTGTAAACAGCAAGAAGGTCTCCGTTCACGCCTTGCTTATGGAATTTATGCATGGTTATTTGGATTATAGCCAGCACCCTTTCCCCTCTCCCCTCTTACCCTTCTCCCGCTCGACTCAACTCAACTCGTCTGTGCGCTCGGCAATCGCTGACAAATGAGCCACAGGCTAAGTAACAACTTTCTTCGTCATTACGTTCAAATTGTTTCTGTGCCCATCAAAATTTTGAACAAAATACAACGTAGAAAGTGCAACAAAAATTTAGTTAGTTAAATGTTGAATACTCTACACTAAATGTTTGATTCAATGCATTTAAAATGGATATATCTTTTGTTCTTTCATTTGTTTAACTTGATTATTATATTATTCTGTAGTGTATTCAATAAGTTCAACTTCTCTCTTTTTAACAACTTCTTCTTTTTTTAATTATTGCTAGTTTTTTAGTATATTAAAAAGTATTTGAGTATTTTTTTCTGTAACTAAAGTGAATTCCAAAATTTAAAATTTGCCAACATAATATAACTAAATAAATAATTATGAAATATTAAATGACAATCAAAATTAAAATTTTTTAATTTCACACTGTTAACTTCCTTCAAACTTAATATACTCTTTGGGTAGGGTATGTAAGAACATGCAGCCTACGCAATCCTCTCAAGCAATTCACCAGTCACTTGTGCCGCACGCCTCAGTTTACGCCTCAGTTTCCGGCCTCCTTAGCGAGGCTTGTTCACTTACCGTCTCCCTTTGCTCCTCCTCCTTCCATTCGTCACTGTTATCCCCTCATTCACAGCTCTCTTATTCCCTCCTCCCTTGCCATGAGCACGTTTAAAACGTGGTTATTTTCGTTCTGCACTCGTTTCTCTCACACTTCCTGCCCTTCATTTAGGCCGAACGAGAAACATTTGCAATTCTAATTGCAAACAGATGCCCGTTTAATTTACAACAGCAACAATGCGAAGTGAACAAGAGCGAAAGTAAGAACAAGAGCACATATAACA
Source organism: Zaprionus ornatus (assembly GCA_018904035.1). Lineage (NCBI taxonomy): Eukaryota > Metazoa > Arthropoda > Insecta > Diptera > Drosophilidae > Zaprionus > Zaprionus ornatus. Next base: position 7,945,099 of record JAEIFZ010000115.1, on the reverse strand, counting down.
ACAATAACAAAAGCAAAAATAACAATAATAAATTCGCCTCATAATATTTTGTCGCCCCCCAAAATCGTCGTTTCCTTTTTTGTACGTTTTAACGCGTTTTTCTGGTTTTATTTGTGCATTGGTAGCAAAAACAGGAAGAACACTCTACATACTATATATGTATAGAAGTAATATATATATATTTTAATCAGATTAGGCTAAGTCGAACCATTAATGCACTGCATAAATAACGCACAAACGAAGATCAACTGACTTTATTGGGTATTATTTTTTGGGGGGGCAGGAAAAGAATTCCCCCTCATCCGAATTATTCCCTTTGATTTGTTTTGCTGTCCGCACATTTTTAGTAAGCAGTGTGCGTGTGACGCAGATCGTCAGAGATGAGATTGCAGTTTAATTTTAGACCCAACTTCGGAAACGAAGAACACGTCTTAAAGTTTTTTATGATGCAATTTGCCGGCTTTTTTGGCTGATGAAAATTTGTCAAAAATTTCGCACAACACTGTGCGATGGAGATGGAGACGAAGACGAAGACTGGACACTGGCATAAAGTGTTTAATTTACTGATAACACAAACAAAAAAAAAGAAGAATATTTTTATTCGAATAATAAATGCGATTTTCATGACGCACTTGGGCCAAGCACAAAAGGGCCATAAAAAGAATGCGGCCAAAACCGAAAGACGCTTTCGCACTTGTGTCCTGCGCTCATTACACCGCGCTCTCTTTGCATATTATGATCTGAGAGGGGAAAGAAGAAACGGAGAGCAGAGGGGAGTGTTCTCGCTATGGGTGGTTGCTGCTTCCACCTTCTCCTCCCCACCCCAAAGTTGGTTCGTTGAACTCGTAAAACAGCATTTTGGCCTCTGCCCCCTGCATGAAGTGAGAGTAAGCTAACTAAGCAGTCCGCTCAATTGCAGCCAATAAACACGTAAAGATGAAGTGCAGCCTGAGCATACACGACTGCGGTATACCCTGCACTCAATTTTGAGTATGAAGAACTACATTATATATCAATTATATTAGTAATCAGAACTGTTATTAAATAGTACTCGACATTAGGTACGTGGAATTAATATATAATAATTAGTTTATTAACCTTTACTTTACTGTTGAAAATATTTCCAAGGCTTCTAGCATTCGTATTTAAATTTTAAAATATACATAAGTTATAAAGGCTTTTAAGCACTCATTTACCAAATTTAATGACTTTTGTTCTGTTAATAACTGTGATCTGTCATAGTAAAGTCATATCTAAAATTGCCTGTTGTGTTCTATCTGAAACAATGAGTATTTACACTCAATGCACACAGCCACACCTTCTTCTTTATGTTGCTTGCTCAAGCATAAGCCTGGTATACCCTGTTTCAGTTACTTTTAATGGCTGCAGCACATAAGGCGGCGACAATTGTCGTCCGACTTGAATGACATCCAATAGCAAGCAAACAGTTCATCAACTTGTCTTTGTCTTCGCTCCAGTTCCAGTTCCAGTTGCAGTTGCAGCTCTACTAATGCAGTTTGCCGAAGTTCGCCTGTGAGTTTGTCAAGGAAAGTAAGTCATAAGTGCCACTTTGCTGACACTGCTCTCCCTGCCCCTCTCTCTCTGTCTCTCTCTCTTCTAAATTATCAGCAGCAGCTCTGCTGACGTCAGTCGCACGCACTTGGCCACGCCCCACACGCGAGTGACAAATTAATGTGAATTGCCAGCGGAAACAGCAAGAGAGGCGGGAGAGAAAGAGGCAGAGGCTGAGGCAGAGGCAACCACAGAAGTGCAGCTCCTGTTCTGGCTACAATTCCTGTCCCTGGCTGCCTCCACTTGTGGTTGCGGCAGCACCTTCTGTTGTTGTAGTTACTTTTACTGCTGCTGCTGTCGCAAGTTAACGACGCGCTGCTCAATAATGCGAACGGAAGTGCGGCAAACGCCATTTTTCAATTTGCGCGCACACCGGAAATGACAAGGCAGTCAGAAAGGGCAGCTGCTAATGTCGACTCAAGCCGTGGCTTAAGCAGTGCAGTCAGCCAGCTAAGGCTACAATTACACTGCAAGAAAATGGCAGGTTACTTTGAAAGCGACACAGCAACAAACACTATGCTCATATGGTATCAACAGTAGGGATTATCTATATCTTCAGCTGTCAGAATCAGTTTAAATTATATAGCTGACAAGCTAAGCTTCTCTCAGTGTACTTTGTACACTTCAATGCGAGCTTAGTGCAGTTCCCATATGGCCACGGATCAGGCAGAAAAGAAGCGAAATTTAATAGCCCTGAAGGTCAGAGAAATGTGAAAGCAGCAAACATATTCAGAACGGGGCACCCGAGCTGATATTTGCACGCATAATATATGATAGTGTGTGTGGGTGTGTCTGTCTGTGTGTGTGTATCCATATCGAAGCAATTAAAGTGTCTTTAGCGTCGGGTGTCACGAGCCGCCATGAGCAACGCAACTGATGTTGACTTTTTTTGCTCGTGGCTTCTCTCGCTTTTTTTCAGCATGTTTTCAATTTCCACGCAATCGTAAAACAATAGCGCAGGCTATCTATGGTTTTTCTATATCTCACTGTGTGTTTGGGTTCTCATGGCAAACAAATAAACAAACCAACAGACAGCGACTGCGACGGCGACAGCAGCTGCCGACTTTCCCGGCCCGCAGCAATGGTCGCATCTCTTCAACGATGCCCGCCAGCAATAGGCACCTCCCTTCCCTACACTCTCCCCTCTTTCCTAGCAGCTCCTCCTGCGATAAGGCGTCTGCCTGCGGGGGCTGGCCAGGGCCAATGCCTTATCAATGCCAAGCCACGCTAAATACTTGCCAAAAAGGATGCCTTCTATTTCATACATCAGTTCATGGCGCGGCATACGCGGCGTATGTGCAATGCGCGCGACTTTCACTGGAATTTGGCGTTTGAAAGCAGCGGGCCAATTGTCGCTGCCAGATAAAGAATGAGCGTGAAACGAAGAAGTAGTAGAAGCAGAAGCAGAGGCAAAAGAAGAAGCTGAATGCTGAGCAGCAGAAGTCAAGCTGCAGACCAACACATTAGCCAAACGACCAGCAACAACAACAGCAAGCGTAAAGATGAAGATATATGTAGGTGTAAATCCTGCGAGGTGCGGTCGATACGTTGATGAGGAGAGCACAATGGGCATGCAAAGGGTTTGAAGAATATTGAAAAGTCGAGTATTTTTTGATTGATATTTGCACAAAGTGAACAAAATATTGAAGAGGGTTTTTAAAATCTTTCAAATTTATCAACGGCAAACTTATTTATTGTATATGCATACTGTATTAATGGGTATACATAAAGTTCTTAGATCGCAGACTATGATAAATGTTTTATTACATCTCTAAAAAATCAAAATACTTACAATACAAAGGATTTGTTCTATTTGGCACACTACAAAAAAAAAAAAAAAAAAAAAAAAAAACTTGGTATTTGACTTAGCACAGAGCTATCTATAAATGTTTCCATTTTAGTTAATAATAGAGTTAAGTATAATAAAGAGAATGAGCAAATACATTCCGTACTTGCCGCGACAGCATCTCCTGAGGCGAAACCCAGCGTGACCCAAAGATTACACCAATTTTACTACTTATTGAACTTAAATCTTGCCCGAAGGAAAAGAAAAGAAATATAAATGAACACCAAAATAATGAATCAATAATAACAAAAAAAAAAATAATAAATCAATAGTTATTAGGGTAGTGATGAAAAGTATAAAATTTGGAAAAATTATTTAACGTTTTTATGTCTTAATAAGCTAAAAGATTAATCATCGTTTGGGTCTTTCTTAAGCACAAACCACACCTCGCAAGTGCGCATAAATGTGTAGTACGTAGAGCTATATGTTGGGTATAACATGTATACTATGCCATACCATGGAACAGTGGCATTGTTTGAGAGTTGAACAAACAGACAAACGGCCAAACAATCGCAGTAACTGTAGCAGTAATTCTAAGGAGCAAACAGAGGACTGAGATGAAAAGTACCAGGGGAGTGCAAGGAGTACAGGGAGTACAGAGAGTAGGGTGCAGGGTGTGGGGAACAGGGTGTAGTGCTCAGCTGGACAGCACAGAGGCACATAAATAAGCAAGACTGCCAGACCAAGTGGAAAGAGGAGGAGGGCGCAACATACTTGACTCGGTACAGTGTGGAGTAACGGGACAGCGCCACATCAAAGGATGCTGCCGGCATCGCGGAGTTCAAGCTTGGAATTCGAGCTATGAAAGTGTAATTGAAAATAGCATAGGAAAATTCCACATACCCATAGAATATGCATAGAATATATATAGTATTTACTTCCTTGGGAAATGTTAAGGGTCAAAAAGTGTTCTAATCGATGCGAAAGTAGGTTCAACTAAAAGTCAATCAATTGTGGGAGGAAAAAAATCAGGAAAAACACCAAAAAAGCGACCACAACAAATGCCGAAAATAGCTCGACGAACTGTTCATAAACTAATTGCCAGTCAAGAAGGACAACCCGACCCCGGATATGAAATATCAGTTAATTTAGGGGCTTTTTTCTCTCTAAAAGCAAACCAATTTTCTACCCCATCACCTTTGGGAAAACCAACTCACTTACTCCCCTCTCCACCTTTCTCTCTCTCTCTCTCTCTTACTCTTTTTCTCCCTCTCTCTTTCTCACTCTCCCTTTCTCTGTGGATTGAAAAAACAAGCTTTTGGTTTTACGGCGCTTTGTTCAAGTATTTTTCTGCTCATTGTTGTTGTTGGTTCCACACGAGCGCCGCGCTGGCATGCGAACTAGTTGGATTAATTTAGCCAGAGTCGCAAATACAATTACGAAGTCATTTCAATTTATTTAGCGTATGGCACCCCTGTCTAATGTCGCGATAACTTGGGGTTATCCTCCTCTAGAGGGGCGAAGCCACAACTGGGGAGGCAAGAAAGGAAGATTATGTTCACCACTCTCATTAAAGCAAGCGCGAATCAATTTGCTGCTCGCTGCTCTCATCTTTAATCTATTATTCTTATTTTTATTGCTCGCTTTTTTTTAGCTTTATTTTAGCTAGCTCTGCGATTTGTCAAAGTGTCTGGCGGGAAAGCCACTAACTCGACCATTATTGAACGATAAATTGATTAGATATGCGAGTGTGTGCCATGCAGGGGTGTGACTGTGTGTATGTGTGTGTGCATGTGTGTGTCATGTGTGTGAGTACTGCTGAGGCGTCTCGACTTGATGCTGCCGCTTATTGCCGCCTTGAATTGCCATTTCAATGTTAATTTTATTAGGGTGTCAGCTATAAATTGCCTTCAATCTTAAATACCATAAAAAAACGTTACAATCTACACACACATACACTAGCAGACACACTCGACATATTCTTATTGCCTAGTGTTGGGTAGTATGTGTGCAGTGGTGTGCAGGAATTCAGCTCAATTTCCATTATCATCAACAGCTTTGAACCTTATTCAAATCTCAGCTAAATTATACCGAATACTTGACGAAATCCTTGACTGTGTTAGGGGGCGTGTGTGCGTGCTGGCTGGGGATGCTTGGGGTTGTGCGTAGGTGTAACAAATCCAGGGGAAGTGTGGGGGAAATAGGCCACAAGTTATCCATCAAATGGCCGACAGTCGACAACAACAGCAGCCCGGCTCGACGTGAAAGCAGTTGGGATTTGCTCGTAACCGTAAACCGTTTGAGATTTACATGCGTTGCGGTCGCAGTAGTTGCTGATGTAGTTGTTGTTGCAGTTGTTGCTGCTGTTGTTATTGTGGCTGCTCGAGGGCAATGGAGCTGTCCATGCGACCTCCAAGTGTAACTGAGTCAGCAGCGAGACATGGAGATGTGGAAAGAGATGGAGCTGGGGAGAGGTAGAGCTTCCTCTCCTGCTCCAGTGCTGCCCGCTTCATTTGTCTTTCTACTTGATCAAACTTTTTAAGCAATTATGCCCAAACAAAATGGCCACTAGCCGCTGCCACAGTGGTGCAAGGTTTAAGAATGTTGAAATGAAATAAAAGCAAGTAATTCGACTGTTTATCATTGAATAAATAAATGGAATAAATAAAGCAATTAAATATAATAAATAATTTTTTAAATTGAGGATTATAATTATAAACTGATTATAATAAGTTCTTTTTTGTTTTCTTTTATAATTTAAGATATAAAAATATGTCAAGGAATCAAGGAATTTGCTGAAGGAATTCTGCATTGAGAGTAATTTAAACACTTTAAATATTGTATATTGTAAGTCTTTCAAAGTTAGTGAAGTTTGTTTTTATTCAAACCTTTTAAAACAAATCAAGTTTAAATCTCCGTTTTGCATTACACAAACTTCACATAGTCTCAACTCTCATGTATCACAACGCTCTTAACCCTTTCGTTAATTCCGCACTGCTTCAAAATGAGAAAAAGTTCAAATTTCATCTCGAAGCTTAACCGCTACACACACTCAAGAGCTGGAGACCAATGTAAACTGGCCAATTTTGGCTCAGCCCTTGCCTTGACTCATCCCGTCTGATGGTGGCATGGCTGATGATTGCCTTGGCCCGTTGGCCATTGTCAACATCGTTAAAGTCGCATTTTTAAGCCAAATGTGGCACAAACTGCCTTGTTATGTCATTTGGGGACATTGAACCGAGAGAGAGGAGTGAGAAAGAGAGACATAGAGAGTCTGAAGTGCGGACATTACCGGACAGGATAATAAACACACAGTGCACAGCTTGTTCGCGTGCCAAGACAAAGGGCAGAGTTAGGGGGAGAGGGAGAAGTCAAGAGGGGGCTATCCTGACAGAGATAGAAACAGTGGCAGCACACTGTCACGACATTTGGACAGTTGTGGACAGAGACCAGAATATAACCAATATGGTGAGCCCATAATGAATTTATCAAATTAATCAAAATGGCGCTGCGAGAGGCAAGCAAAACACCGGAAGTCCTTGTTGTTGCCACTGTGTGTGGGTGTGTGAGTGAGTTTGTGTGTGTGTGTGTGCATAATACAATTAAGTGTCACAGACTTGGACGAGAATGAAGATTTAATAAAGCCATTTGGGCCGACAAGAGACTTTAGTGATAATCGTCAGTTAGGCAACACTGCAGTTTGGCAAAGGACTGCAGAGTTGCCAACTATATTTGTGGGGAAAGGATCAAGTGATAAAACTTAAAATTTAACCGGAGTTGTTTTTTTTATTCAACTTTATACTAAGTGGATTCAAGGCCGGTTTGGAAAGCAAGAAATTCTGAATTATTTCGAATGATTTATTAATTAAAATTTGTAAAAAAAAATTATAAATTTGTTAATAGAAATCTTGTTTATTTTCTGCAACTATTGAATCTCTTAATACTCAAAAATCGTTTTATTTTCGACTGTTAAATTTCGATTACTGCATCGAATGACAATTTAATCGAATATCATAATTTAATTAAGCCCTGAAATGTTTTTTGTTGTCTTTCTCAGCAAGTGCTGACAACCCTGTAGGCAATTAAACGGCGCTCATTGTCGTCAGCTTTCGATGATAAGGTGGGAGGAGGCCGCAGGGGGCAGACTTAGGGGCGTTGGGGGTATGTTTATGTTTGCTCAACGGGGGGCGTTAATCGCATTTGGGTCGGATGTTTTAATGTTATGTAAATGACAGCTCCTAATGAACTTTCCATTCATTATCGTTAGTTAGTTGGCCACTTGGCTGGCCCGCTTGGTCAACGGTCCGGTTAGTTCCTGCCGCAGCTGCAGCCTCCGTCCGAGACTATATTGCCTACTTAAATGCTAATCCCAGACACTTTTGATACTTCAGACAAGCCGTAATCCAGCTGGCTCACCCCGCGACGCAACCACAAAGCTCCACTGATTGATTTGTTTAATGTCGCTGCGGGCAACAGGAGGAGGAGCAGAAGGAAGCTCGGGAAACGGAACAGAGCGGAAACGGGATCTGTTAGCGACACCGTCAGCTCGCAAATTCGAGAAGCCGTCGTTGGGCAACTTAATTTCATTAGCGCGTATTTAAGGACCGGGCAATTACGACGCCGGCACGTTGACTTCGCCGTCGCGACGTGCCCCTTTGCCCAATTAAACAGCGGGCGATTTTGCCAGGGGGGCCAAATCGGAAAATCGCTCGCATTTCCGCTCGCACTTAACGCGCGATAATGTGCCAAATGTTGCGTACTTGAGAATCGGAGATTCAGTATACGCTCGGCCGGCGCCCTTGACGACACAGGACAGAACGACGACATTGTGGAGCGGCTGCCTCGGCGTCGCTGCTCCGCCGCAAGCTGTGGCCAGGCGCAGGCAGCGCCAGACGCGGCTCACCCTGACCAGCACTGGCCTTGGATCGGGCATTCTGCTGCTGCTGCTCACGGTCACAGCAACAACAGCAACAACAACAACAATTACAGTAGTTACTCAGCCTACAACAGCTCAAGATGCATCAGAGTCGACGACGCAGCATGCTGAGTTATCCCGTGGCGCTGCTCGTGGCGACCATGGCGCGTACAACGCAACTAATAGTATTCCAGCCTACAACAGTTCCAGCAACAACAGCAACAGCAGCAGCAGCTCCAGCACTACCAGCGCCAGTTCCAGCAATTCCAATACGACTGCAACAGACGCCGCCGAAGATGCTGAGCAGATGCTGCCACAGATTCCGCCGTATATACGCACAACCGCCATGTTCTTCTGCATAATAATCATGCTGCTTGGAGTTGTGGGCAATGTTATGGTGAGTCATTCAAATTTCGATTATATGATAAGCATAAATTATCGATATTAGAATACCAGATGCAGTTGCGATATAAGTATAAACAAATACCAAACGAAACACAATACAAAGAGGAAAACATGCAAGTGAAGTATCGATCCTTGAATAACTGATTGAATTCGATATCAATATGCAATTAATACCAAACTGAGGTTTGTTATCGAAACAGATGATTAAAGATGCATTTAACCAAATAATGAAAACTATGAGAGTAAAGTACCGATGTTTGTTTTCATCGAACCGCGAAATATCGCTTACTGTTAGATACAAATTAATATAAATCGATTAGAAGTACATAAAAGATCGATTAGAAGAAGACAGGCAAGTAAAGTGCTCAGCAAATTGACAGATGAAAAAGGAAAGAATCAGCAGAAGCTGTAAAAAGGAATAATTAAATGAGTACAACTGAATCATTCAATGCTCCCCCTGTCCACCCTTCTCTCTGCTAAACCACTTTGCAGTAAACCTGTCAGAACCAGCTGCAAGAAATCTTACAGTGGGATAAGCTATGAATGCTAGAATTTGAACACATGCATGCAACTATCCAGTACTAATTA